>CAKXYN010000006.1:11132307-11740192 GCA_935064755.1 Tragelaphus eurycerus
TGGGGGAGCCTGGTGGGCTGCCGTCTATGGGGTGGCACAGAGTCAGACACGACTGAAGCGACTTAGCAGTAGCAGCAGCGTAGATTGGTCATAGCTTTTCTTCCAAGGAGCAAGCGTCTTTTAATTTCATGGCTGCAGTCACTATCCACAGTGATTTGGAGCCCAAGAAAATAAAGTCTGTCACTATTTCCATTGTTTCCCCATCTATTTGCCATGAAGTGATGGGACCAGATGCCGTGATCTTAGTTTTTTGAATGTTGAGTTTAAACCAGCTTTTTCACTCTCCTTTTTCACTTTCATTAAGAGGCTCTATAGTTCCTCTTTGCTTTCTGCCATAAGGGTGGTGTCCTCTGTACATCAGAAGTTACTGACATTTCTCCTTACAATCTTGATTCCAGCTTCAGCTTCATCCAGCCCAGCATTTTGCATGATGTTACACTGCATATAAGTTAAATAAGCAGGGTGACAATATACAGCCTTGGTGTACTACTTTCTCAATTTGGAACCAGTCTCTTGTTCCATATCTGGTTCTCTTGCTTCTTGACCTGTATACAGGTTTTACAGGAGGCAGGTAAGGTGGTCTGATATTTCCACATCTTTATGAATTTCCAGTTTGTTATAATCCACACAGTAAAAGGCTTTAGTGTAGTTAATGTAGCAGATGGTTTTATGGAATTCCCTGTTTTTTCTATGATCCAATGGATGTTGGTAATTAGATCTCTCTTCCTCTGCCTTTTCTAAATCCAGCTTGTACATCTGGAAGTATTTGGTTCACTTATGGTTGAAGCCTGATTTGAAGGATTTTGAGCTTTGCCTTGCTAGCATATGAAATGAAAGTAATTGTATGGTAGTTTAAACATTTTTTGGCATTTCCCTTCTTTGGGATTGGAATGAAAACTAACCTTTTCCAGTCCTATGGCCACTGCTGAATTTTCCAAATTTGCTGGCATATTGAACGCAGCACTTTAACAGCATCATCTTTTTGGATTTGAAATAGCTCAGCTGGAATTCTGTCACCTCAACTAACTTTATTCATAGTGATGCTTCCTAAGAGACACTTGACTTTACATTCCAGGATATCTGGCTCTAGGTGAGTGACCACTCTATTGTGGTTATCAAGGTCATTAAGACCTTTTTGTACAGTTCTGTGTATTCTTGCCACCTCTTCTTAATATCTTCTGTTTCAATGGAAGGTCATTACAAAGTATTGATTAGAGTTTCCTGTGTTATACAGCAGTTCCTTATTAGTTATCTATTTGGTAATATATATGTATAGTGGTATGTATATGTCAATCTCCCAACTTATCCCTCTCCTCTTTTCTCTTCTGGTATCCATAAGTGTGTTTTCTACATCTGTGACCATATTTCTGTTTTGTAAATAAGTTCATTTGAATCATCTTTTAAGATTCTGCATGTAAGCAGTATCATATGATATCTGCCTTTCTCTATCTAGCTTACTTCACTTAGTATGATAATCTCTAGGTCTATTCATGTTGCTGCAGATAGCATTATTTCATTCTTTTCTATAGCTAAATACTATCTGATTGCATATATTCAGTTCAGTTCAGTCGCTCAGTCATGTCCGACTCATTGAAACCCCATGAATCGCAGCACGCCAGGCCTCCCTGTCCATCACCAACTCCTGGAGTTCACTCAAACTCACGTCCATTGAGTCGGTGATACCATCCAGCCATCTCATCCTCTGTCGTCCCCTTCTCCTCTTGCCCCCAATCCCTCCCAGCATCAGAGTCTTTTCCAATGAGTCAACTCTTCACATGAGGTGGCCTAAGTTCTGGAGTTTCAGCTTTAGCATCATTCCTACCAATGAATACCCAGGACTGATCTCCTTTAGAATGGATTGGCTGGATCTCCTTGCGGTCCAAGGGATTCTCAAGAGTCTTCCCCAACACCACAGTTCAAAAGCATCAATTCTTCGGCACTCAGCTTTCTTCACAGTCCAACTCTCACATCCATACATGACCACTGGAAAAACCATAGCCTTGACTAGACGGACCTTTGCTGTCTCTGCCTTTGAATACGCTACCTAGGTTGGTCATAACTTTCCTTACAAGGAGTAAGCGTCTTTTAATTTCATGGCTGCAGTCACCATCTGCAGTGATTTTGGAGCCCAGAAAAATAAAGTCTGACACTGTTTCCACTGTTCCCCATCTATTTCCCATGAAGTGATGGGACCAGATGCCATGATCTTTGTTTTCTGAATGTTGAGCTTGAAGCCAACTTTTTCACTCTCCTCTTTCACTCTCATTAAGAGGCTTTTTAGTTCCTCTTCACTTTCTGCCATAAGGATGGTATCATATGTGTATCTGAGGTTATTGATATTTCTCCTCTTAGGGGTCTATTTTACTGCTCTAAGTATTGTTTTACCATTAATATTTGATTCCTAGATTTACCTAACAAGTCTACATCTTTTTTTAAAGGTATTAAATTATTTTTGCATATTAAAGTATGTTATTTTGTCCCTCTTGCTTTCCTTATTTGTATGTTCAATTTATAACTTCTTCATTTCCATGCATTTTTCAATACAGTAACAATAAATGGACCTCAAAATAGCTTTGCCCTCAATCTCCTCAATTATAATAATCTTATTGCTGGAATTTTCTAATTATGTGATATTTAAATTTTAAATTTAATCTTTGGCCAAAGAGTTTTTAATGATATTTTTGTTTTTGTTTTTCATTTAACTAGTTTTTAAAATAACTTTTTATTAATTACTAGTTTATTTTCTACGGTTAGAATATGCAATTTGTTCAATTTCTGCTCTGTGGTGTTTGTGAGAACTTTCCAACATATGAAAATCACCTGAAAATACTATGTATTATGTTGTGTCTTTTTTTTTTTTTTTCTAGCAACCCATTATAGTTTTTCTATCAATCTTTGATAGCAAACCCATCAAGATTGTCTAAGTGTTTTTTAAAAAATCAATAATTGTTTTCCTAGTAGTGTTATTTGCTCAGTCGTGTCTGACTCTATGCAATGCCATGGATTGTAGCCTTCTAGGCTCCTCTGTCCATTGGATTCTCCAGGCAAGCATACTGGAATAATGGTTGTGGCTTAACTGAAATAATAAAATTAATTTCCTATTGCTACAATAGTCTAACACAGCTGTCATTGGACTGTTGATATGTTCTGAGAAATGGTTCAGGAATCTAGCTTCCTATTGCCTCCCTAGGGCAGTACTTCTCCAAGGGTAGCAAACTACAAATTGTTATCTGTCTGCAACAAAGTAAGGAGCTTGTGTGTTTGTTAGTCTCTCAGTAGGGTCCGTTTCTTTGCAACTCCATGGACTGTAGCTGGCCAGGTTCCTCTATCCATGAAATTCTTCAGGCAAGAATCCTGGAGTAGGTACCTATTCCCTTCTCTGGGGAATCTTCCCAACCCAGGACTCAAATCAAGGTCTCCTACATTGCAGGCATATTCTTTACCTTCCTAGCCACTGAGCTTGTGAAAATCGTGAAAGTTGTTCAGTTGTGGCCAACTCTTTGCGACTCCATAGACTATACAGTCTATGGAATTCTCTAGGCCAGAATACTGGAGTGGGTAGCCTTTCCCTTCTCCAGGGGAACTTCCCAACCCAGGGATTGAACCCAGGTCTCCCGCATTGCAGGCGGATTCTTTACCAGCTGAACACAAGGGAAGCCAAGAATACTGGAGTGGGTAGCCTATCCCTTCTCCAGTGGATCTTCCCAACCCAGGAATAGAACCAGGGTCTCCTGCGTTTTAGGTAGGTTCTTTACCAACTGAGCTATCAGGGACTTTCACTTTCACTATCACATTGCTTAGTTCCATTGGTGTATTATTAATAGCAAGACTTTTTCAGTGAAGGAATCAGTGCCTGCCTTAGGAACTTGGGGTTCTTTACTGTGTTCTCTATCAGGGTGAACAGCTGAAAAAATTGTCAGGCTATATTTTTACTGATAGTGATGCCAAGAGAATGCCAAAGAATGCTCAAACCACCACACAAGTGCACTCATCACACACACTAGCAACAGTTAGAGCTGGATATGGAAAAATAGACTGGTTCCAAATAGGAAAAGGAGTCCGTCAAGGCTGTATATTGTCACCCCGCTTATTTAACTTATATGCAGAGTACATCATGAGAAACGCTGGGTGGGCTGGAAGAAGCACAAGCTGGAATCAAGATTGCCAGGAGAAGTATCAATAACCTCAGATATGCAGATGACACCACCCTTATGGCAGAAAAGGAAGAACTAAAGAGCCTCTTGATGAAAGTGAAAGAGGAGAGTGAAAAAGTTGGCTTAAAACTCAACATTCAGAAAATGAAGATCATGGCATCCAGTCCCATCACTTCATGGCAAATAGATGGGGAAACAGTGACAGACTATTTTCTTGGGCTCCAAAATCATTACAGATGGTGACTGCAACAATGAAATTAAAAGACGTTTACTCCTTGGAATAAAAGTTATGACCAACCTAGACAGCACATTAAAAAGCAGAGCCATTACTTTGCCAACAAAGGTCCATCTAGTCAAGGCTATGGTTTTTCCAGTGGTCATGTATGGATGTGAGATTTGGACTATAAAGAAAGCTGGGAGCCAAAGAATTGATGCTTTTAAAGTGTGGTGTTGGAGAAAACTCTTGAAAGTCCCTTGGACTGCAAGGAGATCCAATCAGTCCATCCTAAAGGCAATCAGTCCAAATATTCATTGGAAGGACTGATGCTGAAGCTGAAGCTCCAATACTTTGGCCACCTGATACGAAGAACTGACCATTTGAAAAGACCTTGATGCTCGGAAAGATTGAAGGTGGGAGGAGAAGGGGACAACAGAGGATGAGATGGTTGGATGGCATCACTGACTCAATGGACATGAGTTTGGGTAAACTCCAGGAGTTGGTGATGGACAAGGAGGCCTGGCGTGCTGCAGTCCACGGGGTCACAAAGAGTTGGACATGACTGAGAGATTGAACTGAACTGAACTGATGCCAAGAGGTGTTATATATCATTCTGCTCACTTTGCATTGTTTAGAACTCACATGACCTCATGAAGCTATAAGAAAAAGTGGAGAAATATATGATATCTGAGTAAGAGGGAAAACAATAATGGATCTTTGTAAGCATAATAATCTCTGCCACAACTTTTTCTGTGTTTTCCATTCCCCATGCTCATCTTAGGAATATTTGCATCACTTCTTGTTCTCATCACATTATTAATACACTACATATAGATCTTTTTCAACTAATGATGGGATTCAGTTCAGTTGCTCAGTCGTGTCCAATTCTTTGCTACCCCATGCACTGCAACACGCCAGGGTTCCTTGTCCATCACCAACTCCTGGCACTTGCTCAAATTCATTTCATTGAGTCAGTGATGTCATCCAACCATCTTGTCATCTGTGGTCCCCTTCTCCTCCTGCATTCATTCTTTCCCAGCATCAGGGTCTTTTCCAAAGAGTCAGCTCTTCACATCAGATGGCCAAAGTATTGGAACTTCAGCTTCAGCATCAATCCTTACAATGAACATTCAGGGTTGATTTCTTTTAGGACTGACTGGTTTAAGCTCCAGCAGTCCAAGGGACTCTCAAGAGTCCTCCCCAACACCAAAATTCAAAAGCATCAATTCTCCAGCACTCAGCCTTCTTTATGGTCTAACTCTCACATCCATACATGACTACTGGAAATTTATCATTCAAATTTATGATTCTTAAAGAGCCACTCCAAGAATCTCCAAGCACACCAACAAACCCATCTTAGAGAATCTCTGTGATAACTCAGTCTTAAGTCAGAAATATAAACATAAAAACTAGTGGGCAATTTTACTGCAATCAGCCTCACACGAGTAAATATTTTCTCAGTTCAGTTCAAGCAATTTTACATTTAACTATGCTTGATTTCCCGTTTTGAAAAGTAATTGTAATCATTTGTCTAACCTGCTTTTCTGCATAATAGTGTATTTTAAAGTGGTATGCTATATTTGAGTAGCTTTGCCAATAACAAATTTCTGATTTGTGGCAGATATGTAGTAAAGGCAAAACCCAGACTTGGCTTTTGGAAGCTGCAGTGAAGCTCCCATTGCTCTATATTTGGAGAACCTTAAAATAGACAAATTACTCCATAGCATCTGAAAGGCTGTTTTCTGAGTGCTGTATAGTCCTTATTTTCAAAGATATGGGTCATTTATTTTTTTTCTGGCAAACTTGACCAGGTTCTCTCTCTTTGGGTGCCAATCACTGACTCTTTACTGTCATGACTTATTAACCCTAATAGCAGTTTTAAATGTCACATTAGACCTTGATGATAAGATGTGTTATTCTTTTGAAGAAGTTCAATCTGTTTCAAAGTTATGACAAGGACACAGTTTTCACTGGATTTTCACTATGTCTCTCTTACATGACGAATGTATGTTTTACTGCTTTGTATTTATTCATCATCCTTCTCTTTCATTGTTTTAGGTGTAACAATGATAGATTACTCAGTGTCATAGAAACTGAGTTTATTTTCTTCAGAAATAAGACTATAACTTTTCAACCTTTTAGTTTTCTTCTTTAAAAATCAACATCTTCTTTCTCAGAAATACTGAAGCTTGGTAGCCATGCCTTTTAATGCTCATCTAAGAAACTTGAATGGAAAGCAACTTCCTCCATTTGGTCAAATTCCTGGATCCCCAAGAGAGGAACTGGGCTTAGCCTTGAACTCTTATAGTATAGACTGTGTTAGCAACACATTGGTATCCAGTAGATTTAATCTCAGAAATATTTTCACATTTTTGTTTATATTTTATCTTGGTACGTGGGCAAATGTTTTCTTTCTTTTTTTTTTTTTTTTTTTGGCCTTTTCTCTGGATTTTCATAAATCTATGTTTGAAAAGAGTTGAGAAAAATATACAAGACAATTTAATTTAAAAAATGGAGTGTTGCTGAATTTTATCAACCCTAATTGGCTTCGTTTGCTTACATCTACAGCAAGACCTGGTTAGCATATTATTTCAAGATGGCTCATTTTCTCTGTTTGTGTCATCACGTACCAGCTAACATTATGTAGTAGATGTAAAATTAAATATGTTTCTAAACTCACTTGTGGGTGAAAAAGAGTCTTATTTTAGGCAGCAGTCAAGAAATTCTGTTGGCTTTATTGAGAACTGACAACAGAGTTTCCATACTATATAAGAAGTGTTTAGCAAGGATATTTCTTAGCCTCAAGGGTTCTGGGATGAGGAGATTCTATACATTTCAGTGACACAGTGGCTACAGGATATAGTTTTTTTTTTTTTTTTAATTAAATTTTATTTGGCTTAACTTTACAATATTGTATTGCTTTTGCCATACATCAAGATGGATCCGCCACAAGTATACATGTGTTCCCCATCCTGAACCCTCCTCCCTCCTCCCTCCCCATACCATCCCCCTGGGTCGTCCCAGTGCATCAGTCCCAGGCATCCGTTATCAGGCATCGTACCTGGACTGGCGACTCGTTTCAGGTATGATATTATACATATTTCAATGCTGTTCTCCCAAATCATCCCACCCTCTCCCGTTCCCAGAGTCCAAAAGTCTATTCTATACATCAGTGTCTCTTTTGCTGTCTCGTAAACAGGGTTATTGTTACCATCTTTCTAAATTCCATATATATGCGTTAGTATACTGTATTTGTGTTTTTCTTTCTGGCTTACTTCACTCTGTATAATAGGCTCCAGTTCCATCCACCTCCTTAGAACTGATTCAAATGTATTCTTTTTAATGGCTGAGTAATACTCCATTGTGTATAAGTACCACAGCTTTCTTATCCATTCATCTGCGGATGGACATCTAGGTTGCTTCCACGTTCTGGCTATTGTAAACAGTGCTGCTATGAACATTGGGGTACACGTGTCTCTTTCAATTCTGGTTTTCTCAGTGTGTATGCCCAGCAGTGGGATTGCTGGATCATAAGGCAGTTCTATTCCCAGTTTTTTGAGCAATCTCCATACTGTTCTCCATAGTGGCTGTACTAGTTTGCATTCCCACCAACAGTGTAAGAGGGTTCCCTTTTCTCCACACCCTCTCCAGCATTTATTGCTTGTGGACTTTTGGATCGCAGCCATTCTGACTGGCGTGAAATGGTACCTCATAGTGGTTTTGATTTGCATTTCTCTGATAATGAGTGATGTTGAGCATCTTTTCATGTGTTTGTTAGCCATCTGTATGTCTTCTTTGGAGAAATGTCTACCTAGTTCTTTGGCCCATTTTTTGATTGGGTCATTTATTTTTCTGGAACTGAGCTGTAGGACTGAGATTAGTTGTTTGTCTGTTGCTTCATTTGTTATTATTTTCTCCCATTATGAAGGCTGTCTTTTCACCTTGCTTATAGTTTCCTTTGTTGTGCAGAAGCTTTTTAAGTTTAATTAGATCCCATTTATTTATTTTTGATTTTATTTCCAATATTCTGGGAGGTGGGTCATAGAGGATCCTGCTGTGATGAATGTCAGAGAGTGTTTTGCCTATGTTTTCCTCTATGAGTTTTATGGTTGCTGGTCTTACATTTAGATCTTTAATACATTTTGAGTTTATTTTTGTGTATGGTGTTAGAAAGTGTTCTAGTTTCATTCTTTTACAAGTGTTTGACCAGTTTTCCCAGCACCACTTGTTAAAGAGATTGTCTTTAATCCATTGTATATTCTTGCTTCCTTTGTCAAAGATAAGGTGTCCATAGGTGCTTGGGTTTATCTCTGGGCTTTCTATTTTGTTCCATTGATCTATATTTCTGTCTTTGTGCCAGTACCATACTGTCTTGATGACTGTGGCTTTGTAGTAGAGCCTGAAGTCAAGTAGGTTGATTCCTCCAGTTCCATTCTTCTTTCTCAAGATAGCTTTGGCTATTCGAGGTTTTTTGTATTTCCATACAAATTGAGAAATTATTTGTTCTAGTTCTGTGCAGAATACCGTTGGTAGCTTGATGGGGATTGCATTGAATCTATAAATTGCTTTGGGTAGTATACTCATTTTCACTATATTGATTCTACCGATCCATGAACATGGTATATTTCTCCATCTATTAGTGTCCTCTTTGATTTCTTTCACCAGTGTTTTATAGTTTTCTATATATAGGTCTTTACTTTCTTTAGGAAGATACATTCCTAAGTATTTTATTCTTTTCATTGCAATGGTGAATGGAATTGTTTCCTTAATTTCTCTTTCTATTTTCTCATTATTAGTGTACAGGAATGCAAGGGATTTCTGTGTGTTGATTTTATATCCTGCAACTTTACTATATTTATTGATTAGTTCTAGTAATTTTCTGGTGGATTCTTTAGGGTTTTCTATGTAGAGGATCATGTCATCTGTAAACAGTGAGAGTTTTACTTCTTCTTTTCCAATTTGGATTCCTTTTATTTCTTTTTCTGCTCTGATTGCTGTGGCCAAAACTTCCAAGACTATGTTGAATAGTAATGGTGAAAGTGGGCATCCTTGTCTTGTTCCTGACTTTAGAGGAAATGCTTTCAATTTTTCACCATTGAGGATAACATTTGCTGTGGGTTTGTCATATATAGCTTTTATTATGTTGAGGTATGTTCCTTCTATTCCTGCTTTCTGGAGAGTTTTTATCATAAATGGATGTTGAACTTTGTCAAAGGCTTTCTCTGCATCTATTGAGATAATTATATGGTTTTTATTTTTCAATTTGTTAATGTGGTGTATTACGTTGATTGATTTGCAGATATTGAAGAATCCTTGCATTCCTGGGATAAACCCCCCTTGGTCATGGTGTATGATCTTTTTAATGTGTTGTTGGATTCTGATTGCTAGAATTTTGTTGAGGATTTTTGCATCTATGTTCATCAGTGATATTGGCCTGTAGTTTTCTTTTTTTGTGGCATCTTTGTCCGGTTTTGGTATTAGGATGATGGTGGCCTCATAGAATGAGTTTGGAAGTTTGCCTTCTTCTGCAATTTTCTGGAACAGTTTGAGTAGGATAGGTGTTAGCTCTTCTCTAAATTTTTGGTAGAATTCAGCTGTGAAGCCGTCTGGACCTGGGCTTTTGTTTGCTGGAAGATTTCTGATTACAGTTTCAGTTTCCGTGCTTGTGATGGGTCTGTTAAGATTTTCTATTTCTTCCTGATCCAGTTTTGGAAAGTTGTACTTTTCTAAGAATTTGTCCATTTCTTCCACATTGTCCATTTTATTGCCATATAATTGCTGATGGTAGCCTCTTATGATCCTTTGTATTTCTGTGTTGTCTGTGATCTCTCCATTTTCATTTCTAATTTTATTGATTTGATTTTTCTCCCTTTGTTTCTTGATGAGTCTGGCTAATGGTTTGTCAGTTTTATTTACCCTTTCAAAGAACCAGCTTTTGGCTTTGTTGATTTTTGCTATGGTCTCTTTTGTTTCTTTTGCATTTATTTCTGCCCTAATTTTTAAGATTTCTTTCCTTCTACTAACCTTGGGGTGCTTCATTTCTTCCTTTTCTAGTTGCTTTAGGTGTAGAGTTAGGTTATTTATTTGGCTTTTTCCTTGTTTCTTGAGGTATGCCTGTCTTGGTATGAACTTTCCCCTTAGGACTGCTTTTATAGTGCCCCATAGGTTTTGGGTTGTTGTGTTTTCATTTTCATTCATTTCTATGCAGATTTTGATTTCTTTTTTGATTTCTTCTGTGATTTGTTGGTTATTCAGGAGCGTGTTGTTCAACCTCCATATGTTGGAATTTTAAATAGTTTTTCTCCTGTTATTGAGATCTAATCTTACTGCACTGTGGTCAGAAAAGATGCTTGGAATGATTTCAATTTTTCTGAACTTACCAAGGCTAGATTTATGGCCCAGGATATGGTCTATCCTGGAGAAGGTTCCGTGTGTGCTTGAGAAAAAGGTGAAATTCATTGTTTTGGGATGAAATGTCCTATAGATATCAATTAGGTCTAACTGGTCTATTGTATCGTTTAAAGTTTGTATTTCCTTGTTAATTTTCTGTTTAGTTGATCTATCCATTGGTGTGAGTGGGATATTAAAGTCTCCCACTATTATTGTGTTATTGTTGATTTCTCCTTTCATACTTGTTAGTATTTGTCTTACATATTGCAGTGCTCCTATGTTGGGTGCATGTATATTTATAATTGTTATATCTTCTTCTTGGATTGATCCTTTGATCATTACGTAGTGACCTTCTTTGTCTTTTTTCACAGCCTTTGTTTTAAAGTCTATTTTATCTGATATGAGTATTGCTACTCCTGCTTTCTTTTGGTCCCTATTTGCATGGAAAATCTTTTTCCAGCCCTTCACTTTCAGTCTGTATGTGTCCCCTGTTTTGAGGTGGGTCTCTTGTAGACAACATATGTAGGGGTCTTGTTTTTGTATCCATTCAGGCAGTCTTTGTCTTTTGGTTGGGGCATTCAACCCATTTACATTTAAGGTAATTATTGATAAGTATGATCCTGTTGCCATTTACTTTATTGTTTTGGGTTCGAATTTATATATCCTTTTTTTGTTTCCTGTCTAGAGAATGTCCTTTAGTATTTGTTGGAGAGCTGGTTTGGTGGTGCTGAATTCTCTCAGCTTTTGCTTGTTTGTAAAGGTTTTGATTTCTCCTTCATATTTGAATGAGATCCTTGCTGGGTACAATAATCTGGGCTGTAGGTTCTTTTCTTTCATCACTTTAAGTATGTCTTGCCATTCCCTCCTGGCTTGGAGAGTCTCTATTGAAAGATCAGCTGTTATCCTTATGGGAATTCCCTTGTGTGTTATTTGTTGTTTTTCCCTTGCTGCTTTTAATATTTGTTCTTTGTGTTTGATCTTTGTTAATTTGATTAATATGTGTCTTGGGGTGTTTCGCCTTGGGTTTATCCTGTTTGGGCCTCTCTGGGTTTCTTGGACTTGAATGATTATTTCCTTCCCCATTTTAGGGAAGTTTTCAACTATTATCTCCTCTAGTATTTTCTCATGGTCTTTCTTTTTGTCTTCTTCTTATGGGACTCCTATGATTCAAATGTTGTAATGTTTAATATTGTCCTGGAGGTCTCTGAGATTGTCCTCATTTCTTTTAATGCGTTTTTCTTTTTTCTCCTCTGCTTCATTTATTTCTGCCATTCTATCTTCTAATTCACTAATTCTATCTTCTGCCTCTGTTATTCTACTATTTGTTGCCTCCAGAGTGTTTTGGATCTCATTTATTGCATTATTCATTATATATTGACTCTTTTTTATTTCTTCTAGGTCCTTGTTAAACCTTTCTTGCATCTTCTCAATGCTTTTCTCCAGGCTATTTATCTGTGATTCCATTTTGATTTCCAGATTTTGGATTAATTTCACTATCATTATTAGGAATTCTTTATCCAGTAGATTCACTATTTCTTCCTCATTTGTTTGGTTTGGTGGGCATTTATCCTGTTCCTTTACCTGCTGGGAATTCTTCTGTCTCTTCATCTTGTTTAAATTGCTGAGTTTGGGGTGTCCTTACTGTATTCTGGCAGTTTGTGGAGTTCTCTTTATTGTGGCATTCCCTCACTATATGTGGGTTTGTACAGGTGGCTTGTCAAGGTTTCTTGGTTAGAGACGCTTGTGTCAGTGTTCTGGTGAATGGAGCTGGATTTCTTCTCTCTGGAGTGCAATGGAGTGTCTAGTAATGAGTTATGTTATGTCTATGATTTTGGGGTCACTTTGGGTAGCCTGTATATTGGCTTGGTTTCAGTGTAGGTTTGGAGGCATTTGATGAGGTCCTGTCAATTAATGTTCCATGGGAATCAGGGTTTGGACTTAAGTCTCCTGCTCCCAGTTATCGGTCTTATTTTTACAGTATTCTCAAAAACTTCTCCTTCTATACTGCACTCCACAACTGGACCGCTCAGAGATGTTCACGGAGTTATACGAGAAGAAAAGAGGGAGGAAGTTGACAGAGGTGGTCAGGAGGATAAAAGGAGGGAGTGAAAAGGAAAGAGACAGATCCAGTCAGTAATAGGCACAAATTGATTACCTATACCAGAAAGCATAGATTAAAGATCTAGATTAGAGTTTGGAGTTTCAGGAATACAATGTCAAAGAAAAGATGAAGAGATAGAAAGAGGGAGGAAAAAAAAAGAAAAAGTCACAAAAGTTATTTTAAAAAAATGAATAGGTAAAAAATTGATGGCAATTACCAATAAGCTAAACTTATGAATCTAGAGCAGTGTTTGGAGTTTCAAAAATACAATGTTAAAGGAAAGAAAAAAAGAAAAGACAAAAAGAAAAGAAAAAAAAAAGAGGGGATCACAAGAGTTATAAAAAATATTCTAAAAGTGGAAATTACAGGAGTACTAGAGGATAAAAAAAATTTTAAAAAAAAATTAAAAAAATTTTTAATAAAAAATATATAAATATATATATATATAAAGAAAGAAAGAATGATGGTAAAAATAGTAACAATATATATAAGACTTTCTCTGTTATTGTTGTGGGTATTGTGGGTTCAGTTCATTTTCGGCTAGTTCCTTGTTCCGGCTTAAATTTCTCAAGATCTATAGGCCCCTTTTTCTGTAGTTGGTACTAACCACGGGGTTTTAGTTTATTGCCTGTCACTTCCACGGTGGTTCCCTCTGTTATAGCTTCTTAAGTTTGCTGGTCTCTTCAGTGTCTGATTTCCGCCCTGATACAAAGGGGGCGGTGGTGGACACCCTTTTTTTTTGGCTCACTTGTTCAGTCACAATGCGGGGAGGGAGGGACGCTGCAAATAAATACCACTGGTGTGTGCTCACAGTGGCTCAGCCACACTGGGTCTGCCCCTGCTCACGGCGCGTGTAGCCTCCCTGCCCACTCTGCTTAGGCTCTCTGTTTCCCCACCAGAGCAATCCGCGACCAGCCCTGGGCTGCTTGCCCCTCCCAGGTCTAAGCTGCTCAAGTTCAGGCACTCGGGTAGTCCTCAGAGGCCCAGGCTCGGTTGGGCCTGCGTTTTGTGCCCTTCGCACAATCCAGCAGCGCAGGTAATGAGGCATTCAGTAAGCGCGGCTTCTGCAACTTATCGCCTCCCCGCCACTCGGTCCTCCAAGTGCACCACTGGTGCACTTTCCCAGGCGGATGTCTTAGTTAGCAAATAAGCCTGCTTACAGTTTTGTGGATAATGTCTCTCTGTGGCTGCGATTGCTTCCCTCTGGCTCTGGCTCTGACTGCCTATCACCGGAGGGGGATGGACTGCAGCCGGCTATCTCTGTAAAGTCCTTTGTTCTGTGCGCAGGCCTGGCGGTGTCTTGGGTTAGGGCTGGCTTTTCGTGTGGTAGGTATCCCTCAGTCTGGTTTGCCAGCCCAAATTATTCCGCTCAGGTAACGCTCGGGATATTCAGGCCAATGCAGCCCACGACGAAGCGGCCCGCAGCGCCTCCCTGCCCAGCCCCCCGTTGCTAATGGCGGATGCGGGTGTTTGTGCCATTTCTCCGCTGGAGAAGTTATCGTGGGGCTCGTAGTCTGTGGGTTTTAATTGATTATTTATTTTCCTCCCTGTTATGATGGCCTCCGAGCTTCCCAAGTTCAGCACAGACTTAGCAGTGAGAGAGTTTCCTGGTGTTTGGAAACTTCTCTCTCTCTCTTTTTTTTTTTAAGACTCCCTTCCCCGGACAGAGGTCCGTCCCTCCCTCTTTGTCTCTTGTTTTATCATTTATATTTTTTCCTACCTCCTTTAGAAGGCAATGAGTTGCTTTTCTGGGTGTCTGATGTCCTCTGCCGGCATTCCAAAGTTGTTTTGTGGAATTTACTCGGCGTTTAGATGTTCTTTTGATGAATTTGTGGAGGAGAGAGTGTTTTCCCCGTCCTATTCCTCCACCATCTTAGCTCCTCCCCGCTACAGGATATAGTTTAAAGGACACTGAGTCAGCAGGGCTGGGTGGCAATGCTGAGATTCTGTCTCAACTCCTTGACCTTAGATTTCAATTATGGCCTGGAGAGGCAGGACTATATTGTTACTGAGAGCACTTTCGGCCTCTACAATCATTCAATTTATAATAGACCCTTGAAATGTGTCATTTTTGGGGTTTGTTTTGGCTGCCTCATGTGCAGCACGTGGGATCCTAGCTCCCTGGGCAGGAGTTAAACCCACACCTCTAGCACTAGAGCCACAAAATGTGTCATTTGTGAAGCTGGTTATTTCTCAGTCCATTTCTAAATTATGACAAATGCTTTAAATTATTTAATTAACAAAATCACTGAGTGACCCATCTATTCACTATTACATAGCTGATCTACCCAAAATTCCCAAGTATTTTCTGGTGAAGGGACTCAGCTTTTCTAAACAGCCTTAGCACTAAGGTTGATGAGATTTCCCTTCCCTGTACAGGCAATTGACACCATTCGGTACCTTTGATTTTCTATTCTGACTTGACTGCCTCCTAATGTTCCTGTCAGCCTGCTAAGCACCCTGGATTTCTATCTTCTTAAAGATCTATCCTAGATATTAGAAACATTTTTCCTAAACCATGTCGTTTACTCTTTTATTAAGGCTAATCCCTGGGGAAAAAACATGTACATACGTACATCCCCTCTGATCTGTCCCTGTAATTTTCCTTCCCCCTTTCTATCATTGCTAGCCCCATCTTTTGAGCCTTTGAACTTTTCCTAATCCATTTTCTGTCTTTTGGAAAATCATGCAGTCATTTTCTGGGTGCTTATTTCATTCTTGAAACACATTCTGAAATATTTTGCTGGTTTATTCCAAAAAAGAGAATGTAACTAATTTCATTGAAAGTTGCTGTCTCCTTTTTTATCTCCCTCTTTTACCCTACCTCTAGCTTTCCCCTTCTCTATTAAACCAGATCCCCTTTCACTGCTGAAAGATGCCCTTTCAACTGCTCTTCCTCTCTCCCTTCTATGTAATTTTTCAGGAACAAATGTGACAGAAAGTTCTCATGTATTAACTGACAACTGTGATTAATTGATAGTGACTAACCATCAAGATGCCAGCAAATCTGGAAAACTCAGCAGTGGCCACAGGACTGGAAAAGGTCAGTTTTCATTGCAATCCCAAAGAAAGGCAATGCCAAAGAACGCTCAAACTGCTGCACAATTGCACTCTCTCATACGCTAGTAAAGTAATGCTCAAAATTATCCAAGCCAGGCTTCAGCAATATGTGAACTGTGAACTTCCTAATGTTCAAGCTGGTTTTAGAAAAGGCAGAGGAACCAGAGACCAAATTGCCAACATCCGCTGGATCATGGGAAAAGCAAGACAGTTCCAAAAAAAACATCTATTTCTGTTTTATTGACTATGCCAAAGCCTTTGACTGTGTGGATCACAATAAACTGTGGAAAATTCTGAAAGAGATGGGAATACCAGACCACCTGACCTGCATCTTGAGAAATTTGTATGCAGGTCAGGAAGCAACAGTTAGAACTGGACATGGAACAACAGACTGGTTCCAAATAGGAAAAGGAGTACGCCAAGGCTGTATATTGCCACCCTGTTTATTTAACTTCTATGCAGAGTACATCATGAGAAATGCTGGACTGGAAGAAGCACAAACTGGAATCAAGATTGCCTGGAGAAATATCAATAACCTCAGATATGCAGATGACACCACCCTTATGGCAGAAAGTGAAGAGGAACCAAAAAGCCTCTTGATGAAAGTGAAAGAGGAGAGTGAAAAAGTTGGCTTAAAGCTCAACATTCAGAAAATGAAGATCATGGCATCTTGTCCCATCATTTCATGGGAAATAGATGGGGAAACAGTGGAACCAGTGTCAGACTTTATTTTTCTGGGCTCCAAAATCACTGCAGATGGTGACTGCAGCCATGAAATTAAAAGACACTTACTCCTTGGGAGAAAAGTTATGACCAACCTAGATAGCATATTGAAAAGTAGAGACATTACTTTGCCAACAAAGGTCCGTCTAGTCAAGGCTATGGTTTTTCCCGTGGTCATGTATGGATGTTAGTGTTGGACTGTGAAGAAAGCTGAGCACTGAAGAATTGATGCTTTTGAACTGTGGTGTTGGAGAAGACTCTTGAGAGTCCTTTGGACTTCGAGAAGATCCAACCAGTCCATTGTGAAGGAGATCAGCCCTGGGATTTCTTTGGAAGGAATGATGCTAAAGCTGAAACTCCAGTACTTTGGCCACCTCGTGTGAAGAGTTGACTCATTGGAAAAGACTCTGATGCTGGGAGGGATTGGGGGCAAGAGGAGAAAGGGAAAAGAGAGGATGAGATGGCTGGATGGCATCACTGACTCGATGGACATGAGTCTGAGTGAACTCTGGGAGTTGGTGATGGACAGGGAGGCCTGATGTGCTGTGATTCATGAGGTCAAAAAGAGTCAGACACGACTGAGAGATTGAAATGAACTGAACTGAACCATCAAGAGAAGTGTGTGAAGAAAGATGAAAAGGCTGCATCCATGTTTTTTGGGAAGGAGTTCTAAGATTAGTATAAGTAAAGTTTGCCATGGGCATGGCACAACTAAATGAAGGAAAAGAGACATGCTTTTGGAGTCTTCCTACTCTGCCCCAGAACTACTCACTATGGGACAGTCCAATCTGAATGCCTTAAAAACAATGACATGTTATGTGATGTAATACATTATTTTTGCGATTCCAGCCTCCTTTGTAATAATAAGTTCTATTTGTTGATGAGCTGGAAGATTTTAGTGATGACACTTTATAAGTATTTCAGCTTTCCCTTTGAGAAGGGATATGTTACACACTCCAGTATTCTTGGGTTTCCCTGGTGGCTTAGGCAGTAAAGAATCTACCTGCAATGACGGAGACCTGGTTTCAGTCCCTAGGTTGGGAAGATCCCCTGGAGGAGGGCGTGGCAATCCACTCCAGTGTTCTTGCCTGGAGAATCCTCATGGACAGAGGAGCCTGGTGGGCAGCAGTCCATAGAGTTGCAAAGAGTCGGACACAACTGAGCAACTATACACAGCACAGCACAGCACACACTGTAGCTTTCATCTTGCTTTGAACTGTATTTAGAAACTTAACCAGTAATGAGAATAGAGTCTGACCACTTGAGGAGGAGGATGTCTCTGATCAGTATAGTAAGAATCAATTGTGTGTGTTAGTCACTTTCAGCTATGTCCAGCTCTTTGCGACCCCATGGACTGGAGCCTGCCAGACTCCTTAGTCCATGGAATTCTTCAGGCAAGAACACTGGAATGGGTTGCCATTTCCTTCTCTAAGGGATCTTCCTGATCCAGGGATCGAACCCGGGTCTCCTGCATTCCAGGCAGATTCTTTACCATCTGAACCACCAGAGCCAAGAGTCAATTACTCCTAAGATATTCCTTAACATTGAGATACTATGACTCGGACAAATTTGTAGATATTTCTATTATTATCCAAAGATTGAAGGCAGGAGGAGAAGGGGACAAAATGGATGGCATCACTGACTCAATGGACATGAGTTTGAGCAAGCTCCAGGAGTTGGTGATGGACAGGGAAGCCTGGCTTGCTGCATTCCATGGAGTCGCAAAGAGTTGGACACGACTGAGCAGCTGAACTGAACTGAACTATTATTCAAAGGTCAGTGGTTACCTGAAGATTAGGGGTTGACAAACTTCTTTATTTATTTATTTATTTTTGGTAAAGAGCCAGTTGTTAAGTATTTTAGACTTTCTTGGCTGCTTGTGAGATCTTGATTGCGTATTATTCTTTTCCATCAAACACCCTTTGAAAATGGAAAAACTTTTTTAAGAGTATAGGCCTTAAAAGTTTGCCAACTTCTGCTTCAGGTTATAAACATCACAGAAACTGCTGTACATAGAGTTTTATGAGTTTTCACCTCTAAATAAGAATATTCTCACCTAATGGACTTAAAATTTTCAATTATGAAATTTAAAGATATCCCAAGATATGTGATAGAAAAATACAATTATTTTATGATAAACAAAGCTTTGATTTTGTCTTCATCATAAGTAAGAACATATTAAAACTTAAAAAGAAAGTTATTAAAAATATTTCTATTTGAACAAGTTCCCAGAGGGTACAATTTTTAAACCACAATGTAAAACTGATCATCTTTGGTGTAACCAAACCTACTCTTTACTTGAAACTGATTGCTTTGTTCACATCTACACTATCTTATTATATACCAATGTGCAACAAAAGCAGTTTTTAACAAATTCCATTCTGATGATAACAGATACTAACATGTATCAAATCAACATTCAGAATGCTGCTGGACAGTGATAAGAATCAAATATCGTTTAAACAATACTCCCTTTGTAGATATAAAAGTCTTTTCATCTAAGAAAGAGAAACAACAGATGCTTTCAGAAACACCAAAATTAGTTGGAAGAGCCTAAACATTCATTAGTAGCTACTGAGCTACTGGTGGTAAAGAATCCACCTACAATGCAGGTGACCCGGGTTCAATTCTTGGATCACGAAGATTCCCTGGAGAAGGAAATGGCAACCCACTCACGTATTCTTGCCTGGAGAATTCCATGAACAAAGGAGCCTGTCAGACTACAGTCCATGGGGTGGCAAGAGTCAGACACGATTTGGAGACTTAACAGTCATTAAAAATAATCAAAACAAAAAGAAAGCTTGATTCATAGCAGATTTTGATATTATGTTCAATTATTTATAATTGTGAATAAAAAGATTCACAATTTACTACTTGTAAATCATATGCTAATTGAAAATAGGTAACCAATTGGAAATTAGCCCACTCTAAGTTGCTACCTTGCCTTTTCTGAATTCTACCTCTTCACATATAATAGAGATATAATGATGAATAGTTTAGTGATTTTGAAACAAACAAAATATATATAGGTTTAAGTCTTCTCAATTCTAAGTAAGAAGGTCTCTTTTTACTTTTGCAGACTGTTCATGGTAGGAGAGAATAATGATTTTGTTCTGTAGTGTAAATAAAGTTAGGAGACATTTGTTACAGAATTTCTCAAACCATTTTGTGTTGGAGAGCCTGATCAATCATTCGTGTATGTGAGTTATTACTTTTATGTCGCTCCTTTTTTTCCACCAAATAAACAATTGATAAGTAATCTCAGTGAAGATTCAACACAAATCACAAATACACATTCAAGAACAAGAACTGCTTGATTTTTAAAACTCCTGAACCGAAAGTTTGTTACTTTATGTGTTCCAAAGGAAATCCAATGTACTCATATCTCAAAAATCTTTTGGTGCAGACTTGTATTTTTAACAAGAGGATAAAAATCAATTACATGTTCTCTTTTCTAAAGGTTTTTTTTTTTTTTTTTACTTAATGTTTCCAATATTTCTTCCAAATTTATGAGTTACTTTATTTGTGGAAAATACTCTGGGCCAAATACTAAAGCATGGAAAGGTAAACAGGCTTCAGTCTCATCAATTTTGCTTTCTTTTATTTGGTAAAATGTATTTTCATTCAACAAATGTTAACTACTCACCAATTAAATGTAAAGCCCTAAGTTATAATAGGCATATTATAAGATGCCAAGACAGATCAGGTGTGGTCCTTGTTCTAAAAATTCTTAGTTCTCATAAGTATGACAATTGAGTCATCCAAAACAATATTGAAATAAGCAGACCTATCATCTGATATATTATAAATAAGATAAAACCATTTCTATGTTGATTATTCACTGGATCTTGGTCTTGCAGTATAATGATTGAGCAGCTGCTGTCTAAATGTGTCCTTCTTAGATTTCTTGTTACATATGTGACAATAAGAAAGCTTACTCTTAAAATTAGTTGCTGATACATGAAGAAGAGAGGGGCACACAGATGTAGTTCGTAAGAAGTTCATAAACTAGAAATAGATTGCCAAGCAACTCTGAAGCCAATTATGAAAATGGAACATTAATAGAAGTGCTTTGAAAATATGCCACATTTCTGAAATAAATAATTCAATCTTTTTAAAGGTCTGTTAATGCTCTAGTGCTTTTATATAGATTATTTACCTAGATAAAGAAACTTGTGATAGTGTTTTATCATTCTCTTTTATTTATAAATGATTTTCTATTCTGTTGAGTGTGTAAGGTGTGATTACACATTTGGGGAGCAATTAAAGTTCTTCCTCATCCTTACAGTGACTCTTTCTAGACAGAACCATAAACAAACAGCCTAGTCATCTGAGGGACTGAGGATGCACATGTTTGATTACTGGTTGGCACCGATGACACCTGGAATCCAAACAGTTGGAGTCATATCTCAGGAAATGCTTCAAGGACACGAGGAAGCACCATCTGAAGCAACACAGATGCTGATAACAGAGACGTAGTTACATCCAGGATGAAAACTGTGAATAAAGGAAGTAACTGCATTTAAATAGAAACCAGAGGGCAAAATGCAGAGCAGGAAAGGGGATAAAAAGGAACAAAAGCAATGGGCTTGGCAAGCAGCACCTGCTCTCATGAGTCATCCCACAGTTCTACCCCTTCCCCTCCTTTTAAGAGTCTCTGGCTGGCTGGCTCCTTTTCAGTCTTCTCTCCTTCAGATGGAGGTCCCCCAGTCATTCTCTCCTTTGACCTCTGTTCATTTAACTGAAGTATCTCTGTGGCTTGCTCATTTAGGATTTCTTTCTTCTTTGCTTTTTTCTCTTTCACTCTTTTTTTATTTACAGAGGATGAGATCCATATTTCTAAGATTTTTTTAAAAATTATGGATTCATTTAAAAGAACTGGATATTTGTGTCTGGATAGTGGCATTTAGACTGACAACATTTTAATGAGCTCGTCCCTGGTGGCTCAGAGGGTAAAGTGTCTATCTGCAATGCAGGAGACCTGGGTTTGATTCCTGGGTCGGGAAGATCCCCTGAAGAGGGAAATGGCAACCTACTGCAGTACCCTTACCTGGAAAATCCTATGGACAGAGAAGCCTGGTAGGCTACAGTCCGTGGGGTCACAAAGAGTCAGACACAACTGAGCAATTTCACTTCATTTCACTTCACTTTAATGAGTTAAGACTCACTTATGAAAGGGGTCTATTACTGTGAGTCCCACCTGGCCATGGTAGTCATAGCAGGATTTCTAAGGAAACAGAGGTTAAAACTGTGTATCCAGTATGTTCATGTGTGTTTTGTGAGGCTCAGTATATTTGTATCTAAAATGAAGCTGATATCATGTTATTGAGGATGGAAATTGACCTCACTGAGAGGTGAGATTTTGAAATGACTACTTATGAAGAAGTATCTATGTTTTATAACCATGTAAAGGTTTTTGTCCTTTAGATATATTTTTAAAATTATGTTCTGATGTAGCTTGGATGTGTATTTCCCAGTCCTCAAAGAAGATTTATTTCAAACAAAAGAAAAGTACATGATCCTACTAATGATGGTTACTGAGGAAACAGACAACAGGAAATTATTTTATATGACTCTCAGATAAGCTAGTATCTGAAGATAGGATAAAAAGCTTAGTTATCTTCAGAAAGTAAAAACAGACACATATCTGATAGGAATAAACTATACTCTTACTGAAAGACACAATAATTACAAATATCCATGTTGCTGCTGAGTGAATGTATCATATAGCTATGATTTCTTGTCAGCCTCATGAGTAAAAATTGTGTAAAAAAAAAATCTACTTTTTTCTACAGTAGAATTAGTGAGAAACTGGATAGTAAGTGCTATTAATAGTAAGGTCTTTGACAGTCAAAGTCTCGTTGGTTAGAGACTTAAAGAAAATCATGACTCAATGGTTTACATATTAAAATATAGATAACTTTCTAAAAGTGGTTATAAAATTTAAAAATCCTTCACTATTGTCAATGAAATGGTACAGTGTGACTCTAACCTTGAGTAAAAGTGACTATAGGTCTTCCTAAAGACTGTCTGCCTCACTGATTATATCAGATCAGTCGCTCAGTCGTGTCCGACTCTTTGCAACCCCATGAACCGCAGCACGCCAGGCCTCCCTGTCCATCACCAACTCCCGGAGGTCACTCAGACTCACATCCATCGAGTCAGTGATGCCATCCAGCCATCTCATCCTCTGTCGTCCCCTTCTCCTCCTGCCCCCAATCCCTCCCAGCATCAGAGTCTTCTCCAATGAGTCAACTCTTCGCATGAGGTGGCCAAAATACTGGAGTTTCAGCTTTAGCATCACTCCTTCCAAAGAAATCCCAGGGCTGATCTCCTTCAGAATGGACTGGTTGGATCTCCTTGAAGTCCAAGGGACTCTCAAGAGTCTTCTCCAACACCACAGTTCAAAAGCATCAATTCTTCGGTGCTCAGCCTTCTTCACAGTCCAACTCTCACATCCATACATGACCACAGGAAAGACCATAGCATTGACTAGGCGAACCTTTGTTGGCAAAGTGATGTCTCTGCTTTTGAATATGCTATCTAGGTTGGTCATAACTTTCCTTCCAAGGAGTAAGCATCGTTTAATTTCATGGCTGAAGTCACCATCTGCAGTGATTTTGGAGCCCAGAAAAATATAGAACCCTTCATTTACTATGAGCTTTAACTTCTTAACCAAAGAGAATATGGCCATCAAAGGCCTCACTACTAAAAGCACATACTATATAGTTTCTCCCTAGTTCTACAGTAAAAAGTAGCCACATTTTTCATTCATGAAGTTGATAAGAAATCCTAAGTATATGATATAGTCATAGTAAATGAACAAAAATTTATTTAAGTGTGCCCTTGGGCTTTATCCCAGGGATGCAAGGATTCTTCAATATCCACAAATCAATCAGTGTAATACACCACATTAACAAATTGAAAAATAAAAGACATATGATTATCTCAATAGATGCAGAGAAAGCCTTTGATAAAATTCAACATCCATTTATAATAAAAACTCTCCAGAAAGCAGGAATAGAAGGAACATACCTCAACATAATAAAAGCTATATATGACAAATCCACAGCGAACATTATCCTCAATGGTGAAAAATTGAAAGCATTTCCCCTAAAGTCAGGAACAAGACAAGGGTGCCCACTCTCACCACTACTATTCAGCATAGTTTTGGAAGTTTTGGCCACAGCAATCAGAGCAGAAAAAGAAATAAAAGGAATCCAAATTGGAAAGGAAGAAGTAAAACTCTCACTGTTTGCAGATAACATGATCCTCTACATAGAAAACCCTAAAGACTCCACCAGAAAATTACTAGAGCTAATCAATGAATATAGTAAAGTTGCAGGATATAAAATCAACACACAGAAATTCCTTGCATTCCTATACAATAATAATGAGAAAGAGAAATTAAGGAAACAATTCCATTCACCATTGCAATGAAAAGAATAAAATACTTAGGAATATATCTACCTAGAGAAACTAAAGACATATATATAGAAAACTATAAAACACTGGTGAAAGAAATCAAAGAGGACACTAATAGATGGAGAAATTTAACATGTTCATGGATCGGAAGAATCAATATAGTGAAAATGAGTATACTACCCAAAGCAATCTATAGATTCAATGCAACCCCTATCAAGCTACCAATGGTATTTTTCACAGAGCTAGAACAAATAATTTCACAATTTGTATGGAAATACAAAAAACCTCAAATAGCCAAAGCAATCTTGAGAAAGAAGAATGGAACTGGAGGAATAAACCTGCCTCACTTCAGGCTCTACTACAAAGCCACAGTCATCAAGACAGTATAGTACTGGCACAAAGACAGAAATATAGATCAATGGAACAACATAGAAAGCCCAGAGATAAACCCAAGCACCTATGGACACCTTATCTTTGACAAAGGCAAGAATATACAGTGGACTAAAGACAATCACTCTAACAAGTGGTGCTGGAAAAACTGGTTAACCACTTGTAAAAGAATGAAACTAGAATACTTTCTAACACCATACACAAAAATAAAATGAAAATGGATTAAAGATCTAAATATAAGACCAGAAGCTATAAAACTCTTAGAGGAGAACATAGGCAAAACACTCTCTGACATACATCACAGCAGGATCCTCTATAACCCACCTCTAAGAATATTGGAAATAAAAGCAAAAATAAACAAATGGGATCTAATTAAAATTAAAAGCTTCTGCACAACAAAAGAGACTGTAAGCAAGGTGAAAAGACACCCTTCAAAATGGGAGAAAATAATAGCAAATGAAGCAACTGACAAACAACTAATCCCAAAAATATACAAGCAACTCCGGCAGCTCAATTCCAGAAAAATAAATGACCCAACAAAAAAATGAGCCAAAGAACTAGACATTTCTCCAAAGAAGACATACAGATGGGTAACAAACACATTAAAAAAATACTCATTATCACTCATTATCAGAGAAATGTAAATCAAAACCACAATGAGGTACCATTTTATGCTAGTCAGAATGGCTGCGATCCAAAAGTGTACAAGCAGTAAATGCTGGATAGGATGTGGAGAAAAGGGAACCCTCTTACACTGTTGGTGGGGATGCAAACTAGTACAGCCACTATGGAGAACAGTGTGGAGAT
This sequence comes from Tragelaphus eurycerus, assembly GCA_935064755.1. Taxonomy (NCBI): domain Eukaryota; kingdom Metazoa; phylum Chordata; class Mammalia; order Artiodactyla; family Bovidae; genus Tragelaphus; species Tragelaphus eurycerus. The sequence goes on from CAKXYN010000006.1 coordinate 11,157,575, forward strand.
TCCTTTAAAAACTGGAAATAGAACTGCCATACAACCCAGCAATCCCACTGCTGGGCATACACATCAAGGAAACCAGAATGGAAAGAGACACATGTATCCCAATGTTCATCGCAACACTGTTTACAATAGCCAGGACATGGAGGCAACCTAGATGTCCATCAGCAGATGAATGGATAAGAAAGCTGTGGTACATATACACAATGGAGTATTATTCAGCCATTAAAAAGAATACATTTTAATCAATTCTAATGAGGTGGATGAAACTGGAGCCAATTATACAGAGTGAAGTAAGCCAGAAAGAAAAACACAAATACAGTATACTAATGCATATATATGGAATTTAGAAAGATGGTAAAGACAACCCTGTATGTGAGACAGCAAAAGAGACACTGATGTATAGAACAGTCTTTTGGACTCTGTGAGGAGGGGGGATGATTTGGGAGAATGGCATTAAAACATGTATAATATCATATAAGAAATGAACTGCCAGTCCAGGTTCAATGCAGGATACAGTAAGCTTGGGGCTGGTGCACTGGGATGACCCAGAAGGATGGTATGGGGAGGGAGGTGGGAGGGGGGTTCAGGATGGGGAACATGTGTACACTTGTGGTGGATGCATGTTGATGTATGGCAAACCAATACAGTATTGTAAAGTAAAGAAAAAAAAGTGTACCCTTGCTATTTGAAATACAATCTAAAAAAAAAGAAGAAAACACAGTTTCTTCCGTTTTGGAAAGGGAAAGAGAAAATCAAACCACAATTTATTCTGAGAAGGAAAATTCATGAAGAATACATAATTCAGCTTTGGATAAGACAGGAAAGGGGTTAGTGCTTTGGTAATAAGTTGCAATAAGTTGAAATTAAAACTTTTTAAGTAAGAGAGCAAAGTGGTCAGAAGTGCAATTTAGAAAGACCTTGTTTTCTAGAGTGTGGATGATAGATTAGAGGATGACAAGAGTGGAAACAGGAGTATCTTTTGTAGTTTTTCAGGTCCTTGAAGATAATACCCTGGTCTATGTAAGTAGAGGAAAGAAGAGACTCAAGTGTATCTGAGAATAACCAAAAAGTTTTGGTAATTTATTAGATGTGAGAGGTGAGGGAAAGAGAGGACTCAAGAATGACATTGAGATCTTGGGCACCTGAGTAGATGCTCAATCAAGTATATTCAATAAGTATTTGGATCTATAATATGAGAGCAAAAATATAATGGTGTCACCAGCATAGTGATGGTGCTATGTAGATCTGTCTATGGCAGGAATTAATACAGCCTGGAAGGCAGCACAAATGCTTTTAATGATTGCTAATGGGAAAGTGAAATGAAAATGAAAGTTGCTTAGTCATGTCTGACTCTTTGCAACTCCATGGACTGTACATTCCATAGAATTCTCCAGGCCAGAATACTGGAATGGGTAGCCTATCCCTTCTTCAGAAGATTTTCCCAACTGAGGGATTGTACCCAGGTCTCCCATATTGCAGGAGGATTCTTTACCAACTGAGCTATGAGGGAAGCCCCTGCTAATGGGAAGATATGGCAAATTAATAGGAATTTCCCAGGCTTGCAAACTGACTTTTCACTTTCTTTGATTTCCAAGAAAATCCTTCATGAAAGATTGTGTTAATTTTATGAATTTTAAAAAACAGATTATTTAAAAATAGTAGTAAATTTATGAAAACTACTAACTTATTCTTAGTACACCCTAAATGGAAACATAAATCATATTTCAAAATCCTGATTTTCTTACTTTTCCATTTTTAAGTGTATTTAAATATAACAGTTTAAAACAATATATATTGTCAATCTTAGGTGGTTTTATTATAACAGGAATTCCTAATAGGCAGTCACCAAATATTCATACAAAAACCACATTGCTCTCCATAAATTAGGCTCAAGGGAGTTTCATAATAGCTAAACATAAGCAGTTCATTTGATTCACTGAAGACAGCCATTGCATAGCTATTTTAACTTGCCCTGGTTGACAACTGTCCTTGGCACTGATGAGCAAGTTATAGCCAATGAACTTTCAGATTAGATTATTTAATTAATTTTAATTTGTATAATTTATAATGTCTTTTCCAAATGTTTTACTCAAACTCATCATCAATTTGCTCTTGATTTCCCAATGTTTGTCTTTGACCCATATCTATCTTTTGAACTCTAGACAAATTCAGTAGGATGTTTTGAGATATGATTTAAAGTTTTCTCCTCAACACTTTCTTAGAACTTTTGCTTTGCTATCAATTTATTCACTACCTCAGGGGAGGGATGATGCAACAGAAAGCAGAAGTAAATCTTGGGACTTTTGATTTCAACAGCCTCTCTCAGGAGAGTGTAGGGAAGAACTCAGAACATAAAAAATAGATTTAGAAGGGTACATGATTAGTCAAAGGGCCCGGGTTTTCCATTATCGAGACTAGATTAAGTGTCTCTTGGCTGGGAAAGAAAATGAGTCAGAGGAAAATTAGAGCAAGCTGGAATATTAATGGATCCCTGAGATAGATCCCTGTGCCCTCCTCTCATTCACCCCGTCACAGGAAACAAGAATCAAGTCTTACGGCGGCATCTGCAAAGACAACCTATTTCCTAGACCCTCTCTAGACTTCCAGTACTAGGCATCAAGACTTACTAAAAAGCAACATGAATTAAAACAATGAAGTATTGACTAACATACGTCAATAATATAGAATAGAGAGCCCAGAAATGATAATATAAGGACTGCCAACCAATAGGGGAAAGATAAGCCTTAGCAATAAAATAACTGGGTCAATTAAAATATTAATATTGAAAAAATTGAGACTTTACTCCTACCTCAAACCAAAATATAAATTACAGGTGTACAGCATGGTGACCACAGTCAACAATACTTAATTGTAGACTTGAAAGTTGTTAAGAGAGTAGATCTTAAAAATTTTCATAAATACACACATAACTGAGTTGGTGGATGTGTTGACTAACTTTATTTTGGTAATTGTTTTGCAATATATATGTATATCAAAACATCAACTTGTATACCTTAAACTTGAACAATGTTAATTACTTCTCAATAAACATGGGGGGACAATTTTTCCCTTAAAGATTCGAAATGGTTGCCTCTATTCTTAAACCTGCAAAGGCAGCCTTCACTACAAAGAAGAGTAGTAAAAATTAATACAGGAAAAATACAGTGTAAATATTAATATACAAATTAATAAGCAAATATTCTGTATTAATGGCTGCTGTAGTGTTACTTGCTAGAAGAAGTCCTTATCCATGGTAGTTGCTATTTGTGTGCTTGTGTGTTAGCCACTCAGTTGGGTCCAACTCTTTGTGACTCCATGGACTGTAGCCAACCAGGCTTCTCTGTCCATGAAGTTCTCTAGGCAAGAATACTGGCATGGGTAGCCATTCCCTTCTCCAAGGGATCTTTCTGATCCAAGGATCGAACCTGGGTCTCCTGCATTGCAGGTGGATTATTCACTGCCTGAACCACCAGTGGGTTGGAAAAGCCTTAGAAGCAGCTAACAACCATTTGTAGAGTGTGCCAAGATCATTTGAGAATTTGTGGCTGAGAGATACACTTGAGAGACACATTTGAATCTCTATCACACTCATATTTGGCTTGAAACACGTCCTCCAGAAAGTTCCTCTCCATTGTCAACTGATTCCAAGTACACTTGGCTGTCTGTGTGATGTTACTGCTTCTTTGTGTGTGTGTGTGTTTTGTAAAGCTGCTTCAGGGTTGCTGCACAATGTTTTCTGACACTCTATCCTTGCTTTTGGTGCATGATCAGATCAGATCAGATCAGATAAGTTGCTCAGTCCTGTCCAACTCTGCGACCCCATGAATCACAGCACCTCAGGCCTCCCTGTCCATCACCAACTCCCGGAGTTCACTCAGACTCACATCCATCGAGTCAGTGATGCCATCCAGCCATCTCATCCTCTGTTGTCCCCTTCTCCTCTTGCCCTCAATCCCTCCCAGCATCAGAGTCTTCTCCAATGAGTCAACTCTTCGCATGAGGTGGCCAAAGAACTGGAGTTTCAGCTTTATCATCATTCCTTCCAAAGAAATCCCAGGGCTGATCTCCTTCAGAATGGACTGGTTGGATCTCCTTGCAGTCCAAGGGACTCTCAAGAATCTTCTCCAACACCACAGTTCAAAAGCATCAATTCTTCAGCACTCAGCCTTCTTCATAGTCCAGCTCTCACATCCATACATGACCACAGGAAAGACCATAGCCTTGACTAGGCGAACCTATGTTGGCAAAGTAATGTCTCTGCTTTTGAATATGCTATCTAGGTTGGTCATAACTTTCCTTCCAAGGAGTAAGCGTCTTTTAATTTCATGGCTGCAGTCACCATCTGTAGTGATTATATAACAATTTTTGCTATCCATAAGCCTGGAGGAAGCCTGAAGAAGGGATTAATTTGATAGTTCCAAATGTGAATTTGGGGCCCGATTTTAATTGTAAAATTTGACATTTTACTGTCTTTTTGAGGCTTCTTTTCCTTCTTTCCTAGTTTTCTTTTACTTTTTTTACTCAAAGCAAATTAGTGATGTGGTAATGTTTCCCAGGAAAGAGACTCTCCACAGAATACGTACTGTAGCAACATCAAACACAGCCTGAGAAACCACAGAAGCTAGAGGGGTGAATCTTGTTGGGAGGTCTGGCTCTAAAAAGCCAAGTCTTCTATGCTCGCTTATGGTTTCAGATATCAGCATAAACCGAGAGCCAAGATGATTTGGGTTTCTATTTTCAGTGTATAATTTAGTTCCTTGAGGTGATATTGAGCTATTTATATAACAAAAATCTAGACACTAAATCAATACAACTTTTCTGTGGTTGGGTTTGTTGTTGTGTTGTTAATGCTGAGGGGAAAAAAAAAGTTTTACACTGGAATTTTTAAACATGTAACTCTATGTCAACAAGCAACAACATCAAACAATATTCCCTGACCTCATTTTTTAAAATCATTTTGTTATCTCAGGAATAGTATGATATAAATACAAAATGGTTTCCTCCTGGAGTTTATAGTGTATAGTTTATATATATTTTCTAGGGAACCTATTAGGATGGTGTTTCACAAACAACTTGTAGCAGAGACCAGACTTTTGAAGGGTAGATATCTGAGGTATACAAGCTAATTCCTAGGTCAGAGATAAAGGGAGGGTGGCCATTTTGAATAGTGGAGCATCTGTCTCCAGTTTTCCTAGGGAAGACTGAGAGAGAGATGGGAGAGGGTGCTCATGGAAAAGGATTGGCAACCATACAATCCGCCCATCAATCACCTGGGTATTTATTTGTTTGTGTGCTAAGGGTGTTAAATTGCTTCAGTTGTGTCCGACTTTTTCAGCTCTATGGATTGGAGCCCACCAGGCTCCTCTGTCCATGGGTTCTCCAGGCAAGAATACTGGAGTGGGTTGCCATGCCCTCCTCCAGGGAATCTTCCCAACCCAGGGACAGAACCTGTGTCTCTTATGTCTCCTGCATTGGCAGGCAGGTTCTTCAGCACTAGCACCACCTGGGAAGCCTGGGTATTTATTTAAGAGATACCAAGGAGGTCCTTGACCCACTTCTGGTCCTTGAGAACATTTGACAGCAGGGGACAAAGCAGAACAGATGCCAGCCTTAGGGGTCTGAGAAAGACACAAGACCAGCTCAGCTGCCTCTTGATCACTGGGGCTGTCAGGTATTAGCTGAGCAGTTAAGGCAGAAAAAAGCAAGAGATCTGCTCTCACATGCATGTGAAGAGGCTGGTCCATGGTAAAGGAAGTTGACCCACAAAATTACTGTTTGTTTCTACTCTTCTGTTCCTGTTTTTACTCCCAGGCCAATATGACCTGGGAAATGCAGATTGCATAATCACTGAAATAGCCTCTTGAGAAAAAGCAAACACACTCTTCAACTCCCCATTGGCCAATATTCCTTTGCAATTTTCCATGCTCTTAGATTAGGTTTCTTATGTATGCAACACCTATCTGTTTCCTGAACCACTCACCCCACCCCACTCCAGCCCTGCTTATTCACGTTAGGGAACAGTTCTCATGTGAACCTTAACCTCAAGTCACATCCTTTATCATAATATCGATCATTTAAATCCATTCCTTCAACTACTACATTATTTATATCTCTAATTATATCCATCTGTCAAGTCACCTAATGTAAGGACTGGAGCCATCTCCAAAGCCTCTTTCTGCTTCATTCTCTGCATCCCACACATTACATATTTTCTCTGCCCTCTCACTGGAGTGTATGCCAATCTCATGCCTCACAGATGAAGTTTGCCCTAAACTCTAATGCAGCTTCCTACCTGCAGCTACTATCCCTTACAGTCTGCCCTTTGGAAGCTACCAGAATTATGTTTGCAGAATGAAAATCTCGTTTTGTCAGTTATGACTTAAAATTGTTTATAATTCTACAAAGAATACCCTCGAGTTCTCAAACTGGAAGTGGGGTGATGAAGAAGTGCATGAGCTTCATGGAGGTCTGTGAACCCCCTGAAATTACACTCAGAAAATTGTTTTATGAGCAGTAAGTATGTTTTTCATAAGAAGAGTGTCAATAAATTTCAATGGGTTCTCAATGTGCTGTGACATGGCCTCCTTTCCCCAAAAATAATATTCCCTGAAACTCATTAGTGTGGCAGGCAAGGCCCTTTACAATCCAGTCAAGTATAGCAGTGTAGTTCAGTGTGAGGCAGAGGTCATGGGGAGCTGAGGATACTGAAAATTTTTAGAATCAAGGAGTCCTGGGTTTCAATTCTGGTTTGATCATCTGGTTGGTTTTAGGAATACATTCTCTCTGAGCTCTATCTGGCTTCTCTGGTAAATGGGATAATATTCTTCTTCTAATAGGACTGTTTCAACATTAAATTTAATAACTGTGAAGTAACTGCGAAATAATAGATATAAATTGTAACTTCTTCACTATCATTAAGTTTCTGGACATCTAGAGATGATATTATTAAACATAGTACCCTACCCTCCCTAGTGATAAATCACTCCCCTATCATTTGGAGTTACTTTTGTTTCAAGTTATTTTAAAAATCTATATTCAATTGGCTAAATCATTCAAGGGGATATATTTGTTCACATAGCTCAAAAAGTTCAGAGGTAGAGTACATTTCAGATACAACTTCTACTGGACTCTACCTACAATTTTCTACCATACTCTAGATCTGCTCTTCACTGTGCCTCAGCTTTTTATTCAGGCTAGTTTTCTTCATGGTGACAAAGTGATTGCAGCTAGTTTTCTTCATGGTGACAAAGTGATTGCAGCTCACAACTACACCTCCCAATACCTAAAACTAGTAAGAGCCTTTCTGTCCTGAATTGCCAACCAATCTGAGATCACTTCACTTGCTGACCCTTGAGCAATCTCTGAAGCCAAGGCTACATCTTTAGTCTTAAGCATCTCTGGAGCCATTTGCAGTCCCAGCGGGAATTCAGGGTTACAGTGAAGGGCAGTGTACTTAAGATATTTAACAATTCAGATGACACAGGCAACGATTAATCTGAATATATACCAGCCCAAAGGGAACAGATGCTGGTTGCAAACAACCAGTATTACCAGGGCATGTGATGGAAGCTGAACTTCAGCCTTTCCTGGGAGCAAGATGAAGATGGCAATAGCTGGCTGAGGTGGTAGCTCTAAGAGACCCACTCTGCATACCTGCTCAAGAATGAACTAATTCTCATCATTCTTCAGATCATCTTTTGTAGCTAGAAAATCAGCACTCAGGTGGAAGCTAAGTACCTTTACCTTGAAAACGAGGTTATGTACAAAGGGAGAAGAAAAGACAGCTCTTTGGTGTCCAATTCTCCCTAAAGGAATAAATCATTGGGGGAAAAATAATGTTTATAACTGAAAATATTTCAGAGGATTCTACTTTAAAGCTTTGGGTTAGTAATGTATATCTCTCACACATACAGTATTTAGAAATGCATTACTTGTTAAATTATTTCAAGTCATTTCATAAGCTTAGCAATCCTGAATCAATATTTACTGTAATGGGAAGAGTAATTAAAAAAAAAACAAAACACTGTTTGCTGTTCTTTAGCTCTCCTTCATATTAAATTATTCACAAGCCACTTCTCACAACCAACTCAGGAATCCAAAATGTATCACAAAACAAAGCTTCACATTATGAAGGAGCATAACTGAGTTACTTTGTTTCTTCCTTTTTTGCCTCCAAATTTTGCTTCCCTCAGCTAAGGGTCTGGAAGCTTTCCAGACGCCAGCAGGTTTGGCATGTGAACCTCATCACAGATTCTTCAAGGGGCTCGTAGGGGGGAGACGTCAGAGCAATAATGTGCAATAATGCGCCTGCGCTGGAATGTGGGGGAAGAGTGGCAGCTGCACTTTTATCTTATGTAGTATTTTCTTTTGAAAAATCAAATTTAAAAGAGAATGTGTGTCCAGATTAGCTGGTTTGGAAACTCTTGGTTACTTTGAAAATACCAAGGGGCAGTAACTTCCAGAGATGGGGTAAAGCTGCTACTGTTGTGTTTGCCTCCAAGGGATGCTGTTACCTAGGAGTTCCATAAGATGAACTTATTTTGGAATTTCACATTTAATATACTAGGAACACATGCCATTGTCTCATTTCACTCACTGATTCATTCACTCATTATCCAATTTGCGTGTGTGCTAAGTCACTCCAGTCATGTCTGACTCTTAGTGACCCTGTGGACTATAGCCCACCAGGCTCTTCTGTCCTTGGGATTCTCCAGGCAAGAATACTGGAGTGTATTGCCATTTCCTCCTCCAGGGGATCTTCCAGCGATTGAACCCCTGACTCTAATGTCTTCTGTATTAGCAGGTGGATTCTTGATCACTAGCACCACCTGGGAAGGCCATTATCCCATTTGGGACATGTCCATTGATCACCCACAAGTGTCAGGCAGTTGAACTCCTGAGGATATGCAATACAACCAAACAGACTAAGTCTGTGACCTCTTGAAGCTTGTATCCTAGGGTGATGTAGACAAGTAAATCTTTAAAATCTCAGACAAATAAACACAAAATGCATCAGGTGGTGATTAGAGAGACTTTAAAAAAATGTGTCAGCAGAGTTAAAGAATAGTGATGGGGTAGCAAGGTGATCTGTGGAGAAGGTCAGGGAAGATTCACATCTATGTCGAATCCAGAATGAAACAAGAGAACAAGCCCTATGATATCTGGCTGGAGTGTTCCAGGCCACAGGAACAGATGGCATGCAGGGTCCTCACAGATAAGTCTCTCAATGATCTTGTGTTGGAAGTGGGACAGGTAATTTCATCTCAGATACAGGAGGAAACTGGGGCTCCAGGAACTGTGTAGCAGGCCCAGGAATAAGGCTCATCTTTTCAAACACCCAGCCCTTTGTTCTAGAAAGAACAAGTGCTACATAAGTGCTTTATGAGAGTTCAGACTTGCCTTTTGAATGAGATGCTTTCTTCACATGAAATTTTAGGTGGAATCTCAATTTGTGATTTACGTAAAAATGGAATGTCTCTGAAAGAAGTGAGCAGAAGGTTTTGCTCATGCCTCATCCCCAACCTTACCCCACACGCTGAACCTTTCCTCTGAGGAACCTCTGCAGCTCCCTCTAACCTTCTGTGCCTCAGGGAAGGAGGGACTGAGGGGCTATTGAAGTACACAGGAGGAAAAACAGAGACACGAGGAAGATTATGACAAGATCAGTCATCCCCACTTGCTCATGGTCCTGCAAAAGCAGACATTTTATTTCTTTCAAGATCCAATTCAAAGTTTCCTCATTTTTGAGAGGAAGTGCATTTGATATCTATTGCTCCACAATTAATAGTTTAAAAGAGCTAGTATTTGTCATCTCTTAGTTTCTGTGGGTTAGGAATCTAGCTGCAACCTAGTTGGACCTCTGACTCAAGACCTCCATGAGGGTATGATCAAGGTATTGTCACATCATTTGAGTTGGACAGATCTCTGCTCTGCTGGAGGGGGATATTTTTACAAGCTTATTTGTGTGGTTGTTTCAAGATTACATTTGTTATTGGTTGTTGAATTGAGGGCCTCAGTTTCTTGCTGTCTGTTGGCAGGGAACCCTTAGTGTCTTGTCTTGTGGGGTAAGCTCACTCCATAGGGAAGCTGGTTTCACTCAAAGCAAGAGAGAGAGAGACAGAAAGAGAAAGAAAGATGAAGATAGAGCCTTTGTGTAACTTAAGCCTGGCGTTCTGCAGTCCATGCGGTTGCAAAGAGTCAGACATGACTGAGCAACTGAACTGAATCTCAGGAGTATCGTCCCACCACATTCGCTTATTTTATTCATTAGAGGGAAATCACTGAGTCTAACCCATAGTCAGGGGGAGAGGATTACACAAAGGTGTGAATGCCAGGAGATAGGGATCACTGGGGCACATTTTAGAGGCTACATAACACAGGGAGGAAAATGTAATTGTAGAAACTACACAAACTCATGTAATCTATGACATGCATTATAGTTTTAGCATTTATTTCTTCACAGCAACCTGAAAATATGCATGCTGGTATTTCTTTCATCAACTATTTTTAATATGGAGTCCTTGTTTTGTATCCCACCTATTACTATTCTTGTATTAAGAAATAAAATTTCCTTTCAAAAAGGATTTGATTCAGGATTTTCTTGCTTACTTGGTTAATTAGAATTTTGCTTTAATACAGATAAATACATAAGTTAGAGATATAATTAAAAATTCTCAACACCTTTTCCAGAAGTACAAAGAAAGCCTCAGTAAGTTGCCCTCAAAAGTAGTCATAAGCTACTTTTTATGGCCAAAATGAAACAAAATACCCTGACCTATTTCTGTGTTTCATAGTTTACATCATCAAGTAGTCTTTTGAAAGTTACCTCTAAAAGGATGAAGCTGAGTGTACTGAAGAGTTGTTCACCTGTCTGTATTATTCACTAAACTGTAACCTTGAGGGCCATCCCTATTCCAAAGTGTCTGGAACACCCAAGTGCCCTGGAATGAGTGATGCAGAAGCAACTTCATGGAAACCAGAGGAAAATGCTGCCAGAATAGCCAAATTAAACAAATTTAAAAATTATTACAGTATTTTTATGATAACATACTTCAGGGAAGAACTCAAGGATTTATATACTACTTAACAGTGCCAAAGGACTTCCTTGGTGATTTGGGGTAAAGAATCTGTCTGCCAATGCAGGAGACACAGGTTCAATCCCTGGGTCAGGAAGATCCCCCAGAGGGGGAAATGGCAACCCACTCTTGTTTATTTATTTATTTTTACTGGAGAATAATTTCCTTATAATATTGTGTTGATTTCTGCCATATATCAACATGAATCAGACATAAGTGTACATATGTCCCCTCCCTCTTGAAGCTCACTCTCACTTCCGCTCCATTCCACCTCTCTACATTGTCACAGAGCACCAGTTTGAGCTCCCTGCATTATACAGCAAATTCCTACTACCTATCTGTTTAACATATAGCAGTGTATATGTTTCCATGTTACTCTCTCAATTTGTCCCACCCTTTCCTTTTCCCACTGTGTCTACAAGTCTGTTCTCTATGTCTGCATCTCCATTCAGTTCAGTTCAGTTGCTCAGTCGTGTCCGACTCTTTGCAACCCCATGAATCACAGCACACCAGGCCTCCCTGTCCATCACCAGCTCCTGGAGTTCACTCAAACTCACATCCATCAAGTCGGTGATGCCATCCAGCCATCTCATCCTCTGTCGTCCCCTTCTCCTCCTGCCCTCAATCCCTCCCAGCATCAGAGTCTTCTCCAATGAGTCAACTCTTCGCATGAGGTGGCCAAAATACTGGAGTTTCAGCTTGAGCATCATTCCTTCCAAAGAAATCCCAGGGCTGATCTCCTTCAGAATGGACTGGTTGGATCTTCTTGCAGTCCAAGGGACTCTCAAGAATCTTCTCCAACACCACAGTTCAAAAGCATCAATTCTTCAGCACTCAGCCTTCTTCACAGTCCAACTCTCACATCCATACATGACCACAGGAAAGACCATAGCCTTGACGAGACAAACCTTTGTTGGCAAAGTAATGTCTCTGCTTTTCAATATGCTATCTAGGTTGGTCATAACTTTCCTTCCAAGGAATAAGCGTCTTTTAATTTCACGGCTGCACTCACCATCTGCAGTGATTTTGGAGCCCAGGAAAATAAAGTCTGACACTGTTTCCACTGTTTCCCCATCTATTTGCCATGAAGTAATGGGACCAGATGCCATGATCTTCGTTTTCTCAATGTTGAGCTTTAAGCCAACTTTTTCACTCTCTGCTTTCACCTTCATCAAGAGGCTTTTTAGTTCCTCTTCACTTTCTGCCATAAGGGTGGTGTCATCTGCATATCTGAGGTAATTGATATTTCTCCCAGCAATCTTGATTCCAACTTGTGTTTCTTCCAGTCCAGCATTTCTCATGATGTACTCTGCATATAAGTTAAATAAACAGGGTGACAATATACAGCCTGATGTACTCCTTTTCCTATTTGGAACCAGTCTGTTGTTCCATGACCAGTTCTAACTGTTGCTTCCTGACCTGCATACAGATTTCTCAAGAGGCAGATCAGGTGGTCTGATATTCCCATCTCTTTCAGAATTTTCCACAGTTTATTGTGATCCGCACAGTCAAAGGCTTTGGCATAGTCAATAAAGCAGAAATAGATGTTTTTCTGGAACTCTCTTGCTTTTTACATGATCCAGCGGATGTTGGCAATTTGATCTCTGGTTCCTCTACCTTTTCTAAAACCAGCTTGAACATCAGGAAGTGCCATCAGCCTCTCTCATTCTCTTTCCAGGTATTCCCTCTGCCTTTAAGTTAAAAGACTGTGAGGGAGTAGATTAGCTAGCAAGGATGACCATCATTGGTTAAACTTGGTTTTCCCTCCAATTGCCACTGACCTCTTTGCTCCTGACATGACCACCGGCTATGCACAGTGTTTACTCCTAGAAACTAATAGCTAACCAAGTTAAGACTGCACAATTGTGTGTGTGTGGTGGGGGGGGGGGGTGAGGGGGTGTTTGTTTTCTTACAAAAAAAAAAAATTGAAGCAATCAAATGCAATGACACCTATTCTGCAAAGTTTTCCCTGATCAACTACCAGTTGACTTAATGATTTCTCTTTCTAACCTCCCTGCCCGGGTTGCCTCTATGCCGGAGCTCCCCACAATGCACTATCCTCACTGATTTCCCTGTTCCTCTCCCAACTAGGTTTTGTGCACTTAGAACCCTGGCGTATTAGATGTGCTGGGTGCCACCAAGCATTTATATTATTTGATGAAAACAATAAACTCAGGGATGGAAGAAATAAAGATTTAATTAGGAACATCATTCTTTTTCATGCTAAATATGCTTACCCCCTAAACTGAGTGGAATAGAAATAGCTAAGAATTTCTAGATGTTCTCTTATTTTAACAAAATTTATGAAGCAACTTCTTCTAACCCTTGCACCACTAGCACCATGGGCTTACAAGAATTGGACATGACTTAGCAACAAAACCAGCATCACCACCACCACCAGGTATTTTAGGAATGCCAAAGGGTTGAAACCTGTCACTTTGGAAGCAGTGAACTACGTTTTGATGAGCTGTTATTGGTACTTGGGCAGAGATTGAATCTAAACTGACCTTCCTGAATCAGTGTGACTGTGAAAAACACAACACTTGCTTTTCCATTGTGATGCTGTTGTGAAGACCAAGGTGATGAAGATTGTGAAACTGTTTGCTAAGTTACAAAGTGCAGTATGCACATTTTCTGCCAAGGGCCTCTTTGGGGAGCAAACAGAGGAAGCAAGTATTGACTGACCACCGTGAGTATGAGATGTTAACACTCTTTGTTTTAAAAGAGGGACTTTCCAAAATCATAGTGCTTGTATGAATCAGAAAAGCACTAAAGTTCAAACCTTCATTTTATCTTTATTTAACATCTTGAGACTTTGGTGGAGAACAAATTCTGAGTAAACATACACAGTGGACTCGTATCTCTGGGACCATTAACGAGTTTTATGTTTCAAGTTAAAGATCTTGGAAGATCTTACAAAACAGAGAGCTCTTGAGAAGAAAGGAATGATTTTAAGCAAATAATCCAAGATTACTGCCAGCACTCCCAAAGATGTTACATATTTCCACATGAGTAGATGTCTGCCTCAGTATGCTATATGCTAAGTTTCCATGGTGAACTTCATAGTTCAGTGTGAACACGTTCCACTGAACTATATATATGCTCTCTTACTTGGGGATGGGGGTACTTCATCCCCAGTGAGCCCGGAGTCTCTTGGAAAAGAACCATAAACTGTGCACTCTTTCTTAGATCTTTTTATTTTTTTTTAATTGTTTTACCATAGACTCCCTGCAAGCAGTACCTCTGGAAAGGAAATGTAGGAGTGGGTTTTCCAGGAGAGAGTCTTGTGATTCAAAGGAGGTGGTTTATGCTGTGAGAGTTATATATTGACCTTTTTAAGGCAATTTAAGCACCATTTTCTTTGACCTGAAAAGGGAGAATAAGAAGTGGCTTTTTACTCATATTCCATTGTTAAAATGAGAGTATAGGATATGGGGTGGAAGTGAAATGGGTGAAGGCAGTCAAAAGGTACGAACTTCCAGTTATAAAACAAATAAGTCATGGGGATATAATGACCAGCGTTGTGACTATAGCTCATAATTCTATCTTGTATATTTGAAAGTTGTTAAGATAGTAGATCTTAAAAGTTGTCACCTCAACAAAAAAAATCTATAACTATGTATGATGACAGATGTTAACTAGACTTATTGTGGAAGTCACTTTGCAATATATACAAATATCAAGTGATTATGTTGTATACCTATAACTAATATAATATTATGTCAAATATGTGCATGTATGTTAAGTCACTTCAGTACTATCTGACCCCATGTGCTGTAGCTCACCAGGCTTCTCTGTCCATGGGATTCTCCTGGCAAGAATACTAGAGTGAGTTTCCATGCCCGACCCAGGGACAGAACCCATATCTCTCATGTCTCCTCTAGCAGGTTCTTTACCACTAGCGTCACCTTATTCAATAAAAAAATTAGAGCTTAAATCCAGTAATCTTTAAGATATCAGTTGGCACTGACCCGGCTCCCCGTCTTCCCAAATTAGGTATTATATGTTCTTGTAGTACCATCTCTCTCTATTTCATAGCCCTTAGCATTGTGGTGCTTTTATGTCTCTGCATATGGTTCCTTCATTTAAAAGTACAGGCTCTAGATGCAAAAACAACATGAGTGAAAATTTCAACTCCATCAATTAGGAGCTGGTTAACCAAGCAACTTAGTAGCTCTGTACTATTGTTTCTTCATCTGTAAAATAGAGACAATAGCTCTTACCTCACAGAGTTTAGGGTTAAACTTGAAGAGTAGATGATATAGAGAGCCCTTACAACAATGCCTTCCGTATCAGTTCAGTTCAGTTCAGTTCAGTCCTTCAGTCATGTCCAACTCTTTGCGACCCCATGAATCGCAGGACACCAGGCATCCCTGTCCATCACCAACTCCCAGAGTTCACTCAAACCCACGTCCAACGAGTCAGTGAGGCCATCCAGCCATCTCATCCTCTGTCTTCCCCTTCTCCTCCTGCCCCCAATCCCTCCCAGCATCAGAGTCTCTTGCAATGAGTCAACTCTTCGCATGAGGTGGTCAAAGTGTTGGAGTTTCAGCTTTAGCATCAGTCCTTCCAATGAACACCCAGGACTGATTGCCTTTAGAATGGACTGGTTGGATCTCCTTGCAGTCCAAAGGACTCTCAAGAGTCTTCTCCAACACCACAGTTCAAAAGCATCAATTATTCAGCACTCAGCTTTCTTCACAGTCCAACTCTCACATCCATACATGACCATTGGAAAAACCATAGCCTTGACTAGACAGACTTTTGTTGGCAAAGTAATGTCTCTGCTTTCAATATGCTATCTAGGTTGGTCATAATTTTTCTTCCAAGGAGTAAGCATCTTTTAATTTCATGGCTGCAGTCACCATCTGTAGTGATTTTGGAGCCCAAGAAAAAAAAGTCTGACACCGTTTCCACTGTTTCCCCATCTATTTCCCATGAAGTGATGGGACCAGATGTCATGATCTGCATTTTCTGAATGTTGAGTTTTAAGCCAACTTTTTCACTCTCCTCTTTCACCTTCATCAAGAGGCTTTTTAATTCCTCTTCACTTTCTGCCATAAGGGTGGTGTCACCTGCATATCTGAGGTTATTGATATTTCTCCCAGCAATCTTGATTCCAGCTTGTGCTTCTTCCAGCCCAGCGTTTCTCATGATGTGCTCTGCATATAAGTTAAATAAACAGGGTGACAATATATAGCCTTGACTTACTCCTTTTCCTATTTGGAACCAGTCTGTTGTTCCATGTCCAGTTCTAACTGTTGCTTCCTGACCTGCATACAGATTTCTCAAGAGGCAGGTCAGGTGGTCTGGTATTCCCATCTCTTTCAGAATTTTCCAGTTTATTGTGATCCGCACAGTCAAAGGCTTTGGCATAGTCAATAAAGCAGAAATAGATGCTTTCCTGGAACTCTCTTGCTTTTTCCATGATCCAGCAGATGTTGGCAGTTTGGACTCTGGTTCCTCTACCTTTTCAAAAACCAGCTTGAACATCTGGAAGTTCATGTTCACTGAAGCCTGTGTTCATGTATTGCTGAAGCCTGGCTTGGAGAACTTTGAGCATTACTTTACTAGCATGTGAGATGAGTGCAATTGTGCGGTAGCTTGAGCATTCTTTGGCATTGCCTTTCTTTGGGATTGGAATATAAACTGATCTTTTCCAGTCCTGTGGCCACTGCTGAGTTTTCCAAATTTGCTGGCATATTGAGTGCAGTGCTTTCACAGTATCATCTTTCAGGATTTGAAATAGCTCAACTGGAAATCCAACTAGCTTTGTTCATAGTGGTGCTTCTAAGGCCTACTTGACTTCACATTCCAGGATGTCTGGCTCTAGGTGAGTGATCACACCATCGTGATTATCTGGGTCATGAAGATCTTTTTTGTACAGTTCTTCTGTGTATCCTTGTCATCTCTTCTTTATATGTTCTGCTTCTGTTAGGTTCATACCATTTCTGTCATTTATTGATCCTATCTTTGCATGAAATGTTCCCTTGGTATCTCTCATTTTCTTGAAGAGATCTCTAGTATTTCCCATTCTGTTTTTTTCCTCTATTTCTTTGCATTGATCGCTGAAGAAGGCTTTCTTATCTCTTCTTTGGAACTCTGCATTCAGATGTTTATATCTTTCCTTTTCTCCTTTGCTTTTCGCTTCTCTTCTTTTCACAGCTATCTCTAAGGCTTCCCCAGACAGCCATTTTGCTTTTTTGCATTTCTTTTCCATGGGGATGGTCTTGATCCCTGTCTCCTGTACAATGTCATGAACCTCAGTCCATAGTTCATCAGGCACTCTATCTATCAGATCTAGGCCCTTAAATCTATTTCTCACTTCCACTGTATAATCATAAGGGATTTGATTTAGGTCATACCTGAAAGGTCTAGTGGTTTTCCCTACTTTCTTCAATTTCAATCTGAATTTGGCAATAAGGAGTTCATGGTCTGAGCCACAGTCAGCTCCTGGTCTTGTTTTTGCTGACTGTATAGAGCTTCTCCATCTTTGGCTGCAAAGAATATAATCAATCTGATTTCATTGTTGATCATCTGGTGATGTCCATGTATAGAGTCTTCTCTTGTTTTGTTGGAAGAGGGTGTTTGCTATGACCAGTGCATTTTCTTGGCAAAACTCTACTAGTCTTTGCCCTGCTTCATTCTGTATTCCAAGGCCAATTTTGCCTGTTACCCCAGGTGTTTCTTGACTTCCTACTTTTGCATTCCAGTCCCCTATAGTGAAAAGGACATCTCTTTTGGGTGTTAGTTCTAAAGGTCTTGTAGGTCTTCATAGAACCATTCAACCTCAGCTTCTTCAGTGTTACTGGTTGGGGCATAGACTTGGATTACTGTGACATTGAATGGTTTGCCTCAGAAACGAACAGAGATCATTGTGTTGTTTTTGAGATTGCATCTAAGTACTGCATTTCGAACTCTTTTGTTGACCATGATGGCTACTCCATTTCTTCTGAGGGATTCCTGTCCGCAATAGTAGATATGATGGTCATCTGAGTTAAATTCACCCATTCCAGTCCATTTTAGTTCGCTGATTCCTAGAATGTTGACGTTCACTCTTGCCATCTCTTGTTTGACCACTTCCAATTTGCCTTGATTCATTGAGCTGACATTCCAGGTTCCTATGCAATATTGCTCTTTACAGCATCGGACTCTGCTTCTATCACCAGTCACATCCACAACTGGGTATTGTTGTGTCCAATTCTTTGTGACCCCATGGACTGTAGCCAACCCAACTCCTCTGTCCATAGAATTCTTCAGGCAAGAATCCTGGAGTGGATAGCCATTCCCTTCTCCAGCAGATCTCCCACACTCAGGGGTCAAACCCAGGTCTCTCACACTACAGGCAGATCCTTTACCATCTGAGCCACCAGGCGAGCACCAGGGAATCCCCAAGAGTCTTGGAGTGGGTAGCCATATTCTTTTCCAGGAGATCTTCCGGACTCAGAGATCGTACCTGGGTCTCCTGCATTGCAGGCAGATTCTTTACCACTGAGCCACCAGTGCTTAAAAGATTTTAACTATTTGTTTTAGCTCTGCCAGCTAAGTTCATGAGAGCAGGCACATCATTGCCTAACATTCATCATACCAAAGTACCCTTTTAGGAAACATTTGTTGACTAAAAGAATAAATAACTTAATCTGGAAGATTTCATCCAAGTTTGTATGTATTCTTTTTGTATGGCAACTCCAGACAATAAAGCAGAGAACAAAATCATTGTGGGAGACTGTGGTTGAGGCTGGTTCTGGAATACTTGACATTTGACCTCAATTACTTCTTAGATTAACACATGGGAAAATGAATAAAATGTAACTCATTGTAGACTAAGGGTAATATTTCAAAGAACTCATCCATATTTGTTAATTTTTGTGTTATAGCTAAATAAACCATATGCTTTGAGGAAAATGAATACCACTAGAATACATTTTTGGGCTTACCAGGTGGCTCAGTGGTCAAGAATCCACCACTAATGCAGGAGATACAGGAGATGTGGATTCTATCCCTGGGTCAGAAAGATCATCTGGAGTAGGAAATGACAACCCACTCCAGACTCTTGCCTGGAAAATCTCATGGACAGAGGAGCCTGGTGGGCTACATGGGGTCGCAAAGAGTCAGACACAACTCAGTGAGCACAATACAACAACAGAATACATTTTTAATATGAAGACATGGTATCTCCAGTATCTAATAATAACAATTTATGAAAACTTTTAAGATCTATTCTCTTAGCAACATTTGAATATACAATATGATATCGTTAACTGTAAGTGAAGCATTAAAAGTTACAGTGACACATGGTTCAGATTGGCTTTGCCCAAAACAGGCTTTGATGACTTCCTTATAAAGAGCTTTCATGGTTAACAGCCATGTTTATAATGAATACAGTCATCATCATCAAATAAAAAGTTACGATATACTTTTTAAAAATTCTTGGTTACAGTATCACCTTAAAAAGAAATAACACTCAGATGTGAAAGCTGAGAGAAAATAAGTCAGTATACTGAGATCACTATACATAATTCAAAATGGGTGATTTTTAAAAAGGGAGCCTTTGAAGGACATACAAAAGGATTATATTATTGTTCTGGCTTTCCCTGAGAGTAATTTCTTTACATTATACCATTTCTGCGAGCGAGGAGCAGCTTTCTAAGCACCATTGTGTTACAGTTTAGGACAGCAGTGGTAGGTAGTGAGAAGGTTTGGCTTTCTTGTGGCTCTGGCTTTCAGCTCTGGGATCCCTTCTTTGAAAATAGTTCTTTCCCTATCTCCTTGATGACTGTTAAATCTCTTAAAAGAGACAAAGCCTATTTACTCAGTGATTGGAATGAAGGTTTAAAATGCAAATATTCGTTCATAGCAGCACTGTTTACAATAGCCAGGACTTGGAAGCAACCTAGATGTCCACCTGCAGATGAACGGATAAGAAAGCCGTGGTACTTATACACAATGGAGTATTACTCAGCCATTAAAAAGAATACATTTGAATCAGTTCTAATGAGATGGATGGAATTGGAGCCTATTATACAGAGTGAAGTAAGCCAGAAAGAAAAACACAAATACAGTATACTAACGCATATATGTGGAATTTAGAAAGATGGTAACAATAACCCAGTTTATGAGACAGCAAAAAGAGACAGTGATGTATAGAATAGTCTTTTGGACTCTGAGAATGGGAGAGGGTGGGATGATATGGGAGAATAGCATTGAAATATGTATAATATCATACCTGAAACGAGTCACCAGTCCACGTACGATGCCTGATAATGGATGCCTGGGGCTGGTGCACTAGGACGACCCAGAGGGATGGTATGGGGAGGGAGGAGGGAGGAGGGTTCAGGATGGGGAACACATGTATACTTGTGGTGGATTCATCTTGATGTGTGGCAAAAGCAATATAATATTGTCAAGTTAAGCAAAATAAAATTAAAAAATATATATATATATAAAATGCAAATATTCTTATTGACTTCCAGTTAAAATAAGGTATTGATAACTGATATGGCCATTTTCTGAAGAGATTTTGATGGGAGGCAAAAGAAGAGGAAAGCATTTCAGTGCTATCGACTAAATTAAATTCTAGAAAAGGGAGGCTGTTGACTTCAAAAACAAATGTCAACATAATAATTTTGACCAACAAAATAATTTTGGATCTGATTAAACCTGAAGATAAAGCCATAAATGTTTTCTGAAAATAAACTCTGTTGGAAAAGACTTTTTCCCCTGGATTTTCTTAGCTTTCTTCTACTCTATTATTTTTAATCTACATTATGGGGAAAAAAAAACACAATATTGTTTCAGCTCATCAAAGAAAGTTCAGGCTTTTTGCTCCTACTGTTTTTGGCAGAGATCAGAGAATTTCAATAACATAAATATTTTCATTGAATTATTAGAAGCAACAGGCAGAAATGACAAGTCATAAATGTTTATTTACTCATCTAATGAATAACTGAGTGGATAGAAGAATAAAAGAATGATGAAGGAGGAAACTGACATACAGTCTTTGGAATGGACACAGCTTTCCACAGAGGCAGTCATAGAAGGAAGGGCACTCATTTGCAGAAAGGAATTGGCACACAAAGACTAAATGTAAGCATCATTTAACTCAGTGTTTTCTTTGGCCCAATGGTGGTTTATACTGGCAAAAAAGGTTGACTTGTGCTGATTCTTTTCCAGTTTGGAGTTTAAGTCTAGAAATAATTTTCTATTTAACCCAATAAACTCCATAATGGGTGATTAAGAGGATCCAACATGTAGGCACTCTGTTCAAGACTATTATTTCCTAATTGCCTATTATTTCTTAATTTACAGGTTACTTCATTTCTTAATGCATATCCTCCTTGACCTTTTTGTAATAATTGACACTCTTGCCTACTCTATCATTGAAGACATCTCCTGTAGTTTCTGTATCACTTCACCCTCTAGATTCTTTTCTATAGGTGGCTTTTCTTTTCTAAGCTGTCCCCCAATGATACACATTACTCTGGTTTCAGTTTTCCATCTTGCTCTATTTAATACCTTTGAGCTTCCGTTTACTCCAATCTTCTCAATAAATTTCCCTAGATTAAAGACTGTATTTTATAGCCTTAGTCTGCTTCCTGAAATCTTGGTCTACATTTCCAATACTGGGATGAATATTTCTGCCTGGCATTTGCATTGATGATTTACATTTAACAATGAAATTCATTATTTTTATGAATTGGTTGCTCCATTTGGCTTCCTTTGTATTTTGAATGATGTCTCCAGAAGATAGGGCTTCCCTGGTGGCTCAGATGGTGAAGAATCCACCTAAAATGCAGGAGACCTGGGTTCTATCCCTGGGTTGAGAAGATTCCCCTGGAGAAGGGAATGGCTACCCACTTCAGTATTCTTGCCTCTTCCGTGGACAGAGGAGCATGGTGGGCTACAGTCCACGGGGTGGCAAAGAGTTAGATGCAACTGAGTGACTAACATTTTGACTTTTACCGGTAGAAAGGCTGGTAAGTAATAGAATGTGCTGCATCAGGAGTGGCCAGAAAGTGAAAACTAAACTGGTACTTGGAGGGTTAATCCAAAAACCAAGTGAGACAAGAAGTCTGGCCACCATATCCTGCTTCCTGGTGATATTGGAAGTTCTAGATCGTCTCAACTTTAGTGTTTTGTTTTGTTTAGATGTTTTTGGTTTTGGTTTTGAATTTTTTGTTCCTGGAAAGTTGTTCAAGTTGCAGGATCTTCCATGGGAACTAAAATAATACACATCAAGGTTCTAAGTCAAGGCGAGTTACTTAGTGTCCCTGAATGCCACTCTTATCATCAGTTAAAAGTAATATTGCAACACTCGAAGTTTTTTTGAAGGGTGAAAACAATATCCATCAAACATATAATACATGGTTGTTCTCAATATGTACTAGCTATTATTAACAATAACACTATTACTTGATTTTCCTGGTTTGAACTTGATTTGTTTCTAGTCTTTTCTTTAACCAATAGCCTGAGGTCTTGGACACTAACTCTGTCAGTTTCTTTCTTCTTCCTTTTTAAATTTATACAGAATTAATTAAGCCAGAAAGAAAAACACAAATACAGTATACTAACGCATATATATGGAATTTAGAAAGATGGTAACAATAACCCTGTTTACGAGACAGCAAAATAGACACTGATGTATAGAATAGTCTTTTGGACTCTGGGAGAGGGAGAGGGTGGGATGATTTGGGAGAATAGCATTGAAATATGTATAATATCATATCTTAAACAAGTCACCAGTCCAGGTACGATGCCTGATAACGGATGCCTGGGGCTGATGCACTGGGACGACCCAGAGGAATGGTATGGGGAGGGAGGAGGGAGGACGGTTCAGGATGGGGAACACATGTATACTTGTGGCGGATTCATTTTGATGTATGGCAAAAGCAATACAATATTGTAAAGTTAAGCAAAATAAAATTAAAAAATAAATAAATACATAAATAAATTTAATTTTATTTGGCTGCATCCCATCTTAGTTGTGGCATGTGGGATTTTTCTTAGTTGTAGCACATGAGATCTTTAGTTGCAGCATGTGGGATCTAGTTCTCTGACCAGGGATTGAACCCAGGCCCCCTGCATTGGGAGCGTGGAATCTTAGCCACTGGACCATGAGGGAAGCCCCTAACTGTGTCAGTTTCATAGTATTCTTTATAACTTTTCACTGACTTTATCTTAGGGTAGGTTCTGAAATGCACAACCAAGTTTTCCAGTGGTATCATGACCCAAAGATTTTTTTTTTAACAGCACAACTCATACTATGATAATCCCTAACTACATGCATTGTCATGACTTATCCTTGCTTTCCAGATATGATCTATTATTCTCAGCATGGCACATAGAACCATGTACTGTGTGGCCGCATCCTAATTTTTCAGTCTAGCATAATTTGTCAACTCATTGCTTTATGATTTTTCTTTACTTTCTTCTATCTCTACTAGGCCTTTCATCATATTTCACCCCCTTTCCCCACTACTATTTCTCTTCCTATTTAGCTAATTAAATCTTATATACTCTTAAGTTTCAACTTGAATTGCTCCTTCAAAAACCTTTACCATATCATTCAAGTTCACTAGTCCTTGCCTCTGAATTTATAGCACTTACTATCTAAAGCATTTAAATGTCATGTATATAAGCTTTGTCAATTTGTAACCCATATTGTTAATTAATGTTTCCACCATCATCTGTCATGCCAACTACTTTAAATCATCAACATTGTTGACTCTCCTTGATTTAGGGACGAGTGAAGAGCATAATCAATAAACTGTGGGATCAATACTAAAATTTTGCATTTGTAATTCATTCAATATATGTCTCCTTTGATGATCTAGTATGTACTAGGCCTAATGTTGGCTGTGAGGTATAAGATAAATCAGACACAGGTTCAAGATCTCATGATCTAGTGAGAAATATAGACAGGCAAGTAATTAATTAAATGCAGCAGAAATCCTATAAAAGACATTCTCCAAAACCTATGGTATCACAGAAATAGGACACACAATTCTGCAATGGTAGAGGGAAGAGTTGAGGGAATCTTCCTAGAGTAACTAATACTTGAGTTGCTATTGATAAGATGAGCATGGTTTCTCCATATTGGGAGGCAGTCAGGGAGAGGTTTACAGAAATATGGACCAAGGAAAACAGGCAAAGACATGTATCCCTGAGAATAATTTGTATGATACATGTATAAGGTATATAGTTAGTGAGGTCTAGATAGAAGACTAAAGAGAAGGGTCCTAAAATCAAATCATGAAGAAACTACCTGATGAGAGATTTGGTCATTACCTAGAAGGCAATTGTCCAGAGGAAAAAACAATAAAGGATCCTAGGCAGTGGAGGGAAATGATTCATTTGTGTATTATAGGAAGATCACTTGGAAAAAGAAGAGTATGAAAGAGTCTGGGGTAAGAAGACATGATAGAAACAAATTTTGATAGTCTAAGAAGAGATACGCAAAAGAGACACTGATGTATAGAACAGTCTTTTGGACTCTGTGGGAGAGGGAGAGGGTGGGATGATCTGGGAGAATGGCATTGAAATATGTATAATATCATATATTAAACGAGTCATCAGTCCAGGTTCGATACACAATACTGGATGCTTGGGGCTGGTGCACTGGGACGACCCAGAGGGATGGTATAGGGAGGGAGGAGGGAGGAGGGTTCAGGATGGGGAACACATGTATACCTGCGGCAGATACATTTTGATATATTGCAAAACCAATACAATATTGTAAAGTTAAATAAAATAAAATTTAAAAATTAATTAATTAATTAATTAATTAATTTTTAAAAAAAGAAGAGATACAGTGTTGGCAGCACAGAGAATCCATCACATTTAAGGGGTGTTTTAGTGGCAGATTAAATAGGGGAATGTTTAGGCACAGGTGAGTTTGTGGGAAAATTCAGAATAAGCTGTTTTCTAACTTACAGATGAATGACAAGGCAATTAACTAAGAAAAGGAAGAGAACACTCATAGTTCAGTGTTTGTTTTGGAATATACTTCTCTTCCTCTTATTTTGAAAGGCTATATGTAAATAGAGAAGCCAAAGTCATTTGGGTGTAAGAGGTAATACTTCATGTTTTATTCACATTAATTCTTGGAAACAGCAGGGAGTGATTATCAGTTGGAGAGAATGCATTAAGCACAAAAATTTTATTGGTAAATAAGTATATACAGTAATTTAAGATAACATTACATTCTGGTGATTCTAATTTTTAGTGCTCTATTTTTAATTGAGACCAAAAATTTAAAGACTAGAATGTAAACTTTTGGGAAAATTTTATAAATTGCTTTAATATCATAAAGCTGAGCACCGAAGAATTGATGTGTTTGAACTGTGGTATTGGAGAAGTCTCTTGAGAGTTCCTTGGACTGCAAGGAGATCCAACCAGTCCATCCTAAAGGAGATCAGTCCTGGGTGTTCATTGGAAGGACTGATGCTGAAGCTGAAACTCCAATACTTTGGCCACCTCATATGAAGAGTTGATTCACTGGAAAAGATCCTGATGCTGGGAGGGACTGGGGGCAGGGGAAGAAGGGGACGACAAAGGATGAGATGGCTGGATGGCATCACTGACTTGATGGACGTGAGTCTGAGTGAACTCCGGGAGTTGGTGATGGACAGGGAGGCCCGGTGTGCTGCAATTCATGGGGTCGCAAAGAGTTGGACACGACTGAGCGACTGAACTAAACTGAACCACATGATTACATTCTTTCCCTGTCATTTTGTGGTTCAGTTAGTTATTCTTAGGGAAAAACAACTTAAGCAATAATATTGATACATGGTTAAAGAAATAACTAATCATGAGTAATTCTTCATGCTAAGTAAGAAAAGGCAGAAATCAGCTTTCATATTTTAGATGCTAGAAATTGAGAGAATGTTAGTTTGTTAGTTATTAGAACTATATAGCCAAGCAACTTAAAACCTGAAAAAGAATATCTAACTCTGTTTTTTTATTTAACAGATTAAGGAACTAAGAAATATGTTAAGTGACATAACACAGGAAAAAACTGGGTTTAAAATGACTATCAAATCCTTTGAAAGTTTCTTAAATGCCAGTGACATACAGTTAAAAGGAAAAACTCAGTTCAGTTCAGTCCAGTTGCTCAGTCGTGTCTGACTCTTTGTGACCCCATGGACTGCAGCACTCCAGGCCTCCTGTCGGTCACCAACTCCAGGAGTTTACACAAACAAATGTCCATTGACTTGGTGATGCCATCCAACCATCTAATCCTCTGTCGTCCCCTTCTCTCCCCACCTTCAATCTTTCCCAGCATCAGGGTCTTTTCCAATGAGTCAACTCTTCACATTAGGTGGCCAAAGTATATGAGTTTCAGCTTCAACATCAGTCCTTCCAAAGAACACCCAGGACTGATCTTTAGGATGGACTGGTTGGATCTCCTTGCAGTCCAAGTGACTCTCAAGAGTCTTCTCCAATACCACAGTTCAAAAGCATCAATTCTTTGGTACTCAGCTTTTTTTATAGTCCAACTCTCATGTCACATCCATACATGACCACTGGAAAAACCATAGCCTTGACTAGACGGACCTTTGTTGGCAAAGTAATGGCTCTGCTTTTTAATGTGCTGTCTAGGTTGGTCATAACTTTTCTTCCAGGGAGTAAATGTCTTTTAATTTCATAGCTTCAGTCACCATCTGCAGTGATTTTGGAGCCCAAGAAAATAAAGTCTGTCACTGTTTCCACTGTTTCCGCATCAATTTGCCATCAAGTGATGGGACCAGATTCCATGATGTTAGTTTTCTGAATGTTGAGCTTTAAGCCAACTTTTTCACTCTCTTCTTTCACTTTCATCAAGAGGCTCCTCAGTTCTTCTTCGCTTTCTGCCGTAAGGATGGTGTCATCTGCATATCTGAGATTACTGATATTTCTCCCAGCAATCTTGATTCCAGCTTGTGCTTCTTCCAGCCCAGCGTTTCTCATGATGTACTCTCTACAGAAGTTAAATAAGCAGGGTGACAATATACAGCCTTGACGTACTGCTTTTCCTATTTGGAGCCAGTCTGTTGTGCCATGTCCAGTTCTAACTGTTGCTCCCTGACCTGCATATAGATTCCTCAAGAGGAAGGTCAGGTGGTCTGGTATTCCCATCTCTTTCAGAATTTTCCACAGTTTCTGCTTCCCAGTCCTGTGTAAGTTCTGGCAGCTCTATGCTGGGGTTAATGGTTACCTTCTCCAAGAGGGCTTGTGCCATACCCAAGTCGACTGCTCCCAGAGCCCCTGACCCTGAGGCAGTCCACTGCTGACCTGTGCCTCCACAGGAGATGCTCAAACACAGTTCTGTCTCAGTCTCTGTGGGGTTCCTGGGTCCTGGTTGTGTACACAGTTTGTTTGAGCTCTCTTACCTCTATGGCAGGAATGGGGTTTGATTCTAAAGGTGAATTTGCCCCTCCTACCATCTTGCTGGGGCTTCTCCTTTGCCCTTGGATGTGGGGTATCTCCGCACAGCTGCTCCAGCACCTACCATCTTACTGGGGTTTCTCTGACCTTGGACATGGAGTATCTCCTCTCTGCCACTCATTGCTGACCCAGGAGAAAGGAGCAGTGACCCCACAAGAGATTGACCCAGACTTGCCTGTGAGTGTCCAGGAGTCTCCAGCAGAGGCATGGGTCAGTGGTGGCCTGCTGCAGGGTTGGGGGCACTGAGTGTAGCAGTGTATCCATAGGATCTTTTGATGAGGTCGCCATTATCTTCATTACCTCCACCATAGTTTGGCCCCAGGTAAATAGAAGGGAGGGGATACATCTCCTCCCATCAATAGACAATTGGATCCAAAATTTACTGAGCATGGCCCCACCCATCAGAACAAGACCCAGTTTCCCCCTCAGTTAGTCTCTCTCATCAAGAAGCTTCCCTAAGCCTCTTATCCTTCTCCATCAGAGGGCAGACACACTGAAAACCACAATCACAGGAAACTAACCAGTCTCATCACATGGACCACAGCCTTGTCTAACTCAATGAAACTATCAGCCATGCCATGTAGGGCCACCCAAGACGGATGGGTCATGGTGAAGAGTTCTGACAAAAAGTGATCCACTGGAGAAGGGAATGGCAAACCACTTCAGTATTCTTGCCTTGTGAACCCCATCAACAGTATGAAAGGAAAAACTATTTCACATCAAAAGAAATCTATTTCAGTTCCAGCTCTAACGCTAGCTGTGTGGTTAAGGGCAAACCATTTAATCATTGTGACAGTTTCACTGTCTAAATACAAGGATCATATTATTTGTTTCACATGATCATCATGAGGAACAAACACAATGATGTTTGTAAAAACTCTTTGTGTAAGCTCTTTAAAGGGCTTCCCTGGTAGCTCAGCTGGTAACAATCTGCCTGCAATGCAGGAAACACCAGTTTGATTCCTGGGTCAGGAAGATGCCCTGGGGAAGGGAGAGGCTACCCATTCCAGTATTCTTGGGCTTCCCTTGTGGCTCAGCTGATAAAGAATCCACCTGCAATTCAGGAGATCTGGGTTCGATCCCTGAATTGGGAAGATCCCCTGGAGAAGGGAAAGGCTACCTACTCCAGTATTCTGGCCTGGAGAAATCCATGGATGCTTTAAAAGCACTAAAAAATGTAACAGATTATATTTGTAGAGTAAATCTTTAGTTACCATTTAATGAAAGAATTTATCTTTTACTGAGCAGCTGCTCTAGGACGGCATCTTTTTTGTATACTATTTCATTTTATCCTTGTATCAACCCTTAAGGTAGATGCTATTTTCCAGTTTTATAGCTCAAAAAGAAAAGGAAGCTCAGAGACTAAATAAACACCTCTAGATCACACCACAAGCAATTGGAGAATCAAGATTTGAAAATGACTTCACCAATGGAATGTTTGCTACCACATAATGTTTCTGGCAGTTCTGAAAAAGAAAACCACTCCCTATGTAGAGGGTAGCTGGTTTGAAGAGGAATGAAGGCTGGGAGAGAGAAATAGGCTTAAAGGACTGGAATGCTCCATGGATTCTAATCCAGACAATAAAGGATAATCCAGATGAGGCAAGGTTATACAGTAAAAGATTTAATAACTCATAGTCAGAAGCAGGGCTAGATGAAGACTCAAGGGCATCCAAGAAGGATGATAAATTGGTCTCTTGGAAGGGTCAATAATTGGTGCCCTTTTGAACTTTTATTCTTTGTGTATTTGTTCCACAATTTAAAATCCTGAGACTGAGAGCTGTGTGGAGAAAGGAGAAAGCCAACACTGACCATGGGGATCAACCTCCCCTCTCCCATCAAGAAAATTTGAATTTGTCACCAAAATTACACACATTTTTAGGCAAAAGAAAAACACAAATTAGAGCAATTTGGCGATTTGGATTGAGTTTGTTTAAAGTATAGGGGTGTGTGTGAATGTGTCTGTGCACATGCTATGGGAGGGAAGGTGTCTGTGAAACTTTCTCCTCTACCCTATTTTAAAGGTATTTTAAAGGTACCTTATTCTACTTTCCAAGAGAGAAGTTCGCATAAACAAATTTTTATGTTATTATTTCATCAATAATTCACCACCTCTCAGAGATTAGTGCTCCAACAATTGTTTCTTTTACCTTTACTCTGGTTCTTGTCAAAAATTTATAGTTTGATCCAAAATGAATAATTGGGGAGATTGTGAGGGTTTGTGAGTAGAATGGAGTGGAAGGTGGTCTTCAAATTGAAACTCAGGACAGGTTTAATAGAGAAGAATAGAAGCTAAGAGCCATCCATATAGAACTGATAAGGACCAATAATTGGCAGAATTTAAACTGAAAAAATAAAAAAATAACTCACAAATTTTAGACCTGATTCTTCCTCTTACAAACAATGTGATTTTAGGCAAAATCCTTACACCACTTACATCACCTAAAGCCAGGGAATTAAAAAAAATTTTTCTTTGAAGTTTAGTTGATTTACTTAGCCATGTTAGTTTCTGGTGGACAAGTGCGGCAAGTCAGACACTGTTGTTTATCTATTTTACATATAGTTTGTATCTGCTAATCCTAAACTCCTAATTTATTTTCCTCTAGCCCCTTTCGCCTTTGGTAACTATTTATTTTCTATGTCTGTGAGTCTGTTTTATAAATAAATTGACTTGTATCACACTTTTTTTTTAGATTCCACATATAAGTGATATCATATATTTGTCTTTCTTTGTGTGACTCACTTCACTTAGTATGATCATCTCTAGGTCCATCCATGTTGCTGCAAATGGTACTATTTCATTTTTTATGGCTGAATAGTATTCCACTGTGTGTGTGTGTGTGTGTGTGTGTGTGTGTGTGTTTGTGTGTGTGTGTGTCACATCTTCTTTATCCATTTGCTAATATCAAGGTTCTTTAAATTGCTTTATATTTTCACACATATGTTTATATATAAATATAAGGGTAGCCTTGCTACATGATACATTGCTGTTGTTTTTCAGTCCCTTAGTCCTATCTGACTCTTTGTGACCCCATAGACTTCAGCACACCAGGCTTCCCAGTCCTTCACCACCTCCTGGAGCTTGCTCAAACTCATGTCCATCAAATCAGTTGATGCCATCCAACTATCTCGTCCTCTGTCGTCCCCTTTTCCTGATGCTTTCAATCTTTCCTGGCACTAGAATCTTTTCTAATGAGTCAGCTCTTCACATCAGGAGGCCAAAAGTATTGGAGCTTCAGCATCAGTTCTTCCAATGAATATTCAGGATTGATTTCCTTTAGGATTGAATGGTATGATTTCCTCACAGTCCAAGGGACTCTCAAGAGTCTTCTCCAACACAGTCAAAAGTGTCAATTCTTTGGCTCTAAGCCTTTGTTATGGTCCAATTCTCACATCCATACATGACTACTAGAAAAACCATAGCTTTGAAGATATGGACCTTTGTCAGCAAAGTAATGTCTCTGCTTTTTAATACATTGTCTCTAGGTTTCTCATAGCTTTTTTCCAAAGAGCTAGCATTTTAATTTCATGGCTGTAGTCACTGTATGCAGTAATTTTGGAGTCCAAGAAAATAAAGTCTGTCACTGTTTCCATTGCTTCCCTGTCTATTTTCCATGAAGTAATGAGACCAGATGCCATGAGTTTTTTGAATGCTGAATTTTAAGCCAGCTCTTTCACTCTCCTCTTTCACCTTCATCAAGAGGCTCTTTAGTTCCTCTTCATTTTCTGCCATAAGGGTGGGGTCATCCGCATATCTGAGGTTATTGATATTTCTCCTTGCAATCTTGATTCCACCTTGTACTTCATCCAGTCTGGCATTTTGCATAATGTACTCTGCATATAAGGTAAATAAGCAGGCTGACAATATACTGCTTTGATGTGGTCCTTTCCCATTGTTCCATGTCTGGTTCTAACTGTTGCTTCTTGACCTGCATATAGGTTTCACAGGAGGCAAGTAAAGTGGTCTGGTATTGCTATCTGTTTAAGAATTTTCCACAGAGATGGGAATGACAAATATACACATATATATCAGCTTCTTTAGGTCAGCTTTTTATATATATTTATTATACAGCCATGGCTAGGCACTTTATATATATTAACTCATTTTTCCTTCACAATCCTATGAGGGTTACTTTTCACTTTGCAGATGAGGAAACTGAAGTACAGGAAGTTAAGACATGTAGTCAATGATCAGTAGAGCTGGGATTGGAATCCTGGCAGTCTGTTTGCAGAATCTATCTTAACTTTCCACTGTGCTACTTAGCGAATCCATAGAATTGTAGTGAAAATTAAGTGAAACAATTAAACTTTTCTGTAAAACTATTTTATGTATCACTTTCAACAATTTTAGTTTCACAGACTTTGAGAGCCTGATGAAATCATGGATGTTATACCAGCAAAATAAACAGATAAAGATAATATAAAAATATGCATGCCATTTCCAAGATTTCACAGATCTCCACAGAAGTTCAATCATGGACAGGTTATAAACAGTCAGGTTATAAAAAGCCTGACTTAAACTTGGTTGGGTCTCCTAAGCCTCAGCATCTTCCAACCAGAATTGAGACTGAAAATACAGTGATCTACTTCCCAGTTACCAGTTCTCAGGGCTGAGAGACGTACATATAATCTATGGAAAATTCCACTTTGGATTGTTTGCTGCTGCTGCTCAGTCACTTCAGTCATGTCCGACTCTGTGTGATCCTAGAGACAGCAGCCCACCAGGCTCCCTGGTCCGTGGGATTCTCCAGGCAAGAACACTGGAATGGGTTGCCATTTCCTTCTCCAGTGCATGAAAGTGAAAAGTGAAAGTGAAGTCGCTCAGTCGTGTCTGACCCTCAGCGACCCCATGGACTGCAGCCTTCCAGGCTCCTCCATCCATGGGATTTTCCAGGCAGGAGTACTGGAGTGGGGTGCCATTGCCTTCTCCGTTGGATTGTTTAAGTAGGTGCTATTCAGAAGTCTTGTTTCAAATTTCCTTCAAAAGTACATATTCAGGGTTTAAAGTGGAGTAAGAGAAAAAAAAGAATTTGGCCAAAATCTTTCATCTTTGTGGAATCCAAAATATTTGAAAAGTAGTCTGGAGGGATTGGTGGCATTTAGCCACCCTGAGCTCCAAGAATTGCATCTTGTCAACTTTTGCTAACATCCCTTTTGACCTCATTTATCTCTACATCCCTTCTTCATTAAAGTATCTTGAGGGCCTAAGGATGGCACCATTCAGGACCACATTAAGGAAAATCATTTTTTCTCCAAGTTGTACATTTCAGCACTTTTTCTGACACTCAAAAATTCTGACAAGTGTTTATCAAGTTACTTAAAACTCACTGTGATTCAAATCAACAAGTTCCATAAAGAAAACCTATTGAACAATTAGCTGTGGTTTATGATAGCTGTTCATATTCTTCCTAACAGACACAACAACAGATACATATTGTCTACCACTGATTACCAAGACCAGAATGCAAGAGAGAAAAGGCATTGTCCATTTTTGTTTTTTTTTTTTTTTTTTTTGGTCTCCACTGGAAACCAAAACAAATGTTTTAAACCCTTACACTTTCTTCCATTTAATATTGATAGGTCTAATTATAATTAATTAGCAACTAATGAATAATTGTGTAATTTAGCAATATTTTAAATTTTCTTGAGTTGATCCAAAGCAGCTTCACAGATACTGACAAGATGATTTTATGATTTTAAAACTTAGGGTGAACAGTTTTAGTAGGTTTAAGAAATTGGTTTAGTAGTCCCAAAAATACTATCAAGGGAGGTTTATAATACCTAGAATTTTAAAAAAATTGATGTGAGTCTCGTAAGTCAGAAGTCAGCAAGGGAGACTGTGTGTGTTTAAATTGGTCAGTTGATGAACAAAACCTAATTCTTTGCTGCCTGAGATAACTTTACCTACTAAAATGCCACTCAGCTGGTCAAAAACATTTTACCAATTTAAATTCTATTTCTAAATTCGAGGTTTGCTCCACATGAAAAGCGATTCATAAAGAATTTATAAACATTGATATCTATACACCAGAGAAACTACAGAGAGACCAATTAGTTCAACTCTTAGTGAAATTTAGCAGGTTTTGTTCCAAATAAACACTCAAGGCAACACTGTGAATTTAGTAACTTCCCTGTCATACTTCCTAATATTAGCCAAAACTATTGGTCAATTAATAGTTCATGAAATGATATAAAAAACTACTTTTATCCTTTGAGGGAAAAGCCATTATGTAATACTGAACTGATCATACTATTCAGTTCAGTTCAGTTCAGTCACTCAGTCGTGTCCAACTCTTTGCGACCCCATGAATCGCAGCACGCCAGGCCTCCCTGTCCATCACCAACTCCCAGAGTCCACTCAAACTCACGTCCATCGAGTTGGTGATGCCATCCAGACATCTCATCCTCTGCCATCCCCTTTTCCTCCTGCCCCTAATCCCTCCCAGCATCAAAGTCTTTTCCAATGAGTCAACTCTTTGCATGAGGTGGCCAAACTATTAGAGTTTCAGCTTTAGCATCATTCTTTCCAAAGTACACCCAGGGCTGATCTCCTTTAGGACACATTAAAAAATAGGTATTTTTCATATATATCAATATGATAGAAACAATAGTTATAAAAGTAAATTTGGCTCAAAGAATGTCAGATTCTCTAATATATATTATACATATAATATTAGTGCTAATATTTCACTAATATTTCATATTAGTGCTACCTTTCTGCCTCACACTAATGGGTATAACTCCATTTGCTCCAACATTCAGTTATTTATTCATTCAACACATTTTTAAGTTAACATGCTTTAAAGTAGAAGTCTAGAAACTTTTTCTTTAGAGAAACAGTAAACACTTTAGTCTTTGCAAGGTATAACATCTCTGTCACAGATACTTAATTATGCAGCTGTAGTAAGATGCAATGGCTGTGCTTTGCTGGAGCAGCCGGGAAGAGATACCCCATGCCCAAGGTAAGAGAACCCAAGTAAGATGGTAGGTGTTGCAAGAGGGCATCAGAGGGCAAATACACTGAAACCATACTCACAGAAAACTAGTCAATATAATCACACTAGGACCACAGCCTTGTCTAACTCAATGAAACTAAGCCATGCCCGTGGGGCAACCCAGGATGGGCGGGTCATGGTGGAGAGATCTGACAGGGTGTTGTCCGCTGGAGAAGGGAATGGCAAACCACTTCAGTATTCTTGCCTTGAGAACCCCATGAACAGTATGAAAAGGAAAAATGATAGGATACTGAAAGAGAAACTCCCCCAGGTCAGTAGGGGCCCAATATGCTACTGGAGATCAGTGGAGAAATAACTCCAGAAAGAATGAAGGGTTGGAGCCAAAGCAAAAAGAATACCCAGCTGTGGATGTGTCTGGTGATAGAAGCAAAGTCTGATGCTGTAAAGGGCAATATTGCATAGGAACCTGGAATGTCAGATCCATGAATCAAGGCAAATTGGAAGTGGTCAAACAAGAGATGGCAAGAGTGAATGTCGACATTCTAGGAATTAGCGAATTAAAATGGACTGGAATGGGTGAATTTAACTCAGAGGACCATTATATCTACTACTGCAGGCAGGAATCCCTCAGAAGAAATGGAGTGGCCATCATGGTCAACAAAAGAGTCCGAAATGCAGTACTTGGATGCAATCTCAAAAACGACAGAATGATCTCTGTTCGTTTCCAAGGCAAACCATTCAATGTCACAGTAATCCAAATCTATGCCCCAACCAGTAACGCTGAAGAAGCTGAAGTTGAACGGTTCTATGAAGACCTACAAGACCTTTTAGAACTAACACCCAAAAAAGATGTCCTTTTCATTATAGGGGACTGGAATGCAAAAGTAAGAAGTCCAGAAACACCTGGGGTAACAGGCAAATTTGGCCTTGGAATACGGAATGAAGCAGGGCAGAGACTAGTAGAGTTTTGCCAAGAAAATGCACTGGTCATAGCAAACACCCTCTTCCAACAACACAAGAGAAGACTCTACACATGGACATCACCAGATGGTCAACACCGAAATCAGATTGATTATATTCTTTGCAGCCAGAGATGGAGAAGCTCTATACAGTCAGCAAAAACAAGACCAGGAGCTGACTGTGGCTCAGACCATGAACTCCTTATTGCCAAATTCAGACTGAAATTGAAGAAAGTAGGGAAAACCACTAGACCATTCAGGTATGACCTAAATCAAATCCCTTATGAGTATACAGTGGAAGTGAGAAATAGATTTAAGGGCCTAGATCTGATAGACAGAGTGCCTGATGATCTATGGAATGAGGTTCGTGACATTGTACAGGAGACAGGGATCAAGACCATCCCCATGGAAAAGAAATGCAAAAGAGCAAAATGGCTGTCTGGGGAGGCCTTACAAATAGCTGTGAAAAGAAGAGAAGCGAAAAGCAAAGGAGAAAAGCAAAGCTATAAACATCTGAATGCAGAGTTCCAAAGAATAGCAAGAAGAGATAAGAAAGCCTTCTTCAGCAATCAATGTAAAGAAATAGAGGAAAACAACAGAATGGGAAAGACTAGGGATCTCTTCAAGAAAATCAGAGATACCAAAGGAACATTTCATGCAAAGATGGGCTCAATAAAGGACAGAAATGGTATGGACCTAACAGAAGCAGAAGATATTAAGAAGAGGTGCAAGAATACACAGAAGAACTGTACAAAAAAGATCTTCACGACCCAGATAATCATGATGGTGTGATCACTGACCTAGAGCCAGACATCCTGGAGTGTGAAGTCAAGTGGGCCTTAGAAAGCATCACTAGGAACAAAGCTAGTGGAGGTGATGGAATTCCAGTGGAGCTATTTCAAATCCTGAAAGATGATGCTGTGAAAGTGCTGCACTCAATATGCCAGCAAATTTGGAAAACTCAGCAGTGGCCACAGGACTGGAAAAGGTCAGTTTTCATCCCAATCCCAAAGAAAGGCAATGCCAAAGAATGCTCAAACTACTGCACAATTGCACTCATCTCACACGCTAGTAAAGTAATGCTCAAAATTCTCCAAGCCAGGCTTCAGCAATACGTGAACATGAACTTCCTGATGTTCAAGCTGGTTTTAGAAAAGGCAGAGAAACCAGAGATCAAATTGCCAACATCCGCTGGATCATGGAAAAAGCAAGAGAGTTCCAGAAAAACATCTATTTCTGCTTTATTGACTATGCCAAAGCCTTTGACTGTGTGGATCACAATAAACTGGAAACTTCTGAAAGAGATGGGAATACCAGACGACCTGATCTGCCTCTTGAGAAATTTGTATGCAGGTCAGGAAGCAACAGTTAGAACTGGACATGGAACAACAGACTGGTTCCAAATAGGAAAAGGAGTACGTCAAGGCTGTATATTGTCACCCTGTTTATTTAACTTCTATGCAGAGTACATCATGAGAAACGCTAGACTGGAAGAAACACAAGTTGGAATCAAGATTGCTGGGAGAAATATCAATAACCTCAGATATGCAGATGACACCACCCTTATGGCAGAAAGTGAAGAGGAACTAAAAAGCCTCTTGATGAAAGTGAAAGTGGAGAGTGAAAAGGTTGGCTTAAAGCTCAACGTTCAGAAAACGAAGATCATGGCATCTAGTCCCATCACTTCATGGGAAATAGATGGGGAAACAGTGGCAACAGTATCAGACTTTATTTTTCTGTGCTCCAAAATCACTACAGATGGTGACTGCAGCCATGAAATTAAAAGACGTTTACTCCTTGGAAGGAAAGTTATGACCAACCTAGATAGCATATTCAAAAGCAGAGACATTACTTTGCCAACAAAGGTTCGCCTAGTCAAGGCTATGGTTTTTCCTGTGGTCATGTATGGATGCGAGAGCTGGACTGTGAAGAAGGCTGAGCACCAAAGAATTGATGCTTTTGAACTGTGGTGTTGGAGAAGACTCTTGAGAGTCCCTTGGACTGCAAGGAGATCCAACCAGTCCATTGTGAAGGAGATCAGCCCTGGGATTTCTTTGGAAGGAATGATGCTAAAGCTGAAACTCCAGTATTTTGGCCACCTCATGCAAAGAGTTGACTCATTGGAGAAGACTCTGATGCTGGGAGGGATTGGGGGCAGAAGGAGAAGGGGATGATAGAGGATGAGATGGCTGGATGGCATCACTGACTCGATGGACGTGAATCTGAGTGACCTCTGGGAGTTGGTGATGGACAGGGAGGCCTGGCGTGCTTCGATTCATGGGGTGGCAAAGAGTTGGACATGACTGAGCGACTGATCTGATCTGATCTGATCTGAGTGTGAAAGCACCACAAGCAGTACTGAGATCATTAAATGTGGCTGTGTTTCAATAAAACTTTATTTACAAAACAGATAGCCAGTTGCCCACAGGCCATATTTATAATCTTGCTTTAAATAAACAGATACTTATCTTGTGCCTATAATGCAAAGTTGTTTAAAACATGTAACTTGTGTTCATCAAGTTTACAGTCTCTGGAAAAAACAGAACACTTAGTTCAATTTCTTCCAACTCTAAATAATAGTGGCTGCCTAAGCTTAAATGCTTCTACTTTAATTTTACATTCACTGAAAATTAGACATTTCAGAATAACAGGAATGTTATTTGCTTCATTTAAAAAACAGGCAATTTAACAGCAAAATAAACCATCAACAAAGTGAAAAGACAACCTATGGGATGGAAGAAAATATTTGCAAATGATGTGACCAACAAGGGATTAATCTCCAAAATGCACAAACTGCTCATACAGATCAATAAAAAAAATAATAATAAACCAAATCAAACAATGGGCAGAAAACTGCAACAGAGCTTTCTCCAAAGAAGGCATACAGATGACCAGTAGGCACATGAAGAAATACTCAGTACCCGTAATTATTAAAGAAATGCAAATCAAAACTACAGTGAGGTATCACCTCACACTAGTCAGAATGGTCATCCTCAAAATGTCTACAAATAATAAATGCTGGAGAGCATGTGGAGAAAAGGAAAACCATACTGTTGGTAGGAATGTAAATTGGTATGACTACTATGGAGAATAGTACGGAGGTTCCTTAAAAAACTAAAAGTGGAGCTACGATATGATCCAGCAATCATACTCCTGGGCATATGTCCAGAAAAGACAAAAACTCTAATTCAGAAAGATACACATACCCCAGTGTTCACAGCAGCATTGTTTACAACAGCCAAAATATGGAAGCAACCTAAATGCCCATGGGCAGATGAGTGGATAAAGAAATGTGGTATACACATACAATGGAATACTAATCAGCCATTAAAAAAAAAGGATGAAATAATGTCATTTTTGGCCACATGGATTGACCTAGAGATTATCATACTAAATAAGACAAAGAAAGACAAATATCATGATACTACTTCAGTGTGGAATCTAAAAAATGATACAAATGAATTTATTTATAAAGCACAAACAGACAGATACAGTAAAATTATGATTACCAAAGGGGGGAAGAGGAGAGAAATAAATTAAGAGTCTGATATTAACATGTACACACTACTACACATAAAACAGATAACCAACATGGACTGACTATATAATATAATGAACTATATTCAATATCTTGTAATAAATAATCTATAATGGAGAAAGAAGAATTTGAAAAAAATGTGTATATATGTGTGAAATGAAAATATCTCCTGCCATATTAGTTACCAAGAAATGTCGCAGCCATTGGCAATTTCTGGCCTCCAAATGTGAATGAGGGCTCCCAAAACTGTGAGCCAGAGGCTGCTGCCACCCACCCCTACGGTGATGGCTAAGGAGCTGGGGGAATGCAAGAAGCAAGGTGAAAAAGGAAACAGGATGGACCGCAGATAGCTGGGGTGCACATGAAAGGAATGAATTCAGTGAGCCCAGAGGCTTGCATCTTCTCATACAGAGTATGCTAAATTCCTTAAATTGACACCTGATCTTTGATGTTCAGACTGCCTGCTCCCTTTGTTGCAAGCTTGTATACTGTGTGACTTCCCCCCTGCCTCCTTAGAGCAGTTTTTTCAGAGCTACTGAGATGCTGCCTCCTGGGTTTGGAGTCCTAAACCTTCCCACCAAATAAAATAACTCTCTACTTTCAGGTTGTGACTATATTTTTAGTCCACATATGTATAACTAAATCACTTTGCTGTACACCTGAAACTAATACAACACTGTAAATCAACTCCACTACAATAAAAAAAGTTTAAAGACAGGCAATTTAGCCTTAATCTTGTTTTGTATTCTGAAAATCTGCTTAGCATATTTTTCAAACTGAACAATGACAGACTTGTTTTAATGAAAAGATAAATGTAAAGAATAATCAGAGGCTCCTGGGTGACTCAGTGGTAAAGAATCCACCTGCCAATGCAAGAGACATGGATTTGATCTCTGATCTGGGAAGATTCCACATACCACGGAGCAAGGAAGCATGTGCGCCACAACTATTGAGCCTTTCCTCTACAGCCAGCCTGGGAACCACAACTGTTGAGCCCACTTGGTGCAACTACCGAAGCCTGAAAACCCGAGAGCCCATGCTTCAAAGCAGAAGCCACGGAAAAAACCCCATGCACCATAGCTAGAGAGTAGCCCCTACTCGCTGCAACTAGAGGAAAGTCCATACAGCGGCGAAAACCCAGCACAGCCAAAGATAAAAACTAAATAAAATTAAAAGAGTAATTAAAATACCATGATCAATACTACTACATGAAATTAATAATACCCCACAAAAATATTTATTCCATTATCCAGTTCAGAGTATGAACGATTCTTTTGGGAACAGAAACAACAGTACTTTAGGGAAAACTTTCAGTTCATAAAGTAAAGAAATTACTATGAAGCTATGACTTATTGGCAGAAAATGACATTTGAAAGTGTTTTTTTAAAAAAACATGAACAACAGGATCCTCCATGGAGTCGCTAAGAGTCAGACACGACTGAGCGACTTCCCTTTCACTTTCATGCATTGGAGAAGGAAATGGCAACCCACTCCAGTGTTCTTGCCTGGAGAATCCCAGGGACCGGGGAGCCTGGTGGGCTTCCGTCTATGGGGTCGCACAGAGTTGGACACGACTGAAGCGACTTAGCAGCAGCATATTTTTCTACAGACCTACTATAATTTTATGTAGAACCAGCTCCCTCTAGTGGTACAATCATGCTTTCACCAAAATAAGCAATAGGCCTTCTTGACTAAGTTCATAAAACTTTCTAGAATCAAATTTAAAAATATACATGTGAAGAGATCAACTTTCATTGAAAAGAAGATAAAAATTCTAACAACTTAATAAGTCGTTTTTAAAAGTCTTTCTCAATTTAACACTATTTCAAAAACATGGTAATATAGGGAATGATTTTGGTATTTTCCAATTCAGCTTAGTATCTTTGCTCCTAGAAAAGGCAGGCTCAGACAACTGAATGGATTCTTACATTCAATAGGAGCCAGTTTACAGCTTTAAAAAATCCATTTAAGAAGTTTATGATTTGATCTAAAGAAATGAATTTTTAAATGTTAATTTCTGTACCTAGACATAGTCATTTTAATATGCATTTTTACCATCTAGTTGGTTTACTTGATATTGCTGAGGACAAAAACTAAGTGTGTAACTTCAGCAAAGTAAAACATCAGACAGCTGCTGCAAAATGGACTTCTCACCGGAACCCCTGCAGTTTGACTATGGTTGGAATGATGTAGACAGGCAGTTGGTAACTTTTTCTGCAGAAAAAGAAAAGGGGCAAATAGTAAATATTTTCAGCTTTACAGACCATATGGTCTCTGCTGCAACTATTCAGATCTGCTACTGTAGCATGAAAGCAACCAGAGACAACACAGAGATGAATGAGGGTGGCTGTGTTCTGTAAAAAGATAATGTCCAGAAAAAGGTAAACTCATGACTCTTAACAAAGATATAAAAATGAACACATTTAAAGATTTTATTCTGCATATATAGGGGACTACAAATAGTTCAAAGGAAAAGCAAGAAACAGCATTGTATATGGAGTATATGAATCAAATTACAAATGAAAACAAAACTTTTTTTTTTTTTTCATGAAGTATAAGAAGTCAATGAAAACTGTATTGGACAAGACAGGTTTGCATCTCTGTAAGTCATCTACAACTTACAAAGAGTTGAAAAATAGCTCAAAGAAAATGAAAGCCCAGAGTCTGATAACTCAAAAAGATGTGCAGTACAGAGACAATGCAAATTTTCAATTAATCAGAATATTTTCTACAGTCTTAATAAATGTTTATAGACACTGAAAATTGAATTTTATATAATTTTCACATCATAAAATATTAGAGTTATTTCGATTTTATTTTGTATCTAATAAAAAAGAGGAACACAAGCAGTGAGTGGGATTTGAGCTCTGGATGGTGGTTTGCTTAGCCCTGAACCCTTGATGTTAAGACTGCATTTTCTCAAATAAGAACTGAAGTACATCATGAAGCAAGTAAATGTATATTTTAAAAGCTAACAGACATAGTTTTGAAGTAGTCATATCTCTGATACCTTTAGGACCAACTCAGGCAACGGTAAGATGTCTGAAAGGCAGGCCAGTAATATTTATTACTAACTTTCTAAACATTTTGTCTATTGGCATATCTAGTGTACTTTTGTGTGTAGCTGTGAGTGTAAAACAAAAGAATGCAAGAAAAGGAGTTTTACAAATTAATACATAAAAGAGAAAATGTGTAAGTATAGAAAAAAGAAAGTTAGGATGGTAGAAAGTGGAGAGAAAGAAAAGCTAAAAAGAAGTACAAATTTCCTGAGTTTTAATAAAGGAAAAAGAAAGAGATATAAAACATTTTTTAAAAATCAAGAAAAAAAATCTAACTATGAAAATGCTTACTAGAATTCTACATGCAATTTTATGAGAGATAAATAAGCCATGGCAGTTTCTGTAAAGTTATGATTTCAAATTAGTGTTTAAAATGAAGAGATTTGGTTTGCCTAAAATATATTTTATATGTTTTTTGTATATTTGTATACTTTTTTTAAAAAGCTAATAAAAAGTGGCTAGAAACATGAATAAAAATGTCACACAGATAAAAATAATGGCCCTTAAACATATGAAAAGATAATCAACATCATTAATACTTAGAAAAATGTAAAATAAAGATGCATTGTTTCACCTACGATTTTTACCTAACACACTTGCAAAAACAAAAATGTAGGATAATGCATTATGTTTGTGAGGATGTAGGTACTCTCATTAACTTCTGGCAGAAATAAACAGATACAAACATTTTGGAAGCAAATTTGACAATATCTAACACAATTACATATGCATTTATATTTTGATCCAGAAATTGCACTTTATGGAATTTACCCTAAGGATACATACTTCTACAGTAAACACACACACACACACACACACATATATATGTAGTTAACTACTACATATATATAACTACATATATATATGTAGTTAACCACTGTAGCACTGTTTGTTTGAAACTCTTTATTTTGTATTAGAGTATAGCTGATTAACCTGTCCGTTTTGGGTGGCCCCACATGGTATGGCTTAGTTTCATTGAGTTAGACAAGGCTGTGGTCTGTGTGATCAGATTGGTTAATTTTCTGTGATTATAGTTTCAGTGTGTCTGCCCTCTGATGCCCTCTCACCATACCTACCATCTTACTTGGGTTTCTCTTACCTTGGACACGGGTTTTCTCTTCACAGCTGCTCCAGCAAAGCACAGCCACTGCTCTTTACCTTGGACGAGGTGGCCCCTATGACCTTGAACCCAAAACGGACGGGTCATGGTGAAGAGGTCTGACAGAATGTGGTCCACTGGAGAAGGGAATGGCAAACTACTTCAGTATTCTTGCCTTGAGAACCCCATGAACAGTATGAAAAAGCAAAATGATAGGATACTGAAAGAGGAACTCCCCAGGTTGGTAAGTGCCCAATATGCTACTGGAGATCACTGGAGAAATAACTCCAGAAAGAATGAAAGGATGGAGCCAAGGCAAAAAGAATACCCAGCTGTGGATGTGACTGGTGATAGAAGCAAGGTCTGATGCTGTAAAGAGCAATACTGCATAGGAACCTGGAATGTTAGGTTCATGAATCAAGGCAAATTGAAAGTGGTCAAACAGGAGATGGCAAGAGTGAACGTCGACATTCTAGGAATCAGTGAACTAAAATGGACTGGAATGGGTGAATTGAACTCAGATGACCATTATATCTATTACTGCGGGCAGGAAACCCTTAGAAGAAATGGAGTAGCCATGATGGTCAACAAAAGAGTCTGAAATGCAGTACTTGGATGCAATCTCAAAAATGACAGAATTATATGAGTTCATTTCCAAGGCAAACCATT
Source organism: Tragelaphus eurycerus (assembly GCA_935064755.1). Taxonomy (NCBI): domain Eukaryota; kingdom Metazoa; phylum Chordata; class Mammalia; order Artiodactyla; family Bovidae; genus Tragelaphus; species Tragelaphus eurycerus. Next base: position 11,201,352 of record CAKXYN010000006.1, read on the forward strand.
CAATATCACAGTAATCTAAGCCTATGCCCCAACCAGTAATGCTGAAGAAGCTGAAGTTGAATGGTTCTATGAAGACCTACAAGACCTTTTAGAACTAACACCCAAAAAAGGTGTCCTTTTCATTATAGGGGACTGGAATGCAAAAGTAGGAAGTCAAGAAACACCTGGAGTAACAGGCAAATTTGACCTTGGAGTATGGAATGAAACAGGGCAAAGGTAATAGAGTTTTGCAAAAGAGAACGCACTGGTCATAGCAAACACCCTCTTCCAACAACACAAGAGAAGACTCTACACATGGACATCACCAGATGGTCAACACCGAAATCAGATTGATTATATTTCTTGCAGCCAAAGATGTAGAAGCTCTATACAGTCAGCAAAAACAAGACTGGTTGCTGACTGTGGCTCAGGTCATGAACTCCTTATTGCCAAATTCAGACTTAAATTGAAGAAAGTAGGGAAAACCACTAGACCATTCAGGTATGACCTAAATCAAATCCCTTATGATTGTACGGTAGAAGTGAGAAATAGATTTAAGGGACTAGATCTGATAGACAGAGTGCCTGATGAACTATGGACAGAGGTTTGTGAAATTCTACAGGAGACAGGGATCAAGACCATCCCCATGGAAAAGAAATGCAAAAAAGCAAAGTGGCTGTCTGAGGAGGCCTTAGAGATAGCTGTGAAAAGAAGAAAAGTGAAAAGCAAAGGAGAAAAGGAAAGATATTCTGATTTGAATGCAGAGTTCCAAAGAATAGCAAGGAGAGATAAGAAAACCTTCCTCAGCGATCAATGCAAAGGAATAGAGGAAAAGAACAGAATGGCAAAGACTAGAGCTCTCTTCAAGAAAATTAAAGATACCAAGGGAACATTTCATGCAAAGATGGCCTTGATAAAGACAGAAATGGTATGGACCTAACAGAAGCAGAACATATTAAGAAGAGGTGGCAAGAATACACAGAAGAACTGTACAAAAAAGATCTTCACGACCCAGATAATCACGATGGTGTAATCACTCACCTAGAGCCAGACATCCTGGAGTGTGAAGTCAAGTGGGCCTTAGAAAGCATCACTATGAACAAAGCTAGTGGAGGTGATGGAATTCCAGTTGAGCTATTTCAAATCCTGAAAGATGATGCTGTGAAAATGCTGCACTCAATATGCCAGCAAATTTGGAAAACTCAGCAGTGGCCACAGGACTGGAAAAGGGCAGTTTTCATTCTAATTCCAAAGAAAGGGCATGCCAAAGAATGCTCAAACTACCACACAGTTGCACTCATCTCACACGCTAGGTAAGTAATGCTCAAAATTCTCCAAGCCAGACTTCAGCAATACGTGAACATGAACTTCCAGATGTTCAAGCTGGTTTTAGAAAAGGCAGAGAAACCAGAGATCAAATTGCCAACATCTGCTGGATAGTGGAAAAAGGAAGAGAGTTCCAAAAAAAAAAAATATTTTTCTGCTTTATTGACTATGCCAAAGCCTTTGACTGTGTGGATCACAATGAACTGTGGAAAATTCTGAAAGAGATGGGAATACCAGACCACCTGATCTGCCTCTTGAGAAACCTAAATGCAGGACAGGAAGCAACAGTTAGAACTGGACATGGAACAACAGACTGGTTCCAAATAGGAAAAGGAGTACATCAAGGCTGTATATTGTCACCCTGCTTATTTAACTTATATGCAGAGTACATCATGAGAAACACTGGACTGGAAGAAACACAAGCTGGAATCAAGACTGCTGGGAGAAATATCAATAACCTCAGATATGCAGATGACACCACCCTTATGGCAGAAAGTGAAGAGGAACTGAAGAGCCTCTTGAGGAAAGTGAAAGAGGAGAGTGAAAAAGTTGGCTTAAAGCTCAACATTCAGAAAACGAAGATCATGGCATCTGGTCCCATCACTTCATGGCAAATAGATGGAGATACAATGGAAACAGTGTCAGACTTTATTTTTCTGGGCTCCAAAATCACTGAAGATGGTGACTGCAGCCATGAAATTAAAAGACGCATACTCCTTGGAAGGAAAGTTATGACCAACCTAGATCACATATTGAAAAGCAGAGACATTACTTTGCCAACAAAGGTCCATCTAGTCAAGGCTGTGGTTTTTCCTGTGGTCATGTATGGATGTGATAGTTGGACTGTGAAGAAAGCTGAACACCGAAGAATTGATGCTTTTGAACTGTGGTGTTGGAGAAGACTCTTGAGAGTCCCTTGGACTGCAAGAAGATCCAACCAGTCCAACCTAAAGGAGTTCAGTCCCGGGTGTTCTTTGGAAGGACTGATGCTAAAGCTGAAACTCCAGTATTTTGGCCACCTCATAGGAAGAGCTGACTCATTGGAAAGGACTCTGATGCTTGGACGTATTGGGGGCAGGAGGAGAAGGGGATGACTGAGGATGAGATGGCTGGATGTTATCACCGACTCAATGGACATAAGTTTGGGTGAACTCCCTAAGTTGCTGATGGACAGGAAGGCCTGGGATGCTGCGATTTATGGGGTTGCAAAGTCGGACACAACAGAGGGACTGAACTGAACTGAACTGATAGCTGATTAACAATGTCGTGATAGTTGCAGGTGAACAGTGAAGAGACTCAGCCATACATATATGTATCCATTCTCCCCCAAACTCCCCTCCCATCCAGGCTGTCATATAACACTGAGTAAAGTTTTGTGATCTCTACAGTAGGTCCTTGTTGGTAATTTATTTTTAATTTAGCAGTGTAACACCTTCTATAATGACAAAAGATTAAAAAGAATTTAATTGCCATACATCAGAGTCCTACTGAATGTATCATGACATATCCATGAAATAGCATCTATGTAGCTAAAAAAAGAATGAAGAAGATCTCTCTTAACTGATTTAGAGTGATTTCCAGAAATATTAAGTAAAGGAAAAAAAATTCACAAGTGAAGAGTATCTATAGTTGTTACTTTTGTACAAGGAAGATGGAGAAATAAGATTATACACACATCTGCTTATTGGGCAAAAAGAAACATATAGAGCATAGTCAAGAAACTAACAAGACTGGCAGCCTATAGGATATAAGTGAGAAGGAGTAAAAAGGATGAGAGGAAAGAATAGGGTAGGAGGGATGGTTTACTGACACTTCTCTGAGTATAACTTTGTGCATAGATTTTTTTTTAGAAACATGTTACATGTTACACTCTAAAACCCCCAAATTTAAAATAAGGAAAGGAGAAAAACCCAAATATAGAATATAAGGAGAACAAGTAAGCCTAAGTCTATTGCAAATGAATACCATAACCGTCCTGAAGAGGGGAAGGCAGGGAAGGAGTTACCATGAGTAACATTCGGAAACAGTAATCTGGTTATATAACTTCCACCTAAAGATAAAAACTGTAACCCAATATTGAATTCTAGTTACTAGGTTTGCTTTTCACAGTGTTACAAGTTAACAATTCCTTAATAAAATCTAGACAGTGCGTTATAAAGCAGAGACATCACTTTGCCAACAAAGGTCTGTCTAGTCAAACATATGGTTTTTCCAGTAGTCATGTACAGATGTGGGAGTTGGACCATAAAGGAGGTTGAGCATGGAAGAGTTGATGTTTTCGAACTGTGGTGTTGGAGAAGACTCTTCAGAGTCCCTTGGACTGCAAGGAAATCAAACCAGTCAATCCTGAAGGAAATCAGTCCTGAATACTCTTTGGAAGGACTGATGCTGAAGCTCCAATTTTTTTGCCACCTGATGTGAAAAGCCGACTCATTGAAAAAGACTGATGTTGGGAAAGATTCAAGTCAGGAGGAGAAGAGGACAACAGAGGATGAGATGGTTGGATGGCATCATCGACTCGATGGACATGAGTCTGAGCAAGCCCCAGGAGATAGTGAAGGACAGGGAAGCCTGGCGTGCTGCAGTCCATGAGGTCACAAAGAGTTGGACAAGACTGAGCAAGAACAGATATATAATGTGATGTTGAGTAAATAAATATATTGTGTGTAAAGAGGTCAAGGCTTCTCATTGTCAGATGAAAGAAGGAAGGCTGGGAATAAACTCTTTAGTGCTGATTTAGAATTTGAATTATCAGAGTGAACTCAAGGCTTCTATTATATACGGGTGGTTTTATACATATGTTTATATAGATATATATGTATGTATATATACATACAGGGAGGACAGGTGAGTGTGTGTGTATTTCCTATCCTTTTCTGAAAGGACCTGGATGCCATGACACTTCAGTAGTAATGAGATTGCTTAATGCCTACATCTTGGTTTCTAAATAACTTGCTTCACTGAAAGGAGCCACTCCTTGGAAAAATGGCTGAGTGCAGGGTGAGGCTGATGAAACAAAATGAACCTGAAACATCTTTCTGTGCCAGAAAGTGAGGAATAAGGTAATAATTTAAAAAATGTCAACACGTCAAAGGACCGAGGTGCCAGCTTAAATGGGTTCCTGCTGACAAGCATGAGACAAAGTTGAACAAAATGATGATTATAAAAATTATAACCATTTATAATTTTTAAATCTATGAGTTCATACAAATATAACAAATAAATATGTAATTTGGGAAAAGAAAACATCTTCTTAGTAGAATGTGCTATTGTGCTTAGTCGCTCAGTTGTATCTGACTCTTTGCGACCCCAGGGACTCCCCTGCATTGCAGGTGGATTCTTTATCACCTGAGCCACCAGGGAAGCCTAAGAATGCGGGTGTGGGTAGCCTATCCCTTCTCCAGGGGATCTTCCCAAGCCAGGAATCGAAACGGGGTCTCCTGCATTGCAGGCGGATTCTTTACCAGCTGAGCTACCAGGGAAGCCCAAACAGTGGAATGCCAACTAATAAATGCAAAAGTAATGATAGAATTAGAAAATCATTATTTGTCAAACAGTATAATTGATTAAGTAAGAATCATCAGTGCATGCTAAACTAGTAACAGGAAATTTTATAAACAGGATATTTACATGGTTATCAAGTATCTCTTCATAAATTAACAATTACAGATAGAAAAAGCAACTACAGCAGAGAAACTTAGGCGACACCTCTTATCCGAATGACCAACATGATCATTAGCAGAAATGAGACAGATATCATGAATCTCAATATAACCCGACAGGATGTATGGAGAAGGACATTATATTGTTTCTCTAGTATTCTTGCCAAAAATTTACAGCCTGAATTTAATCATAAGGAAATATTAGACAAGTTAAAATTAAAAAATATTCTAGAAAATCTTGCCCTTCATTCTTTAAAGGTGATAATATCATGAAAGAGAGACTGAGAAACTGTTCCAGAGTGAAGGAGACTAAAGACACATGGGCATTTGTGATCCTGGACTGGATCTTGGATCATAAAATTATTTGCTTTTCTAATAAAAGCATTTACAAAAAAGTCATGAAAACTGAATGTCTGTAGATTAGATAATACGACTGTATCAATAATTATTTCCTGATTTTGGACATTTGCATAAAGGTTATTTACAAGATAGTCTTATTTATAGGAAAAGAGGCATGGTCTGTAAAATTTACCCTCAAGAGGACAGAGAAATTTTTTTCACATGTGTATGTAAGAATATATACACACACATGCATATGTACAGAGAGCAGAGAGAGAATGAGAAAGGAAGTGTGGTAATATGTTAATATTTGAATCTGAGTGAAGTTTCATGGCAATTTTTCTAGACAATTTATGAAAATGTTTTGTAAGTGTGAAAACATTTATTTTTAAAAAGTTTTTAAAAAATCTGTTTTGAATCAGATGGAACATTCTCAGCTGCAAATTGGCAAATGACCTGACTAAAATAGTGTAAATAATAAATAGGCTTTTTTATTTCATAAATCAAAAGTTCCAGAGGAAAAGTAGATCCAGGACTAGACAATTTTACAGCACATTGATATCATCTAGGACCAAGTTCCTTCTATCTTTCTATTCTGTCAGCAACATGCCCTTGTTTACAAGTTTGCTACAGCAGTTCCAGGCATTATCTGTTCTCACAGATAGAGACAATTCCACAATGTCCCTAGTAGATTTCCTTTACATGTCACTGGTGAGGACTGGGTGAAGACATCCAAGTGAGACATCCAGGCTGAAACCAGTCACTTTCAAGAAGGGAATTATCACAGTTGACTTAGACCAAAATTGATGCCTAATGTTAGGAAGGTAGGCATGAAACACACAACTTCCCAGTAACTGCATACTTCTATTAGCAAGAAAGTGGGAGGATGAGGAAGATTGGATAGAGCTCTTCAAACACCACTTAATTCATCTACAAAGCATAATATTTATCATTGTGCTTAGCTTGTACCAACTCTCAGCCTAATTGTTTGTTTTTGCCTTTCCTTAGCATTGAAATAGATCGGTTACAAACCAGGTAAAGTAGCTGTTTTTTTAATTAAAAAACAGATTGTACAAATTATAATAGCCTTTTTGGGAAGTCTAGGTTTGTTGGAGGAGGGGTGGTGACTGTTTATCTGCATGCTTGCTTGCCTTTTTAGTGACAAAATGCTTAATTCATATAAGTTAAATACTGTAGGATTCTACTCTGCCCTAATTTATTTTAATAGGTTGTGATTTTACCCATAATTAGTAAGTACAGGGTGCTAGGGGAGGACAGTCTTGGATGGGGGAGGACTGGAGGAGGTTTCTAAGGAGGAGACATCTAAATTGAAAGCTGAAGGATGGCTAAAAGGTTGGAGGCTTGGGTAATCAGTAACTGTAACGATTAAGAGATGAGACTGAGTATGGAATACTAGGGAGATTAATAGACCTAAAAGCTGGTGGTTATAGAGCTCAGTAAGGCCACAATAAGAATATACTAGGCAAAGGGCTTGAAGAGAGGAAGAGAAAGGGCCAACAGAATATGAGATGGTTGGATCGTATTACTGACTCAATGGACATGAGTTTAATTCTGGGAGATAGTAAAGGACAAGGAAGCCTGGTGTTCTACAGTCCATGGGGTCACAAAGAGTTAGACACGACTGAATGACTGAGCAACAACAACAAAAAGGGGAATCACTGATGTGTTTAGTGTAGGGTCAACTATGTTCAAATATATGCCTTAAGAGAAGCATTCTGGTTCTAGCAGGAGAAACGAAATAAAGTGGAGTGTCTTGGGTCAAGCCACTGAACGAAATGTCATATACTAAATGGTTTAAATAAGAGACATGTATTTCTCACAATTTTGGAGGCTAGATGTCTAAGATCAAGGTTCCGACATATCCAATTTTGGTGATATCCCTCTTATGACATGCAGGTGGCTCCTTCTAACTGTACCCTCACATGGTAGAGCAAGTAAGCTTGGGTGTGTTCTTTTCTTCTTTTAAAGGCAGTGATTCCATCATGAGGAATTCACTCTCATGACCTCACTAAACCTAATTAATGTGATGGTGAGATTCCCAAAGTTCCCACCATTGCATTGGGAGTTAGGACTTCAACAAATGAATTTTGGAGGAACACAATTCAGTCCACAGCAGAGGACAAGACCAGAAGACAGGATAGCTCTTTGGAAACTACATATTCAGGTGACAACCATACCACAGCAACTCAACTGAAGAAAGGATGGTAGGGATGGAGAGCAAGAGGGTCAGAGTAGGGAAGAGTCCTTTATAAGGACTGAAAGGTTCTGAATATTTTAATTCCTGATGAAATGATCTAATTGGAAGAGTTTAAGGTAAAAGAGAGGTAGAGGATGGCTCACTGGAAATCACTGGAAAATTGGGAGTGTGTGGGTCCAGGCTTTGGAGGAGGACTCAGAGTTAGACAGGAATGATAAAATGAAAGATTAAAAGGATTACCAGGGATCCTGTTAGTTTGTAAGTGTGATAATGGTGGACTATTCATTCCACAAACATTTTTAAGACTTATGGTTTGTTAAGAGCTGGGGATATATCAGGAAACAAAAATATTTTTTATACTCTGGGTATGCAAACTAATAAGGTGAGACAGATATTAAGCAAAATACATGAGAAAAATACATACTGTGTTGCATGGTATAAGTGCTCAGAAGGAAATAAATCAAAGAAATGGATGGACTTACAATTTGAAATGGGGTCATGAATGGCCTCTTTGGAATGGAACAATTGTGTACAGACATAAATGAAGGGAGTGAGAAACTTACACAGTTATCTAGAGAAAGGGAAATCCAGGATGAGGAACAGGGAGTATACAGGCCCTAAGATGTGAATATTCTTGGCTAATTGGTGGTAAAAATGAGACCAGTGTGAAGTTTGTGAGAAAAAAAATGGTGGAGAAACCCTCAGAGAGGTCATGACGGTGAGGAAATCAGATCAAATGGGCATTGTAATTACTGCTGTTGTCACAGGATGAATGTAAGGCTTCAGAAGGATCATTCTGGCTCGTGTGTTGATAATGGACCTCAGGGATCAAAAACAGGAGAACTTTTGATACTCCTGGTGAGAGATGGGGGCCAGGTAGTAGCAGCAGAAGTAGGAGCAGAGTTCAGATTCTGGTAATGGATCCTCTTTCTCAGTTATTTAGGATGTTAAGTCATTTTCTCAAACTCTGATAAACATGTAAATGTGCGTTAAGAGGAAGGTTAAATGGAGAACCTTTAAATAGCAAATGCAGATAAAAAGGAGGGCAAAATGACCAAGGGAAAAAAGGAAAGAATTGAGGGCAACATTGGGAACTCAACTTAGGTTTGAGACATTGAATTATGATAGAAAATTCTCATTTTATAACTATCATCAAAATCATTTCAAATAGTTTATTCATGGCATCTGGTCCCATCACTTCACGGGAAATAGATGGGGAAACAGTGGAAACAGTGAGAGACTTGATTTTTTTTTTTTTTTTTGATCCAAAATCACTGCAGATGGTGATTGCAGCCATGAAATTAAAAGATGCTTACTACTTGGAAGGAAAGTTATGACCAATCTAGATAGTATATTAAAAAGCAGAAACATTACTTTGTCAACAAAGGTCTGACTAGTCAAGGCTATGGTTTTTCCAGTGGTCATGTATGGATGTGAGAGTTGCACTGTGAAGAAAGCTGAGCGCCGAAGAATTGATGCTTTTGAACTGTGGTGTTGAAGACTCTTGAGAGTCCCTTGGACTGCAAGGAGATCCAACCTGTCAGTCCTAAAGGAGATCAGTCCTGGGTGTTCATTGGAAGGACTGTTGTTGAAGCTGGAACTCCAATACTTTGGCCACCTGATGCAAAGAGTTGATTCATTGGAAAAGACCCTGATGCTGGGAGGGATTGGAGGCAGGAGGAGAATGGGACAACAGAGAATGAGATGGCTGGATTGCATTACTGACTCAGTGGACATGGGTTTGGGTGGGCTCTGTGAGTTGGTGTTGGACAGGGAGGCCTGGCGTGCTGCAGCTCATGGGGTCGCAAAGAGTCAGACATGACTGAGCAAACTGAACTGAACTGAACTGAATTGATGGCTCTTTTGAGGGGAAATTCTTATTAATTCAAGATGTAGAGGTATAGCAGAGCTATTTAAAATCCTAAAAGATGATGTTGTTAAAGTGCTGCACTCAGTATGCCAACAAATTCAGAAAACTCAGTCTTGGCCACAGGACTGTAAAAGGTCAGTTTTCATTCCAGTCCCAAAGAAGGGCAATGCCAAAGAATGTTCAAATTACCATATAATTGTACTCATTTCACATGCTACTAAGGTTACGCTCAAAATCCTTCAAGCTAGGCTTCAGTAGTACATGAACCAAGAACCTGCAGATACACAAGCTGGATTTAGAAAAGGCAGAAGAACCAGAGATCCAATTACCAACATCCATTGGATCATAGAAAAAGTAAGAGAATTCCAGAAAAACACTTATTTCGTTTCATTGACTACACTAAAGCCTTTCACTGTGGATCCCAGTAAACTGTGGAAAATTCTTTAAGAGATGGGAATACCAGACCACCTCTCCTGCCTCCTGAGAAATCTGTGTGCAGGTCAAGAAGCAACAATTAGAACCAGACATGGAACAATCGATTGGTTCAAAATTGGGAAAGGAGTAAAACAAGGTTGAATATTGTCATCCTGATTATTTAACTTCTCTGTGGGATACATCATGTGAAATGCTGGGCTGGATGAATCACAGCTGGAATCATGATCACTGGAAGAAATATCAACAACTTCAGATATGCAGATGATACAACTCTAATGGCAGGAAGTGAAGAATAAGTAAAGAACCTCTTGAGGGTAAAAGAGCTGGCTTGAAACTCAATGTTCAAAAAACTAAGATTATGGTATCCAGTCCCATCACTTCATGGCAAATAGAAGGGGAAAAAGTGAAAGCAGTGGCAGACTTTATTTTCTTGAGCTCCAGTATTATGGCAGATGGTGACTGCAGACATGAAATTAAACGATGCTTGGTCCTTGGAAGGAAGGACTTGGAAGGAAAGCTGTGATAAACCTAGACAGCATATTAAAAAGCAGAGACATCACTTTGTCAGTAAAGGTCCATATAGTCAAAGCTATGGTTTTTCCAATGATCATGTACAGATATAAGAGTTGGACCATAAAGAAGACTGAGTACCAAAGAATCAATGCTTTCAAACTGTGGTGCTGGGGAAGACTCTTGAGAGTCCCTTGGACTGCAAGGAGATCAAACCAGTCAATCCTAAAGAAAATCAACCCTGAATATTCACTGGATGGACTGATGCTGAAGCTCCAATACTTTTGACTAGCTGATGTGAAGAGCCAACACATTGGAAAAGGCCCTGATGCTAGGAAAGATTGAAGACAAAAGAAGAAAGGGGCAGCAGAGGATAAGAGGGTTAGAAATCATCATTGACTAAATGGACATAAATCTGAGCAAACTGGGAGATGTTGAGGGACAGGAAGGCCTGGTGTGGTGCAGTCCATGGGGTCGGATAGAGTCGGACATGACTGGGCGACTGAACAACAACAAAAAAACGTAGTTAAAACAAACTTGAATATTATGTTAGGGCAAGTCTGTGGCCTGTAGGTTGTGTAGCAGATCCTAACATAACATAATGATCCAGAAAAGACTCCATGAGCCAAAGACAATCTGACACCTGGAGAATAAACAGGAGTTAACCAAACAAAGCTAACTCTGTAAAAAGTTTGACTGCTTTATGCTACAAAACAGGTCTGACATTTAGTAGATGAGCATCACTACAGCTGGGCTGATTACTTAAAAGTATGAAAACACAGGATCACAATCCCTTACCTAAAATTTATAAATAAAAACTTTCTGAAAATAAGAATCTTATGTAAATTGTCCAACAGTAAAGAATTGAATATGAGATATGAAAGATAAGAGATGAGAGATAAGATATTCAGTTCAGTTCAGTCACTCAGTTGTGTCCGACTCTTTGCAACCCCATGAATTCCAATGGACCAGGCCTCCCTGTCCATCACCAACTCCCGGAATTCACTCAGAATCATGTCCATCGAGTCAGTGATGCCATCCAGCCATTTCATCCTTTGTCGTCCCCGTCTCCTCTGCCCCCAATCCCTCCCAGCATCAGAGTCTTTTCCAATAGGTCAACCCTTCACACGAGGTGGCCAAAGTACTGGGGTTTCAGCTTTAGCATCAATCCTTCCAAAGAAATCCCAGGGATGATCTCCTTCAGAATGGACTGGTTGGATGGCCTTGCAGTCGAAGGGACTCTCAAGAGTCTTCTCCAACACCACAGTTCAAAAGCATCAATTCTTCAGCGCTCAGCCTATTTCACAGTGCAACTATCACATTCATACATGACCACAGGAAAAACTACAGACTTGACTAGACAAACCTTTGTTGGCAAAGTAATGTCTCTGCTTTTGAACATGCTATCTAGGTTGGTCATAACTTTCCTTCCAAGGAGTAAGCGTCTTTTAATTTCAAGGTTGCAGGCACCATGAAAAGAAATAGAGATCTTTCTGCAGTGATTTTTGAGCCAAAAAATAAAGTCTGACACAGTTTCCACTGTTTCCCCATCTATTTCCCATGAAGTGATGGGACCAGATGCCATGATCTTCATTTTCTGAATGTTGAGATTTAAGCCAACTTTTTCACTCTCCACTATCACCTTCATCAAGAGGCTTTTTAGTTCCTCTTCACTTTCTGCCATAAGGGTGGTGTCATCTGCATATCTGAGGTTATTGATATTTCTCCCAGCAATCCTGATTCCAGCTTGTGTTTCTTCCAGTCCAGCATTTCTCATGATGCACTCTGCATATAAGTTAAATAAGCAGGGTGACAATAGACAGCCTTGACGTACTCCTTATCCTATTTAGAACCAGTCTGTTGTTCCATGTTCAGTTCTAACTGTTGCTTCCTGACCTGCATACAAATTTGTCAAGAGGCAGATCAGGTGGTCTGGTATTCCCATCTCTTTCAGAATTTTCCACAGTTCATTGTGATCCACACAGTCAAAGGCTTTGGCATAGTCAATAAAGCAGAAATAGATGTTTTTCTGGAACTCTCTTGCTTTTTCCATGATCCAGTGGATGTTGGCAATTTGATCTTTTTCTAAAACCAGCTTGAACATCAGAAAGTTCACATTCACGTATTGCTGAAGCCTGGCTTGGAGAATTTTGAGCATTACTTTACTACCGTGTGAGATGAGTGCAGTTGTGCGGTAGTTTGAGCATTCTTTGGCATTGCCTTTCTTTGGGATTGGATTGAAAACTGACCTTTTCCAGTCCTGTGGCCACTGCTGAGTTCTCCAAATGTGCTGGCATATTGAGTTGAGTGCAGCACTTTCACAGCATCATCTTTCAGGATTTGGAATAGCTCAACTGGAATTCCATCACCTCCACTAGCTTTGTTCGTAGTGATGCTTTCTAAGGCCCACTTGACTTCACATTCCAGGATGTCTGGCTCTAGGTCAGTGATCACACCATTGTGATTATCTGGGTCATGAAGATCTTTTTTGTACAGTTCTTCTGTGTATTCTTCCCACCTCTTCTTAATATCTTAGGCTTCTGTTAGGTCCATACCATTTCTGTCCTTTATCGAGCCCATCTTTGCATTAAATGTTCCCTTGGTATCTCTAATTTTCTTGAAGAGATCTCATTTTTTCCATTCTGTTGTTTTCCTCTATTTCTTTACATTGATTGCTGAAGAAGGCTTTCTTATCTCTTCTTGCTATTCTTTGGAACTCTGCATTCAGATGTTTATAGCTTTGCTTTTCTCCTTTGCTTTTTGCTTATCTTCTTTTCACAGCTATTTGTAAGGCCTCCTCAGACAGCCATTTTGCTTTTTTGCATTTCTTTTCCATGGGGATGGTCTTGATCCCTGTCTCCTATTCAATGTCACAAACCTCAGTCCATAGTTCATCAGGCACTCTATCTATCAGATCTAGGCCCTTAAATCTATTTCTCACTTCCACTGTATAATCATAAGGGATTTGATTTAGGTCGTACCTGAATGGTCTAGTGGTTTTCCCTACTTTCTTCAATTTAAGTCTGAATTTGGCAATAAGGAGTTCATGGTGTGAGCCACAGTCAGATCCTGGTCTTGTTTTTGCTGACTGTATAGAGCTTCTCCATCTTTGGCTGCAAAGAATATAATCAATCTGATTTCGGTGTTGACCATCTGGTGATGTCCATGTGTAGAGTCTTCTCTTGTGTTGTTGGAAGAGGGTGTTTGTTATGACCAGTGCATTTTCTTGGCAAAACTCTATCAGTCTTTGCCCCACTTCATTCCCTATTCCAAGGCCAAATTTGCCTGTTACCCCAGGTGTTTCTTGACTTCCTACTTTTGCATTCCAGTCCCCTATAATGAAAAGGACATCTTTTTTGGGTGTTAGTTCTAAAAGGTCTTGTAGGTTTTCATAGAACCATTCAACTTCAGCTTCTTCAGCGTTACTGGTTGGGGCATAGATTTGGATTACTGTGACATTGAATGGTTTGCCTTGGAAACGAACAGAGATCATTCTGTCGTTTTTGAGATTGCATCCAAGTACTGCATTTTGGGCTCTTTTGTTGACCATGATGGCCACTCCATTTCTTCTGAGGGATTCCTGCCCACAGTAGTAGATATAATCGTCATCTGAGTTAAATTCACCCATTCCAGTCCATTTTAGTTCGCTAATTCCTAGAATGTCGACATTCACTCTTGCCATCTCTTGTTTGACCACTTCCAATTTGCCTTGATTCATGGATCTGACATTCCAGGTTCCTATGCAATATTGCCCTTTACAGCATGAGACCTTGCTTTTATCACCACTCACATCCACAGCTGGGTATTCTTTTTGCTTTGACTCCATCCCTTCATTCTTTCTGGAGTTATTTCTCCACTGATAAGATAACTTTATTTTTCCCACTTGGGGTGAATATTAACTTTGCTGCAGAAATGGTAATAAGTTGGATTATTGAATGTTCTTTCCAGATGCTGTTGTGCTGAGGGTATACATTACATATATATATATAATATTCTCTTTTATTTCATTAACAACTTTATTGTGGAAATTTTCAATTTAATTTAAAAAGGGATATAATATAAAGAACTCCCTTGTTCCCATCACCAGCTTTAACAATTCTTAATGAATGACCATTTTTTTTCATCTGTGCCATGACCTAATTCCTGTTATATTGCTTTGAAGGAAACGTAAGTCATCATGTTAATAATAATTCCCCAATATCACCATGTGGCTAACAGCTCAAGGATTTCATAGCTTAGTTTTTACAATTTATGAATGCAGAGTTCCAAAGAATAGCAAGAACAGATAAGAAAGCCTTCTTAAGCGATCAATGCAAAGAAATAGAGGAAAACAACAGAAAGGAAAAGACTAGGAATCTCTTCAAGAAAAACAGAGACACCAAAGGAGCATTTAATGCAAAGATGGGCTCGATAAAGAACAGAAATGGTATGGACCTAACAGAAGCATAAGATATTAAGAAGAGGTGGGAAGAATACACAGAAGAACTATACAAAAAAGATCTTCACGACCCAGATAATCACAATGGTGTGATCACTGACCTAGAGCCAGACATCCTGGAATGTGAAGTCAAGTGGGCCTTAGAAAGCATCACTACGAACAAAGCTAGTGGAGGTGATGGAATTCCAGTTGAGCTATTCCAAATCCTGAAAGATGATGCTGTGAAAGTGCTGCACTCAACTCAATATGCCAGCACATTTGGAGAACTCAGCAGTGGCCACAGGACTGGAAAAGGTCAGTTTTCAATCCAATCCCAAAGAAAGGCAATGCCAAAGAATGCTCAAACTACCGCACAACTGCACTCATCTCACACGGTAGTAAAGTAATGCTCAAAATTCTCCAAGCCAGGCTTCAGCAATACGTGAATGTGAACTTTCTGATGTTCAAGCTGGTTTTAGAAAAAGATCAAATTGCCAACATCCACTGGATCATGGAAAAAGCAAGAGAGTTCCAGAAAAACATCTATTTCTGCTTTATTGACTATGCCAAAGCCTTTGACTGTGTGGATCACAATGAACTGTGGAAAATTCTGAAAGAGATGGGAATACCAGACCACCTGATCTGCCTCTTGACAAATTTGTATGCAGGTCAGGAAGCAACAGTTAGAACTGAACAAGGAACAACAGACTGGTTCCAAATAGGAAAAGGAGTACGTCAAGGCTGTATATTGTCACCCTGCTTATTTAACTTATATGCAGAGTACATCATGAGAAATGCTGGACTGGAAGAAACACAAGCTGGAATCAGGATTGCTGGGAGAAATATCAATAACCTCAGATATGCAGATGACACCACCCTTATGGCAGAAAGTGAAGAGGAACTAAAAAGCCTCTTGATGAAGGTGATAGTGGAGAGTGAAAAAGTTGGCTTAAATCTCAACATTCAGAAAATGAAGATCATGGCATCTGGTCCCATCACTTCATGGGAAATAGATGGGGAAACAGTGGAAACAGTGTCAGACTTTATTTTTCTGGGCTCCAAAATCACTGCAGATGGTGACTGCAGCCATGAAATTAAAAGACGCTTACTCCTTGGAAGGAAAGTTATGACCAACCTAGATCACATATTGAAAAGCAGAGACATCACTTTGCCAACAAAGGTTCGCCTAGTCAAGGCTATGGTCTTTCCTGTGGTCATGTATGGATGTGAGAGCTGGACTGTGAAGAAGGCTGAGCGCCCAAGAATTGATGCTTTTGAACTGTGGTGTTGAAGAAGACTCTTGAGAGTCCCTTGGACTGCAAGGAGATCCAACCAGTCCATTTTGAAGGAGATCATCCCTGGGATTTCTTTGGAAGGAATGATGCTGAAACTGAAACTCCAGTACTTTGGCCACCTCATGCGAAGTGTTGACTCATTGGAGAAGACTCTGATGCTGGGAGGGATTGAGGGCAAGAGGAGAAGGGGATGACAGAGGATGAGATGGCTGGATGGCATCACTGACTCGATGGATGTGAGTCTCAGTGACCTCTGGGAGTTGGTGATGGACAGGGAGGCCTGGCGTGCTTCGATTCATGGGGTTGCAAAGAGTCGGACGTGACTGAGTAACTGATCTGATCTGATTATAGTCAAGATTCAGAAAAGTCCAAATAATTGCCATTGGTTGATTTGTCTGAAGTCTGTTTTTTAAAACAATAATTTCCCCTCCTATCTTTTTGAAAAACCTTTTAGGTTATTTATTGAAGAGGGGCTTCCCAGGTAGTACAGTGGTAAAGAATCCACCTGTCAATACAGGAAATGTAAGAGACACACATTTGATCCTTAGATTGTGAAGATCCCTGGAAGAAGGAAATGGTGACTATAGTATTCTTGCCTGGGAAATCCCATGGACAGAGGAGCCCGGTAGCTTCAAAGGGTCGGACATCCTCCCTGCCCCTCAAAAAAGTCAGACCCAACTGAGCAACTGAGTACAAGCATGCATTCATTGAAGAAATCTAGGCATTTGTCTCAGAGTGCTCCACAAACAAAGTCTTGTAGGTTGTTTCTTCATAGTAACATTTAACATGTTCCTCGGACCTCTGTCCCTCAGAAGAAATGGAGTGGCCATCATGGTGAGGAGGTCAGGAATACCTCAGAAGAAATGGAGTGGCCATCATGGTCAACAAAAGAGTCCGAAATGCAGTACTTGGATGCAATCTCAAAAACGACAGAATCATCTCAGTTCATTTCCAAGGCAAGCCATTCAATGTCACAGTAATCCAAGTCTATGCCCCAACCAGTAACACTGAAGAAGCTGAAGTTGAACGGTTCTATGAAGACCTACAAGACCTTTTAGAACTAATATCCAAAAAAGATGTCCTTTTCATTATAGGGGACTGGAATGCAAAAGTAGGAAGTCAAGAAACACCTAGAGTAACAGGCAAATTTGGCCTTGGAATACAGAATGAAGCAGGGCAAAAACTAATAGAGTTTTGCCAAGAAAAAGCACTAGTCATAACAAACACTCTCTTCCAACAACACAAGAGAAGACTCTATACATGGACATTACCAGATGGTGCCGGGGACTGAAAGACGGTCAACATTGAAATCAGATCGATAATATTCTTTGTAGCCAAAGATGGAGAAGCTCTATACAGTCAGCAAAAACAAGACCAGGATCTGACTGTGGCTCACACCATGAACTCCTTATTGCCAAATTCAGACTTAAATTGAAGAAAGTAGGGAAAACCACTAGACCATTTAGGTATGACCTAAATCATATCCCTTATGATTATACAGTGGAAGTGAAAAATAGATTTAAGGGCCTAATCTTATAGATACAGTGCCTGATGAACTACGGAATGAGGTTCGTGGCATTGTACAGGAGACAGGATCAAGACCATCCCCATGGAAAAGAAAGGCAAAAAAGCAAAATGGCTGTCTGAGGAGGCCTTACAAATAGTTGTGAAAAGAAGAGAAGCAAAAAGCAAAGGAGAAAAGGAAAGATATAAGCATCTGAATGCAGAGTTCCAAAGAACAGCAAGAAGAGATAAGAGAGCCTTCTTCAGGGATCAATACAAAAAAATAGAGGAAAACAACAGAATGGAACGACTAGGGATCTCTTTAAGAAAATCAGAGATATTAAAGGAACATTTCATGCAAAGATGGGCTCGATAAAGAACAGAATGGTATGGACCTAACAGAAGCAGAAGATATTAAGAAGAGATGGCAAGAATATACAGAAGAACTGTACAAAAAAGATCTTCATGACCCAGATAATCACAATGGTGTGATCACTGACCTAGAGCCAGACATCCTGGAATGTAAAGTCAAGTGGGCCTTAGAAAGCATCACTATGAATAAAGCTAGTGGAGGTGATGGAATTCCAGTTGAGCTATTCCAAATCCTGAAAGATGATGCTGTGAAAGTGCTGCACTCAATATGCCAGCAAATTTGGAGAACTCAGCAGTGGCCACAGGACTGGAAAAGGTCAGATTTCAATCCAATCCCAAAGAAAGGCAATGCCAAAGAGTGCTCAAACTACCGCACAATTGCACTCATCTCACACAGTAGTAAAGTAATGCTCAAAATTCTCCAAGCCAGGCTTCAGCAATATGTGAACATGAACTTCCTCATGTCCAAGCTGGTTTTAGAAAAGGCAGAGGAACCAGAGATCAAATTGCCAACATCCGTTGGATCATGGAAAAAGCAAGAGAGTTCCAGAAAAACATCTATTTCTGCTTTATTGACTATGCCAAAGCCTTTGACTGTGTGGATCACAATAAACTGGAAAATTCAGAAAGAGATGGGAATACCAGACCACCTGATCTGCCTCTTGACAAATTTGTACGCAGGTCAGGAAGCAACAATTAGAACAGGACATGGAACAACAGACTGGTTCCAAATAGGAAAAGGATTATATCAAGGCTGTATATTGTCACCATGTTTATTTAACTTATATGCAGAGTACATCATGAGAAACGCTGGACTGGTAGAAACACAAGCTGGAATCAAGATTGCTGGGAGAAATATCAATAACCTCAGATATGCAGATGACACCACCCTTATGGCAGAAAGTGAAGAGGAACTAAAAAGCCTCTTGATGAAGGTGATAGTGGAGAGTGAAAAAGTTGGCTTAAAGCTCAACATTCAGAAAATGAAGATCATGGCATCCGGTCCCATCACTTCATGGGAAATAGATGGAGAAACAGTGGAAACAGTGTCAGATTTTATTTTCCTGGGCTCCAAAATCACTGCAGATGGTGACTGCAGCCATGAAATTAAAAGACACTTACTCCTTGGAAGGAAAGTCATGACCAACCTAGATCACATATTGAAAAGCAGAGACATTACTTTGCCAACAAAGGTTCGCCTAGTCAAGGCTATGGTTTTTCCTGTGGTCATGTATGGATGTGAGAGCTGGACTGTGAAGAAGGCTGAGTGCCCAAGAATTGATGCTTTTGAACTGTGGTGTTGGAGAAGACTCTTGAGAGTCCCTTGGACTGCAAGGAGATCCAATCAGTCCATTGAAGATCAGCCCTGGGATTTCTTTGAAAGGAATTATGCTAAAGCTGAATCTCCAGTACTTTGGCCAGCTCATGCGAAGAGTTGACGCATTGGAGAAGACTCTGATGCTGGGAGGGATTAGGGGAAGGAGGAGAAGGGGACGACAGAAGATGAGATGGCTGGATGACATCACTGTCGATGGATGTGAGTCCAAATGACCTCCGGGAGTTGGTGATGGACAGGGAGGCCTGGCGTGCTGCGATTCATGGGGTCACAAAGAGTCGGACACGCCTGAGTGACTGATCTGATCTGATCTGATCGGACCTCTGTATTTTCTATAAATTGATAGTTAAATATAGAGGCCATAGTATCCAAATTCTGAAACACACCTGGCTCCAAAGAGTTCAGACTAAGGATTATGGGCTTATATTTCTGTACAATGCCAGATTATAATACTTCATTTCTAAGGCCCAGAGAAATTACTTGCTCCCCATAGCTCCCAGAACTCAAATGTCCTATAACTAGCTGATGACTATCACAGAAGGAGATCTTCCAGGACCTAGCAGATCTGAGGCCAGCTTTTGTTCTGATAATTAGTACTCCTTAAATACCAGTTATTATGTTTTTAATATATCACTAAAATTCTTTTAAGAAATATATTTTTAACTTCTTTTTTAACATCTTGAGATATATTTCACATATCATAAAATTCTCCCATTTACAATGTACTATTCAATATTTTTTAGTATATTCACAGAGTTATATCACAATCATCATAACCTAACTTTAAAATATTTTCATTATCCCTAAAAGAAATTCTGTACCCATTAGGAGTCACTCCCATTCCTCCACCCCTAAAACCTAAGCAATCAGTAATATACTGCAATATCTACGTAGCTTTGTCCAATCTTAACATTTCACATAAATGAAATAATTTCTTTTTAAAAAATGGTCTTTTATGGCTGGCTTCTTTGTGTATGTGTGCTCAGTTGTGTCTGACTCTTTGTACTACATGGACTGTAGCCGACCAAGCTCCTCTGTCCATGGAATTTTCCAGGCAAAAATACTGGAGTGGGTTGCTACTTCCTGCTTCAGGGGTTCTTCCAGTGCGGAGAGTGGACCGGCACCTCCTGGGACTTTTGCATTGGCAGGTGGATTCTTTACCACTGCACCACTTGGACTGGTTTCTTTAGTATAGCATAATATTTTCAAACTCATCCATGTAATAGCAGATGTCAATATTTCATTTCCTTTTATTGCTAAACAATTTTCCATTGTATGGATATACCAGTTTCAAAAAAATCATTTATCAGTTAGTGAATATTTAGGTTATTTCTACTTTGGATATTATAATTAGTATTGCTATAAACATTTGCATACAGGTTTAACTATTCACATGTATTTTCATTTCTCTTGGGTACAGGCACATCTTGTCTTATTCTGCTTCACAAATATTGCTTTTTTTTTTTTTTTTTTACACAAATTGAAGGTTGTGCCAACCCTGCATTGAACAAGTCTATTGATATTTTTTCCAATAGCATTTGCTCACTTCACGTCTCTGTCACGTTTTGATTCATTCAGTTAAGTTCAGTCACTCAATCATATCCGACTCTTTCTGACCCCATGAATCGCAGCACACCAGGGCTCCCTGTCCATCACTGACTCCTGGAGTTTACCCAAACTCATGTCCATCGAGTCGGTGATGCCATCCAGCCATTTCCTCTTCTGCTGTCCCCTTCTCCTCTTGCCCCCAAATCCTCCCAGCATCAGGGTCTTCTCCAATGAGTCAACTCTTCACATGAGGTGACCAAAGTATTGGAGTTTCAGCTTTAGCATCAGTCCTTCCAAAGAACACCCAGGACTGATCTCCTTTAGGATGGACTGGTTGGATCTCCTTGCAGTCCAAGGGACTCTCAAGAGTCTTCTCCAACACCACAGTTCAAAAGCATCAATTCTTTGGTGCTCAACTTTCTTCACACTCCAAATCTCACATCCATACATGACCACAGGGAAAAACCATAGCCTTGACTAGACGGACCTTTGTTGGCAAAGTAATGTCTCTGCTTTTGAATATGCTATCTAGGTGGGTCATAACTTTCCTTCCAAGGAGTAAGCGTCTTTTAATTTCACGGCTGCACTCACCATCTGCAGTGATTTGGGAGCCCCCCAAAATAAAGTCTGACATTGTTTCCACTGTTTCCCCATCTCCAAATTTATTAAACTTTTTCATTATTATATTTGTTATATAGATCTATGATGTTACTATTGATAACAAACACTGACTACAGTGTAGCATAAACACAATTTTTATATGTACTGGGAAAACAAAAAAAATTGTGAATCTTTATTGCAATATTCACTTTATTGAAGTGGTCTAGAACAGAAACCTGCCATATCTTTGAAGTATGTCTGTATATACTTAAGAATATATTTGCTTGGACATATAGTGGACATTTTAAAGAACTGCCAAACTGTTTTCCAGAAGTGGCTATTCCATTTTATAGTCCTACTAGCAGTGCATGAGGGTTACAATTTCTTCACATCTTTATCAATACTTATTACACAATTTCTTTTCTATTTTAGCCATCCTAGTAGTATGAGAAGGCAATGGCACCCCACTCCAGTACTCTTGCCTGGAAAATCCCATGAATGGAGGAGCCTGGTAGGCTGCAGTCCATGGGGTCACTAAGAGTCAGACACGACTGAGTGACTTCACTTTGACTTTCCACTTTCATGCATTGGAGAAGGCAATGGCACCCCACTCCAGTGTTCTTGCCTGGAGAATCCCATGGATGGAGGAGCCTGGTAGGCTGCAGTCCATGGGGTCGCTAAGAGTCGCACATGACTGAGAAACTTCACTTTCACTTTTCACTTTTATGCATCGGAGAAGGAAATGGCAACCCACTCCGGCATTCTTGCCTGGAGAATCCCGAGGACGGGGGAGCTTGGTGGGCTGCCATCTATGGGGTCGCACAGAGTCGGACGCGACTGAAGTGACTTAGCAGTAGCGGTAGCAGCAGTAGTATGAAATGGTAATACACTGTGGGTTTGATTTGTATTTCCCTAGTGTCTGCTTTATTGACTATGCCAAAGCTTTTGACGGATCACAATAAACTGTGGAAAATTCTGAAAGAGATGGGAATACCAGACCACCTGACCTGCCTCTTGAGAAACCTATATGCAGGTCAGGAAGCAACACTTAGAATTGGACAAAGAACAACAAACTGGTTCCAAATAGGAAAAGGAGTACATCAAGGCTGTATATTGTCACCCATATGCAGAGTACATCATGAGAAATGCTGAGCTGGAAGAAGCACAAGCTGGAATCAAGATTGCCAGAAGAAATATCAATAACCTCAGATATGCAGATGACACCACCCTTATGGCAGAAAGTGAAGAGGAACTAAAAAGCCTCTTGATGAAAGTGAAAGAGAGTGAAAAAGTTGGCTTCAAGCTCAACATTTAGAAAACAAAGATCATGGCATCTGGTCCCATCACTTCATGGGGAATAGATGGGGAAACAGTGGAAACAGTGGCAGACTTTATTTTTGGGGGGGCTCCAAAATCACTGCAGATGGTGATTGCAGCCATGAAATTAAAAGATGCTTACTCCTTGGAAGGAAAGTTATGACCAACCTAGATAGCATATTGAAAAGCAGAGACATCACTTTGCCAACAAAGGTCCGTCTAGACAAGGCTATGGTTTTTCCAGTGGTAATGTATGGATGTGACAGTTGGACTGTGAAGAAAGCTGAGCGCTGAACAATTGATGGTTTGGAACTGTGGTGTTGGAGAAGACTCTTCAGAGTCCCTTGGACTGCAAGGAGATCCAACTAGTCCATCTTAAAGGAGATCAGTCCTGGGTGTTCTTTGGAAGGACTGATGCTAAAGCTGAAACTCCAATACTTTGGTCACCTCATGTGAAGAGTTGACTCATTGAAAAGGACCCTGATGCTGGGAGGGACTGGGGGCAGGAGGAGAAGGGGACAACAGAGGATGAGATGGCTGGATGGCATCACCGACTCGATGGACATGAGTTTGTGTGAGCTCTGGGAGTTGGTGATGGACAGGGAGGCCTGGTGTGCTGCGATTCATGGGGTCACAAAGAGTCAGACACGGCTGAGTGACTGAACTGAACTGCAGTGACTACAGATAATGAGCATTTTTTCATGTACCTATTGGCCAATTATGTATGTTCTTTGGAGAAATGTCTATTTGAATCTTTTGCTCAGTTTTTAATTAGCCTATTTTTCTTTTTATTCTGGAATTGTCAGAGTTCTTTATATATATTCTTCATACAAACTTCTTATTAGATATTTGATTTGAAAATATGCTCTCTCACTATATGAATTGTATTTTTACATTGTTGATAATTCTTTTGAAGCACAAAGTTTTTAATTTGATAAAGTTCAATCTATCTCTTTGTCACTTGTATTTTAAGTGTCATACCTAAGAAACCATTGCCTAACTCAAAGTCACATAGTTTTACTCCTGTGTTTTCTTCTAAGAGTTTTACAGATTTTTGTTGAGTTAATGTTTGTATATGTTATGAAGTAGAGGGTTCAACTCCATTCTTTGCATGTGCTTATACTGTTGTCCCTTGCTCCCTTAGCTCAGCTAGTAAAGAATCCGCCTGCAATGCAGGAGACCCCAGTTCAATTCTTCAGTCGAGAAGATCCACTGGAGAGGGGATAAGCTACCCACTCCAGTGTTCTTGGGCTTCCCTGGTGGCTCAGCTGGTAAAGAATCCACCTGCAATGTGGGAGACCTGGGTTCAATCCCTGGGTTGGAAAGATCCCCTGGAGAAGGGAATAGCTACCCAATCCAGTATTCTGGCCTGGAGAATTCCATAGACTGTATAGTGCATGGGTCTTGCAGAGAGTCAGACAAGATGAGTGCATTTCACTTTCATGTAAGTTGTCCCAGAGCTATTTGTTGAAAAGCCTATATTCCCTCTTCAATTTTCTTGGAAGCTTTGGTAAGATTCAATTTACCATATAAAGTGAAGTCACTCAGTCGTGTCTGACTCTTAGTGACCCCATGGACTGCAGCCTACCAGGCTCCTCCATCCATGGGATTTTCTAGGCAAGAGTACTGGAGTGGCTTACCATATATGTCAAGGTTTATTTCTGGACCCTCGACTATTCAATGAACTGTATGTCTATGCAGTGTTAAACTGTCTTGATTATTCTATCTTAAAGTTTTGAATTGGGAAATGTGGGTCCTCCAACTTCATTCTTCTTTTAGATCATTTTGGTTATTCTGTATTTCTCAATTTTTTATATAAATTTTAAGATCACCTTTTCAATTTCTAAAAATAGGCAACTAGAATTTTGACAGGGATTATGTTAGATCTGAAGATCAATTTTGGGAGCATTGCCATTTTTTAATGACATTAAGTTTCAGTTTCATTCAACAGTATCTTGTAGTTTTCAGTATACAAACTTTGCACTTCTCTCCTTATTTTTCAGTACTTTATTCTTTTTATGCTATTGTAAATGACATTATTTCTTCTTTATTCTTTTTATGTTATTGTAATTGACATTATTTCTTCAAGTATTTTTTCTGTTCTTTCTCTCTCTCTTCTCTCCTGGTACTCCTGTTACACATATTGGTGCATAAAATGGTATCCCACATCTCTCTGAGGCTCTCCTTATTTTTCTTTATTCTATTTTCTTTCTGTTTTTCAGATTGCCTAATCTTTGCCCTATCTTAAAGATTCATGATTCTTTATTCTACATGGTCAAATCTACTCTTAAGCCCCTATAGTGAATTTTTCACTTTAATTATTATATTTTTCTATTCCATAATGGCTAACTTCAAACTGTTGTTTTTTGTTGTTGTTATTTAATTGCTAAGTCATATCTGACTCTTTGCAACCCCATGGACTATAACCCACCAAGCTCCTCTGTTCATGGGATTTCCCCAGCAAGAATACTAGAGTGGATTGCCATTCTCTTCTCCAGGGGATCTTCCTGACCCAGGGATCAAAACTGCATCTCATGCATTGCAGGCAGATTCTTTACTGCTGAGTCACCTATGATATGATAAAACCAGGTTTGCACAGTTGCTAAAATTTGAGCTACCAGCTCCTTGGTGGCAGTGCAAGCCAACTCTGGTACGCCAGTTTTCTCACTATGTTTGAGGAGAGATCATGCTGGGTCAGAAATTTTCCCCCAAAGTGTTGTGGGAAATTTCTCCTGTAACATCCTACAGTTCTCTCTGATTTTATGTAACTTCCTGTGATTTTCTGGTATCAGTGCCATAATTCAAATGACTGTGGGTGGTAAGGAGGAAGCCAAGGTCTTAAATTATGCTGAGTTTCTTCCCCTTGAATACAGTTAAGGCCACTTTCTGTTTGGTTGGTTTCTCTACTGCATGCAGGGAGCGACCTTGCCCTGACTCACCTTCTGTGATGTGTGTGTGTGTGTGTTTGTGTGTGCTCAGTCACTCAGTAGTGTCCGACTCTTTGTGACCCCATGGACTATAGCCTGCCAGTTTCCTGTCGGTGAGATTTCCCAGGAAAGAATATGGGAGTGGTTTGTCACTTCCTTCTACAGAGCATCTTCCCAACCTAGGGATGGAACCCATGTCTCATGCATTGGCAGGAGGTTTCTTTACCACGGAGCAACCTGAGATAGTCAGTAATACCTTCGGTATCAGAGAGAAGTTCCCTTACACTTCTCAGTGAGAAGAGGTTGAGAGAGAAACTTGCCACCCACAAGGTTTTAATTTGCTCTGTGTAGCTCTTTAAGGGTGGGGGAGGTTTAGTATTTCTCATCTGTCTCTTGGTCTGCACTTTCCCCCATCCTTTATCACACAAATTAGGAAAGTCACATATTTTCAGTGAAAATCCCCTCTCTAACTCCCCAGGACATATACTATTAAGCCCAACTGTCTGGTCCTATCTGCATTATATATGGCAGATATACTAAATGTTTGTGGCATGTAGATGGTATACTGCTCTAGGTTTCTATTGATGCCAGAGATTCACTGCTTTTTGCATTTTATCCTTTTCATTTCACTCAAGTCTTGGAGGAAAAAAGGGATAGTTTTCTTTCCTAAATTTTTATTTTATGGTTTTTATTACCCCTAAGCATTGTGACAAAGAATCCAAAATATTTTAGTTGGAAGAATTTAAGATCACGTCATACAACCTCGCATTTTATAATGAAGAGAGTAAGGTCCACAGCAACTTTAATTAAAGATTGAATCTACCTGTTTTGCTGCCTAGCCCAGCACTTTTTTAATACAGTGTGAAGTATGCAGGTCTTATTGCAATGGTATGCTTTTCCTATTGGAATTCAATATTACAGTCTTCTCTTCAACCTATATGAAGAACTCACATTTTAAAGTTTTCTTACAAATTGTCCTCTTTCCAACTCGAATTTGCCAGATTTCAAGTTTAAACACAATTTTATCATGATAGTGTTAAAATGTTTTGAAATAGTTATATCATAAACATTCACACAACTTCAATTATATGAATAGGACAGTGATGTCTTAATGATACTGTTTTGTATATCTAATCTAATTAGTTTCTTTTTACAAATTACATAGCCAGATAAAAATGATTTTAAAAAGTTTAATAATGGTTTTCAAAAAGGTGTGGAAAAAAACTCAAGTTTTTTCATCGGGGTAACCTCATTTTCTCATTAATCTTTTCTGAGAGAAGATAATATCTTTATCACTTCTCCTTCACTTGATAATGATGAATTAGCTAATACCATATGTTCTTTATCACTTATGCCATTTAATTTTATTTAATTATTTATTTTTAAATTTTATTTGATTATTTTAACTTCAGAAAAAAGTCATTTTAGATAATGCACAATAGACATATATAACACATAAAACATATTATATTAAGCTATGTTATGTTATGTTATGTTAAGTCGCTTCAGTCGTGTCCGACTCTGTGTGACCCCATAGACGGCAGCCCACCAGGCTTCCCCGTCCCTGGGATTCTCCAGGCAAGAACACTGGAGTGGGTTGCCATTTCCTTCTCCAGTGCATGAAAGTGAAAAGAGAAAGTGAAGTCGCTCAGTCGTGTCCGACTCTTAGAGACCCCATGGACTGCAGCCCACCGGCTCCTCCACCCATGGGAGTTTCCAGGCAAGAGTACTGGAGTGGGGTGCCATTGCCTTCTCCATATTAAGCTATAATATACTATAAAATATTCAGAGAAATTATGCTTCTTGAGAGAGGTTCAAAAGAATTTCAGTAATAAGCTAATAAAGGAAAAAAAATCTTCTTGGTTGCACTGAATAAAAACAAATGGTAAAAAATTAAATTATATGTTAAAACTTCTGGTATTGCAATCTATTTAAAACACAAAGTATATTGCTACAGAAACTCTAAGCCTCAATATATTTATATTCAGTTAAACCCACCAAAATACCATAGTTCTAGATTAGCTTTTGGAAATTTTTCCAAAAGCGTTGTTCATGATATCAAGTAGCATTTTACTGTGTTCTTAAATGGATTAAACCTTATCCACTGAAAATAAGGGAAACTTTGAAAAATAATTTCATTTTTTTTAAAAAAAAGGCAGTAAGGAAGAAAAGAACTAAAGAGAAAGAGAAGAAAGAGAAGAAATAAATATGAATTGAATAATTTGATACATTTTTAAACAGTTGCATTATTTGCCCAGGGTATAATTTTCATAATGAATTTACATTTACATGATATGTTAAAAAGGAGAAATAAATTAAAGGGCAATAACTTTTATTGAATGGATGCTGCTGCTGCTAAGTCGCTTCAGTCGTGTCCGACTCTGTGCGACCCCATAGACGGCAGCCCACTAGGCTCCTCTGTCCCTGGGATTCTCCAGGCAAGAATACTGGAGTGGGTTGCCATTTCCTTCTCCAATGCATGAAAGTGAAAAGTGAAAGTGAAGTCGCTCCGTCGTCTCCGACTCTTAGCGACCCCATGGACTGGAGCCTACCAGGCTCCTCCGTCCATGGGATTTTCCAGGCAAGAGTACTGAGGTGGGGTGCCATTAGTCTCCTATTAAAACTATGCTTTTCTACTTCATACTGAACCTAATGCCAAATCTTAATTATTTATGCTGATGGTATATGGTACAAAATATAACTGAAGTTCTTACTGAAGACAAATTACTTTGGTTTTTAAACTTAATCATTAGTTTCAAAGTCTTCGACACTGAATGTTTTGCCAAGACAAAACTGCAGTTTAGACTGTTTACCACTTTGTCTTTCTCTCCTGTTTCATCAAACGATAGCAGTATTCACGAGAGGTGTCATGGAAAGGTGCATGAATGGAGAAGAACAGGAGTATGAGAGTTTGCTAACCAGGCCTAAGTAATGGAAGCTTAATTGCATTTGAAAGCTGATGTAATGATGCAGAAATAGGAAAGGTGATTTTTTTTTTTTTTAAAGAATGCTGAATCGGAAAACACAAAGAGGGATATTCTTTCTGAAAAAATAAAGCTAAAAATAAGCATGTCTTAAATAGACACTTATTTTTAGCTTTATTTTGCCTTAAAAAAACTTTCTGATGTTATTTTTTAGAAGTTTAGTATATGTAATACACACTGGAGTATATAGATAGATTGCCTTTAGGACTTTTGGGCAGCCTATTATGGACTGATTTATCTGTGATTTGCTATTTTCCAGTTATATTAAAGAAGGGAACTGTTTCATAGCATTTCATGCCTTTTCACAATTAATTCTAAATTGATGAATTATACTTTATTTGGGGCAATCAACTCAAGTCAGCTTGATTAGTGACAAAAGACATTCAAAGAAGAAATGTTAAATCAGAACTTTCATTCCAGAGAATAAATAAAAAATGGGAAGATCTTCAGGAAAAAAATAGCTGTATATTTTAATATAAAGTTCCCATCAATTCTTATAGCTTTCTTTATTTCCCTTCCATTCTTTTTTTTTTCTTTTTTTTTATTATTATTATTTTAATTTTTCTTAACTTTACAATATTGTATTACTTTTACTATACATCGAGATGGATCCGCCACCAGAATACCCGTGCTCCCCATCCTGAACCCTCCTCCCTCCCCTCCTCCCACACCATCCCTCCAGGTCATCCCAGTGCTCCAGTCCCAGGCATCTGTTATCGGGCATCGTACCTGGACTGACTCGTTTCAGATATGATATTATACATATTTCAATGCTATTCTCCCCAATCGTCCCACCCTCTCCCAGTCCCAGAGTCCAAAAGTCTGTTCTATACAACAGTGTCTCTTTTGCTGTCTCATAAGCAGGGTGATCTCTTCCTTTCTTCTTCTCATCACAGAGGCTTTGCACAGGTCTTTTTAAATGATTTTTTTAGTAGAAGGGGGGAGGAGTAAAATATGAAAATTCAAAGGGCAATCACATGCCTTTTTATTTTGAAAATGGTGAGCCTGTCCACAATTGGAAAGGGTTTTTATAAATGTTAGAATGTTCATGGGCAAATAGTGCCTTAATGCTCATTTTAGCATATTAACAAAAATAAGACTGCTTTTAAAAAAATTATAGCATTAATGGTAATGTGAAAGTCCAGAGTGGCTGCCTATGAAGTTAGTTATAATTATTACTCTCCAAATTTTCCAGCAGTAATACTGGACCATAACACAGTTACCTGCTATAATACCAAAATTTAAAGAGGGAAAAGTGAGCAGAAAGTTTTAGAAAGGTAACATCCTTAAACTTGTGAGAGTTCATTGGAATCACTTTCAGATGCCAAAAAGTGAATTAATCTTTAGAAAACTCCAGTGACAAAGACAAAGTGAAATTTCCTGAGTTTTTGCTTATCACCTGAAATTCAACAAACACAATATTAATCCATTGTTTTCTCTCCCAATAATAAGTTAATGAAATGAGCCAGTACCTGCCAACTGGACAAGAAATCTCAGAGGTTTCCAGATCAATCCCTTCCTCTCATTCCTCCCATTTCTATTGGTTCCATAGATTTCCTGTTCATTTTGCTTTCTCAACACCATTAAGATCTGCTCCATCTTTTTCATTCGCAGTGTTTTGGTGTAAGTTTTCATCATTATCTGCCTGAATTATTGTAATTTTCTTCTAAATTACCTAATTTTAGTCTCAATATCTTACAGTCTATTTGTCACATGACCAAAAAAGTAACCTTTCTGAAAAATAAAAATAAGATGATATTAATATCCTGATTAAATCATTCAAACAAGTTCTTTGCATAGTATGTAAGATCTTCCAGTATTTGGCTATTTTCCTCTCCAATCTTGTCCTCCATTGTCCACTGCCCTGCAATATATTCTATCACATTATTTACAGCACTCCCTCTCAAAAATATCCTTTCATGTTTCCATGAGTTTGAACATACTGTTCCTTGTACTTAAAGTCCTGCTCTCTCAACCCTTCCTAGTAAACTCCCACATAGAATTCAAGCACATTCAAGTGTTTCCTCCTCTTGGAACACTTCCCTGATCCTTCCTACCCCACATATTCCTTTGTTCCACCTCTGCACCTGGAGCATCTGTGATACATTCCTAGTCACAATCAATTGCAATGATTTGTTTATATATTTATCTCTTTCAAGACTATGGATTTCTAGAAAATATGCCTTTAGATCCTTATGTGTGGGCACCTTATGGTTACTCACTAATGTTGCAAGATTGAATGAATGAATTTAAAAATCAATGCTCTAATGATGCCAAAAGACCAGAGGCATTTAGAAATTTGTCCAAATATACTGCATGAATTGGGGTAGGTCTAGGAATAGATTCTGGTGCCTCCCACTCCTTTCTATTCCTCAGACGCTCAGACCATGATTCACTGTTCCATTAACAAGAGAAGATGGAAAGATTTTAAATTTTCTTACATAAAATTACCCACCATAAGAAACTATCCACTGTTTTCCACTGACTGGCTTTTAGAAGTAAAATGGGTCTTGATGCTCTAGTTGTATTTTGGGGGAATGTTCTTTCATCCTAGGCACAAATAAGCCCAGAATAGATTCCAATAGCATTGATATTTGAATGAAAGAACTAAACTAAAAATGCCATAAAAACTCGAAAGAATTGAAGTCAGCTATCAACTGCTGCCTATCTTTCTTCTTACTTTTATTCTAAAGTAGCAGATTAAACACTCATTACTCTTTCTTGCCATGAATTAAAAATTTGTCTGTGTATTCTAGCTAAGATGTCCCTTAAGATTCCAAATCCAGAAAAAAAAAAAAAAAAAAAAATCCCTAGTTAAAACTGATAGGTTGACATCTCCTTGCCTCATTAAATATGTCTACAATTTTGCACATTGTAACTGTATTTCTTAAGTAAATTTGACTTTGAGAAATCTTTTATTAAAAAAAATTTCTAGAAGCATTTATCATGTGATTAGTCCTGTTTTACAGAATTAATTTTATAAAGCAGAAAAATGCATTACCTCTTCTGATAAGTATAAAGAAGACATCATAATTCCTAAAAAGAATTAAACATTCATGCAAGTAAAAAAATGCAAGAATTATTTACAAACTTTATAAGCCTTATAAACCTTTATCTCCTTGTACCTTGTCTCAGTGCCTTAGAAACACATCTCATTTTGATAGCCTTGAAAAGTACTGCTGTTCTTTCAGGAGATTTTCTTGTAGAAATAGCACAGATGATTAGATAATATAGTATATTACAAAATTTCCTAAATATCTTATTCCGATATTTCAGATTCACTCTAGGATTTCACTGCATGGCAGCTCTTCTATCACTACCCACAGTCTCCCTCACCACCGTATTTTCCTCCATCCTTTTCTCCTTCGCCACCTGAGTTCTTTGCTCCTCTTCTCACACTCACAGCACAGGACGCTTCCCACTGGAGAGCCCTAGGGATGTTCTTCCAGTTCCCTGCTCTAGTTGCTTATCATTAAAAAACAGCTTTTCTCACATTCAGGTGAATAAAATCCCCCACTCTGTTAAATATCACAGTACAGAATACAGTTGATTGCTTTAAGAGGAAAATAGACTGGTAGTGCTAAGATTTCACTGTTGAAAAATCACTCTGGATTGAACTGTAAAAGGAACACTTTGTAGAAGAGGAGAGAATCTGGTCAGCCTGAAAAAGAAGGATAAGGTGTAGCTAGGATGAGGTGTGAGCACAGAGGAGGCATTCCAGGTGAGATGAGTCTCTGAGTAATATCATGTGAACCAGCAACAGCTATGGAGTTGGGCAAACAGCTAGTTCTGATGGGTTGGAGAATTTGAGAAGGATGGTCATGACAGATACTACTGAGAAAATAGCTGTAAATCTAAAATGTCTAAGATGTTTACATTTCTATCCTTTAGGTCATAAGCAGGTGTTGCAGATGTTTGGGTGCTAAGTGACACAATGGAGGTAATGTGATAAAGGAGGCATTGAAGAGAAGACACGTGAGAGAGAGATATCCTAAAAGCAAAAGGAGTCAGCTTAGATACAAAATAATGAGAGACAGCTGGGAGGTGTGGGCAGAAATGGGAAAGAAAAGGTTTCTGTCTTTTATTCTTTCTAAACACACTGATGGTTTCACCAAGAAATCATTCGGCAGGCTCATCTAATAAATACAGTATCAACAATAATTATTTTTCATTCATTCTTATAAGGATCCAAATAATGTAAGCAAAGACATCCATTTTTTTCCCTCTTTGGCATTCCCACTTCTACTTAAGAAACAAGAGACAAAGAATGACCTCATGATTAAATAAATATTTTTTTAAATAGAGAAGACAAATACCGTATAATATCACCTATATGTAAAATCTAAAAAATATAAGAACTAGAACAAAATAGCAGCAGACTCACAGACTCACAAGCTAGTGGTTAACAGGGAGAGGGAAGAGGGTAGGGGCAATATAAGGGTAGGAGGTTAAGAGGTACAAACTATTAGGTATTAAATAAGCTACAAGGTTTCCCTGGTAGCTCAGAGGTTAAAGCATCTGCCTGCAATATGGGAGACCTGGGTTTGATCCCTGGGTCGGGAAGATCCCCTGGAGAAGGAAATGGCAACCCACTCCAATATTCTTGCCTGGAGAATCCCATGGACAGAGGAGCCTGGTGGGCTACAGTCCGCGGGGTCGCAAAGAGTCGGACACGACTGAGCGACTTCACTTTCACTTTAAGCCACAAGGATATACTGTACAACATGAGGAATACAGCAAATATTTTATGATAATCACTATATTGTATACTTATATATCAACTATGCTTCAATTAATAATATTTTCAGGTTTTCTAGGTAAGGTAGATGAAATTTTGAGGCAGACATTAATCAAAGCCATTGTTTTCAACACAATGTCATTTGTAATGAACATTATTTGTAATGTATTAAAAACGTGTTTCAGTTCTTGAGTATTCATGAAATCCCTGAGAATATTCAGTAATTTTTTAAAACCTAAAACTTCATATTTTAACACTTTGGGAACAATCAGTCACTGTTTTCTGTGTCTTTTAACTCCGATAAGTCATTCTAAAATAAGCCAGTCACAAGTATAGTGGATTCTTTAATACACTTAATGCAACTTAACAATAGTTTTACTATGACAAGTGCTAATATACATTTCAAATATTTTGGCTAAACGTTTTAGAAGGACTTCTTTCATTTTTCCTGGTATTCCCCTAAAGACTCACTGGACCAACAATGCAGAAACTGTTACTTGAGTGTCATATGAAAGGGAAATATTTTGCTTTCAACTAGGAAGCACTTTATAACTCAGTCAGATATGGGTGTGTATGCATAAGGAAGCATAAGTAAAGAGGAGAGAGACAGATTATAGAGAATTTTAGATTCCTTGTCAAATTAATATCATTAAGTCCACTTCTGTGAATAAAATATAGAGTACCTGAAGGTGTTATGCTCAGCTGGTCACAGGAGAGTGCCAGAGCACCATTAAATTACCTGCTTCAAAATAGCTGGAAGAAATCATACACTAGAGAATGGCTAAGTGCTTGAACAAGCTTTACCTTGCATGGTTGATTGAAAGAAATAATAGCGCGTGCTGGTAGAAATTATAGTAGAATATCAAATCTGCCTCATAATATCTCCAGATGTTAAGAACAGAATGATGAAGTGTGACAGAACTATCTTGTGCTATAATTATTTTAATCTTTGCAGTGCTATTATAAAAGATTTCAATTTTGTTAAATTACCCTCTGCATTTTAAAATTCCCTTTCAGCCAGCTCTTAACACTGCTACTAAATTGTTATACATCTGTTGCAGGGCAGCATCCTCCTGAGCCAGTGAGAATGGAGAACGTGGACAAAATCACATTGAACCACCCAGTTCTTCCTCAAAATAAAGCTAAACAACTGAGGTGTGATTCTGAGTCCTTGAGAACTTTGTAGTCAAATACTTCTTTCACAGGATTTAAATGACTTTATGTATCACAGTTCATTTTTATGACTTAAAGAGATGAAGAACATCTACGATTCCTAATTTCTAGACAAAAACACTGAATCACCTCAGAATCCAAAAGAATTTGGATTCATGTCAGTAACCTAAGAACTGCAAGTCAGAT
Source organism: Tragelaphus eurycerus (assembly GCA_935064755.1). Lineage (NCBI taxonomy): Eukaryota > Metazoa > Chordata > Mammalia > Artiodactyla > Bovidae > Tragelaphus > Tragelaphus eurycerus. Next base: position 11,236,087 of record CAKXYN010000006.1, read on the forward strand.
TTTTAGGCATCTGGTTTCTGCTAGGAAAAAGAATGCTTCTTCATCCAATTTGATCATCAGTTTTATAAGCAGCACATTATGATACTAAATTCATTTGAACTTAACATTCAAGAGTGCTGAGTAACATTTACTAAGTACAAGGGCCCCTCTGAAAGATATTATAATTATATAGAACTTCCACGGATAATGTGAGGTATTCAGGGAACCTATAGACACAATTCCCAGAGAAATGCAAAATAAATATAGATACATACAATTTGAGGAATGTAAGGTTCAGGCTCTATCACAAGATCCTCAGCTGTAAGTGTACTGTCCCTTTAATACATGGATTGGTGTGGTCAGGTGCAGGTTTTACCAGGCTAAGTCACATCTACTTTTCTCTGAGGCCCATGTTAGGTTGCTGCTGCTGCTGCTGCTAAGTCGCTTCAGTCGTGTCCGACTCTGTGCGACCCCATAGACGGAAGCTCACCAGGCTCTCCCATCCCTGGGATTCTCCAGGCAAGAACACTGGAGTGGGTTGCCATTTCCTTCTCCAATGCATGAAAGTGAAAAGTGAAAGTGAAGTCGCCCAGCCACGTCCGACTCTTAGCGACCCCATGGACTGGAGCCCACCAGGATCCTCCGTCCATGGGATTTTCCAGGCAAAAGTACTGGGGTGGGGTGCCATTGCCTTCCCCCCATGTTAGGTTACTTCAACTCAATATCACATTATTAAACTATAGATTAAAGGATAAATAAATAGGAAATATTTCCTAGTATTTAAGAGGCTTTAATAAAATGCAGATGACACCACCCTTATGGCAGAAAGTGAAGAGGAACTAAAAAGCCTCTTGATGAAATTGAAAGAGGAAAGTGAAAAAGTTGGTTTCAAGCTCAACATTCAGAAAACGAAGATCATGACATCTGGTCCCATCACTTCATGGGAAATAGATGGGGAAACAGTGGAAACAGTGTCAGACTTTATTTTTCTGGGCTCCAAAATCACTGCAGATGGTGACTGCAGCCATGAAATTAAAAGACGCTTACTCCTTGGAAGGAAAGTTATGACCAACCTAGATAGCATATTCAAAAGCAGCGACACCAAAGGTCCATCTAGTCAAGGCTATGGTTTTTCCAGTGGTCATGTATGGATGTGAAAGTTGGACTGTGAAGAAAGCTGAGCACTGAAGAATTGATGCTTTTGAACTGTGGTGTTGGAGAAGACTCTTGAGAGTCCCTTGGACTGCAAGGAGATCCAACCAGTCCATTCTAAAGGAGATCAGTCCTGGGTGTTCTTTGGAAGGAATGATGCTAAAGCTGAAACTCCAATACTTTGGCCACCTCATGGGAAAAGTTGACTTATTGGAAAAGACCCTGATGCTGGGAGGGATTGGGGGCAGGAGAAGGGGATGACAGAGAATGAAATGGCTGGATGGCATCACCAACTCGATGGACATGAGTTTGGGTGAACTCTGGGAGTTGGTGATGGACAAGGAGGCCTGCTGCTGCTGCTGCTGCTGCTAAGTCGCTTCAGTTGTGTCCGATTCTGTGTGACCCCATAAACGGCAGCCCACCAGGCTCCGCCGTCCCTGGGATTCTCCAGGCAAGAATACTGGAGTGGGTTGCCATTTCCTTCTCCAATGCATGAAAGTGAAAAGTGAAAGTGAAGTCGCTCAGTCGTAACCTGACTCTTAGCAACCCCATGGACTGCAGCCTACCAGGCTCCTCCATCCATGGGATTTTCCAGGCGAGAGTACTGGAGTGGGGTGCCATTGCCTTGGCATGCTGCAATTCATGGGGTCGCAAAGAGTCGGACACGACTGAGTGACTGAACTGAATGAATTGTCATTTTTGTCTTACTGTTTATGGGTTGAATTGTATTCCCCATAAAAAATATGTTGAAGTCCTAATCTCAAGTACCTCAAATTCTCACCTTTTTTGGAAATAGGGTCTTCGAAGATGATGTCAAGTTAAAAAGTTATTAAAGTGCACCGTAATCCAATATGACTCATGGGCCTGTAAAAAGGGAAAACCTGGACACAAACTAGACATTCATGGAGGGAAGACAAAGTAAAGAGATACACAAAGAACACACTGTGAAGACAGAGGATTGAAGTAATAAATCTACAAGCAAAGGAATTATAAAGATTGCCAAGCAAACCACCAGAGACTAAGAGGCAAGAAAGTACTCCTCTCCAGGTGTTAGAGTGAGAATAACCCTGCCCTCCCCTTGATTTTGGACTTCTGGCCTCCAGAATTGTGAGACAGTAAGTTTCTGTTGTTTTAAGCCATCTAGTTAGTGGTATCTTGTTACGGCAGTTCTAGGAAAATAACACATTAGTCAAGTTGAGCCTTTCATCAGCTAAACATTGTCCCTGTATACCTTTCTGAGCAAGGACTCATATACATGCGCTCCTTCATTTCTGGAGAGAAGCTCAACTAATATCCAGCTGTGAGCTGTCATATCATTGCTCTCTGCCTTTCTGACATTTTCTCCCAGAGTTATAATACAAGCAAACTACCAGGAAGGATCACAAAACAAATAGAATCAGATTACATAAGGTAAAGTTAAGTTCATGTTGAAAGGACAAAAATTAATTCTCTAGAGGTCCCTGAGAACCACTTTGTATAATGTACCAAATAGATAAAAATTGGGAAGAGAAAACTCAAAGAAATAAATTTCATAGTTTTAAAAGCAAATAGGATAGAGATGGTTAAATGATATTTTAACCTTATCTCTGTTATAGTTTTTCACATATTCACATTTTATTGTATAATTGAAAAGTAATTTTTAAAGTGTGAATAGAAACTTCAGCTTTGCTAGTATTATAATTCTTTACATTTAGATTAAGATTAATCCAAGAGAACACTCTATTAGCAGACTTATCACATAGAGTTATGTTAATTGAACAAAGGAGAAGGCAAAATGCTCTCCAAAGGGCCCCTAGTCATCTTTATTTAAGAGCATATCCAATCCATGCAAATTATCGCTTTACCAATTATGTCAATATTGACCTATCAAGTCCTTATTCCTTTGACAGATTGGTGGGTGTCATCTATTTTCACTGCCAACTGCCCCCTTTCACTTTCTCCTTGCTAGACTTGAAACAACATTTGAAGATGCATCAATAGAATGGAGAAGAAAGCATTAGTCCATGTGAAGCAGAACCAGGGTTGTTTTCAGAAGATGGCTTCCTAGTACTTTTGCATGGAAACACAGTGCTGCTCACACTTCTTACCATGCCATGGATAAGGGACCAGGGATTCATGCCATATCCATTAACAGTCGTGGCTGCTGCTGCTAAGTCACTTCAGTTGTGTCTGATTCTGTGTGACCCCATAGATGGCAGCCCACCAAGCTTCCCCATCCCTGGGATTCTCCAGGCAAGAACACTGGAGTGGGTTGCCATTTCCTTCTCCAAAACAGTGGTGGCTAGACTCACAAAAGTTCCCTATTCAGCCCCTATAGCTTCTTCTGGGTCCTGAATAAAGCCAAAAGGTTAATTTGGGGGGCCTCTGGCATCTGTCACTGCAGGTCTGGGGCTTCAGAGTAGGAGAAGGGGGATTATATGCTCATAATTTATTAAAAGCAGCATGTCTACTCTCTCTCTCTCTCTTTTTCTTTCTCTCTCTCTCTCCTTACTCTTTGCCTCTTTTCTTTCTGACTGTGGAATAAAACCTAAAGTCTCATTATCACAAACCAAGGAAGTAAAGAGGGTGAGAAAAGCAGGACCGGGACTGGATCCTATTCCTAATCAAATGGTCAGGCACTGGGTGTAAAACTTAACAATGGTAGAGTGCCAGGAGAGACACGGCATGGTGAAGAGAGCGCACAAATACTGAGCACAACTGAAGAAAGTAGTTGGAACCTAGTAGAGGGGTAAGGGATCCTTGCAGATGGACAGAATCCAGGTTGGGGTAATCTTGGGGCAGAAGCTACTAGTCATTGCCTGGTGTCTATCCACAGGAAATTAGAGTTTCAGGTACCAAAACTGGGTTTGGGGACACAGTGTCAGGCTGTAGAGGAAGGTGAACTGCAGTGTAAAGAAAAGAGAATGACAAAAATATGGGAATAGGAATGAGATAAGAAGTTCACATCTGAGAATTAAGACTTAAGATGCAGAAGGAGTTGCAGTTCAGGAAGCAGAACAATAATCATCACTGGGGCATCTAGTACTGAATATAATCAGCAAAGAAGTCTGGGTTGTCTACTCTGAGACACTCATGCTACTTTGTTGAAAGTGAAGGTGTTAGTCCCTCAGTTGTGTCTGACTCTGCGACCCGACTCTAGCCCACCAGGCTCCTAGAATTCTCCAGGCAAGAATATTGGAGTGAGTGGTTAGCCATTCCCTTCCCATGGGATCTTCCCAACCCAAGGATTGAACTTGTATCTCTTGCATCGAATGCAGATTCTTTACTGTCTGAGGCACCAGGAAAGTCCAAAGAGGGAAGGAGCTGAAAGTGTTAGTCACTCAGTCATGTCTGACTCTTTGCAATCCTACGGACTGTAGCCCACCAGGCTCCTCTCTCCGTGGGATACTCCAGGCAAGAAGTATCCCATGGAATGCATAGCCATTCTTCAGGGGATCTTCCCAGCTCAGGGATTGAACCAGGTCTTCTTCATTGCAGGCAGATTCTTTACCATCTGAGCCACCAGGGAAGCCCTGCCACTCTGTTCCAAAGTGCTAAACCTCACCTGATTGGAGATAGAAGATTGAGGTGGTTAAGAATTCTTCACCCATGATCGGCTCAACACAGAAATTGGAATGAGATGGGACTTATAGAAAAATGGCTCTAATGAAAGCCTTAGGGAAATAGAATCAAGGCACTGGCAATAGTTTAGGGAGTGATGTCACATTTGGAAGATATCTTCTGAGCATGAATTATTTAAAAGTGTGAAACAAGTTTTTATTTTCATCTAAAGTTTCTCATTTTTTGACATTCATAAACCTTCTCTTTAGTATGAATTGTCTACTACATTATGTAGTGGAATCATGGGGCTTTTGCACCTCCATTCTTTCTAGTTTATAGTTTTTCATATTTATATATTTTCATGATAATATACATGTTTCAATGCTAGTCTCTCAAATCATCCCACCCTTGCCTTCTCTTTTTTCTTTTTACCAAATATACTCTTGGTTAAAACTGGAAGTTAGATAACTTCTGTTTTGCTTGAATTATTTACATACCCAATAAAATTTTGTCACTATTTTTTTTCCAATTATTCATAAAACTTTCTGGGACAGAATGCACTAATAAAAAACATTGTATCTCTATGGTGTTGGAAACCACTGTCGACTGTCTTTCTTCTTGCCACTCATATTCAGCTGGTCACAAAGAAACTGTAATTTCTCTTCCTTTCCACTAACACTAACAGTGCCTAACCCCAGCTTTCATTTTCCTCTCCTTTTTTTTTTCGTCTGCATGTCCTATCCCTTCTCTCTCCCCACCCTCAGCCAATCAAGTCATCCTTCTTGCTTCCTGGTTCTTTGTATAGATCTCTCTTAATAACATTCACCCTACCCCATCAGTTATAATTCATACGTTCTTTGCTTCCACTCAATCAGTTTCTGAAAAGCATGCAACATGTCTTATTAATATTTAAAGACTTAATATTTAAAAGGTGTTTACCACCTGCTAGGCACTCAATATGTATTTATGTTAATAAAATGAATAAATTAATTCACATAGAATTTAATGCCATGATTATGATAGTACTAGCCCTTAACCTAGTTCTCATCCATCTTTAAATGAATTGAAGATTTTTATAGAATTTAGGAGTTTTCATGATTTTTCACTGAGACAACAATATTAACAAAAATATAGAAGCTATCTTCATACATACATATATACAATACATATATATACATACATATATTTGCACATACAATTTTTCTGCTGAGGATCATAAACAGTCAAACATTATAACAAGCCTCCACTAAAGATTCACACAGTACTCTGGACTCATTTATATACTTCACTGTATTTTGTAGATTTTTCATGTTGTGTGCCTTTAAGATAACCTTGAATTGGTATGTCCATGGTAACCAGAACCATGTAGAGTCTAAGAAAATGTTACTGATTCTCTCCTTGAATTTCAAGAAGCACTTCTCTGTGATGCTTAAAGCCTAAATTACTAGATTTTCCCTCTTTGAAAGTCTCTTTTAAAGGGACTTTTCTAATATGGAAATTGTTTCTTATAAAACAGCAAAAATTACACAATGGAGATCTTACATTTACAGTGGATAATCTATTAGCTGCAATCAAAAGCTTCATATCTTATTTGTTAAAAAATACCTCTCTTAGTCTTAGCAAAATCACCACATTTAATTACATTGTATTGTAAAAACAAATATGAAGGGACCTTGATTTTAAAAAGGGCTATGGGATTCTTTTCACAGCCTATAGTCTTTCAAGCTCAAATATGCCAGCCAGAGCAACAAAGTCTGAAAGAATAAAGATATGATGGAAGGCCCTATAAATAAAAAGTTGAGCATAATAAAACTGAGACAGTCATTCTTTTTACTGATTTTACAGAGGGAAATGGACACTATTTCAAAAGATTTTTATGCATCAATTGATGAGAGCATTGGAGTTTGTCACCAAAGAAAGGATACTCAGAACCAAACTTGACTGTTGTGTATGATATTTACACTTGATATTAGTGAATGCTTAATAAATGTCAAGAACTACTTTTCACCAGGTTTAGGTCAATCCATCCTCACAATAAATATTGGTGGTAAACAGTATTATTATCTATATTTACAGAAGAAGAAATGGAAGCACAGAGAGGTTAGTAATTCTCCCAAGGTCACATTTCTAGAGTTAGCAGAACTAGGATTAAAATTTAGGAAGTTGCATTTCCTTTTCTAGGAGATCTTCTGGACCAAGGGATCAAACCCTTGTCTCCTGCACTGGCGAGCAGATTCTTTACCATAACACAGGGAGTCCAGCCTGGAGCTCTGTGATGACCTAGGGAGTGGGATGGGGGAGAGAGGAGGGAGCCTTACAAGGGAGGGGATGTATATATAATTATGATAGATTTGCATTGCTATACAGCAGAAACCAACACAATGGTAAAGCAATTTTCCTCCAATTAAAAAAAAATAAAAAACAAAACAAAACTATGAAGCATGCTCCTGATCTCACATTTTATACTTAGGACTGCACTTCCAGGGAATATTCCTGAAGGAGTTTGATGCCACACTAGACAGAACATAGATCTGAAACTAAAGGCAAATCTTATTATTCATAGATATGAGGCTCTTTTTTCAGAAGGAAAAAAATGTCAAACTTTATTTGAAAATTGATAGTAAGGCCAAGTTTTTTGCAATGGAGGATACACTTTATAGACAGAGAAACAATATTTTTATTGATTTCTTGATCACAGCTACTAAGAGAACTGAATAAAATTTTTGGCCACTAGGGGCCTGGTGAGCTCCAGTCCATTGGCAAAGGGTCAGACATGATGGAAAATGCTTGCAGCAACACAGCTATTTGAAACAACATATGGATCACGTAATTTCAGTATAGATTTAATTTAAATTTTGATTATTGTGGATTATAGGGTTTTTATGCACAGATAAATTAAAATTGTAGAAGAAATACACTAATGAATATACAAATAAATCTATTCTGGTTTATATATGAAGCATCAATCCCTTTAAAATTGCACCACTAAAATAGATGACATTTGAACATTTTGGCACTGAAAATATGAGACATTTTCCACACATACTCTCACACACACAATTATCTGAAAGCAAAGTTTCATTCCCCCTACACAAACTGATACATGAAAATCTTATTTACAAAATAGATGAATAACAAGAATATTTTAGAACTTAGATCTTTTTACTTCTAATCCATTATATCTTCTATGAAGAAACATTATTATCAAAACACATTTATAAAATATTATCTGAAGTGATGCATTAAGAAAAAGCATGTTGAGAGCAATGAATGGTTTTTCACATTTTTCCAAGAGGATGCAGACACTGGATGAGTTGGGAACATGTGAAAGAATACATGGACCTTCCCACAACCTCATGTGAATGTCTTCATGAAAACACAAGATGTAGGCTTGAAGGAGAGACTCACAATTCAATGACTAGGCTTGGGCCTGTTTCTTATTGTCTGCGGCTTTTCCATAAACTGTTTTAGAAGGAAAATGATGTATTTTCCACTTTGCGTCCAGCTTATTTCAACTTATTCATGAGCACATTTCAAATCAAGTAAGATATGACACTCAGCTTGAGTTAGGAACTTCAATAGCCATAAGGGGAAATTGGTAAAAATAGTTATTCTAACTTTTGGGGTTTTATACACAAAAGCATTATAAGGTCATGTAATATCTCAAGATAAGCTCTTAGGAATAAATTCTTACAAAAGTTAACATGTTAGATTTGCTCACACAGAAATAGCTTTTACAATTCCCTGTTAGTTGCATTGTATTCTGTGATAAGAACAACCTCTATCCATAATGGTTAAAGGACCATTGTAAGAAAAGATGGGAATAGAGAACCTGAAATTTCAACATTGCCCTAAAGGTCAGTGCTCTTTTGTTTTCAAGAGTCTCACAATAGAACTTGTGCATCTTAATATGAACTGACTAACATCTAGGCATACTCTACCTTTCACATCAAGGTGCAATTGAGCTCCTGATGCAAGAGATAGCAGGATAGATGCCCCCAGTCCTCTGCAACTTGACATGCATGAGTAGATGGGGATCCACCAAAGTCATAGAGTTCATATAGAAATATCAAGAACACCAGTTCTGACTATCTAAACATACTTCTGCTACAAAGAACCTGCAGAGGACACAAGATAGGAGAGATGGTGCTATTGCACATAAAGTGTCCATGTGAGCAGAAGAGAAGGTGACTACAAAACCAAATATTGATAAAACCACTGATAAAAGATGCAGGATATTATAGAGCAAGGAAGCACTCTTCAGGGGAACAAAGAGGAGAGGAATGCAATCCAACACAGGTTCAAAATATCAGCTCATGCTTACTCTGATTCTGTTGAGTTCACCTCCTCATTCCCTCAGTTCCTGGCCCCATTTGAAGCCCTTCCAACATGGTGATCTCTTTGAGAGGATGACGTTAAGATTATGGCCAAAATAGCTGAGCAGAAACTAGTCTGGTTGCATTTTAGGTTTTACTACATGAAGCCAATTTATAGAATTATGGTTATATTATACACTTTTCTCTGATGAACAATCATTTGCTGATCTCTCCTGATTGTAATCACATTTGCTGCTTCTATTCCAGATGATTAGTGCTGGCTTTGTAACACAATACAGTGCTGTGATTGTCCTGAAACCACATTCATTATTAATCAAGGATGGTCATATGCCTGGATGACTCTATTCCAAAAGCATAAATAATCTATCAAGATTTGCCAAGGGGTGATTTTGCTTCCTCCATTGTTAGAATTATTTATTTTAAGATTTTTTTAGAACCACGCAATTTCCTTCTTTTTAATAAAAATCATTTATTCTTCCACATGAGCCATCATTTTATAAATAACCTTCCTTTATGGGTAAAAATGGATCTAACTCAGCTTATCTTCTCTCTCTGTACTATTATGTGCAATTTATGTCTCCAAATGATTGAAAAAAATGGAGAAGAGCCTGATTTGTGGGCAGACTGATCAAGAGCTAGTGTACTGCATGTGCTTACATTTTCTACTGAAACGATCCAAGGGCAGATATGAGATTTTGCCCATCATTAGAGTTGTCTTTCTGTTGTAGAGTGAGGCTTTAATATGAGTTAAAGTTTTTTTTAAAAAAACTTTCTTGGAAAAATAAATTATGGTCTTAAAAGACTGTACTCTTGGAATAACAGACTGAGTGCACATTGTAGGTACAAATGTGGTTTCTGGCAACCATGAGTTGCTTTCCAGGCAAAATTTCCTCCTCCAGAAATTTTGCTGTTTGATATTCTCTGCAAGAAAATCCTTTCAGTTAAAAATCTGTAGGCAAAATAATAATGAGGGATCTGAGCCTCTAGGCATTCTAGACTTGTATATTCTTTGAAGGAAAAAAAAAAAAACTCAAGAAGGTGTTCTTTAGTTAATGAGTTAAAAGAATATAATAAAATATATGCATAATTTTGTTTAAAAAAATAGAAGCTGAATAAAACTAACTTGTCAAAACTACTTTCAAGTAGAAATGGCATCTGAAGTGAAACTTCTGCTCTATCTGCTCTACAAATCATTTGTAAAAATGCTAATCGTTGCTTTAATTATTGCTTTATTTTGTTAAATTCACCATGTGTTTTCTCAAAAAAGGTTCTTTTCAAGGAAAGATTGAACTCTCTTACCACCTCATGCTCTCCTGAAGTGGCATGGAAACTCAGAAGAATATTAATAATTGTGATAGTAAAAATAATAATATATGATTTATAAAAGGAAAAGTAACTTTCTTCTCTAAAAAGGTTAATTCATACACACACACACACACACACACACATAAATGTTGTCATTGTTCAGCTGCTAAGTCATATTTGACTCCTTGCGACCCCATGGACTGTGGCACTCCTGGTGTTCCTGTCTTTCACCATCTCCTGGAGTTTGCTCAAACTAATGTCTATTATACATAATATTAATATTTAACATTATTGTTTTTAAAAAGTTCCTTTTCATTGGAGAAATTGAAGAATTGCAGTAAGCCATCCATGAAATAAAAATCTATCTTGAATGATATATATGATTTAAAATATATGAAACATTATGCAAACCTCTTTTTAAAATAACTGAAAGTTAGTCTAGCAATTTGAGAAGCCTTATTCATAAGACTTAACATTCACCAGCCTTCCAACCTCAACAACAGTAAAATAACTTCTGCTTTTGCTGAAATTAAAATACTAACTTCTGTAACCTCTCACAAAAAGGATTCTAAAATATTTGAAGGACAAATATTGGCTCTGCAGATCCCACCTCAATTCACATCTTTCCTGGACTATTCATTTGATTTTAAAGGCCAATAATGTGGCTTCCTTTAGTCTCTGGTTTTGTACTCTTTTCAGGAAGTGGAGGCTACCATCTATGAGCTCAAATGAGAAAGGTCACCAGGTAAAGCAAAGGTTAGAATATCACCCATCTGTATCTGACTGTGTTATCATATAGCACCTGCCTATAAGATTTGGCAGTTACTTATCAACTATACCAGCCTCATTTCTCTAACTGCTTACAGTTAGTGTTCACCAAAGGGCATCATATAAGGAATTAGACACCAAGTCACTGGTAATTAAAGAATATGTTGAACTTGGTTCCCTAAATAGATAGAATCCTCTGAAAAACCTTTTTAACCAGATTTCATTTGAGCTGCAAACCTGAAGACTTTCACTAGGAATTGTCCCAGCCCCACCTTCCCACAGACTGGCTCAGAGTTATACAGGTGCCACTCCAAATGCTAGCAAGTGGGGATGTAAGACAATGAGCTACTTCCTGGACATCAGGTCCTGGAGAGCACTTGGATGGACTGCAATACATCTGTGGCAAGGTCATGAGCAGGTAGGTTTTATCAAGCTGGATAGGTAGGAAACAAGGTCAAGATGCTATAACTTTGTCTTTGTTTCTTTATATTTCACTGATCGGAGAAGCCCTCTTAGGTTTGATGGATAGATAAATAAATAAAAGAAAGGGCCCAGAATAAATGCCAGTTCCTTGATAGCTATTCTTTGTTTACACACCCTTCATCCATATTTAAACTTACAAAGTGAAACAGAAACAACATGTTTCTACCTACCTAATGCAATTATTTCTTATGTAAGACACCCTCACCATCTATTAAAAAAGAAAAGACCCCAAATCCCATAAGTCTCTGTTTTCATTTTGAAGTAATGCTCATTCTTCTTCCAGTAAAGCCACACTCCTTCTTTGATATTTCTCAGCTAAATATTATAGATTCACAACTATCAGTAAATCTAATTTGGGAAAGATTAGTTAATATGTATAAATATTTTAATAAAGTAAGAGAAACATATGATAGCTACTCTAATCGTCATTTTTGCCTTTGAAGGTTGCAGGTGGTAGCTATAACCTTGTCTTTTAATATTGATTCAATGTTCTCTTCTCTCTGCCCACCTCCAGGTGGACCTGTCTCTTTATGACTCATACCTTCATTGTTAAAGGAACTCAGCTCTTAATTGTATTGTTATAATTCTCACTTAATTGGGTATAGAAGTACTAAAAGGCACTCCTGTAATGCTAGTTTCTAGAACTAGATTTCATTTTCACTGTGAAATGCAAACACTATTTCTTGCTGATCATCAGATTCAAGATCCCCAGCTAATACAATAAACTCCTTCTTTGTCTGTTGGTAAAGGGGGACTAGAAACTCCAAATGGCCAGATGGTTGTCAGTGCTTCCTCATGAAATCCTATATTAACTGTTAACAATATCACTCAATCAACAGAGTCCAAAGTAGTAGGACTGCTGCTGCTGCTGCTGCTAAGTCGCTTCAGTCGTGTCCGATTCTGTGCAACCCCATAGACGGAAGATCACCAGGCTCCCCTGTCCCTGGGATTCTCCAGGCAAGAATACTGGAGTGGGTTTCCATTTCCTTCTCCAATGCATGAAAGTGAAAAGTGAAAGTGAAGTCACTCAGTCGTGTCCGACTCTTAGCGACCCCATGGACTGGAGCCTACCAGGATCCTCCGTCCATGGGATTTTCCAGGCAAAAGTACTGGGGTGGGGTGCCATTGCCTTTCCCGGTAGTAGGACTAGAAGCAGAAATTCTGTAAGAGACTCATCGATGATACTGATAATGAGAGAAGTCACGAACATTTCTACCTTTGGTTCTACATCCATGATTTTTGGCTACGAAACACTGCATACTGGTAACAGCTGAAAGTACATATTGCATCTTATAGGAAAGGACTCCATCCTCAAAGATGTTGTCCAACTGACTCCATACTTAAGCCTTTAAGAGGGCATTTCCTCATGCCATCAGACCATTTATTGCTGTATGACAAGGTAAATGGTAAGACAGGAAATCCTTTCTTAAAGTGTAGAATACTCTGTGACAATTAAGGCATTTAAAATCTATGGATTATTATAATATTTATATGTACAGGCCGTAAAGTAGAAGAAAACAAGTTTGAAAAATAGAATAAATGCTTACTATATAGTTATGGTAATCAAAGCAGTGTAGTATGGATGGAAGGATAGATACATAGGTAAATGAAACAGAATAAAGAGTCCAGAAACAGACCTGCCTGCACACATATAGCCAACTGATTTCTGACACGAGACCCAAAGCAATTCAATGGAAGAAGAACATCAGATGAGATCAGATCAGTCGCTCAGTCGTGTCCGACTCTTTGCGACCCCATGAACCGCAGCACGCCAGGCCTCCCTGTCCATCACCAGCTCCCGGAGGTCACTCAGACTCACACCCATCAAGTCAGTGATGCCATCCAGCCATCTCATCCTCTGTCGTCCCCTTCTCCTCCTGCCCCCAATCCCTCCCAGCATCAGAGTCTTCTCCAATGAGTCAACTCTTCGCATGAGGTGGCCAAAATACTGGAGTTTCAGCTTGAGCATCATTCCTTCTAAAGAAATTCCAGGATTGATCTCCTTCAGAATGGACTGGTTGGATCTTCTTGCAGCCCAAGGGACTCTCAAGAGTCTTCTCCAATACCACAGTTCAAAAGCATCAATTCTTCGGCGCTCAGCCTTCTTCACAGTCCAGCTCTCACATCCATACATGACCACAGGAAAGACCATAGCCTTGACTAGGCGAACCTTTGTTGGTAAAGTAATGTCTCTGCTTTTGAATATGCTATCTAGGTTGGTCATAACTTTCCTTCCAAGGAGTAAGCGTCTTTTAATTTCATGGCTGCAGTCACCATCTGCAGTGATTTTGGAGCCCAGAAAAACAAAGTCTGACACTGTTTCCACTGTTTCCCCATCTATTTCCCATGCAGTGATGGGACCAGATGCCATGATCTTCGTTTTCTGAATGTTGAGCTTTAAGCCAACCTTTTCACTCTCCACTTTCACTTTCATCAAGAGGCTTTTTGGCCCCTCTTCACTTTCTGCCATAAGAGTGGTGTCATCTACATATCTGAGGTTATTGATATTTCTCCCAGCAATCTTGATTCCAACTTGTGTTTCTTCCAGTCCAGCATTTCTCATGATGTACTCTGCATATAAGTTTAATAAACATGGTGACAATATGCAGCCTTGACGTACTCCTTTTCCTATTTGGAACCAGTCTGTTGTTCCATGACCAGTTCTAACTGTTGCTTCCTGACCTGCATACAGATTTCTCAAGAGGCAGATCAGGTGGTCTGGTATTCCCATCTCTCTCAGAATTTTCCATAGTTTATTGTGATCTACACAGTCAAAGGCTTTGGCATAGTCAATAAAGCAGAAATAGATGTTTTTCTGGAACTCTCTTGCTTTTTCCATGATCCAGCGGATGTTGGCAATTTGGTCTCTGGTTCCTCTGCCTTTTCTAAAACCAGCTTGAACATCAGGAAGTTCACGGTTCACATATTGCTGAAGCCTGGCTTGGAGAATTTTGAGCATTACTTTACTAGCGTGTGAGATGAGTGCAATTGTTCGGTAGTTTGAGCACTCCTTGGCATTGCCTTTCTTTGGGATTGGGATGAAAACTGACCTTTTCCAATCTTGTGGCCACTGCTGAGTTTTCCAAATTTGCTGGCATATTGAGTGCAGCACTTTCACAGCATCATCTTTCAGGACTTGGAATAGCTCCACTGGAATTCCATCACCTCCACTAGCTTTGTTCCTAGTGATGCTTTCTAAGGCCCATTTGACTTCACATTCCAAGATGTCTGGCTCTAGGTCAGTGATCACATCATCATGATTATCTAGGTCTTGAAGCTCTTTTTTGTACAGTTCTTCTGTGTATTCTTGCCACCTCTTCTTAATATCTTCTGCTTCTGTTAGGTCCACACCATCTCTGTCCTTTATCGTGCCCATCTTTGCATGAAATGTTCCTTTGGTATCTCTGATTTTCTTGAAGAGATCCCTAGTCTTTCCCATTCTGTTGTTTTCCTCTATTTCTTTGCATTGATCACTGAAGAAGGCTTTCTTATCTCTTCTTGCTATTCTTTGGAACTCTGCATTTAGATGTTTATATCTTTCCTTTTCTCCTTTGTTTTTCGCTTCTCTTCTTTTCACAGGTATTTGTAAGGCCTCCCCAGACAGCCATTTTGCTTTTTTGCATTTCTTTTCCATGGGGATGGTCTTGATCCCTGTCTCCTGTACAATGTCACGAACCTCATTCCGTAGTTCATCAGGCACTCTATCTATCAGATCTAGGCCCTTAAATCTATTTCTCACTTCCACTGTATAATCATAAGGGATTTGATTTAGGTCATACCTGAATGGTCTAGTAGTTTTCCCTACTTCCTTCAATTTCAGTCTGAATTTGGCAATAAGGAGTTCATGGTCTGAGCCACAGTCAGCTCCTGGTCTTGTTTTTGCTGATTGGATAGAGCTTCTCCATCTTTGGCTGCAAAGAATATAATCGATCTGATTTCGGTGTTGACCATCTGGTGATGTCCATGTATAGAGTCTTCTCTTGTGTTGTTGGAAGAGGGTATTTGCTATGACCAGTGCATTTTCTTGGCAAAACTCTGTTAGTCTTTGCCCTGCTTCATTCCGTGTTCCAAGGCCAAATTTGCCTGTTACTCCAGGTGTTTCTTGACTTCCTACTTTTGCATTCCAGTCCCCTATAATGAAAAGGACATCTTTTTTGGGTGTTAGTTCTAAAAGGTCTTGTAGGTCTTCATAGAACCTTTCAACTTCAGCTTCTTTGGCGTTACTGGAAGAAGAACATACTTTTCAACAAATGATATGGAACAACTGGACATACATAGGCATGCACATACACACACACACACACACACAGTTAACCTCAACCTAAACATTGTATCTTTTACAAAAACTACAAAAAATAGATCACAGATTAAATGTACAAGGAAAACTATAAAAATTTTAGATAAAATAACTCAGGGGGAAAACCCTTGGGATCTAGGTCTAAGCAAAGAGTTTGTGGAGTTGATAGCAAAAGCATGAACCATAAAAGGAAAAATTGATCACTGGACTTAATCAAAATGAAAACCTTTTTCTTTGTGAAACATCCTATAGAAGGTATAAAAAGAAAAATTTTATTCTGGAGAAAATATTTGCAAACCACACGTCTGACAAAGGACTATTATTTAGAACTCTCAAAACACAGCAATTTAAAAAAGAAACAAACCAATTAGAAAATGGATCAAAAACATGAATAGCTATTTCACTCAAGAGAATACACAAATAAATAAGTAGGTACATGAAAATATACTCAACACAATTAGCTATTAGAGAAATCAGATCAGATCAGATCAGTCACTCAGTCGTGTCCGACTCCTTGTGACCCCATGAACCGCAGCACGCCAGGCCTCCCTGTCCATCACCAGCTCCTGGAGGTCACTCAGACTCACACCCATCAAGTCTATAGCTAATACAAAATAAAACCTCAATGAGATATCGCTATATATCTATCAGAATGGCTAATATAAAAAGCAGTGATAAAACTAGATACTGAGGAGAATGGAAGGAAACTAGGCCATAATTTCCCTGGTGGAATGGAAAATGATTCAGCCATAATGGAAAAGAGCTGGCAGTTTCCTATAAAATTAAACATTCAATTTTCATATGACCTAACAATTACACTCTTGAGCATTTATCCCAGAGAAATGAAAACTTAAACTCACACAGTGTATACAGGAAAACTCATAGTTCTAAACTGGAAGCAATCCACATGTCTTTCAATAAGCACATTGTTAAACAGACTGTGATGCATTCACATCACAGACTATTACACAGCAGCAAAAAGGAAAGAATTATTGATACATGCAACATGGATAAAATGCCAGGGAATTATACTGAGTGGAAAGAGCTAATCCCAAAGGTCATATGATATTTTATTTCATTACATTACATTTTTGAAATAAAATTATAGAAATGGAGAAGAGGTGAGTGATTACCTGGAGTCAAGGATGGGAGTATGAAAGAGAGGTGGGTGTGGCTATAAAAGGGCAACATAAGGGATCCTTGTGTTGATGAGATATTCTGTACCTTGACTGTATCAATGTCAATATCCTACTGATGGCAAGAGCATGACAAGCTGGAAAAGCAAATCTATACCTAGATAAATATATGTTCCAGGGGAGCCAAATTGCCAAGAGCAATTTCACCCCCTCCTTGAAATAGGTGTATAATGCAGTCAACCTACATCAGACAGCTGGCTGGTACTCCTGGGGCAAGGGTACCACACTGTAGGCTCAATAGTAGACTCTACTGTTGACAGATTAGATATTCTGTGCACATGTTACTCAAGTTAGCCTTGGTGAAGAGAAAGTCCTATTGTCAAGGTCAGGCATAATCTCCATTTCTCCATGTGGATTCTTTTGAGTTCATTAAGCAAGTATTGCAGTTTATAAGCAACCACTGACTCTCATCCATGTAATGGCTCCTCTTGTCCACCTGACTGTTGAGAAGTTCCTCTGCAGTGGGTGCTCTTTGCCATTCTACCTTCTTTCTGCTACCATATAACATTTTTTAAAGCTTCTGTGTGTCATTTTTTTTTGAGTCACTTTCATAGTTCATCCAAAGTTTCATCCAAAACTTTTATTTTGTTTTTACTTAACCTGACATTTTCAACTTTTAATTAGGAAACCTTACTCATTCACATTCTAGTGAACCAGCAAAAGGAAATAAATGTAATAACAAGAAACATGCTAATGTGGTTTGTATACCAACTATGTCCAAAAATAGCATCTTTGCCAGTAAACTATGCCTAAAAGTTTATAATTTCATGTCTATAGTATGCCTTAATATAAAGCTATTGGAAATGTTACTAGACAAGCTGTCTAGTTTTGAATTACAAAATATAGTGACTATATTGTACAAATAATATGTTCCAGGCATTAAAATTAATACAAAGTAAACATAGCTTCATTTTTGCTTTCTCTTTGGAGTTTTCTAATAGCATTTATTTTTACCATTAATGATTCAGAGAGTAGATACAACGGTATCACCAAACTCATTTTATGAACATAAATAATGAGATAAATAAGCAGTTGGATATTTATGTCTGAGGCTGAGGCTGAGTGAGGTCTGGGCTGAAACTTAATAGGAGAAGTGATCAGCATAAAATAGTATTTAAAGTTATGAAACTGAAGAGTATCCCATAGGAAAGGGTGTAAGCCAAAAAAGGGAAGTCAAAGAACTAAGTCTTGACGTGTTGTAAAATTTCGGTGTCAAGTTGCTCAAAAGCAACAGGGAAAGGAGTCTGAGACAGGGCATCTAGACAGATGGTCAAATTAGTCTCCCGGAAGGCATGTGCAGAAAATGTTTAAAGGAGAAGAGATCAACTGTGTGATGTCTTATAGAGTGAAGCCAAAAATTAATGAGTGGATCTAGCAACAGGCAAGACATGGATGACTTCTTGACAGCAAGAAACCTTGCCATCCTCCCTTCCAAACAACTTCCCAAAAGAGCCATAGACAGCAGCTGGACTATCTATATGTCCATTCAATGGAATCTAGTCACTTAGATTAAATGACAAATAGAGATGTAATAGAATGAAAATAACAACTCTGTATTGAGTTATTGGCAGTGTTACGCATTTAGAAGGTATTAACTTGGTTAACAAAGAGGTTACCAGCTATTGATTTGCAGTTGAAGAAACTGCTTGCTGGTTTGCCTATGAGGAAACTGAGGTCCAGAGAAATTAAATGCTTTCTCTGTTAATAAACGGTAGAGGCAAACTTGAATCTGAATTTTCTTGATCTCAAAGTTTACGCCTTCTTCTCTACCATAATTAAATATTGACAGAGATATGCATCTAGTTACATGTATGTGTCATTATAACAATAACTCAGAAAAAAAAAGAGGATGAAAAGATAAAAATCTGGAGGGAAAATTTTTTTACTAGAAGTGTCAAAGCCACCTGGGAAATCTGTCTTCAAACCAGACAGTGCTGACTACTGTATAAACAACTTGGATGTTTTGAAGAAAAAAAATAACTGCATTTATAACCAGCTCAGATATCTTTCCATGACATCATTAGGAGAACTGTCCCAGTTAATTAAACGGAAACAAGCTTGTTTCCATAAATATACACATACTGACACAAACTTCTAGGATTATTAAGGATGCTAGATATTCTCCAATCATTGTCAGAAATCAAACTTCTATAAATAAATCAGCATGCATTTCTCTACCCAGGACCTACCTGTACAAGGATGAAACTGGGTTCACTGTAATTTAACAATCTCTCTTTCTTTCTGTGTCTGTCTCTTTTATATATATATATATATATATATATATATATATATACACACACACATACATATATATAACATTTATAATATTTCATATTCTCTCTCTAAGTATATTTAAAATGTAAACATAATTTATAGAGAGAATATGGTAAGAATATATTGCTGAGAGAGATTTTATTGCTGAGAGAGATTCAGCAATAAAAGCTGTTTTGCTACTGTTTTGCTATTGCTATTTCCCAGATACTGCTGGGAATCTTACTCACAGGTGCATAAGTTATTTTCTTATTCTAATCTTGCTACCAGTTCACTGGGATTAGTATTTTGACAGGTTTGCTTTGTTTTTATTTGCAGTAACTTACTGTAGAAAGATTACTGTTTAATAATAAATATAACCTCACTCATGAACAAATCAAACTGATAAAAATGTCTGATCAGAGTATCTTATTTCAACTGCAAATTCTATGCATTGTTAAAATGCATATGGATGATATGGGTATGACTTACTGCTCTTTCTTTTCAATAAATCAAATCATCTCTTGATTTATTATTTATATGAGTTGCTTCCAGTAAGCAGTCACTTAGTGCTACTGCAGATACAAAACTAAAGAAAATATGAAATGAACATATAAACTTTAGGAATTCACATCCCACCACATCAAAATTCCATTGTTAATTATTTCACAGAAGAAAATGTTCATGGCTTTTATATAAAATATTTCAATAATATAAAAAGCCAAAGAAAGTGATTTACTATTATAATGACAAATTTGATGCTGAAATTGTTTCTAAAATAAAGAAAAACAGGAACTAACTTTTGATTAATTACATAAAACAACTTTAACAGATATTTCATGTATTTATTCAGCAGATATGTATTCAGATTCTATTATGGACCAGGACTATACTAGGCACTAAGAGTGCAGCAGAAAAAAAAAAAGAAAGAAAAAGAAAAAGAACAAAAAAACCTCACACACTTG
The DNA here is from genome assembly GCA_935064755.1 of Tragelaphus eurycerus. Classification (NCBI taxonomy): domain Eukaryota; kingdom Metazoa; phylum Chordata; class Mammalia; order Artiodactyla; family Bovidae; genus Tragelaphus; species Tragelaphus eurycerus. The sequence continues at coordinate 11,256,359 of CAKXYN010000006.1, forward strand.
TGGAGGTTTAATTTCACAAACAGCCTGTATCTGCAGTACTATTCTCTGTTTTCCAGATAAGAAAACTCAAGCATAGAGAAATTAATCAATTTGGCTAAGTTTGCACATCTAGTTAGGGGGCAAGTAGAAATCTGATTCTAAAGTTCCCCAATATTCTCTCTGTTTTCCACTGTGCTACATTAAACATGCTCCTCATTACATATCAACTGCCTAAAATTAACAAAAGATTTATAGATCTGCTTTTTAACTCTCCAGAATAAGCCACAAATTTAACACAATATCAATAAAAATGACATTAGTGTATATTTCTTGAGTTAGACAAATTGATTATAAAATTTAGAAAGAAAGTAAACAATCAATAATAGCCAGGAAATCCCTAAATAACACATACAATGTGAGCCAACTAGCCACACCAGCATCAAAAACATTACAAAATTTCTACAGTTAAAACAGTAGAGTACTTAGGATTAACTAGACCAACAAAAAAGAGCAGAAAATGCAAAAATAGACCTAAATGCACATAGGTCTATCCTATGAAATCAATTACCTTTATGGATATACAATTTATATACCATGAAATTCATCCATTCAAAGTTTATTACTTGTTTTGTAGAATATTCACAGAGTTGAGCAAGAATCACTACATTCCAATTGTAGAACATTTTCTCTCTCCTAAAGGTAACCCTGTACCCATTAGCATTCAGTTACTATTTCCCAACTCATCCCCAAACCCAGGAGACTAGACAAACACTAATTTACTTTCCAGTAGATTTGCCTCTTCTAGACATTTTTCATGACATTATCCAATAAGTGGTCTTTTGTAATGGGCCTCTTTCACTTAGCATCCTGTTTTCAAAATTCATCCATGCCACAGCATGTATCAGTACTTCATTTTTTAAATTGTTGGACAGCTTTATATCATATTTGCTATCCATTCATCACTTCTTGAACATTTGAATTGTTTTCATTTTTGGCTATTATGAAGAGCACATCTATGAAAATTCACATATGAGATTTTGTAAATACTTATATTTATAAAATATACTTTGTATTTTTCATATATATATATATATATACACACACACACACATGCACACACACTTCAGTTCAGTTCAGTTCACTTCAGTTGCCCAGTTGTGTCCGACTCTGTGACCCCATGAATCACAGCACGCCAGGCCTCCCTGTCCATCACCAATACCTGGAGTTCACTCAAACTCATGTCCATCGAGTCAGTGATGCCATCCAACCATCTCATCCTCTGTCATCCCCTTCTCCTCTTGCCCCCAATCCCTCCCAGCATCAGAGTCTTTTCCAATGAGTTAACTCTTCACATGAGGTGGCCAAAGTACTGGAGTTTCAGCTTTAGCATCATTCCTTCCAAAGAAATCCCAGGGCTGATCTCCTTTAGGATGGACTGATTGGATCTCCTTGAAGTCCAAGGGACTCTCAAGAGTCTTCTCCAACACCACAGTTCAAAAGCATCAATTCTTTGGCGCTCAGTCTTCTTCACAGTCCAACTCTCACATCCACACATGACCACAGGAAAAACCATAGCCTTGACTAGATGGACCTTTGTTGCCAAAGTAATGTCTCTGCTTTTGAATATGCTATCTAGGTTGGTCATAACTTTCCTTCCAAGGAATGTCTTTTAATTTCATGGCTGCAATCACCATCTGCAGTGATTTTGGAGCCCAGAAAAATTAAGTCTGACACTGTTTCTACTGTTTCCCCATCTATTTCTCATGTAGTGATGGGACCAGATGCCATGATCTTCGTTTTCTGAATGTTGAGCTTGAAGCCAACTTTTTCACTCTCCACTTTCACTTTCATCAAGAGGCTTTTTAGTTCCTCTTCACTCTCTGCCATAAGGGTGGCGTCATCTGCATATCTGAGTTTATTGATATTTCTCTCAGCAATCTTGATTCCAGCTTGTACTTCTTCCAGCCCAGTGTTTCTCATAACGTACTCTGCATAGAAGTTAAATAAGCAGGGTGACAATATACAGCCTTGATGTTTTCCTTTTCGTATTTGGAACCAGTCTGTTGTTTCATATCCAGTCTATTTGTTTAGATCTTCTTTAATTTTATTCAGTATTTTGTAGGTTTTGTATACAAGCCTTGCACTTAAGTTGATTCCTATTTTATCCTCTTTTTTTTTTTTTTGGTATTAGAAATGGGATACTTTCATAAATTCATTTTTTATATATTTTTTTAAAAGTTTTTATTTGGAGGACAATTGCTTTACAATGTTGTGTTGGTTTCAGTGATACAAGGTGAATCAGCCATAAATATACATAGGTGCCCTCCGTCTTGAGCCTCCCTCCCACTCTCTGCCCTATCTCACCCCTCTACGTAGTCACAGAGCACTGGTTTGAGCTTCCTGCATTATATAGCAAATTCCCACTAGTTATATATGGTAATGTACATGTTTCAGTGCTACTTTCTCAATTAATCCCACCCTCTCCTTCCCCCGCTGTGTCCACAAGTCAATTCTCTATGTCTGCATCTCTATTTCTGCCCTCCAAATAGGTTCATCTGTACCATTTTTCTAGATTACACATATCTGTGTTAATAATACAATATTTGCTTTTCTTTTTCTGACTTATTTCACTCTGTTTAATAGGCTCTAGGTTCATCCACCTCAGTTCAACTGACTCAAATTCTTTCCTTTCTATGGCTAAGTAATATTCCATTGGGCTTCCCAGGAGGCTCAGTGGTAAAGAATCCACCTGCCAATGTAGGAGATGTGGGTTCAATCCCTGGGTCTGGAATATACCCTGGATAAGGAAATGGCAACCCACTCCAGTATTTTTGCCTGGCAAATCCCACAGACAGAGGACCCTGGAAGGCTATAGTGCATAGGGTCAAAAAAGAGCCAGATATGACTTAGCAATAAAATACCACCAACAACAATATTCCATTGTATATATGAACCACAACTTCTTTATCCAGTCATCTGTCGATGGACATCTAGGTTGCTTCCATATCCTGGCTATTGTAAACAACATTGCAATGAACACTGGGGTACATGTGTCTTTTTAATTATGGTTTTTTCCATGTACATGTCCAGGAGTGGGATTCCTGAGTTATATGATGGTTTTATTACTAAAATTTTAAGCAATCTCCATACTGTCCTCCATAGTGGCTGTATCAATTTACATTTTCACCAGTGGTGCAAGACGGTTCCCTTTCTCCACATCCTCTCCAGCATTTACTGTTTGTAGGTGTTTTGATGATGGCCATCTGACTAATGTGAGGTGATATCTCATTTTAGTTTTCATTTGCATTTCTCTAATAATGAGTGATATTGAAAAATTTTTCATATGTTTATTGGACATCTGTATGTGTTCTTTGGAGAAATGTCTATTTACATCTTCTGCCCATTTTTTGATTGGGTTATTTTTTTTCTGATATTGAGCTGCATCGGGTGCTTATATATTTTGGAGATTAATCCTCTGTCATTTGCTTCATTTTTAATTATCTTCTCCCATTATGAGGGTTGTCTTTTCCTTGTTTATAGTTTACTTTGCTGTACAAAAGCTTTTAAGTTTAATTAGGTACAATCTTTAAATTTTTTGTTCTTATTTCCATTACTCTAGGAGGTGGATCAAAAAGAATCTTGCTGCAATTTACAACAAAGAGTGTTCTGACTATGTTTTCCTTTAAGAGTTTTATAGCTTCTGGCCTTAATTTAAGCCTTTTATCCATTTTGAGTTTATTTTTATATATGGTGTTAGAAAGTGTTCCAGTTTCATTTTTTTACATGTAGCTGTCCAGTTTTCCCAGCACCACTTAATGAAGAGACTATGCTTTCTCCATCATATATTATTGCCTCCTTTGTCAAAGATAAGGTGGCCATAGGTGCATGGGTTTTTTTTTTTTTTATTTAATTTTATTTTTTAACTTTACAATATTGTATTGGTTTTGCCATATATTGAAATGAATCTGCCACAGGTATACATGTGTTACCTATCCTGAACCCTCCTCCCTCCTCCCTCCCCATACCATCCCTCTGGGTCATTCCATTGCACCAGCCCCAAGCATCCAGTATCATGCATTGAACCTGGACTGGCAACTCATTTCATATATGATATTATACATATTTGAATGCCGTTCTCCAAAATCATCCCACCCTCTCCCTCTCCCACAGAGTCCAAAAGACTGTTCTATACATCAGTGTCTCTTTTGCTGTCTCGTATACAGGGTTATTGTTACCATCTTTCTAAATTCCATATATATGTGTTAGTATACTGTATTGGTGTTTTTCTTTCTGGCTTACTTCACTCTGTATAATAGGCTCCAGTTTCATCCACCTCATTAGAACTGATTCAAATGTATTCTTTTTAATGGCTGAGTAATACTCCATTGTGTATATGTACCACAGCTTTCTTATCCATTCATCTGCTGATGGACATCTAGGTTGCTTCCGTGTCCTGGCTATTATAAACAGTGCTGCAATGAACATTGGGGTACACGTGTCTCTTTCAATTCTGGTTTCCTCAGTGTGTATGCCCAGTAGTGGGATTGCTGGATCATAAGACAGTTCTATTTCCAGTTTTTTAAGGAATCTCCACACTGTTCTCCATAGAGAACAGCTGTACTAGTTTGCATTCCCACCAACAGTGTAAGAGGGTTCCCTTTTCTCCACACCCTCTCCAGCATTTATTGCTTGTAGACTTTTGGATCGCAGCCATTCTGACTGGCATGAAATGGTACCTCATTTTGGGGTTTTTATCTTGTTCTATTTATCTACACTTTTGTTTTTGTGCCAGCACTATACTGTTTTGATTACTGTAGCCTTGTAGTATAGTCTGAAGTCAGAAAGGTTGCTTCTTCCAGCTCTGATTTTCTTTCTCAAGATTGCTTTGGCTATTTGGGATCTTTTTTGTTTCCATTACAAAATCTTGTAATTTTTTGTTCTAGTTCTGTGAAAGATGTCATTGGTAATTTGAAGGGATTGCATTGAATCTGTAGATTGGTTTGGGTAGTATAGTCACTTTGACAATATTGATTCTCCCAATCCAAGAGCATGATATATCTCTCCATATGTTTGTGTGATCTTTGATTTCTTTCATTGGCATCTTATATTTTTCTGCATACAGGTCTTTCATCTCCTTCAGTTCAATCACTGAGTCATGTCCGACTCTTTGCAGCTCCATGGACTGAAGCACACCAGGCTTCCTCGTCCATCACCAACTCCCAGAGCTTGTTCAGACTCATGTCCATCGAGTCAGTGATGCCATCCAACCATCTCATCCTCTGTTGTCCCCTTCTCCTCCCACCCTCAATCTTTCCCAGCATCAAGGTCTTTTCCAATGAGTCAGTTCTTCACATCAGGAGGCCAAAGTATTGGAGTTTCAGCTTCAACATCAGTCCTTTCAATGAATATTCAGGACTGATTTCCTTTAGGATTGACTTTTGTCTCCTTAGGTAGGTTTGTTCCTAGGTATTTTATTCTTTATTTTGCAATGGGATTGTTTACTTAATTTTCTTTCTGATTTTTCTTAATGTATATAAATGCAAGGGATTTCTGTGTATTGATTTTGCATCTTGTAACTTTACTAAATTCATTGATTAGCTCTAATAATTTTCTGATTTCACCTTTGCAACAGATAAATTGCAACAGACTGGTTCCGAATAGGAAAAGGAATTCGTCAAGGCTGTATATTGTCACCCTGCTTATTTAACTTATATGCAGAGTACATCATGAGAAACGCTGGGCTGGAAGAAGCACAAGTTGGAATCAAGATTGCTGGGAGAAATATCAATAACCTCAGATACGCAGATGACACCACCCTTATGGCAGAAAGTGAAGAGGAACTAAAAAGCCTCTTGATGAAGGTGAAAGTGGAGGGTGAAAAAGTTGGCTTCAAGCTCAACATTCAGAAAATGAAGATCATGGCATCCGGTCCCATCACTTCATGGGAAATAGATGGAGAAACAGTGGAAACAGTGTCAGACTTTATTTTTCTGGGCTCCAAAATCACTACAGACGGTGACTGCAGCCATGAAATTAAAAGACGCTTACTCCTTGGAAGAAAAATTATGACCAACCTAGATAGCATATTCAAAAGCAGAGACATTACTTTGCCAACAAAGGTTTATCTAGTCAAGGCTATGGTTTTTCCTGCGGTCATGTATGGATGTGAGAGCTGGACTGTGAAGAAGACTGAGCGCCAAAGAATTAATGCTTTTGAACTGTGGTGTTGGAGAAGACTCTTGAGAGTCCCTTGGACTGCAAGGAGATCCAACTAGTCCATTTTGAAGGAGATCAGCCCTGGGATTTCTTTGGAAGGAATGATGCTAAAGCTGAAGCTCCAATACTTTGGCCACCTCATGCGAAGAGTTGACTCATTGGAGGAGATTTCTGATGCTGGGAGGGATTGGGGGCATGAGGAGAAGGGGACGACAGAGGATGAGATGACTGGATGGCATCACTGACTCGATGGACATGAGTCTGAGTGAACTCCAGGAGTTGGTGATGGACAGGGAGGCCTGGTGTGCTGCAATTCTTGGGGTCGCAAAGAGTAGGACACGACTGAGCGACTGATCTGATCTGATCTGATGTACAGTATCATGTTATCTGCGAACAATGAGAGTTATACTTCTTATTTTCCAATTTAGAGTCACTTCTTTTCTTTTTCTTTGATTGCCATGGCTTGGACTTCCAGAACTATGTTGAATAAAGTGGTGAGAGTGGGTGCCCTTGTCTTGTTCCTGATCTTAGAGGAAATTCTTTCAGTTTTTCACCATGAAGAATCAAGTCAGATTCTTTAATGCAGTTGTATAGTGTACAGTTGATTTTTGTATACTGACCTTTTATTCTGCAACCTTATTGAAATAGCTTATTCATTATGATCTTTCTTTGACTCAGGATTTTCTCTGTGTAAGATCAGGACTTCTGTGAATAGAGATATTTTTACTCCTTTCTTTCCAGTCTGGATACCTTTTATTTCTTTTATTTTTTTCTTTCTTAATTGCCTTGGCTATAATCTCTAGTATAATGATAAACAGAAATGTCAAAAATAGATATTCTTGTCTTCTTCTTGATTTGCTAACCTGTTTTTGATTGTTGTCTTTATTCTTTTACCATTCAGTGTCAAGGTAGCTATTTTTTATAGATATCTTTTAGTAGATGAAGTCCCCATATTTTTCAGTTTGTTGAATACTGTTATTATGAAAGAGTGTTACATTTTGTCAAGTGTTTTTTTCCTGCAGCTACTCAGATGGGCTGGAAGAAGCACAAGCTGGAATCAAGATTGCTGGGAGAAATATCAATAACCTCAGATATGCAGATGACACCACTCTTATGGCAGAAAGTGAAGAGGAACTAAAAAGCCTCTTGATGAAAGTGAAAGTGGAGAGTGAAAAAGTTGGCTTCAAGCTCAACATTCAGAAAATGAAGATCATGGCATCTGGTCCCATCACTTCATGGGAAACAGATGGGGAAATAGTGGAAACAGTGGCAGACTTTATTTTTGGGGGGCTCCAAAATCACTGCAGATGGTGACTGCAGCCATGAAATTAAAAGATGTTTACTCCTTGGGAGAAAAGTTATGATCAACCTAGATAGCATATTGAAAAGCAGAGACATTACTTTGCCAACAAAGGTTCATCTAGTCAAGGCTATGGTTTTTCCTGTGGTCATGTATGGATGTGAGAGTTGGACTGTGAAGAAAGCTGAGCGCCAAAGAATTGATGCTTTTAAAGTGTGGTGTTGGAGAAGACTCTTGAGAGTCCCTTGGACTGCAAGAAGATCCAACCAGTCCATTCTGAAGGAGATCAACCCTGGAATTTCTTTGGAAGGAATGATGCTGAAGCTGAAACTGCAGTACTTTGGCCACCTCATGTGAAGAGTTGACTCATTGGAAAAGACTCTGATGCTGGGAGGGATTGGGGGCAGGAGGAGAAGGGGATAACGAGGATGAGATGGCTGGATGGCATCACTGGCTCGATGTCATCACTGACTCGGTGGACGTGAGTCTGAGTGAACTCTGGGAGTTTGTGATGGACAGGGAGGCCTGGCGTGCTGCGATTCATGGGGTCGCAAAGAGTTGGACATGACTGAGTGACTGAACTGACTCAGATGGCAATGCAGTTTTGTTCTTTATTAATAAAGTATATTACATTAATCAGTTTTGAAATGGTAATCCAACCTTGTGTTCCTGGGCCATAGTGTATAATTCTTTTTTTATCTTGCTTGGTTGGTTTGCCAGTATATTGAGGATTTTTGCAACTATATTTATGAGATATACTGTTCTGTACTTTTCTTCTTTTTGTCTAATTTTGATATCAGGCAAATCGTGAACTTAGAGAATGAGTCGGGAAGCATTCCCTCCACTTTGAAACTCTTTGAAAGAGTTTGTGAAAGATTAGTAATTATCCCTCTTTAAATGTTTGGTAGAATTCACCAGTCAAGCCATCTGACCTAGGTTTCTTTTTGTAGGATTTTTTTTTTTCATTACTAGTTCAATAGCATTACTTGCTATTTGTTTACTCTTATAATCTGTCCTTTAGTCAGTAACATATTTAGATTTTGGGAAATGTAAAGAGAAACTTATTAAATGACACCACAGGAATACATTCAACAAAAATCAAGTGTTGGCAATCCCACTGGACAGATCATTTCCTTTCTTCAATAAATAAATCACAGAAGAAAAAAACAAAACAAGAATGTGAGGAGGATAACCAGAGATTATTAGAGACTTAAGAGCCCCGTGTCAATTAGAATTTTGAATCTTATATAGATCCTGATTCTACCAAGCTACAAAACAAAATGAGACAATCAAGGATATTTTTTAACACTAATAAAATACTGTACATTAGAGGTGTTGCAGGTTTGATTTCAGACCACTGCAATAAAGTAAATATTGCAATTAAGTTAGTTACATGAATTATTTGCTTCAGTGCATATTAAAGTTAGGTTTATGCTATACTCTAGTCTACTAACTGTATAATAACAGTATATATATATATATATATATATATATATATATAAAACAATAGCAGTATATCTAAAAAACTGTACAAAAGTAGTATAAACAAAAGAAGTATATTTAATGTATGTACCTTCCTTAAAAATACTTTATTGCTTAAAAAAATGCCAAAACAATTTTAAAAAGCATCAAAGATCACTGATCACAGATCGCCATAATAAACATAATAATAATGAACATTTTGAAATATTGCAAGAATTACTAAATTTTTCCCCAGAGACATAAGTGAGCAAATGCTGTTGGGACAATGTCACCAACATAATTACTTGATGCAGAATTGCCACAAACTATCAATTTGTTAAAAAACCACAATATTAGCAAAGCTGAATAAAGTGAAGTGCAATAAAACAAGGTACGCAATAAAACAAGGTAGGATTATCTTATAGTGACCTATGTCTTTAAAAGTATTCTTACATTTAGAGATACATACTGAAAATGATAAGATGTGAGGCATATGATTAAAAATGATTCAGGGTATGTGCAGGGATAAAGATGAAAAAAATTGGTCATAAGTTGATTATTAAAACTGGTGATAAATTCATAGCTTCCTTACATTATTTTGAATTCTTCCATAATATAGAGCTAAAAAATGAGCAATAAATATTAACTACTAATGATGTACTCATCATCGTGTTAAGCCATGTGTAATAATGAAAGAACTATACATTATGATTTCTGACTATACATTTTTGATCTCATCCAGGTGACAGTATTAAAAGTCATGAGGACTTCTCTGGTGGTACTGTGGCTAAGAATCTACCTGCCAATGCAGGGATACAGGTTTGATCCCTGGTCCATGCCACAGAGCAACTAAGCCTGTACACCACAACTACTGACGCTCATGTTCTAGAACCCATGAGCCGCAACTACAGAAGCCCATGTTCCTAAAGCCTGCGCTCCACAACAAGAGAAGCCACACTATGAGTAGCCTGTGCACCACAATAAAGAGTAGCCCTTGCTTGCCATAACTAGAGAAACCCCACATAAAGCAGCACAGGCCCAGCACAGCCAAAAAAAAAAAAAAAAAAAAATTTTTTTTTCTTTTAAAGTCATGAGATAACAAGTCAATGGAATTAATAGTTAAAATATTTGGAACATATTATAGGTATCCAGAGGAGAATTAAATTCCTGAAGCATGGAAGTGTTAGAGGAAATTACAAGGGAAGAGATTCAAATCAGCATTTTAGAGGATGAGACAAATTTCATCAGATATAAGGAATAGAGAAAAGGTTGGGCAGTTTACTAGATTCTATAAAGGTTAATAAGTAAAAATTTCCTCTTACTATTTTGTTTGGGATATACTTCCCAATGCTTCATCCCTGGGCTCTTAAAAGCAAACTGAAGATATTTGAAGATTTAGGAGTTCTCCTTTGAAATCATCTCTGAATATTAAATTATGCAAATTTCATTGAGTATATATAGTCCCTCTGTCATCATATTTTTAAAGGTCATCTGTTGTTCTCTTGCAGAAACATCATCTCTTCTCAGTAAAAACCAAATTGAACCACATATTTCAAATAAAACTAAAAGTGAAAGTCTCTCCCTAAACACACCGCCAAAGAAAATCATTATGCAAATCATCTAGGAGTTGAATACATTTTTACACTCACAGCAGGTGAATGCAAAATTAGCACACAATAGAAGGTAAAGTTTTGATCAATTCAAAGAAAATGCATGTCAAGAGTAACTAATGGTGGCCCCATTACACCTCCCAATAATGTCAGAGAAATATTTCTTCCAATTTTTCAGCTTAAGCATAATTACTCTAACCACTAAGTTAGAGTGGTTATTCCAACTTATTCTCTTGCTAGGAAAACAAACCAACCTATATGCTTACCCCAAATTATCTAGTAGAACAGGTTACAAGATATGAACCTGAGACCACAAGAGGACAACTAATTTACCTAAATCAACTGTAAATAATAAAGTCAGGAATACTAAAAATATAACAGAATGTAAAATATACTTTATATTATGTATGTTTTCCCTTCTCAAATCACACTTTAATATTCATCTACTTTATCACATACCTTCATCTTACATTTAAGGACTGACTTCATCTGACAGGAAATAGTTTCATTTGATAAACTAGACCATTTTTCAATCTATTATGAAACTACAACATAGAACATGAGTGGCCCACACATCAATCATGTCATACTTCCTACTAACAGAATTACAGGTTTGTTCAGGTACTGGATGTTCATATACTTCTAGGAGGGTTAGATCCCAAGGGTGAATCTCAATTAATTTAGAGCAGTAGTCTCCAAGGTGATGTTGCCATATCCAGTGTTACAGATATCAATATTGTGAGAAGACTTTGAAAACATCAAAATTATTTTCATAAAAGTACTAACGCACTTATTACCTTTTTCACCCAGTTGACATATGAATTGATGGTGCAAAAGCAGTGGTGGTTTTTAAAACTGCTAGATCCTCAGCACAAAGCAAGGCAATGGCCCACACTGTGCCAGAAACCATTTTATTGTTCACCACTAAAGATTCAGGTAGTAAAAAAAAGAAAAGAGAGCTTCCATGGTAGGCCAGTGGTAAAGAATCCGCTTGCCAATGCAGGAGACACAGGTTTGATCCCTTAGCCCATGTGCCACACTGTTGAGCCTGTGCTCTAGAGCTTGGGAATCACAACTATTGAGCCCATGGGAGGCAACTACTGAAGCCCGTGCACTGCAGCAAGAGAAGCCACCACAATGGGAAGCCTGCACACCGCAACTAGAGAGTAGCCTTGCTTTCCTCAACTAGAGAAAAGCCCGCGTGGCAACAAAGACAGCCCAGCAAAAATAAATAAATACACAAATAAAATTATATTTAAAGAAGAATAAAGAAAAGTCACTTCAGTCGTGTCCGACTCTGTGTGACCCCATGGACGGCAGCCCACCAGGCTTCCCCGTCCCTGGGATTCTCCAGGCAAGAACACTGGAGTGGGTTGCCATTTCCTTCTCCAATGCATGTAAGTGAAAAGAGAAAGTGAAGTCACTCAGTCATGTCCGACTCTTAGCGACCCCATGGACTGCAGCCTACCAGGCTCCTCCGTTCGTGGGATTTTCCAGGCAAAAGTACTGGAGTGGGGTGCCATCGCCTTCTCGGAAAAAGAAAATCCAGTTTCACTTGAGAATTTCCTATATAAGTTCAGTTTAGTTGCTCAGTCGTGTCAGACTCTGCAACCCCATGGACTGAAGCACCCCAGGCTTCCCTGTCCATCAACAACTCCCAGAGCTTGCTCAGACTCATATCCATCGAGTCGGTGATGCCATCCAACCATGTCATCCTCTGTCATCCCCTTCTCCTGCTTTCAACCTTTCCCAGCATCAGGGTCTTTTCCAATGAGTCAGTTCTTTGCATCAGGCAGCCAAAGTATTGGAGTTTCAGCTTCAGCATCAGTCCTTAAAATGAATATTCAGGACCAATTGCCTTTAGAATTGAGTGGTTTGATCTTGTAGTCTAAGGCACTCCAACACCACAGTTTAAAAGCATCAGTTCTTTGGTGTTCAGCTTTCTTTATGTTCCAACTCTCACATCCATACATGACTACCAGAAAAACCACAGCTTTGACTAGATGAATGTTTGTCAGTAAAGTAATGCCTCTGCTTTTTAATATGCTGTCTAGGTTGGTCATAGCTTTTTTAAAATATAAATTTATTTATTTTAATTGGAGGTTAATTATTTTACAATATTGTATTGGTTTTGCCATACATCACATGAATCCGCCAAGGGTGTACACATGTTCCCCATCCCAAACCCGCCTCGCTCCACCCTCTCCATACCATCCCTCAGGGTCATCCCAGTGCACCAGCCCCAAGCAACCAGTATCATGCATTGAACTTGGACTGGCGATTCGTTTCATATATGATATTATACATGTTTCAATGCCATTCTCTCAAATCATTCCACCCTCTCCCTCTCCCACAGAGTCCAAAAGACTGTTCTATACATCTGTGTTTCTTTTGCTGTCTTGCATACAGGGTTAGCATTACCATCTTTCTGAATTCCATATATATGCATTAGTATACTGTATTGGTGTTTTTCTTTCTGGCTTACTTCACTCTGTGTAATAGGCTCCAGTTTCATCCACCTCATTAGAACTGATTCAAATGTATTCTTTTTAATGGCTGAGTAATACTCCATTGTGTATATGTACCACAGCTTTCTTATTCATTCATCTGCTGATGGACATCTAGGTTGCTTCCATGTCCTGGCTATTATAAACAGTGCTGTGATGAACATTGGGGTACACGTGTCTTTTTCAGTTCTGGTTTCCTTTGGTGTATATGCCCAGCAGTGGGATTGCTGGGTCATAGCTTTTCTTTAAGGAGTAAGCATCTTTTAATTTCAGGGCTACAGTCACCATCTGCAATGATTTTGGAGCCCCCAAAAATAAAGTCTGTCACTGTTTCCATAGTTTCATAGCCATGAAGTGATGGGACTGGATGCCACAATCTTCTTTTTCTGAATGTTGAGTTTTAAGCCAGCTTTTTCACTCTCCTCTTTCACTTTCATTTTCCTATATGATGTAGTTCAAATGATTAATTTTACTAAAGTTTGATTCTTGAATTCCTGGCATTTTAACATTCTTTGTGACAAAATGAACCATTAGTATGTAATAAGTTTACTGTTACAAACATAAAGCACTTCTACGCAATGATTGGTTCAAGGAAAAGCATTTGTATTACTGAATGGAGTGTTGACTTAATCACCTTTTTCATGGAACAGCATTTTTACTTGAAAGATGATTCACAAGCAAACTATGGTTTCCAGACATTGGTATTTTGCAGATATTTTCTCAATAATAAATCAACTGGGTCTCTCATTTCAAGGAAATTAGTTGTTAATATTTTTCCATTATAAATTTTGAATTTTCAAGTGAAAATTCAAATTTTGGAAAGCATAGCCTCTGTTGTGAGCACGCACAGCTTCCAAATATGATGAGATCAATGGTAATACTAAAAATGTGATGACAAGATATTTTGATATTGTATAGGGAAATATATCAACAGGAGAAGACCTGTATAACCAGAGAGCAAATAATTTATAAATTACCAATTTGACAGGCTAAAAAAACACGCACGTGTAAAATATCCATTCAAAGCACAAAATACACAAATAGATTTTAATGTAAGGAAATTAATTGATAAAGCCTCAGATTCCACATTACAAATAACCTCTAAGATACTGAAACTTATTTTGTCATATGTAAAAACAATAGCTATAATTATCTGAAAAAGCTATTCAAGTACCCACCCTTTCTAGCTACATATGTCTGCGAGGCTAGATTTTCTTTATATCCTTCAATCAAAACATATTACAGAAGTTGAATACTGGAACAGACATGAGAATTGAGATATTTTCTATTAAACCATATATTAAAGAGATTTACAAAAATGAACAATAATCCTATGCTTCTCATTAAATATATTTTAAAATATAGTTTTTAATATATATTTTTAATAATATAGTTTTTAATACATTATCTATCTTAATATGTAATGGGTTTACTATTATTTTGAGAGCAATTAGTAAATAAATATTTTAAAATTTCTTTTAAATTCTAATATGGTAAATATTGATAGATATACCACATTAACAAAGAATTTAAGAGGAGGTAAAGGAGTCTGAGGGCTTCCCTAGTGTTTCAGTGGTAAAGAATCCACCTGTCAATGCAGGAAATGCAGGTTTGATCCCTGGGTTAAGAAGATCCCCTGGAGAAGGAAATAGCAATCCACTCTAGTATTCTTGTCTGGGAAATCCTATGGACAGTGGAGCCCGGATTACAGTCCATGGGGTCACAGAAGACTCAGATACAATTTTAGTGACTAAAAAACAACAACAACAACAGTGTCTAAAGACTAAACCTTTGAGAACCACTGATCTAGAACAATCATGATAATTTCATTACCTTAAAAAAGACTGGTCTAGAAATAGGCATATGACTTAATTGCTTGATGAGACTAGAGGAAATTTCCTATTTTATAATACTAGGAAGAGATTTTCTTTCATTTTAAAAGGGACACCAGAAAATAAATTCTCCTTCTGATACTTTATATTGTTCATGAGAACCGTGGTTTTGTATTGGTGCTTTTGACCTTGAAAAGACAAGCCTCAGGACAGGAGCCAAGAGTAGAGAACAGTGAAGCAGAAAGATTGAAGGACTGTGGGTCCTTGACCTAAATCACTTCTTAATTTCTTTTATGCGAGAAAACAAACCCACTAATTGTCCATGACATTTTGAGATTAACCACTTTGGACCTGTGGACACGGTGAGGGTGGGTCGAATTGAGAAAGTAGCGTTTACACTTATACACTGTCACGTGTAAAACAGATAGCTAGTGGGAAGCTACTATATAATGCAGGGAGCCCACCTGGTGCTCTGTGATGACCCAGAGGGGTGGGATGGGGAGAGAGGAAGGAGGCTCAAGAGGAGAAAGATATATATATATACATACATATATATAATTAGGACTGATTCCCATTGTACAACAGAAACCAATACAACATTGTAAGGCAATTTTCCTCCAATTAAAAATTTTAAAAAAAATCATCCTAAATGACATAGAATGTTTTGTCGTGTAACTTATCTAATATTTCCTTTTGCGACTGCTTATTTATAGTCATTCATTTGGAATATGTTAACACCTATGCTAATAGCTAAAACAACTATGACTTGAGGGTAAATAAAATGATTTACTTAATAGGTATTTTACAGAAATATGCACATTAAGCATTCAGATAAGTAATACTTCTTTTTCAGTTTGATTCTATACTCGTGAAGTTCTTTTTTAATTGTAATTTAGTTTCCATGAAGGTCTGTTTACATGGATAGACTGCAATAGTATAACACAAGTATATATGGTTTATATGACATTGACATTTGTCTGTATAGTCCAAAAATCTTGACATGTATTCCAAATGCACCTTTTTCTTTTCTCCTTGTGACCTTGGGCTTAATCTCAAATTTAATTTTATGATGATGCAATTTCAGAATTGAGTCTCTATTAAATCTGCATCAATATTTTGACTTTAATATCATAGAGACAAATGTTATATAAACTAGTAATAATAGTTGGAGCATTTTATTTGCCAATTCATGATAATCAGAATTTATTTTACAGAATGTTTATCTAGGGCAGTTTCTCAGCATTGGCACTATTGAAATTTGGGGCCAGATAAATCTCCTTTGCAGGTAGCTTCTCCCTGTGCCTCTACCTACTAAATGCTAGTAGCAAGTACCCACCACCCCAGGCCCCGATGTAACAACCAAAAATGTCTATAGACATTATCAAGTGTTCCCTGAGGGGCAAGCTGCTCCCTTCCCCACTCAGAACCATCAGTCTATGAGACAATCCAAAAAAGTTTTCCTGATTTTGCCTACCACAGATAGCGTAACTCAGAAGCATGATTATGTTTATTTGCTTTGACTATCTTTCTTCTATTTCTTATAAGGGATTGCAAAGTTTTCCTACCCTTCCCTCTCCTTTTTGTCCCAGGTTTATGGGACTCATGGCCTTAGGAAAGAGAGTCCTTAATTAGTATTCCCAGGTGGTGCAGTTGTAAAGAACCCCCTGGCAAATGCAGGAGGTGCAAGAGATGTAGGTTCGATCCCTGGGTTGGAAAGATTCCCTGGTATAGAAAATGTCAATCCAATAGTATTACTGTCTGGAAAATTCCATGGACAGGGGAACCTGGCGGGCCTCAGTCCTGCCAGGGTCACAAAGGGTCACAAAAAGTTGGACGTGACTGAGCACACACACACACACATGCACACACACACACACACACACAGAGGAGATAAAGGGGAGGAAGAGAAAATGATTCCTAAGTTATTTATAGTTTTATTAACTGTTTTTTTTAAAAAAACATCATTATGGGATGAACTGTTATATCTAAATATAAATGTCAGTAAATAATCATAACTGCTGGTCTACATGTTTTACAATTGAGGTAGCCCTTATATATATTGCTCAAAATTATTCCCCCAAAGTCTAGCAGTGTTAGACATTCAGTATATATCTAATGAATCCATGAATAAAATTCTCATTAACTTAGCATTACAATGTGTGTGCGTGTTTAGTCGCTAAGTTGTGTCCAACTATTTTGCAACCCCATGAACTTTTGAAACCCTGCCTGGCTTCTCTGTACATGGGATTTCCCAGCCAAGAATACTGGAGTAGGTTGCCATTTCCTTCTCCAGGGGATCTTCCTGACCCAGGGATTGAACCTGTGACTCCTGCATTGCAGGCAGATTCTTTACCACTGAGCCACCTGGGAAGCCCTAGCATGACAATAACAAACCTGCTAATTACTAGCCTGTTAGTTTAAAAGTTATTCTTCTTGGAGGTGGAGATCATTTAACAATAAATACTGAATATCGCCATATAAAAACTTCTACATCAGGTGTCATCATTATCAAAAGATTCAGTCCAAAGGAGGTGATTAACACCAAACAACAGAATGTTTAGCAACATATTATTGAATTAATAAGGGTAAATGTGAAGTCATATGGGAAAAAAGAGAAAGGAAAAAAAATGACAAAAACTAGAACATTGTGAGAATGAGGTGGTAACTGGATTGAATCTTTGGAGAGAGGACTTTTACAGTGTAAGGCTTTGCGATTTGAAGACACCTAGGAGAACTTCATTGAGTCTTATATGGGAAGGTATCTATAGCTGCACAATGTTGTCATGATGAACCCACTGCCATTACATAGAAATTAAACTTCAAGAGCAATCAAGAAATGAACAATGCTTAGAAGCCCAAGCAACCAACCTATTAGGAAATAGCCTCAAAAGGAATTCCAAATATTTCCATTTAAAGCCTAAAATGGAATCATAAAAACACCAGAAAAAATATAAGCAATTTTATTTCTAATTCTCAGAGTAGGGTCAGTGTTTAAAAAAAAATGATACAATGCCTAGAAACTATAAAACAAATGAAAGATATGCTTTGTTTTATATATTAAGGTGTTCTTCGTGGGAAAGCTACCATAATCAAACTCAACAGAAACAGTGGGAAAAATATTTGAAATACAAATGACTGACAATAAGTCAATTTCCTTCTTACACAACAAGCTCTTACTAAACTTCCAATTTATCCACATTTTCATCTCGTCCTTCATATCCAATCTGTAAAATCCTCTCAGTCTCATATTGAAATTAGATTCAAAATCTGACCACTTGTCACTACCTTGACTCCTGTCTCTTGGATCCAAAGGACCAGAGTGTCCACTCTGAATAATTGAAGTTACCTTTCACAAGACATCCTACACTTGCTTCCCAAACTGTCTCCCCTCCAATAGTCAAGTCTCAATACAGCAACTGAAGTGATACTGCTAGAACCAAAGTTATAGGTCACTTCTCTCTCAAAACCCTCAGACAGCTTTCTACCAAACAGAGTGAAAGCCAAGGTTGCTTACAATGGCTTGCAATATCTTTTTTTTTTTAAATTTTATTTAACTTTACAATATTGTATTGGTTTTGCCATGTTTCAAAATGAATCTACCACAGGTATACATGTGTTCCCCATCCTGAACCCTCCTCCCTCCTCCCTCCCCATACCATCCCTCTGGGTCGTCCCAGTGCACCAGCCCCAGGCATCCGGTATCAGGCATCGGACCTGGACTGGCGACTCATTTCATATATGATATTATACTTATTTCAATGCCATTCTCCCAAAGCATCCCACCCTCTCCCTCTCCCAGAGTCCAAAAGACTGTTCTATACATCACTGTCTCTTTTGCTGTCTTGTATACAGGGTTATTGTTACCATCTTTCTAAATTCCATATATATGTGTTAGTATAAAGCATCCTGCTTGATTTGACCTCTCATTATCTTGTGTCCTACAAGGCTCCCCTCACTTGCTCAGTTTCACCCACCTGACATTTTGAAGCCATATTTCCTCAGGCTCTTTGTGCCTGCCCCTCTTTGGTATGGATGTCCTTGCTCCAGATGTCACATGGATTTCTCCTTCACCTCCTCAGGTCTTTCATG
This sequence comes from Tragelaphus eurycerus, assembly GCA_935064755.1. Classification (NCBI taxonomy): domain Eukaryota; kingdom Metazoa; phylum Chordata; class Mammalia; order Artiodactyla; family Bovidae; genus Tragelaphus; species Tragelaphus eurycerus. The sequence goes on from CAKXYN010000006.1 coordinate 11,275,353, forward strand.
CAATGTCACCTTCTCTCTGAAGTTCTCCCTGACTGTGATATTTAATAGTTCAAACTCATGCCTTGAGTCCCTTATTCCACTTTACTTACTCATTTTTCACTGGTGAATTTATCACTATCCTGGTGGCTCAGTATCAAAGAATCTGTTTGTAATGCAGGAGACTCAGGTTTGATCCCTAAGTTGGGACGATCCCCTGGAGGAGGAAATGGCAACCCACTACAGTATTCTTGCCTGGGAATCCCATGGGAACAGGAGCCTGACAGACTACAATCCATAGAGTCGTAAAAGATTAGGACATGACATAGCAAATAACAAAAATGTTTTAAAACTGTAGTATCTATTATGTTAATTTTTTCCTCCTTCTAGGATGAAAGTTTCATGGGGAAAAGGTTTTCAATTCTTTTGTTGACTTCTATGCTTCTAGCATTTTTAATGGAATGTGTCATAATACAAGCCATAAATAAATACTTACTGAATGAATTTTGAGTGAAATTAAGGAGAAAAAAAGAAAGCTCAATAGAAAAATGAGCACATGACTGTTCAAAATTTAACAGAACTATGTTTATAATTAAAATATATTTTAAAATTTTGCCAAATATTAAATAATCTTATCATAGTGTGATGAAACAAGCACTTTCATGTACAGAGGCACAAACTGAAGAGAAATTTGACTCTATTTATTAAAATTAATATTCCACACTCTCATAGCCATGATTACCTAATTTAACAAAACCTTGAAACAACCTAAGTATTGAAAATTGGTATAAATTATGGAGCATAATGTAGAATTTAACAGAACAAAGTAGATATATAAGACAATATAGAAAAAGGTGCTAGTATTATTAACTGAAAACTAGGTTCAAAAGAATAGCTACTGTAGGATACAATCTGTTTTCCTAAAAGCATACATATAATCAGATGCCCACATTCACATATATGTAAAATATTTCTGGAGAGCTACACACAAACTGTTGCACAAACATTGTGAGTCATTTGCATGAAGAATGCTTTATTCAATTTCGTTGTGAGGTCTAGTTGATTATTTGGTCTTCCAATAAATTTATTTCAACTTACATCATGAATAATCTCTAAGCAAACATGTACATTTAAGTGAATGGATTAATGGTAGTTCAGTTCAGTTCAGTCCCTCAATCATGTCCGACTCTTTGCGAACCCATGAATCGCAGCACGCAAGGCCTCCCCTGTCCATCACCAACTCCCAGAGTTCACTCAAACTCACGTCCATTGAGTTGGTGATGCCATCCAGAAATCTCCTCCTCTGTCATCCCCTTTTCCCCAATCCCTCCCAGCATCAGAGTCTTTTGCAGTGAGTCAACTCTTCAAATGAGGTTGCCAAAGTACTGGAGCTTCAGCTTTAGCATCATTCCTTCCAAAGAAATCCCAGGGCTGATCTCCTTCAGAATGGACAGGTTGGATCTCCTTGCAGTCCAAGGGACTGTCAAGAGACTTCTCCAACACCACAGTTCAAAAGCATCAATTCTTTGGCGCTCAGCCTTCTTCACACTTCAGCTCTCACATCCATACATGACCACAGGAAAAACCAGAGCCTTGACTAGACGGACCTTTGTTGGCAAAGTAATGTCTCTGCTTTTGAATATGCTATCTAGGTTGGTCATAACTTCCAAGGAGTGAGAGCCTTTTAATTTCACGGCTGCAGTCATCATCTGTAGTCATTTTGCAGCCCAGAAAAATAAAGTCTGACACTGTTTCCACTGTTTCCCCATCTATTTCCCATGTAGTGATGGGACCAGATGCCATGATCTTCATTTTCTGAATGTTGAGCTTTAAGCCAACCTTTTCACTCTCCTCTTTCACTTTCATCAAGAGCCTCTTTAGTTCCTCTACACTTTCTGCCATAAGGGTGGTGTCATCTGCATATCTGAGGTTATTGATATTTCTCCCAGCAATCTTGATTCCAGCTTGTGCTTCTTCCAGCCTAGCGTTTCTCATGATGTACTCTGCATAGAAGATAAAAAGCAGGGTGACAATATATAGCCTTGACGTACTCCTTTTCCTATTTGGAACCAGTCTGTTGTTTTATGTCCAGTTCTAACTGTTGCTTCCTGACCTGCATACAGATTTCTCAAGAGGCAGATCAGGTGGTCTGGTATTCCCATCTCTTTCAGAATTTTCCATAGTTGATTGTGATCCTACAATCAAAGGCTTTGGCATAGTCAATAAAGCAGAAATAGATGTTTTTCTGGAACTCTCTTGCTTTTTCCATGATCCAGTGGATGTTGGCAATTTGATCCCTGGTTCCTTTGCCTTTTCTAAAACCAACTTGAACATCTGGAAGTTCACGGTTCATGTATTGCTGAAACCTGGCTTGGAGAATTTTGAGCATTACTTTACTAGCTTGTGAGATGAGTGCAACTGTGTGGTAGTTTGAGCATTCTTTGGCATTGCCTTTCTTTGAGATTGGAATGAAAACTGACCTTTTCCAGTCCTGTGGCCACTGCTGAGTTTTCGAAATTTGCTGGCATATTGAGTGCAGCACTTTCACAGCATCATCCTTCAGGATTCAAAATAACTCCACTGGAATTCCATCACCTCCACTAGCTTTGTTCGTAGTGATGCTTTCTAAGGCCCACTTGATTTCACATTCCAGGATATCTGGCTCTAGGTGAGTGATCATACCATCGTGATTATCTTCAGATCAGATCAGATCAGTCGCTCAGTCGTGCCCGACTCTTTGCGACCCCATGAATCGCAGCATGCCAGGCCTCCCTGTCCATCACCAACTCCCGGAGGTCACTCAGACTCACATCCATTGAGTCAGTGATGCCATCCAGCCATCTCATCCTCCATGATTATCTGGACCGTGAAGATTTTTTTTGTACAGTTCTTCTGTGTATTCTTGCCACCTCTCCTTAATATCTTCTGCTTCTGTTAGGTCCATATCATTTCTGTCCTTTATCGAGCCCATCTTTGCATGAAATGTTCCCTTAGTATCTCTAATTTTCTTGAAGAGATCTCTAGTCTTCCCCGTTCTGTTGTTTTCCTATATTTCTTTGCATTGATCACTGAGGAAGGCTTTCTTATCTCTTCTTGCTATTCTTTGGAACTCTGCATTCAGATGCTTATATCTTTCCTTTTCTCCTTTGCTTTTCACAGCTATTTGTAAGGCCTCCCCAGACAGCCGTTTTACTTTTCTGCATTTCTTTTCTATAGGGATGGTCTTGATCTCTATCTCTTGTACAATGTCAGGAACCTCATTCCATAGTTCATCAGGCACTCTGTCTATCAGATCTAGGCCCTTAAATCTATTTCTCACTTCCACTGTATAATCATAAGGGATTTGATTTAGGTCATACCTGAATGGTCTAGTGATTTTCCCTACTTTCTTCAATTTCAGTCTGAATTTGGCAATAAGGAGCTCATGATCTGAGCCACAGTCAGATCCCAGTCTTGTTTTTGCTGACTGTATAGAACTTCTCCATTTTTGGCTGCAAAGAATATAATCAATCTGATTTTGGTGTTGACCATCTGATGGTGTCCATGTGTAGAGTCTTCTTTTGTGTTGTTGGAAGAGGGTGTTTGCTATGACCAACGCGTTCTCTTCACAAAATTCTATTAGCCTTTGCCCTGCTTCATTCTGTATTCCAAGGCCAAATTTGCCTATTACTCCAGGTGTTTCTTGACTTTCTACTTTTGCATTCCAGTCCCCTATAATGAAAAGGACATCTTTCTCAGGTGTTAGTTCTAAAAGTCTTATAGGTCTTCATAGAACCATTAAATTTCAGCTTCTTCAGAATTACTGGTTGGGGCATAGACTTGGATTACCATGATATTGAATGGTTTGCCTTAGAAATGAACAGAAATCATTCTGTCGTTTTTGAGATTGCATCCAAGTACTGCATTTCGGACTCTTTTGTTGACTATGATGGCTACTCCATTTCTTCTGAGGGACTCCTGCCTGCAGTAGTAGATATAATGGTTATGTGACTTAAATTCACCCATTCCAGTCCATTTTAGTTCACTGATCCCTAGAATGTGGACATTCACTCTTGCCATCTCTTGTTTGACCACTTCCAATTTGCCTTGATTCATGGACCTAACATTCCAGGTTCCTATCCAGTATTGCTCTTTACAGCATCGGGCCTTGCTTCTATCACCAGTCACATCCACAGCTGGGTATTGTTTTTGCTTTGGCTCTATCCCTTCATTGTTTCTGGAGTTATTTCTCCACTGATCTCCAGTAGCATATTGGGCACCTACTGACCTGGGGAGTTCCTCTGTCAGTATTCTATCATTTTGCCTTTTCATGCTGTTCATGGGGTTCTCAAGACAAGAATACTGAAGTGGTTTGCCATTCCCTTCTCCAGTGGACCACATTCTGTCAGACCTCTCCACCATGACCTGCCCGTCTTCAGTGGCCCCACGGGCATGGCTTAGTTTCACTGAGTTAGACAAGGCTGTGGTCCTAGTGTGATTAGATTGACTAGTTTTCTGTGAGTATGGTTTCAGTGTGTTTGCCCTCTGATGCCCCCTCACAACACCTACCGTCTTACTTGGGTTTCTCTTACCTTGGATGTGGGGTATCTCTTCACGGCTGCTCCAGCAAAGTGCAGCCACTACTGTAAATTTCTATAGTCAAATTTGGTATTTGGAGAGTCTTTAAAAATCTGAAAAAAAGCCACTGAGTCGTGTCTGACTCCATGGCCCTATGGACTTGTAGTTCACAAGGCTCCTCTGTTCATGGAATTCTCCAGGCAAGAATTCTGGAGTGGGTAGCCATTCCCTTCTCCAAGGGATCTTCCTGACCCAGGGATTGAACCTGGGTATCCTGCATTACATGCAGGTCTTTACCATTTGAGCCACCAGGGAAACCTTAAAAATCTGAAGAAACTAAAAAAAAAAGGCACAATTGTAGATTTTTAGAATCCCTTTTAGTTTAGAAGTAAAAACCCTCAAAGAAACAAAAGTATTAAAATATTCTGTATTTATAAGAAATAAATGGCTATTAGCTCACTATTATTTTTTTACTACAATTGGTAGACTCTTCTAAAGTTTGTTTAAAATATTCTCTCTGTTGTTCAACATCTGCCTCAGTCTAGTTTCATTCTAGTGAAATAAATAATTGAGACTGATCTGAACAGCAAATTTTGTATTCTGTGCACAGCATGTTAATCTGTAATTATACTGCTACCTTTTCACTAAACTGGCTATAAGAAATAGTTGACTTGAAGCTAATATTTAGTATTATAAACAATAAAAAGATATAATGGAAAAGTTATGAAGCATATAAGGGATTCCAAATAACCAACAGTGTTGCCAGTTTTCTGAATATCATGTGGATTTGATAACACTGAATGGAATAACAAGGTCCTTATTAAGTTTTCATTCAAATTTTTACCCTAAAAGAAAATGTCCTAATTTTTCACTCCTAGGTCTTAGAGCAGTCATCACCTGAATACAGTTGACTATTGATAAAATGTCACAACTGATATAATATTTGATGGTTTGAAGAAACCACATTTTTTTTTAATTGCCACATTGTCAAATTAAAAATTACAAATGTTTCCTGGCTCATATCATTTTAGTGAATTTTGCATAACGTTGTGCCTGCAATTGTTCAACAGTAGCTCATGAAGCTAGTATGGAGGGAATAAAGGAAGAGCCATATAATAGACTCAGGAATTGACACACATCATGCTGGGTAGATAGGGAGAGAAAATTATTCCATTCCAGAAGGGCGTTCAAACATGACAGAATAGGGAAGTGAACGAACCAGAACAAATAGTAACTCTACAGAGAAAACAGTCTTAACAGTGAGCTTAGATCAAAGTTTCTCAGAAGAATCTATTGCAGAGATGCCTGAAGCAAAATGTACCTATCCAGGCTGAAAGCTTTGTGAAGGTCATGGGCAGAGATCTGCAACCAGTGGCTCCTGGACTACATCATGCTTACACAGGCATGACTACTTAAGTGCTTAATTGAATAGTATTTAAAAATTAGAATCACATAAAATGCTGTACTTCTAGCATCTTTTGAAGTCAATCCATGTTCTCCAATCATAAAATGATATATTTGCACTAAAACAATTGATTGACATGGAGGAGCAGCTGCCCCATAGAAAGGATACCTACTCTACAACTAGTTCCTACCCTGCAACTAGTTCAAATGATTCCTTTGGGGAATTAGAAAGGGTTGACCTTTCTTAAAATAACTTACTACCATCATCCAGAAAATCTACAACTAGAAATGTAAATGGGGCTCCTTGGACTTGTTCACTGTGTAATCAGCCATGACGCTGCTTCACTGTTATGCCACTGCTTCACTGTTATGCCACCTGCCTTCAGGGTACCTAGAAACACATGGGATGAAGTGAAGAAGACAAAGCTAGACCAGCTCAGGATGTATTCTTTTTTGCCCCTCCGGTCAGAATTAGTGTCATTTTTCTCTTTCTTTTTTTTTTTTTTTGCCTTTTTTTTTTCTCTTCCTTCCTCCCTTTCACTTTCCTTCCTTATACTTTTCCTCCCCACCCTTTCCTTCCTTCCTTCCTCCCCTCTTTCTCTCTTGTGTCTGCATGCACATACACAAACAGTGGCTTTAAAGTTTTTTAATTTGCTAACTCATTTCATGTGATTATTAATAAAATATTTACAAGGAGGTAAAATGCAATTGATCTATAGTTCATTTTATTTTGCTAATATACCAAACCAAAAAATAAAAAACGAGTAAGTTTTCTTTCAAAAATTATTTCAGAAGCCTGAGGGGAAATGTACCTAAAGTATGTCCCTTTTGTATACTGCCTTAAAGAGTACAGATCATATGCCTCTTTTTCTTTCAAACAACTCTCCATATGCTGCCTGGGAAAGTATTAGAGGAGATACAGTGAAGACACTTGCCTGAGGTATGTCTATCCACACTACAGAGTATTCAAATTTTACTTTCCAAAACACAAGCGTATGAAATAAGGTTTACAAAAATAAGAAGAAAAAAAGCAGCATTCGTAGTCTTTGATTATCTGTTTTGTTTTCTTCTATTCTATCAGGTCTTGGCTAATATATAAGCTCCTCAGTGAGGCCTGACCTGAACACCCAAGCTAAAGTTGTTCTCCCATTTGTCTCTATGTCACCCTACTTGCTTACTTAATACCTCTGCTGCTGCTGCTGCTAAGTCGCTTCAGTCGTGTCCGACTCTGTGCGACCCCACAGACGGCAGCCCACCAGGCTCCCCCGTCCCTGGGATTCTCCAGGCAAGAACACTGGAGTGGGTTGCCATTTCCTTCTCCAATGCATGAAAGTGAAAAGGGACAGTGAAGTCGCTCAGTCGTGCCCGACTCTTAGTGACCCCATGGACTGCAGCCCACCAGGCTCCTCCGTCCATGGGATTTTCCAGGCAAGAGTACTGGAGTGGGGTGCCATTGCCTTCTCCGCTTAATACCTCTGATTAGTGCGAATTGATCAATCTATTTACTTAGCTCATTTGTTGATTGCCTGCCACATGTCAAACATTACTCCAGTCACTGGGAAGACCAAGGTAGACCTACTAAGGTTTTAAGATTTGTGTGGAAGACACACAGAGTAACCGACAGGCACATAAATAAAATCATTACACACTGTGCTAAGTGTAATCCTTAATTTATATTTCTATCTCTCTGTTCCACTAACCTGTGTCTATATGGATTCTGTCTTCTATTATATCCCAGCACCAAGCACAGTGACTGGCTGAACGACTGTATTAACTTTTGTAGTGAAATGGATTTCTGTAATAATATTTGAATAGGAGCCCCAGGGACTTCCCTAATGGCTCAGTGGTTAAAGAGTCAGCCTGCCAACACAGGAGACATGGGTTAGATCCTCGGTTCAGGAAGACTTCACACGCCATGGGTCAACTAAGCCTGTAGGCTGCAACTATTGAGCCTATGCTCTAGAGACTTTAAACTGCAACCACTGAGCCCTCGCACCACAACTACTGAAGCCCACATGCCCTAGAGCCCACGCTCAGTGACAAGAGAAGCCACTTCAAAGAGAAGCCTGCACACTCCAACCAGAGAGTAGCCTCTGCTTGCTGCAACTAGAATAAAGCCTGCACAGCAACAAAGATCCAGCACAGCTTAAAAATAAACAAAATTATTTCAACTCTGGGAGATAATGAGGATAGGGAAGGATGGTATGCTGTAGTCCATTGGGTTGCAGAGTTGGATATAATTTAGTGACTGGACAACAATTTAAAAAATAAATAAATAGGAAACCCAGGATATCAGAATAATATCATCTACTTGGGAGCAGTGAGACTTTTGTCCCTGACACATATGAGTTCACATAATAATCAATTACATATATTATAACAAAGCTTGAAAGATAAATGAAAAAACACTCTTACTGCCTAGAGAGCTCTATTGTTAATTCTGTAGTATATGTATTTCCAGATCTTATTTTATGAAACACAAATTTACAAAGAAATTTGTATTTCTTCAATAAAACAGTATCATACTGTGTGTACCTTAAAACCTATATTTTTCAATTAACAATGTCCATTTTAATGTTTCAGAAATATGAGGGGGGTTTTGCTTTATTTCTTTCTGAACCGTTGGCAGTTGAATACAATAAAACAGGTATATAATTTTGAGTCATAATCAAACCAAACAAAAACTTATGAGCCATGATCTCCTATCTGTGCACATGAACTTTTAAAACAGAGTACAGTTTCAAAGGCAAAGTGAGAGGAGAGGAGAAAATGAACACCCACTCAGCAAATGAGGGAGAAAACTAATATTATTGCTATTTCATGAAAATAAGTGACCCTGAAGCCACTCAAGTGGCTATTATCCCAGATGGAATGTCAGCTCTAACATTTCTCTATTTGGATTGTCTAACTTGTTTACTTGTACCCATATTGTTCCAGAAAAAAAAGATTTCAAATGAAATGTCACCATCAACACTTCTCTACTTGAAGTATTTTCTTTTACAATTTATCCATGTGCCATCTCTGTCCAAAAACAAAGAACTTAGGGTAGATAACAAAGATAAAAAGCATAAATGAGAAAAATACAGGTTGGAAAAGAAATAGAGCCAAGAACTAAGTTAGGAAACAAACCATATCTATTATGTAAACATTCCGTTCAGTTCAGTTCAGTCGCTCAGTTGTGTCTGACTCTTTGTGACCCCATGAATTGCAACACGCCAGGCCTCCCTGTACATCACCAACTCCTAGAGTTCACTCCAACTCATGTCCATCAAGTCGGTGATGCCATCCAGCCATCTCATCCTCTGTCATCCCCTTCTCCTGCTCCCAATCCCTCCCAGCATCAGAGTCTTTTCCAATGAGTCAACTCTTCACATGAGGTGGCCAAAGTACTGGAGTTTCAGCTTTAGCATCAGGCCTTCCGAAGAACACCCATGACCAATCTCCTTTAGGACTGACAGGTTGGATCTCCTTACAGTTCAAGGGACTCTCAAGTTTTCTCCAACACCACACTTCGAAAGCATCAATTCTTTGGCGCTCAGCTTTCTTCACAGTCCAACTCTCACATCCATACATGACCACTGGAAAAAGCATAGCCTTGACTAGACGAACCTTGGTTGGCAAAATAATGTCTCTGCTTTTAGGTCAACATTATTTATAAAATTGAAGAATGGAAAAAATGTATTAATATCACTGGACTAAGTGAAAGTATCTTTTATTAAAATGTTGCTGGTATGTTTATTAAGACAAAACCAGTGGGGGAAAAAACTTCATGTGTTACTAGACTAGGTAGCTGTGAAATATGAGATTAGCACAAGCAGGCAAGATATAAGGTTAATATACAAAAGTCAGTTGTTTTCCTGTATACTAGCAATGAACAAATGGGATTTGAAATTAAAACAATATTCTATGTAAATAACACCCCCCCCCCCCCCCAAATCTAACAAAATGTGTATAAGATTCATATGAGGGAAACTACAAAATTCTGATAAATGAAATCAAAGTACTAAATAAATGAGAGAGATAGTCCAAGCTTTTGGAGAGGAAGTTTCAATATTGTCAAAATGTCTGTACTTCCAACTTGATTTATAGATTCAATGCAATCTCAGTCAAAATCCTAACAAGTTATTCTGCGGATTTTGACAAACTGATTCTCAATATTATTTGGAAAGACAAAAGACCTAGAACAGTCAACATAATATTGAAGGAGAAGAACAAAGTTGGAAGACTGATACTATGTGACTTCAAGAGTTGCTATAAAGGTATGAAATCAAGACAGTGGGTATTGGTGAAAGAATAGAAAACATAGATCAATGGAGCAGAATAGAGAGCCCAGAAATAGACTCACACAAATATAGTGAATTGATCTTTGACAAAGGAGCTAAGGTAATACAATGCAGTGAAGATTTTTTTTTTCAACAAATGGTACTGGAACAATTAGACACCCACTTGCAAAAAAATTTCACAAAAATAAGTTTTTGTGAAACTTATACCTTTCACAAAAATTAACTCAAATGGAGCATAGACCTAAACAGAAATCATAAAACTATAAACTGCAGACAATAACAGTAGAAAACCTAGATGACCTTAGGTATGGCAGTGACTTTTTAGATACAACACTAAAGACACAAATAGCAAGAAATAGTTGATAAGCTTGACTCATTAAAACTAAAACTCTGAAAAAAAAACAAAGTCAAGAGAATGAGAAGACAAGCCACAGATTGGGAGAAAGTGCTTGCAAAAATCACAGCTGATAAAAGATGATATACAAAATATACAAAGAACTCTTAAAACTCAACAATAAGAAAACAAGCAACCTGGCTGAATAATGGGCCAAAGATCTGAACAGACATCTCATCAAAGATGGCAAACATTATGTGTTTATAGAAATGCAAATTAAAACAGCAATGAGATACCACTACATATCCATTAGAGTAGCCAAAATCCAAAGCACTGACAACATTAAATGTTCATGAAGGCAGAAAGCAATAGCAACTCTCTTTGCTGGTGGGAATACAAAATGATTCAGCCACTTTGGAAGACAGTTTGATAGTGTCTTACAAAACTAAACATATTCTTACCACACAATCCAGCAATCATATCCCTTGGTATTTACCCAACTGGGCTGAAAACTTAGGTCCACATCAAAACCTGCTCATGGATGTTTACAGTAGCTATATTCATAACTCTTGGTAGTAAACAAAATGTCTTTCTGTAGGTAAATCAATAAACAAACTGGTATATCCAGGCAATGGGATACTATTCAGTGCTAAAAAGAAATGAGCTATCAAGGCATGATAAGACATGAAGGACATATTACTAAGTGAAGGAAGCAAATCTGAAAAGTTTTCTTAGTGTATGATTCTAACTATATGCCATTCTGAAATAGGCAAACTGGAAGACAGCTAAATGATCAGTAATTACTAGCATATGAGGTAGGGGAGGAATAAATAGGCAGAGCATAACTGATTTTCAGGGCATTGAAAATATAATGATGGGTAACATTTCATTATTGTACTTGCCCAAACTCATAGCCACAGGACTGGAAAAGGTCAGTTTTCATTCCAATCCCAAAGAAAGGCAATGCCAAAGAATGCTCAAACTACCGCACAATTGCACTCATCTCACACACTCATAAAGTAATGCTCAATATTCTCCAAGCCAGGCTTCAGCAATATGTGAACCGTGAACTTCCTGATGTTCAAGTTGGTTTTAGAAAAGGCAAAGGAACCAGAGATAAAATTGCCAACATCCACTGGATCATGGAAAAAGCAAAAGAGTTCCAGAAAAACATCTATTTCTGCTTTATTGACTCTGCCAAAGCCTTTGACTGTGTGGATCACAATAAACTGTGGAAAATTCTGAAAGAGATGGGAATACCAGGCCACCTGATCTGCCTCTTGAGAAATCTGTATGCAGGTCAGGAAGCAACAGTTAGAACTGGACATGGAACAACAGACTGGTTCCAAATAGGAAAAGGAGTACATCAAGGCTGTATATTGTCACCCTGCTTATTTAACTTTTTGCAGAGTACGTTATGAGAAACACTGGGCCGGAAGGAACACAAGCTGGAATTAAGATTGCTGGGAGAAATATCAATAACCTCAGATATGCAGATGACACCACCCTTATGGCAGAAAGTGAAGAGGAACTAAAAAGCCTCTTGATGAAGGTGAAAGTGGAGAGTCAAAAAGTTGGCTTAAAGCTCAAAATTCAGAAAACAAAGATCATGGCATCTGGTCCCATCACTTCATGGGAAATAGATGGGGAAACAGTGGAAACAGTGTCAGACTTTCTTTTTCTGGGTTCCAAAATCACTGCAGATGGTGATTGCAGCCATGAAATTAAAAGATGCTTACTCCTTGGAAGGAAAATTATGACCAACCTAGATAGCATATTCAAAAGCAGAGACATTACTTTGCCAACAAAGGTTCGTCTAGTCAAGGCTATGGTTTTTCCTGTGGTCATGTATGGATGTGAGAGTTGGACTGTGAAGAAGGCTGAGCGCTGAAGAATTGATGCTTTTGAATTGTGGTGTTGGAGAAGACTCTTGAGAGTCCCTTGGACTTCAGTCCATTCTGAAGGAGATCAGCCCTGGGATTTCTTTGGAAGGAATGATGCTGAAGCTGAAACTCCAGTATTTTGGCCACCTCATGTGAAGAGTTGACTCATTGGAAAAGACTCTGATGCTGGGAGGGATTCGGGGCAGGAGGAGAAGGGGACGACAGAGGATGAGATGGCTGGATGGCATCACTGACTCGATGGACATGAGTCTGAGTGACCTCCGGGAGTTGGTGATGGACAGGGAGGCCTGGCATGCTGCAATTCATGGGATCGCAAAGAGTCGGACACGACTGAGCGACTGATCTGATCTGATCTGAAACTCATAGAATGTACAACACCAAGAGTGAACCATTATGCAAACTATTTACTATGTGTGATTATGATGTGTCAACATAGACTCATCAGTTTTAACAAACATACCACTATGGTAAGGAATGTTGATAATGGGAGAGAGGTATAGGGTGTAAGGGAAATCTCTGTATCTTCTCTTCAGTATTGCTATGAATCTAAAATTGCTATAAAATAAAGTTTTAATTTTTAAAAAAATAAATATTTGTAATTGAGAAATACAAATATCTATTTTTTTCTGATAAATTGAGAAATGATCTTCTTCATCCAATCATCGACTAAACTCAGGCTGAGTTCCATTTTTGGCAAGATTCAGTCTACCTGTGGTTTGTATCTGTTCCTATGGTTGCCTTCAATAGACTTCTAACTGAGAATTTAGTGCCCTTGTCTCTTTAACACTAGGGAATTGGAAATTCCACTCTGCTTTTCAGAGCTATTTTAAATTCTTGCTCTATACATCTTCAGAATATAGCAAAGTCTTGAGATGAAATGAGTTGTGTGCTTGGATTTCCAACTTTGTCATTCTAACCCACATAATTTCCAAAACTATGATTGCTTGTATGTGCCTTAGCAGCAGCTCTCTGTCTCTTCACACACATATTCTTAGCCTTACATTTATACCTAGAATCAACAAATATCTCCAGAGGAAAAAAAAAAGGAAGCTATAGATCCTCAATCTACCTCTGAATTTACCTCTGATTTCTTTGGAATTCAAGTCCTTCTAAATAGTTCTGCTTAAGCAGCTCTCTGAAACCTTAATTTTTTTTTTTCATAATTTGCCTGGCTTTTCTAGTTGTGACAAATACTTCACCCTTCCTGAAGCAGAAATTCTAATATACATACTGCATTTATTTAGAGGACTCCTAAAATTATACAATCAAATTTTAAATCTTTCCTATGTTACAGATTTGTTTTTCTAACTGCCTTCAGAAACATTTTTATTTTAATGTGTTTAAACCTATCCTTTTATTCTCCTGAATCTCCTGTATCTGTGATGACTTAATCAGATTTCTGATCACTACTATGTTGGGGGTTCGGAGATGGTTGTATATTAAATTGGGGGAGTTGTGGAAGTCCTCATTTAGAAGGTGACCTTTGACCAAATACCTGACTGAGAGAAGGAACAAGCTATGGAAACTTCCAGGGGAAGCTAAGATGGCTATAGCAAGTTCAAAAGCCCTGATACAGGAGTGTGCCTGATGATTTCCTATGATGGCAAGGAGTCTATGTGGCTGGGGCTGAGTGAGCAAGGGGTAAAGTAATAAAGAGTGTATTCAGACCAGGACTGAACTAAGTATCATATTTAATTCATTTTCTTTCCACTTTTCACATCCAATAAAGATCATGTCCTTCAGGTTCCTGGGAAATATTCTTCATATACACGCCTCACTTATAACTCTATTACCACCACTTTCATTTAACACTTGTTATTCACAGATAACTGCAAATTGGAAACAGATCTTCCCAGTCTTGGAATTCCCCACTTCAATAAATTTCAAATAAAACATTCTTTTCTGCCATAACCATGATCATGGTCACAATATAAGACTTTAAAATTTCTTAACTCTGGATTTTTCAATTACTATACATGAATCAGAGAAGGCAATGGCACCCCACTCCAGTACTCTTGCCTGGAAAATCCCATGGATGGAGGAGCCTGGTACACTGCAGTCCATGAGGTCGCTAAGAGTCAGACACGACTGAGCGACTTCCTTTCACTTTTCACTTTCATGCGTTGGAGAAGGAAATGGCAACCCACTCCAGTGTTCTTGCCTGGAGAATCCCAGGGTCGCGGGAGCCTGGTGGGCTGCCGTCTATGGGGTTGCACAGAGTCGGACACGACTGAAGCGACTTAGCAGCAGCAGTAGCAGCATACATTAATAGGTCAGTTGAAGAGAGGAAAATGACCATTTTTCTATAAGAGGTGATTGGGATGTTTGAATATGAGTAAATGCTCTATTTTAATGCCTTCCAACAATGTTAGAAAAAAATCTGAAAATTTTGAAATCTTTAGATCTATCCAAAAGTCAAAAGTATTTGGTGAGTATAAGACTGGGCTAGTAAATGAATAAAGTTTTCAACTTCCTATTGCTGGGAAAAATCTGAAAATAACCATTTAGCCTCAGTCAGTTCAGTCGCTCAGTTGTGTCCGACTCTTTGTGACCCCATGGACTGCAGCAAGCTAGGCTGCCCTGACCGTCACCAACTTCTGGAGCTTGCTCAAACTCATGTCCATTGAGTAGGTGATGCCATCTAACCATCTCATGCTCTGCCGTCCCCTTCTCCTTCTGCCTTAAGTCTTTCCCAGCATCAGGGTCTTTTCTTTATCATCATCAGTCAATTCTTTGCATCAGGTGGCCCAAGTATTGGAGTTTCAGCTTCAACATCAGTCTTTAAAATGAATATTCAGGACTAATTTCCTTTAGGATGGACTGGTTGGAGCTCCTTGCAGTCCAAGGAACTCTTAAGAATCTTCTCCAACACCACACTTCAAAAGCATCAATTCTTCGGCACTCAGCTTTCTTCACAGTCCAACTTTCACATGCATACATAACTACTGGAAAAACCATAACCTTGACTAGACGGACCTTTTTTGGCAAAGTAATGGCTCTGCTTTTTAATATGCTATCTAGGTTGGTCATAACTTTCCTTCCAGGAGTAAATGTCTTTTAATTTCATGGCTGCAGTCACCATCTGCAGTGATTTTGGAGCCCAAGAAAATAAAGTCTCTCACTATTTCCATTGTTTCCCCATCTATTTGCCATGAAGTGATGGGACCGGATGCCATGATCTTAGTTTTTTGAATGTTGACTTTTAAGGCAACTTTTTCACCCTCCTCTTTCACTTTCATCAAGAGGCTCTTTAAGTTCCTCTTCACTTTCTGACATAAGGTTGGTGTCATCTGCGTATCTGAGGTTATTGATATTTCTCCCGGCAATCTTGATTCCAGCTTGTTCTTCATCGAGCCTGGCATTTTGCATGATGTACTTTGCATACAAGTTAAATAAGCAGGGACATGGCAAAAATTTCACACACAAAAAAACACAGTACTCTGCTCCTTCAGACAACTACTTCCTAGAAAGCATCTTGAATTTCACACTGATATCAATTTCTTTCTGTATATACATTTTGCTGATGCTTACAGTTTTCACAAAATACCCAACCTTTTTCTTTTAGTGAGAAAGTGTTTTAAGACACACAAGTGTAAACTGTCCACATAGCTTCTACTTCCTGAATCTTTCACAAACACAATTAAATACTGGCTCTGTAAGCTCCATATATATCCTTTGGAAAATATCCATGTTTTCAATTAAATGAAACAACATCGATATGCCTTTTCAGCCATGGATTTGGATCATTTGCCTGTAATTTGGCACATTTGAAAATCTTATCATTCATCTGTTTGCATAAAAAATAATAGTTCAAATGCTTAATAAAAAGCACAAAATTATCTGTAACCAAAATCACAGAAACTAAAAAAATATGTTTGAAAACAACAGTGATAGGAATCTGATTTCTCAGGGAAATGTTAGAAAACTCCAATTTTTTTTGTAAGAGAGGCAAAAAATGGCTTCTATGGTTAACACTGAATTTTTTTCCTTTGGAGCAGAAAAATTGAAGCTGCTTCAGCAAGGGAGAGAAGGAGGGAAAAGATGAAAAACAATGGTGGGTAAATTCTATACCATGTATTCTAGATGTTAATTAGGTTCAAAAATATTTGCAATATATTGAAAGAATGAAATGTGATGGGAGTTAAGCAATGGGCATAGAATATTTATTAGAGTAAGTAAATTAAAAATCTTCTCATGTGGTTGATGCAAATTTTGTGAATCTATTCAATTAATAGAAACACTTCTTAGTCTGTTTCTCACTTGAGTAAATAAAATTGACAACTTGATTTTTCTGTAAAGAAATGTCACAAAACAATGGTCATTGCTATTATTGTAGATGCTACATATACCTTGTATATAAGTATACGTGTATAATGCAGAATATAACATTCTAACATAAGGTATATTTTAAAGGTTGAATGAAAACAACTGATTTCTTCATTTATTTGCTTGTTTAGATTTTCAGAAAACTTTTACTGAACCTGAAGAAAAAGGAAATTTAATTTTTCAGGTGAACTTTAACTTTTGTGATTTGGAAGTCTGCTCAAATCTTAAATTTTAAAAATGCATTAGACATTTAAGCTTTGGCTTATGAAATGGATATGTAAAAGTATGTTCTATTGTATCAAAAAAATCTCAACTTAAAATATTCCCCTGTCCTGAAACACATCTAATTTGCTTTACCTGTCACAATGTAAAACCCAAGGCCATCGATGAAAAAGAGTTATTGTATGTATATGAAGACACAGCATAGTGCACTGAAGTCCAGGCTGAGGCTAGATGAAATAGGAAGAAAAGAGCAATGTAGATTCTGAAAGGTTTACACATCTAAATTCAGGGGAGCTGATTTGGGGGCAGATGGAGGAGGCTGGGGGGCTACAGTCCATGGGGTCGCAAAGAGTCAGACACAACTGAGCTACTTCACTTTTATCAGAGGGAGAATTTTCAAGGATTGAGGCATCATTGGGCAGAACAAGGTGGAAAAACCATTCTAGGTGAGAGTGGAAATGAAGTCATACAGGAAAAATGCAAAGCAACTGTGAGAAGATAAGATCTTGGAAGATGATATCTCCTCTTTGTCATGTTTATTTAATATTGAATGCAAAAAACATGAAAATTAAGAAAGTCTCTCAGAAACTACACCATTTACAAACTAGTATAAGTTAACCTTCTTAAAGCTTTCAGCACTTAAAACTTAACCTTAAGTCAAGTCCTTAACATTATTGTGAAATGAAAATATTTCCTGCCATATCAATAAACAGATGTCAAAATCATCAGAGATTTTGGCCTCCAAATATGAAGGAGGGCTCCCAAAATTGTGATCCAACAGATGCTGCCACCTGCCACCCTTCATGGTGATTGCTGATGAATTGGGGGAAGGCAAGAACCAGCCATCTTCCACTCCTTAAGTTGAACAAGGAAACAGATTTGGGCCCATCCTGGAATGTGAAGATAAGTGGGCCTTAGAAACCATCACTACAAACAAAACTAGTGGAGGTGATGGAATTACAGTTGAGCTATTTCAAATCCTGAAAGATGATGTTATGAAAGTGCTGCACTCAATATACCAGCAAATTTGGAGAACTCAGCAGTGGCCACAGGACTGGAAAAGGGCAGTTTTCACTCCAATCCCAAAGAAAGGCAATGCCAAAGAATGCGCAAACTACCGCAAGATTGCACTCATCTCACATGCTAGTAAAGTAATGCTCAAAATTCTCCAAGACAGGCTTCAACAATACGTGAACCGTGAACTTCCAGATATTCAAGCCAGTTTTAGAAAAGGCAGAGGAACCAGAGATCAAATTGCTAACATCTACTGGATCATTGAAAAAGCAAGAGAGTTCCAGAAAAAATATCTATTTCTGTTTTATTGACTATGCCAAAGCCTTTGACTGTGTGGATCACAATAAACTGTGGAAAATTCTGGAAGAGATGGGAATACCAGACCACCTGACCTGCCTCTTGAGAAATTTGTATGGAGGTCAGGAAGCAACAGTTAGAACTGGACATGGAACAGCAGACTGGTTCCAAATAGGAAAAGGAGTACGTCAAGGCTGTATATTGTCACCCTGCTTATTAACTTCTATGCAGAGTACATCATGAGAAACCCTGGGCTGGATGAAGCACAAGCTGGAATCAAGATTGCTGGGAGAAATATCAATAACCTCAGATATGCAGATGACACCACCCTTATGGCAGAAAGTGAAGAGGAACTAAAAAGCCTCTTGATGAAAGTGAAAGAGAGTGAAAAAGTTGGCTTAAAGCTCAACATTCAGAAAACGAAGATCATGGCATCTGGTCCCATCACTTCATGGGAAATCGATGGGGAAACAGTGGAAACAGTGGCTGATTTTATGTTTTGGGGTCTCCAAAATCACTGCAGATGGTGACTGCAGCCATGAAATTAAAAGACATTTACTCCTTGGAAGGAAAGTTATGACCAACCTAGACAGCATATTAAAAAGCAGAGACATTACTTTGCCAACAAAGGTCCATCTAGTCAAGGCTACGGTTTTTCCAGTGGTTATGTGTGGATGTGAGAGTTGGACTATGAAGAAAGCTGAGCACCGAAGAATTGATGCTTTTGAAGTGTGGTGTTGGAGAAGACTTGAGAGTCCCTTGAACTGTAAGGAGATTCAGCCAGTCAATCCTAAAGGAAATCAGTCCTGAATATTTATTTTAATGACTGATGTTGAAGCTCAAACTTGAATACTTTGGCCACCTGATGCGAAGAGCTGACTCATTTGAAAAGAAGCTGATGCTGGGGATGATTGAAGGTGGGAGGAGAAGGGGACGGCAGGGGATGAAATGGTTGGATGGCATCACCAACTCAATGGATATGAGTTTGAGTAAACTCCAGGAGTTGGTGATGGACAGTGAGGCTGGCATGCTGCAGTCATGGAGTCACAAAGAGTCAGACACAGCTGAATAACGGATCTGAACTGAGCTGAGGTGCAATGAAAGGAATGAATTCAGTGAGCCCAGAGGCTTGCATCCTCCCATACATAGTATGCTAAATTCCTTAATCGATATCTGCTCTTTGATGTTCTGACTGCATTTTCCCTTTGTTACAAACTATATAGCCTGACTTCCCCCTCCTGCCTCCTTGGAGCAGTCCCTCAGAACTAACTGAGGTGCTGTCTCCCAGGCTGCAGTCCTCGTTTTGCCCCAAATAAAACTTAACTTGCAACTCTCAAATTGTGCATATTTTCTAGTTGACATTGTAATCAAAAAGGCAAAGTCTGAAATCCAAAATGTTATGAAAACTGATATTTTATTGATAACTCGTTTGATGGCAAAGTCTAGCCTGGCACTGACATGAAGCTGCCTGTAGTCTTTCCTCATCTTTGCAGATGATACTATTCATAGGTTTGACTGCAGAAATGTTGATGCATTTGATTGGAGTCCTGCCCTACTGGAGGATAGTGTTGGTTTATGTGTTATATTAAATATACAGGTATTAACTTTTAAATATTGAACTTTTTCTGGAGTCTGAAACACATATGGTTTTAATATTTGTGGACCCATTAGAATCAGTTAAATAATACCAATTTTTTTTTTGTTTATTTTTGAAAGGTAATTGTTTTAACCTTTAAATTAATGCTTTAATTCCCTTTGACTTCTTTTGACATTGCTTTATGTCCATTTTAAAGATATTGAGTCCAAATTTGGACACAAAACTAAAGTGAACATGTGACCAGTTATTATTCCTCTTTCCTCATTTCTGAACATCTTGAAGTATTACTTAAAGGATTGTAGCACATTCTATAAAAGTAGATGACACAGATACACTTATTGCTCAGTATCAACTCAAAAATAAACAGCATCCAGTTGGTACTTTGCACAGAGTATTCTGTCAAGAAATATTTGCTAAATTATTTAAAACATTACTGATTATTAAGTAGTATTCTTAGTTGTACAATCCTCTTATGTTTAGTTTTTTAAATGCTCTGTTTTTAGGTGGAAGTGAGGAATAGATTTAAGGGCCTAGATCTGATAAACAGAGTGCCAGATGAACTATGGAATGAGGTTCGTGACATTGTACAGGAGAATGGGATCAAGACCATCCCCATGGAAAAGAAATGCAAAAGAGCAAAATGGCTGTCTGAGGAGGCCTTACAAATAGCTGTGAAAAGAAGAGAAGCGAAAAGCAAAGGAGAAAAGGAAAGATATAAACATCTGAATGCAGAGTTCCAAAGAATAGCAGGAAGAGATAAGAAAGCCTTCTTCATCTATCAATGCAAAGAAATAGAGGAAAACAACAGAGTGGGAAAGACTAGAGATCTATTCAAGAAAATCAGAGATACCAAAGGAACATGTCATGCAAAGATGGGCTCGATAAAGGACAGAAATGGTATGGACCTAACAGAAGCAGAAGATATTAAGAAGAGGTGGCAAGAATACACAGAAGAACTATACAAAAAAGAGCTTCACGACCCAGATAATCATGATGGTGTGATCACTGACCTAGAGCCAGACATCCTGGAATGTGAAGTCAAGTGGGCCTTAGAAAGCATCACTAGGAACAAAGCTAGTGGAGGTGATGGAATTCCAGTGGAGCTATTCCAAATCCTGAAAGATGATGCTGTGAAAGTGCTGCATTCAATATGCCAGCAAATTTGGAAAACTCAGCAGTGGCCACAAAATTGGAAAAGGTCAGTTTTCATCCCAATCCCAAAGAAAGGCAATGCCAAAGAATGCTCAAACTACCGCACAATTGTAATCATCTCACATGCTAGTAAAGTAATGCTCAAAATTCTCCAAGCCAGGCTTCAGCAATATGTGAACCATGAACTTCCTGTTGTTCAAGCTGGTTTTAGAAAAGGCAGAGGAACCAGAGATCAAATTGCCAACATCCGCTGGATCATAGAAAAAGCAAGGGAGTTCCAGAAAAACATCTATTTCTGCTTTATTGACTATGCCAAAGCCTTTGACTGTGTAGATCACAATAAACTATGGAAAATTCTGAAAAAGATGGGAATACCAGACCACCTGATCTGCCTCTTGAGAAATCTGTATGCAGGTCAGGAAGCAACAGTTAGAACTGGTCATGGAACAACAGACTGGTTTCAAATAGGAAAAGGAGTACGTCAAGGCTGTATATTGTCACCATGTTTGTTTAACTTATATGCAGAGTACATCATGAGAAATGCTGGGCTGGAAGAAGCACAAGTTGGAATCAAGATTGCTGGGAGAAATATCAATAACCTCAGATATGCGGATGATACCACCCTTATGGCAGAAAGTGAAGAGGAACTAAAAGCCTCTTGATGAAGGTGAAAGTGGAGAGTGAAAAGGTTGGCTTAAAGCTCAACATTCAGAAAACGAAGATCATGGCATCTGGTCCCATCACTACATGGGAAATAGATGGAGAAACAGTGGAAACAGTGTCAGACTTTCTTTTTCTGGGCTCCAAAATCACTGCAGATGGTGACTGCAGCCATGAAATTAAGACTCTTACTCCTTGGAAGGAAAATTATGACCAACCTAGATAGCATATTCAAAAGCAGAGACATCACTTTGCCAACAAAGGTTCGCCTAGTCAAGGCTATGGTCTTTCCTGTGGTCATGTATGGATGTGAGAGCTGGACTGTGAAGAAGGCTGAGCACCGAAGAAATGATGCTTTTGAACTGTGGTGTTGGAGAAGACTCTAGAGAGTCCCTTGGACTGCAAAGAGATCCAACCGGTCCATCTGAAGGAGATCAGCCCTGGGATTTCTTTGGAAGGAATGATGCTAAAGCTGAAACTCCAGTATTTTGGCCACCTCATGCGAAGAGTTGACTCATTGGAGAAGACTCTGATGCTGGGAGGGATTGGGGGCAGGAGGAGAAGGGGACGACAGAGGATGAGATGGCTGGATGGCATCACTGACTTGATGAATATGAGTCTGAGTGACCTCCGGGAGTTGGTAATGGACAGGGAGGCCTGGCGTGCTGCAGTTCATGGGGTCACAAAGAGTCGGACACGACTGAGCAACTGATCTGATCTGATCTGATTTTTAGGTATATATATATAGTGATTTCTCTATCTCCTCATTCAGTTTGTGCAATTCCTTTTTACCCCCTAAGTATGACTCACTAAACTAGTTTCTCCAACAACTTTATTTCTGATGACTCCTCTTTATTGAGGTTAATTTGAACTGTAAGCATAAGTCTTAGGATGACATCTATTATTCTTAGAATCATCTTCAAATCTAATGTGTGCTTTTACTTTTTTATTTCCTAAAGCAATTAACAAGAAAGGCATCAGTTGATGCAAAATAACAAATTTTTAAATATTCTGAAACATTTATTTTGTACTTAATCCCACTACCTTCATTGTGCCAAGAAATAACAATAAAGACATATTCCCAATATTGATAACATATTTCATGTCCTAAAACATGACATTAATACTTCAATTATGTTCCATTACAACTGGAAAATAAATGTGGTCTCTTCCCCTAAGCGACTCATGGTCCAATGAGGAGATAAACATGCATACATATAATTACATACTTGGGAGCAATCACACAAGTATGTTCAAAGTACCATACTTTGGAAAAGTTTAAAAGGCAAGTACTCCAACAGAACAAGACTGAACTCCTCATGATGAGAGGGACAGAAGTTTGAGGGATATGAAATAGCCATAACAAAGGTACTAGCAATGGAAAAAATTAAATAGTACACAAACACATAGAAACATGAGGGGAACTTTAAAGAAAATCTAAGACAACTAGTGTAACTAGGGGAAACATATACGGGCCAAATCAAAAGGGACCATCTGAGGCTCTAGTAGGACTTCAGGCTTTGTCTAAAGACACTGAAGCAGATTAATTCAGAAACTTTGCATCTTACAAGGAAATTTCTGGCTACATTATTGAGAACAGATGAGTGGTTCAGGCACTGAATTTGGAGTGGA
Organism: Tragelaphus eurycerus; assembly: GCA_935064755.1. Taxonomy (NCBI): domain Eukaryota; kingdom Metazoa; phylum Chordata; class Mammalia; order Artiodactyla; family Bovidae; genus Tragelaphus; species Tragelaphus eurycerus. The sequence continues at coordinate 11,298,711 of CAKXYN010000006.1, forward strand.
GTGAGAAATATCAGTGTCTGCACTGAAGTCATGGCTGTGAGCAGAAAGGGACAGGAATGGTGAAGAGGACAGATTCCCCTGTGGCAATTTGAAATCAGTCATGATGGGAATACTTACACTATAGAAATCAGCAGACTCAGAAACTGGCTCCCCTCATCTCTAACCCTCAACAGAGTCTTTTTAAAAGATTTACCGGCATAGCATTGAACATGTATTTAGAATAGAAACAAATTTATATTCCACTTTTCTTTGGTTTGTAAAGGCAGTCATATGTTAGCAGCACTGACATCACATTGGCTATTAAAGAATATTAATTATTTGAATTCTTAAAAAAAAAAAGCTGTTTCTTCTTTCTATTTGTAAGGAGAGAAAGAGGAAAGAATTGGTTTCAGGGCTAGTTAGCAGCAGCAGCAGCAGCAGCTACTGTATGACTGGAAAAAATGTCAGAGAGGCCTCTGCAGGTCCCTGGATTTCAGGCAATTTCTGGGTTGCCAAACATGTTTTATTTGCTCAGAAGGGGATTTATAGTTGGATTTGCATACTGAATCTTTGAGTTTTATAATATGAAAAAAGAAAAGAAGTACACTCAAAGAGTTAGTTTTTAGAATGTTGCATTAAATATTAGTCCCTATATTCAAGAACAAAGGTTAATGCTATAATTCGAGTGAATTTATTTTGAATGTAAGCATACATTACAATTATTAGTATCAGATCAGATCAGTAGCTCAGTCATGTCCAACTTTTCGCGACCCCATGAATCACAGCACGCCAGGCCTCCCTGTCCATCACCTCCAACTCCCGGAGGTCACTGAGACTCACATCCATTGAGTCAGTGATGCCATCCAGCCATCTCATCCTCTGTCGTCCCCTTCTCCTCCTGCCCCCAATCCCTCCCAGCATCAGTCTTCTCCAATGAGTCAACTCTTCGCATGAGGTGGCCAAAGTACTGGAGTGTCAGCTTTAGCATCATTCCTTCCAAAGAAATCCCAGGGCTGATCTCCTTCGGAATGGACTGGTTGGATCTCCTTGCAGTCCAAGGGACTCTCAAGAGTCCTCTCCAACACTACAGTTCAAAAGCATCATTTCTTCGGTGCTCAGCCTTCTTCACAGTCCAGCTCTCACATCCATACATGACCACAGGAAAGACCATAGCCTTGACTAGGCGAACCTTTGTTGGCAAAGTGATGTCTCTGCTTTTGAATATGCTATCTAGGTTGGTCATAACCTTCCTTCCAAGAAGCAAGCGTCTTTTAATTTCATGGCTGCAGTCACCGTCTGTAGTCATTTTGCAGCCCAGAAAAATAAAGTCTGACACTGCTTCCACTGTTTCCCCATCTATTTCCCATGAAGTGATGGGACCAGATGCCATGATCTTCATTTTCTGAATGTTGAGTTTTAAGCCAACTTTTTCACTCTCCTCTTTCACTTTCATCAAGAGGCTTTTTAGTTCTTCTTCACTTTCTGCCATAAGGGTGGTGTCATCTGCATATCTGAGGTTATTGATATTTCTCCCAGCAATCTTGATTCCAACTTGTGTTTCTTCCAGTCCAGCGTTTCTCATGATGTACTCTGCATAGAAGTTAAATAAACATGGTGACAATATACAGCCTTGACGTACTCCTTTTCCTATTTGGAACCAGTCTGTTGTTCCATGACCAGTTCTAACTGTTGCTTCCTGACCTGCATACAAATTTCTCAAGAGGCAGATCAGGTGGTCTGGTATTCCCATCTCTTTCAGAATTTTCCACAGTTTATTGTGATCCACACAGTCAAAGGCTTTGGCATAGTCAATAAAGCAGAAATAGATGTTTTTCTGGAACTCTCTTGCTTTTTCCATGATCCAGCGGATGTTGGCAATTTGATCTCTGGTTCCTCTGCCTTTTCTAAAACCAGCTTGAACATCAGGAAGTTCACGGTTCACATATTGCTGAAGCCTGGCTTGGAGAATTTTGAGCATTACTTTACTAGCATGTGAGATGAGCTCAATTGTGTGGTAGTTTGAGCATTCTTTTGTATTGCCTTTCTTTGGGATTGGAATGAAAACTGACCTTTTCCAGTCCTGTGGCCACTGCTGAGTTCTCCAAATGTGCTGGCATATTGAATGCAGCACTTTCACAGCATCATCTTTCAGGATTTGGAATAGCTCCACTGGAATTCCATCACTTCCACTAGCTTTGTTTGTAGTGATGCTTTCTAAGGCCCACTTGACTTCACATTCCAGGATGTCTGGCTCTAGGTCAGTGATCACACCATCGTGATTATCTGGGTCGTGAAGATCTTTTTTGTACAGTTCTTCTGTGTAATTCTTTCCACCTCTTCTTAATATCTTCTGCTTCTGTTAGGTCCATACCATTTCTGTCCTTTATCAAGCCCATCTTTGCATGACATGTTCCTTTGGTATCTCTGATTTTCTTGAAGAGATCCCTAGTCTTTCCCATTCTGTTGTTTTCCTCTATTTCTTTGCATTGATCACTGAAGAATGCTTTCTTATCTCTTCTTGCTATTCTTTGGAACTCTGCATTCAGATGTTTATATCTTTCCTTTTCTCCTTTGCTTTTTGCTTCTCTTCTTTTCGCAGCTATTTGTAAGGCCTCCCCAGACAGCCATTTTGCTTTTTTGCATTTCTTTTCCATGGGGATGGTCTTGATCCCTGTCTCCTGTACAATGTCACGAACCTCATTTCATAGTTCATCAGGCACTCTATCTATCAGATCAGATCTAGGCCCTTAAATCTATTTCTCATTTCCACTGTATAATCATAAGGGATTTGATTTAGGTCATACCTGAATGGTCTAGTGGTTTTCCCTACTTTCTTCAATTTCAGTCTGAATTTGGCAATAAGGAGTTCATGGTGTGAGCCACAGTCAGCACCTGGTCTTGTTTTTGCTGACTGTCCAGAGCTTCTCCATCTTTGGCTGCAAAGAATATATTCAATCTGATTTCGGTGTTGACCATCTGGTGATGTCCATGTGTAGAGTCTTCTCTTGTGTTGTTGGAAGAGGGTGTTTGTTATGACCAGTGCATTTTCTTGGCAAAACTCTATTAGTCTTTGTCCTGCTTCATTCCATATTCCAAGGCCAAATTTGCCTGTTACTCTAGGTGTTTCTTGAGTCCTACTTTTGCATTCCAGTCCCCTATAATGAAAAGCACATCTTTTTTGGGTGTTAGTTCTAAAAGTTCTTATAGGTCTTCATAAAACCGTTCAACTTCAGCTTCTTCAGCATTAGTGGTTGGGGCATAGACTTGGATTACTGTGATATTGAATGGTTTGCCTTGGAAATGAAGAGAGATCATTCTGTCGTTTTTGAGACTGCATCCAAGTACTGCATTTCATGCTCTTTTGTTGACCATGATGGCCACTCCATTTCTTCTGAGGGATTCCTGCCCACAGTAGTAGATATAATGGTCATCTGAGTTAAATTCACCCATTCCAGTCCATTTGAGTTTGCTGATTCCTAGAATGTCGACATTCACTCTTGCCATCTCTTGTTTGACCACTTCCAATTTGCCTTGATTCATGGACCTGACATACCAGGTTCCTACGCAATATTGCTCTTTACAGCATCAGACCTTGCTTCTATCACCAGTCACATCCACAGCTGGGTATTCTTTTTGCTATACAGTTCTATATAAAGTCACTCAGCAAATAGATATATTTACATTGTGGGCATGGCTCTTCCATTCTGGACATGAATAACTATTTTTTTTCATTTTCTGTCTGATGGTAGATGCATTTATAATAGATCAGCTGATGTAATTTATCTAAAAATATAATGAGTCACAAAAAGGGGGATTTGTTATTGAAAGTAACTTTAACAATATACATAAAGGTCTCTCTTTTTCCTATCATTTCCCACATTAGAGACATTTAATTTATTCATGTTATAATTGTCCCCTTTATTCTTTATTCCTTTCTCCCTTCCTCTCTTCCTCCCTTTCTCCCTCCCTGTCTCCTTATTAGATCTTAAATTAATATTCTGAGTTGATAGTATCACAGGGTGAACTTTTTAAAAAATAAAATTAAAGTATATGAGGCCCAGACTCCCCACTCCTCATTCTTTTTCCTCCTTGTCCCCACTTCACTGCCTTCCTGATAGTGAAAAGTGTGACATATATTCTCATTTTTGTTTCAACCACACGATTATCTATAGCACCTGTGAAAATAGCTTTTGTTTAACATTTTAAGTATCAGCTTGTTCCCTTACTTTTAGTAAGGATAAATACACAGTATAGGAAATGATCTATAATATCCTATATCCTAGTCCGTTCAGGCTGCTATAAAACAAATTATCCTAAACCAGGTATATAAACAGCCAGTTGTTTATATTAATTATAAATTGTTATCTATATTGTTATTTATGTTGCTTATAAACAACAAAATTTTATATATCATTGTTCTGAGGGCTAGAACATGCCAAGTTCAGTGCAATCAGCGGATTCAGTGTCACAGGGCATGCTTTCTGGTTCAGAAAGGGCTGTTTTTTCTATGTCCTCACATGACAGGAGGGACAAGTGAGCCCTGGGGATCTCTTGTAACAAGGACACATATACCATTCATGAGGGCTCTGCAGTCTTGACTAATCACCTCCCAAAGACCAGGAGTTGTTTTGATGATTCTTTCAGACTGTCTGCCTAGACAGTCATATCACCTGTGAACAAAAATAATTTTATTTCTTTCTTCTCTATCTTCATATCTTTCATTTCCTTTTCCTGTCTTATTGCATTAGTGAGGACATCCAGTACAAAGTTGAAAAGGCATGATGAGAAGGAACATCCTTTTCTTATACCTGATTTTAGTGGGAAAGCTTTGAAGTTAGCACCATGAAGTATGATGTCAGGTATAAGGGTTTGGTTATTATGTCTTTTTTTGGTAGCTGTTCTTTATCAAGTGACAAAGTTACCCTCTATTTCTAGGGTTCTGAGGATTTTTATCATTAATGGGTTTTGTATTTTGTCAGCTTTTTTTCTACATCTATTGATATGATCATATGATTTTTCTTTTTAAGCCTGTTGATTAAATGGATTACTTTAAGTAATTTTCAAATGGTGAATCAGATTTACATAACTGGCATAAATTCCACTTGGTTGATAATGTATATATTTCTATTTGTTAAAAAGATAAAACTGTGTCTGATGATTTGCATCAAATGGATAAATTCCTAAAAATATACAACTCTCCAAAATTTACAAGAAAAGAAGTAGAAAAGTTGAATATTAAATACATTTTAAACAATTTGAATTTGTTATACATTTTCCAACAAAGAAAAATCTAGAAAATTTGACTGATGAATTCTTCCAAACAAGAAAAGAATAATACTAGTGTTATTCAAAAATCTACCAAATAATAGAAACAGAGAGAAAACCACAACTGCTTTTAGGAAAGCAATATAACCTTGCTTCCAGAACTAGACAAAAATATTATAAGCAATATTACAATCCTGAAGAAGGCAAGAGCTTAGGAGAATCAATGAATAAAATTGAAAGTCCATATTGCAGAAGTATAGCAAATGAGAAAGGAGGTAAGACAGAAGAGAAACAGTGACCAGACATAAAGATCCTATAGGCATGGAAGGGGTTCTGAAATTTAGTGAGGGCAATAGCCATTAGTTTATTCACATTAATATATGCAGCCTATGAGATTTAAAATAATAATTAAATTTATCAAGGAGAAGCTTGACCTAATATCACTGTTTATTTATTAATTCTTTTAAAATTTTTAAGAAACTATATTTATGTCACTTTTGCAACAAACAAAAGTAGAAAAGATTTAATATTTTCATTGTATATTATATTGTGATCAATTTTAATAATATTTATTTCATGTACAAAATGATTATTTTTAATTGAAATATAATTTGATTTACAATGGGTTTCCCTGATGGCTCATATGGTAAAGAATCTGCCTACAATGTGGGAGACCCAGGTTCAATCCTTGGGTCAGGATGATCCCCTGAAGAAGGAAATGGCAAACCACTCCAGTGTTCTTGCCTGGAAAATTCTGTGGACAGAGAAGTCTGTCAGGCTACAGTCCATGGGATCTCAAAGAGTGGGACACAACTGAGCGACTAACACTTTCACTTTTTACTTACAATGTTGTGTTAGTTTCAGATATATAGCAGAGTGATATAAACTCCTAATTTATCCCTCCCTCCCATACCTTTCCCCTTTGGTAACCATTAGCTTTTGTCTGGGAGTCTGTTTCTGTTTTGTAAATTTTAAGTTCATTTGTATCATATTTTTAGATTCCACATATATGTGATTTCATATGATATTAGTCGTTCTCTGTCTGGCTGACTTCACTCAATATGATAATCTCTAGGTCCATAGTCCATATATGTTGCTGAAAATGACATTACTTCACTCTTTTTAATGGTTGAGTAATATTCCATTATAAGATCAGATCAGATCAGATCAGTCACTCAGTCGTGTCCGACTCCTTGTGACCCCATGAACCGCAGCACGCCAGGCCTCCCTATCCATCACCATAATATTCCGTTATAACTATATGTAATATATATGCTATACACACACACACACACACACACATATCATATGTATAGTAACCCACTCCAGTATTCTTGCCTAGAGAATCCCATGGACAGAGGAGCCTGATGGCCTGCAGTCCACAGGGTAACAACAAACAGTCAGACATGACTGAAGCAACTGAGTGCATGCACACACACACACACACACACACACACACACACACACACACTTTTTTTATATATATACATATATATATATACACACACATAAATATGTGTATATATATATATGCATATATATCATATACACATACATACATATACCAGTCTTCTCTATCCATTCACCTCTTGGTGGAACTTAGGTTGCTTCTTTGTCTTGGCCATATAAATAGTGGTGCAGTGGACATTGGGGTGCATGTATCTTTCATACTGAGTCTTCATCTTTTCCAGATATACACCCAGGAGTGGGATTGCTGGATAATATGCACTTAGCAAGTAAACCACCACCACCACTATGGTACCGCTACAAAATGATTTTTAAAGCACATATAGCCTATATTACTAAAAAGCACATCACAATAATTTAAATCATCTTATTTAACTGACTGCTCACCTCCCTACCTCACAGTCAGTGTGAGTTTTTAAAGTAGGTTCAATAAAATTTCCTTTCTTCTTTTTCTTATCTGGCACCTTCTTTTTTGTTCTCCCCTGACTCTTTTCTTCCTTCTTTTATGGAATATAGCCACATATATCAAAAAATATCAAAGAAAATTTCCCTTACTTCTTGAATACAGTCCAACTAAGATTTTTAGTGACTCAAGAAAAATATGTATCATATTAGCTTATTAAGATAAAGTGTTTCTAAAACTCTGGAGTCAAACTATGACTCTAAGAATAATTCTGAAACTTCAGGCTATGTTTAAAAACTCTGGACAACATTTGATTCTATCTGCCCACAAAAATACATTACCTTTTAAGAAATTGCTGAAATCAGTCATGACTAACATTGGTGAGATAGTCTTGGTATAAGCTGTGCTAAGCAAGCAAATTAACCACACCCTCTCTGAAAAAAATTGCAGTTTCTTAACTCAGTTAAGAGTCTGTCTCCTGCTTTTACAAAGTATATGTGGGTCAAGAGGACTTTCTAATGATTTACTTTGAAAGATGACTCAAGATTTAGGCTTCCTCTGGTTGTGTCTGTCATCTTGGGGTCTTTGCTCTTCATTTTCACTGATAAATTAATAATAGACTGTATCCATTATTTGCACAGATAAACAGAGGTTAAAAAATAGTGCATCATTTATTTTGCCTCTAGGCTAATCATATATAAAACCTGCAACTCTTAAAAGGGTTTTCTCCTCTTTGGGAATATCTTAGAATACTTTGCAAAATAGGACAAATATTGAACAAAAATATACAAAAGTCTACTATCTTGCTCATAAAACAATGCATAGTTATTTCTTCAGCAATATATATTATGGAAACTTATAGTTCAGTATAACCTATTCTCTGATCTACGTTTAAGAAATCTATCATCTATGGATTACAGAAAAATTGAATCTGCTTTAGTTTACTAAAAATTAAAAGTTATAATTTCTATGGCTCAAACAAATAAAATCAATCATCAATCACAAAAACAACAAAAGCTAGACCCAGTTGCTGTCAAAACAATAATTTAATAAGGGAGTTAGCATGCAAGTTCATTCTCTTAAGAAAAGCCAGTTTTCCTCTGCCCTCTACAAGGCATTGTCAAAGTTAGAAATTTCAGGCACTAATTGCCTGAGTTTAGAAACTCTGGGGATTTACAAGTGTCAGAAGGTCAAAATATCAGGACAGGTAAGTGAAGTCTTGTTAGCATGAACTAGCAATTGAATTCTGGTGCTGCAGATGTTTCATATTAAATGAAAGGATGAAAAAGGAAAATAACCCAAGGGAGTACTGAGTTAAAAGCTGGTGGCAGCAGGAGGGCTTGGAGCAAAGCAATCATTAAAAGGCCTTTGCGTTTGGCTTCTTTAAAAGAGCTAATAACGCTTGCTGACTATGTGCCTCATGGTCGCATTCAGGTTTTTGGTTTTCATCCTCCTGCAAAGATGGCTTACCTTATATGTATACCCAATATGCATTTTTCCAAGCTACTCTTACATACATGAAGGTTGCTGCAGACACAGGCAGAAAACCCTGTATATGGAGATCTTACAGAATACGTTTTCCTTTCTGTGCTTGGCCTTTTATATATTTCTGCTGAAACTCAAAATGATTTTCTTACACACTCGCTATCCTCTGTTTTCTTTCCAGTGAGCTCAGTTTCTGAATAACTTACAGTCAGCCCTGTAGGTGCTCTATCCTTCACAATTTCCCCAGTCCCTGGTGGGGTTGGGGGAGAACAAAGTCAAGAGACAGTTCCCAGAAAATACACCTATGTTAGAGCTGGGAGGCAGAAGGCCAGCATCAATGGAGAGTAGTTCTGTCTTAAACCATTGAAAGTCAGTGCCTTTTAGGAATCAAACTGCATTTCAAATTTATTCTTTGATTTTATTCATAAGAGTAATATGCTCATAAAAATGGGCTTCCCTGGTGGCTCAGTGGGTAAAGTATCCATCTGCAATGCAGGAGTCCCAGGTTTAATCCCGGGGTTGGGAAGATCCCCTTGGAGAAGGAAATGGCAACCCACTCAAATATTCTTGCCCAGGAAATCCCTGGCAAGGCTGACAGGCTACAGTCCATGGGGTTGCAAGAGTTGGACATGACTTAGCAACTAAACCACAATGCTCATAAAAATTAAAATCAATATAGAATGTAAATCCTTTCCTTGAATACTCCCTCAATCTAAACATCTTGATATGCAGTCATTTTCCAGCATTATCATATGAATATGTAATCATATTTGTACAAATATACATACATCAGTACACTCATAATTTTTGTAAACTGGGTTATAGTTTACATAAAATAGAATGCACACATTTTAGTGTACAATTTAATGAATTTTAACAAATGCACACTCCTGAGTAATCTCCACCCCAATGAAGATATAGAATATACTTATCACCCCAGAAATTTCCCACTTGCTCCTTTCTAGTCAATTTTAACAGCCCCTTCTCATCACCCCAGAAGTAATTAATGCTTAGATTTCAAACATCATAGATGGTTTTGCCTTTTCTTAAACTTTATACGCTTTCTGGTATTATTCCCTTTGTTCAATATAATGCTTTTGATTTTCTACCACTTGTTGCCACATGTATCAGTAATTCATTCCTTTTTTTTGGGGAGGGTGAAGTATGAATCTAAGTTTTTTAAGATCTTCCTATTAACAGACATTTGCACATATGTCATTTTCTATACACAAAGGCAACCGTACTTTGCAGTTTTTTGGTGGCTTTCTTTTCATTTTTTCATTCAGAATTACATCTAGGACATGCTTTCTTAAATGTCTCTGTGACTTACCTGATTCTTTACTAAGGCTGCATAGTTTTTCTTCATATGATGCTCTACATATTATATATTTCATCTACTTACAATTATGTCCTCTCAATATTAACAGTTTTGCAAATTAAAGTTACCCCTGGGGGCATTTGTGTACAAATACTTCTGTGTACTAAATACAGAATGTCTAAATAAAAAACCTATTACTCTGCAACCTTATTACCAAGATATGACTATACTTAAGGTTTTTTTTTTTAATAATAAGCTGGTAGTTATAAGACAATTACTTTTATATGGATACATATTTCAATTTTATTTTTATTAACTTTAAAAATACTTCTTAATTCTCTGATATAAAAGATGAGAAATTTAGTATTTTTGTACTACTCCCTCCATTCCGTCTCCATCTCCAGATATATACTTTGGCTATGTAGTTATTTTTATGTTATAAACATCTTTACATTCTGTTCCTCAACAATTAGTCATACTTATTTTATCTAGAATTTGCTTCTATAAATTAAACACATATAAGAGCATTTCACATCTATAATTGTATAAATTTTATTCACTCAAGAATCAAGCAATAAAAATAGGACAAAAGAAGCAATAATTGTAACCTTAATTCAATAAACCCTTTCTACTTAAAGGCAAAAATTCCAAGTGTTAGAGAGTGAAGTAATCTATTTTGTCTATTTTTCATCAGCTTTCTCAAAAAACTTTATATAATCAACTAGAATTTGCATTTTATATTAACTATTATTTTTTGGTATTCCTGTTTCATTTTATAGAAATATCTTCATACAGATTACTTTTTCATGCAAGATGAATGATGATTAGCTTTGAGCTTTCACAGTTTAAAATATTAACTTGCCCAGATATTTGAAAGTTTGGAATCGAATGGAGGGGTCTGATGCCCTTTGGTTTTCTGTCCTTCACAGTGAATGTTCATTTAATCTCTGAATGCATTCAGGTTTTTTCCCTTTTATACATGGTGTTATCAAATTTCCAAGATCCACCAAGGCTATTCATATATCCTGCCTGTTGTTTAGTAGACATTTCTATCTACACACTACTTCTTTTTTATTCTCCTTTATTTAAAGTGTTATCTCTCTTCCATTTTTCTTGCCATCAGCCTCTGCTACTACTGCTAAGTTGCTTCATTTGTGTCCGACTCTGTGCAACCCCATAGACGGCAGCTCACCAGGCTCCCCCGTCCCTGGGATTCTCTAGGCAAGAACACTGGAGTGAGTTGCCATTTCTTCTCCAATGCGTGAAAGTGAAGTTGCTCAGTCGCGTCCAACTCTTGGCGACCCCATGGACTGCAGCCTACCAGGCTCCTCCGTCAATGGGATTTTCTAGGCAAGAGTACTGGAGTGGGGTGCCATTGCCATAAGATCCAACAATTCCATTTCTGGATATTTATTCACAGGCAATGAAAACACTAACTTGAAACGATACATGTTTCCACATGTTCACTATAGCATTATTTACAATATCCCAGGTATGGAAACAACATGAATGTTCATCAATGGATAAAGAATATATGATGTATATACATGTAAACCTTTAAATTTAATACTACTTTATATTTAATACTACTCAGATAAAAAAGAAGGAAACCTTGCCATTTGTGACAACATGGATAAGTTTCGATGGTATTATGCTAAGTGAAATAAGTCAGGTAAAGAAGGACAAATACTATACGCTTTCACTTAACATGTGAAATCTATAAAACAACAAACGAACAAAGCAAAACTCAGGTACAGCAAATGGATTGGTGATTATCAGAGAGGAAGGAGATGGGGGTGGGCAAAAGAGGTGAAAGGAGCTAATTGTATCATGACAGATGACAGTGATTTACTATGGCAATCACTTAGTATGTTGTACACCTGAAACTAATATAATTTCAAATACCAATTTTACTTCAGTTTTAAAAATCCACAACTATAAGATCTATTTCCTTATTTAAAAATCAAGCATTATACCTTACAACAAGAATACCTTTCTGTAGCTTTGAATTCATTGAGTATAAACTCTATTTTTCTTTCCATTTCTTTAAGTACAATTGTGCTTTGACTAAGGACACTTATCCTATACTAACTAGCAGTCTTTGGGATATCTTCCATTGATCAAAAGTGAAAGACAAATAGGCAACATGTACAAGAACTCCAAGGTACATAAGTCTGTTCATATGAAAAAAGACTGAAGTCTCACTGTGTGGTGTTACTAATGGCCCTCAACTGGGCAACCTTCTGAAAAGTACAATTTTTAATAAAATGCAGTTTACTTTTCTGTAGGTAATAAAGAAAGGAGAGGAAAGCAAACACAGGGGAAGGTAGTGGAAACAGCAGCTGCTAAGTGCAGAAACTGGAAATGCAAACCTTAAGCAAATTCGTCAGGTCGCTCACATAAATACTGTAAAAATATAGTCTCTGAAGCCATAATTTGAAGCCATGGCTGCTTTTAAGGGCAGTTTTGTTAAGGTTAATATGTAAGCCAAATTATTTGATATACAGTATTGGCAATGAACTTCATATATTCTGAGCTAAAATAACTTCATAATAATATGGCAACAGCTTTGGCAACTACTCCAGACATCAAGCAATTAAATAAAAAAGACTCCCAGCCTTCTCTTTTATATAGTCACTAATTAGTTCATAAGATAATCTTTTGTTTTTCCAACTTTCTAAAATTTAATATCTTTCTAACGAATGACTTAAACTATAAAGCTGATGTCATTTTAAAAAATATTGCTGAGACACTCTCTTTTTAAAGGTTATTAGAAACCTTGCTTCAACCAAAGTAGTTAGAAGACACTTCTTTCCCCTCACCCCAAAAGAGGAAAAAGATTTATTCCTGAGACAAACTGAACAAAAGAGGATGTGGCTTGGGGCATGTCAGGCCTGGCAGAGGGAAATGGTGAGGAACCAGACTGAGACTAGGGGGATTAATTGAACAGCTGCAGGTTGAACAGCAGGTCCTGTCCCCTACTCCTTCCAGCTCCCTTCCTTGTTTGACTCAAAGAGCACAGGTAACTAAGCTTATTACCAACACACACACACACACAGCCTCAGCAGCAGATCACTGGAAGAATTCTCTCTAGAGAAACTTCATGGATCCAGACAAAAAAAACTAAAGATATACCTATTATCAAAAGCGAGAGCCCACACCCTTGATGTGGGAACCCAGAAGCAGAAGGATATTATAGCCGCAGGGGTCCTCTCTAGGAGTAAGGTTCCCAAGCCTCACACTGGGCTCCCTAGCCTGGGGAGCTGCACTCAGAAGATGAGTCCCCATAATATTTGGCTTTGAAAACCAGTGGGGCTTACTTCTGGAAGAGCTAAAAGACTGAGAAACTGAGATGCTGCTCTTGAAAGATTTATGTAAAAGCTCTATCATTCTGAGTACCAGCAAGAGCAGCAGCTTGAAAAGTACCTGAACCATATGAAGAGACTCATTGACTAATTTTACGGCATTAACCAGAAGGACAAAGATCTAGTGGAACTTTCTCCAAAGATGGAAGAGTTGGCAGGCATTGTTTCTGTAAGTTACGTGATATTTCCAAAGTCCAGTCAAAGTATAAAGTGTGGGCAGTTTTGTGAACACTTCACCAGACAAGTACAAGAGGAGAAAATTGAGGTAAGGGGTTTGAGATGTTCATAAGAGTGATATTAATAGAAATAATGAACCATTGATCTAAGTTTTAAGTGAATGCAGGATAGAACTGATAGAGAAATAATAAAAGGGTCAATGGCTCTATGATCAAGATGAGATAGAAGAATTGGCATATTGAAAGTAAACTGAACAGAAAAATAAGGATCTTAGGAACCTCTCTACATCTAGAGATCAGCCTTGATTCCTCCATCATCACCATGTCTTCTCCATAAGTAAGTCTTGTTAGCTCCACAACCGAGGTGTTTTCTGAGCCTTCCACTTTTCACCTATCCTCTGCTGAAACACTCAACTATGTATAGTAGACCACTGGAACACCTGCTAACAAGTGTACTGCTCTTACTCTTGTCTCCCTGTTCTTCTCATAATGCAGCCTCTACATAGAAACTAGAATGATTTGCTCTGGTTATTAAGAGAATTAAGTATTCTCTTAATTGCTCCCAATCACACTTTAAATAAAACCTAAATTTCTAACAAACTCTCCAATACTCTAGATTATCTTTTCCTACAGACATTGCTGATTTTGGTCTCTTACCACACTTATTATTGTTGAAGAATTAACTAAGAGACCAGGATGCAAGACAGATCATAAAGCTAAGGCTGATGTCACATAGAATATGAATGAGGCATGATGCAATGAAAAGCTCTCAAGAGATATGTACACTTAATTGACCATTAATTTTAATTAAGTGAATTTAGGAAGTAACAGAAGCATAGTGTACTATAAACTCTAAAGATAGATAGACTCTAAAGATGTCTGTCTATCTATCTTTAGTTAGCTATTAGTGCTATTAGTGCTATATCTTTAGTTAGCTATTAGTGCTAACTAATAGCAGTTAGCACATTGCCTGGTAGAATGCTGCTGCTGCTGCTAAGTCGCTTCAGTCATGTCCGACTCTGTGTGACCCCATAGACAGCAGCCCACCATGCCCCCCCGTCCCTGGGATTCTCCAGGCAAGAACACTGGTACCCAATAAATTTTGGTTGGTTGAGTAGATGCATGAATGCTTCATTAATGCATGAGGTTTTATTGGATGGATGTCTTAGAGTCTATTGTTCTTATCTGCTGGGTATCTATCTATTCTTTCTGATTTTGTTTTGGAAAATAACAGTCTTCATTTCATGAAGTCTTGTTAGAACCATCAGCCAAGGAGTCTCACCCGTTCCTGGCCATTGGCTTAGTATAAGCCAATCAGAGTTCTTTAGGGAATTTCAACTTTGACCAGAATGATGTTGAGACACCAAAACTATAGGAGCTGATTTTGTGTCAATGTTAATACATTAAGAAGATTTTCCCTTAGTTCCTGTCTCCAGTATCCCTGGGGGACCCCCTACTTTCTTTGCTTTTTGAGTGATGTTTCTTCAACTTTTTCTTTACTATTTTGAGCTGCATCATAGGCTTTTAATAAACTCATTTTGGGCATAAGTTAAGCAGAGCTCTTTTCTCTTGCTTGCAACCAAATAATGCTAACTAAAAAGTTGAAAATCTAATGCAATTACGAGAAAGCATGTTTACTTTAATAACTATTGAGTACTGCTGTCTACAAAAAACAATAATGAGTACCAAAAATTTAAAACTTATTTCTGAAACAGTTCTTATCTTCAAGTAACTTAAGACAATTTTAGAGAAATTAGGAAGATTGTAAAATAAATTTAATTCAAGAAAAAATGAGGCGGCTTAGCTTTTCTCTCGGTTTGGACTCGAGGCCTCTGTTGCAGCCATGCTCCGCCAGATCATCGGTCAGGCCAAGAGGCATCCTAGCTTGATTCCCCTCTTCGTATTTATTGGGGCAGGAGGGACTGGAGCAGCACTGTATGTCATCCGCCTGGCATTGTTCAATCCCGATGTCAGTTGGGACAGAAAGAATAACCCAGAACCCTGGAACAAACTAGGTCCTAATGATCAGTACAAGTTCTACTCTGTGAATGTAGATTACAGCAAGCTGAAGAAAGAAGGTCCAGAATTCTAAATGAAATATTTCACTATAAAGCTGGTTAGAATGAAGGCCTTCCAGAAGCCATCCGCACAATTTTCCACTTAACCAGGAAATATTTCCCCTCTAAATGCACGAATTCATGTTGGTGTATTGTGTTGGGGTTTACACTGATGAATAAATAGTCTGAAACTTGAAAAAAAAAAAAAAAGAAAAGAAAAAATGAGATTAGTGGTATGATACAGGTAAAATGACAAGGTAATTGAGAAAGGGATCTTCAGTTGGGGAAATCATGGCAGAATCAATAGTTGTCTTATGCTTAGGATTTAGGCAAGCTGACTTTAAACATTCAGGATCAGTGTAAGCAGGACACAGATGGGAAAGCATCAAGTATGTGTGATGATCAGTGAGTAGATCAATTTGCTATAGCATGGGTTTCATGGAGGACAATAATTTAAAAAATTAGGTTGCAAGGAGTAGTTTAGAGCTGAAAAATCAGGCTGAAAGAAGTCTAGCTTGTATTTTGTATGCAATAGGAAGCCCCAAACATTATTTGTTTAGAGTTGTTTGGAAAAGAAAGGCTTGTAAAGTCATACATGATGTGCTGGAGCAAGGTTAAGAACAAATTGAAGAGACACATTTACAAGGCATTGTGATAGTTCAATCAAGGTATAATTAGTACCAAAATGAAGAAACTTTCTATCCAGTTGATGAAAGAAACAAAGGTAAGAAAAAAAAAAAAAAAAGGCAGTGAGGCCTTTAACTGAATAAGGTGCTAAAATTAATATAAAATATCCCACAGCTCTGTATTTCAAATCCACATTTTCCTGCTTTCCCTCTCCTGAGTTTCAATCATTCATCTCCAGCTGCCCACACAGCATCTGCACTCAGATAGGTCAGCACTGTCATAAACTAACATGCCAAAAATCGGTATCTTTTTTATCCTCTACCCCACACATGGCCTCCCATTCTTTTTTCACAAACTTAGAAATATCTCTCCCTCTTCCTGTCTTTCAGCTCCCACTAATGTCTATATCACATCAATCAGAAAAGACCTTTATTCACTTATGCCTGGTTCACTACATCTGCTTCCTGATAAATCTCCCTGTTTCCATTTCTCCCCACTACATAGCAGGACATCAATAAATTCTGCCTAAAGTTGGTAAATTAATCTGAGAAGGACAATGCAGCTTTCACTGCCATATGGATCTGCTGAAACACTTAAAAATATTACTTATGCTCAATAAATTATGATGGATTGTACTTGCTCCAAATTTTATTGTTTTTGATTTCTTGAGGTCACTATTTTATTTGGGTATGTATGTGTGCGTGTCAGGGAGAGCAACTGTGGGCATGTGCACATACTAACAATAGGATCAAAGAAGATAAAGGACCTGGGCTTCACCGGGGCAAGGACCATATTTCCCAGTTAGATACCATTTTTTATCTCTAAATTCTAGGGAGTTATGAGGAGGAAAGACAGAACTTGAAAAGACAGCTGCCATATACATCTACTAGGTGAGTACTGTAAGGTCAAAACCCTCTGCTTATCTGTTCATATATTCAGTTTCCTGATATTTAGAGGTTGCTATCAGTTGAACTCATCCTCATAATGTCTAGTATGAATCCATATTACTCCAGTAAAAGCCAATATCCTGTGGTAGTAGAAGATGCTTAAAAAATACTGGTTTAGTCAAGTTAATGAAAATCACCAAACACTAGAAAATTACCAAAATGCTAGAAAAGAACAAAATTAATTCTGTTAGAAAAGAAATAGCCAAGGATAGTTTAATATGATTTTTAGAATATATACTTGATGGGAGGAGAGTGATAGGTTTCTGAGTGCAAAGCCAGGTTTCTGCCATCTTGTTGCAATTCTGTGCACTCAGGGCAGGGTTAAGATGAAATGGTAGTGTTCCTAAATTTAATGAGTTCAGAATGAACATAGATTTATGGGTATTTAACACTGTCACTGTTTACAGTGGGTATAGGACAATAGGATGACAAATGTGTTTGTTTAAGATAGTTTGAACATGAATTTAGTAATTAGGAGATTTGGAAGTTTTGTTTTTTTTTAATTGAGTATAGGTAGTCCACTTAGAGATCTAATTTTTTACAAAGTCTTGCAATATATTCATAATAAACTCAGGCTTAATTCTATGATTCATTATTCAAATATCTCCATGTTGGCAGATTCTGACTTCACCATTTCTAAAACTTGACATTGTTTCAAACATCAAGGCTGTCTTAAAGCAAAAATAAAACAATGAGAACTGTAAACAAAGACAGTTTTTTATGTTTAAAAAGTATACAGCATTGAGTTTTTTTTTTTTACTAAAACAATGGATTGTTATTTTTCTGTTCTTTAAGCCTTTTTCTTTTCTTATCTATCACCAAAACATAATTCATCAGAATTACAAGGACAGATTTCCATGCAGTTGTATTTCCTCTTGAGGAAAAAGAAACAGCTCCCTGGCTGTGATAAACTTGATCTATAGTGTTTTTGCATATAAACCTAAGTTTTGTGATAATAAAGCTGCTATAAACCTCCTTTTCAGTGAAAACCCCTTCAAGCTAATATTCATTTATTTATTCAGTCTGTGTCCAAGCCCTCAAAAGTATATGTAGCATGTTTCATGGAAAATTTTGAATCAATGATGGGCAAACAGGAAGGTCAGTTTATTTTATGAATATGCAAATATATGTACTCATAATACTGGGTGCTATTTTTGTTCAGTTATTAAGTTGTATCTGACTCCTTGTGACCCCATGGATGCAGCAAGCCAGGCTTCCCTGTCCTCCACTATCTCCCAGAGTTTGCTCAATTTCATGTCTATTGAGTCAGTGATGCTATCTAACCATTTCATTCTCTACTGTCCCCTTCTCTTTTTGCCTTACATCTTTCCCAGCATCAGGGTCTTTTCAAATAAGTTGGTTCTTCACATTAGGTGGTCAAAGGATTGGAGCTTCAGTTTCAGAATCAGTACTTGCAATGAATATTCAGGGTTGATTTCCTTTAGGACTGACAAGTTTGCTCTACTTGCAGTTCAAGGGATTCTCAAAAGTCTTCTCCAGCACCACAATTCAAAAGCATCAGTATTTTAGCACTCAGTCTTCTTTATGGTTCAATTCTCACATCCATACATGACTATTGGAAAAACCACAGCATTGACTCTATGGACTTTTGTCGGCAAAGGGATGTCTCTGCTTTTTAATATGTTGTCTAGGTTTGTCATAGCTTTCCTTCCAAGGAACAAGTGTCTTTTAATTTCATGGAACAGTCACCATCTGCAGTGATTTTGGAGCCCAAGAAAATAAAATCTGTCACTGCTTCCACTTTTTCCCTTCTATTTGCCATTAAGTGATGGGACTGGATGCCTTGATCTTAGGTTTTTTTAATGCTGAGTTTCAAGCCAGCTTTTTCACTCTCTTCTATCACCCTTATCAAGAAGCACATTAGTTCCTCTTCACTTTTTGCCATTGGAATGGTATCACCTGCATATATGAAGTTGTTGATATTTTTCTCAGCAATCTTGACTCCAGCTTGTGATCCATCCAGCCTGGCACTTCACATAAAGTACTCTGCTTAGAAGTTGAATAAACAGGGTGACAATACACAGTCTTATACTCCTTACCCGGTTTGGAACCGTGTCAGTTGTTGCATGTCCAGTTCTAATTGTTGCTTCTTGACCCACATATAGGTTTCTCAGAAGACAGGTAAGGTGATCTGGTACTCCCATATCTTTAAGAATTTTTCACAGTTTTTTATGATCCACACAGTCAAAAGCTTTAGTGTAGTCATTGAGGCAGAGGCAGATGTTTTTCTGGAATTCCCTTGCTTTCTCTATGATCCAACAAATATTAGTGATTTGATCTCTGGTTCCTCTGCCTTTTCTAAATCCAGCTTGAATATCTAGAATTTATCAGTTCATGTACTGCTGAAGCCTAGCTTGAAGGATTGTGTGTATTTCTTTGCTAGCATCAGAAATGAGCACAATTGTATAGTAGTCTGAACATTCTTTCACATTGCCCTTCTTTGGGTTTGGAATGAAAATTGACCTTTTCCAGTCCTGTGTCCATTGTTGAGTTTTCCAAATTTGCTGAGATATTGAATGAAGCATTTTAATAGCATCATCTTTTAGGATTTTAAATAGCTCAGCTGGAATTCCCTCACCTCCACTAACGTTGTTCATAGTGATGCTTCCTAAGGCCCACTTGACTTCACATTCCAGCATGTCTGGCTCTAGGTGAGTGATCACACTATCGTGGTTATCTGAGTCATGAAGATCTTTTTTTGTACTGTTCTTCTGTGTATTCTTGCCACCTCTTCTTAATATCTTCTGCTTCTGTTAGGTCCATCCTGTTTCTGTACTTTATTGTGCCCATCTTTGCATGAAATTTTCCCTTGGTATCTCTAATTTTCTTGAAGACATCTCTAGTCTTTCTCATTCTATTGTTTTCCTCCATTTCTTTGCTCTTTTCATTTAAGATGGTCTTTGCTATTCTCTGGAAGTCTGCATAAGGCTGAGTACTGATATTCTTTCCCTGATTGAAAGTGAAAGTGTTAATCATTTGCTCACTTGTGTCCAATTCTTTGAGAATCTAGGAACTGTAGACCTCTGTCTGTGGAATCCTCCGACCATGGAATTCTTCAATCAAGAATACTGGAGTGGGTTGCCATTCTCTTCTCCAGGGGATCTTCCTGACACAAAAATCAAACCTGGATCTCCTGCATGGCAGGCAGATTCTTTATTGTATGGGCCACTAGAGAAGCCCCTTTCTGCTGTTGGGGATTCTCAATTGCTAATGTCAAGGATAAGTGCAGGAGACAGACCTTTGTAAATCACAAAGATAATAAAATTGTTATGTAGATAAGGTCTGTAAGAAATGGCACCTGATTTGCTGCAAAACCACATGAAAGAAAGAGAGGATACCTTGCCCCAGTAAGTAGTTTTTACATTAGAAATTAAAGGATAAGTAGGAATTAAGAAGGGGAAATATAGTGACTTTAAGAAGGAAATTTGAGACAGATGGTGGAGCATCTATAGAAATCATGTTGTAAAAGATCATTTTGTAAAAGAGAGTCCAGTATTTTCCAGGAACTAAAAAGTTCATCACAGCCAGAGACAGAATGAGAAGTTTGAGACAGCATTGGGGAATCTAGGATTCTGGCATATTTCCTGATTGCTCGTCTCACTTCATACACAGCCAAAGTTTGGAGTCATCCACAACAGAGGAAAGAGTATTACAGTTCAGCTGGAGCTTACAGAGGGAGTACTGCAAATGTGTCCCTGTTCAACTGGAGCATGGGCAGGATCATAAAAAGTGGTGAATGTCACAGTGATGACTATTGCCCTCAGACTTCCTCCCTTATCCCTGAGGCAAAGTTAGAGGAGCAGGGAATTGGAGTTTTAAGTTTCTCATGGAAACCAGAATCGAAGAAGAAAGTGTTAGTTGCCAGTTGAGTCTGACTTTCTGGGATCCCATGGACTGTAGCCCGCCAGTTTCCTCTATCCATGGAATTCTCCAGGCAAGAATACTGGAGTAGGTTGTCATTTCCTTCTCCAGGGGATCTTCCTGACCCAGGGAATGAACCCAGGTCTCCTGCATTGCAGGCAGACTCTTTACCATCTGAGCCACCAGAGAAGCCTCCAAACTTCTTCCCTTTACCCTGAGGCAAAGTTGGAGGAACAGGGAGTTGGAGTTTAAGTTTCTCATGGAAACCAGAATTAAAGCATGTCCCAAATCAATGACTGCTGCTGTCATACCACAGACACACGTACACTAGGTCCTCCAATATGTTGGCGTAAGAGGAGCAAGACATCCCACAGCTGGCCACTTATCAATAATCCAATGGCTGCAAGGGTAAGCTAGCCTCTGGCACATGAGCAACAGCAGACATCAGAGCTCTAAGGATACAGCCTTGGAATCAGCTACTGGGGGTGGGGGTGGGGTGTGTGTGTGTGTGTGTGTGTGTGTGTGTGAGCGCGCGCACGCGTGCGTGTGTGTGTAAACGAATTTCCCAGTAATTTTTTAAATCACAGTTATATGTAGCATGTATTCCTGACATTCTTTGCTCACTTATCATCAAATAAATTTTAATTCATTGATATTTTATTTAAAATTAAATTTAAATTTCTTTGACCAAAATTGAGCAAAGAATGTCAGGGATACATGCTACATATAATTGTGATTAAATAAATTACTGGGTAGTTTTTATCTCTATTACCTGCTGGAGTACAAATTCCCCTAAAGAAGAAATGTCTTTCCTTTCATCACTGTAGAGTGCCTTGCATGCAGTAAACTCTCAAAACGGGTGGGGTTTTTTTTGTTTTTTTTTTTTTTTCAATAAAAGAATGGTGCTATTTCCTCTCATGAGGGACAATGTACTGCTGAAGCCTAGCTTGAAGAATTTTGAGCATAATCTTGCTAGCATGTGAAATGAGTGCCATTATACAGTAATTTGGAGAAGACAATGGCAAGCCACTCCAGTACTCTTGCCTAGAAATTCCCATGGATGGAGGAGCCTGGTAGGCTGTTGTCCATGGGGTCGCTAGGAGTTGGCCTCGACTGAGTGATTTCACTTTCACTTTTCACTTTCACACAATGGAGAAGGAAATGGCAACCCACTCCAATGTTCTTGCCTGGAGAATCCCAGGGATGGCAGAGCCTGGTGGGCTGCTGTCTATGGGGTCGCACAGAGTCAGACACGACTGAAGCAACTTAGCAGCAGCAGCAGCATACAGTAATTTGAACAATCTTTGGCATTGCCTTTCTTCAGGATTGGAGTGAAAACCGACCTTTTCCAGTCAAGTGACCCCCGCTGAGATTTTCAAATTTGCTGGCATACTGAGTGCAGCACTTTCACAGCATCATCTTTTAGGATTTGAAATAATTCATCTGGAATTCTATCACCTCCACTAGCTTTGTTTATAGTAATGCTTCTTAATACTTACTTGACTTCATACTCCAGGATGTCTGTCTCTAGGTGAGTGACCACACCATTCTGGTTATCTGGGTCATTAAGAGTGTTTTTGTATAGTTCTACTGTGTATTCTTGACACCTTTTCTTAATCTCTTCTGCTTCTGTTAGGTCCTTGCCATTTTTGTTCTTTATTGTGCCCATTTTTACATGAAATATCCCCTTGGTATCTACATTTGCTTAAAGAGATTTCTAGTCTTTCCCATTCTATTGTTTTCCTCTGTTTCCTTGTACTGTTCACTTAAGAAGGCTTTCTTAACTCTCCTTGCTGTTCTCTGGAACTCCGCATTCAGTGGGTATATCTTCTCCTTTCTCCTTTGTCTTTCACTTTCCCTCTTTTCTCAGCTATTTGTAAGGTCTCCTCAGAAAACCATTTTGCCTACTTGCATTTCTTTTTCTTGGGGACCCCCTTTCCACTCCAGCAGGGCCTTTGCCTCAACCCCCAGCCACACGTTGACCGACATCCAATACCAGTGAAGGCCTACATGCTTAACGAGGACCAGCAGTGGATCAACCAGGGCACCAGGCATGTCATCGACTATGCTGAGTGACCGAAGGGCAAGTCTTGCTAGTTAGGGCCAGACAGAACATCTTCCACTGGAGAAGGGAATGGGAAACCACTTCAGTATTCTTGCCTTCAGAACCCCATGACCAGTATGAAAAGGCAAAAAGATATGACATTGAAAGATGATCCCCACAGGTCAGTAGGTGTCCAATATACTACTGGCAAAGAGCAGAGAAATAGCTACAGAACGGATGAAAAGGCTAAGGCAAAGCAGGGCTTCCGTGTGGCTCAAACAGTAAAGAATCTGCCTGAAATGCAGGAGACCTGGGTTCAATTCCTGGGTTGGGAAGATCCCCTGGAGAAGGAAATGGCAAGCCACTCCAGTATTCTTGCCTGGTGAATTTTGTGAAAAGGGAGTCTGGAGGGCTACAGTCCACAGGGTTGCAAAGAGTCGGACACAACTGAGTGGCTAAATTTCACTTTTTCACTTTCAAGCCAAAGCAGAAACAATGCCCAGTTGTGGTTGTACCTGGTGGTGAAAGTAAAGTCCAAGGTTGTAAAGAACAATATTGCATAGGAACCTTGAATGTTAGGTCCATGAATCAAGGTAAATTGGATATGGTCAAACAGGAGATGACAAGACTGAACATCGACATTTTAGGTATCTGTGAACTAAAAATGAATGGGAATGGGCAAATTCAATTCAGATGACCATTATATCTACTCCTGTGGGCAAGAATTCCATAGAAGAAATGGAGTAGCCCTCAGTCAACAAGAGTCCAAAGTGCAGAGTTGATTGCAGTCTTAAAAATGACAGAATGATCTCAGTTCATTTCCAAAGCAAACTGTTCAGGATATACATCTTGAATTTGACTGGCTTAGAATTATTGGTGTGTTGAATGAGTATTTTTCTTTCTTTAAGGTATTCAGCTTTATCCCCAGTTTACAGCTGGAAACCTCATTCTGCTCTAAGGTCTAGAAAAAGTAAAAATATAGCATAGAGTCAGGTATCTAGTGAGTAAAGTAACCATGACAAAAACTCTTTGGCCTTGAGCTTGCTCTAATATCAAGCAAAGTCTTTGTGCTTGTAGCATTATCATTTTAAATAAAATCAGATAAATTTAAAACTAAATAATTATCATTCTTCAAAGCTCAGGAAACTGGCTTGATTTCAGACATTAAAATGTTTGTACTGTATTAATATTGGATCATACAAATTAGCATATATTATGCATAGCACTTCATAGCTTTGTTCTTTTGAAAAAATTTTAAACCACCCTTAAAGTTATTTACTTAAGGCAGATGGTATTTTCTGCCCTTTCTTTTTAGTAAAAGATTATTTGATCCAAGATAATGAGAAGTGTTCCTTTGAGGACTGAAGTCTCATTTATTCCCTCAGATAGAAGCATACATCAGAGGCATATTTCAAGACTTTGAATTGCTTGGTCAAGTAGCTTGTGCATGGTTGGTATTTGTTGGTTAGCTGGTTTATTGAAAGAAGAAAAGTGAAAGTGAAGTTGCTCAGTTGTGTCCGACTCTCTGCGACCCCATGGACTGTAGCCTACCAGGCTCCTCCATTCATGGGATTCTCCAGGCAAAAATACTGGAGTGGGTTGCCATTTCCTTCTCCAGGAGATCTTCCCAACCCAGGAATCGAACCCAGGCCTCCCACATTGCAGGCAGACGCTTTACCATCTGAGCCACCAGGGAAGCTGGTTTATTAGTAGATTTTAAATCAAATACATTTAAAAGTTTGGGAAATATTAATGAAAAGAAATATCATTGGTGAGCAAAGAGAAATAATTAGGAGTTTAGGAGATACGGAATCTTGAATTGTACAACTTTCACTTTTAAAAAACAAAATCATTTTAATGACTTTAACTTGATTCATAATGTGGAGTAATGCTTGAGATGGCACCTAATACTAGAAGCACTAAATTAATTTATTCTTTAAATGAATATTTTTGAATGATTATATGCTTGTTTCCTTATTTGTTGTTATTGTCTTTGTTTAGTCCCTAAGTCATGTCCAACTCTTTGCAAACCCACGGACAGTAGCCAGCCAGGCTCCTCTGTATATGGGATTTCCCAGGCAAGAATACTGGCTGCTGCTAAGTCACTTCAGTCATGTCCAACTCTATGTGACCCCATAGGTGTCAGCTCACCAGGCTCTCCTGCCCCTGGGATTCTCCAGGCAAGAACACTGGAGTGGGTTGTCATTTCCTTCTCCAATGCATGAAAGTGAAAAAGTGAAAGTGAAGTCACTTGGTCGTGTCTGACTCTTAGTGACCCCATGGACTGCAGCCCACCAGGCTCCTCCATCCATGGGATTTTCCAGGCAAGAGTACTGGAGTGGGGTGCCATTGCCTTCTCCAAGAATACTGAAATGAGTTGTTATTTCCTACTCCAGAAGATCTTCCTGACCCAGGGATCAAATCTGCCTCTCCTGCATTGGCAATTAGATTCTTTACTGCTGAGCCACCAGGGAAGCTTGTTTTCTTATTTTAAATAAAATTCTAATTAGTTTAAATTCAGGGTCAGAGATGAACTATTAGAATACGATACCCACAAAACATATTATAAATAATCTATTAAAAATAATTAATTTTGGTGTGAAAAACTGACCTGGATGGAAAATGTAATTTCTCCTTTATTTATTCCAAAGTAAGTTAGACCAGAATCTAGGTTATAAACATGTATTGATGACTGATTAATTCATGTTTATAACCATGGTTGATTTTTGTGTCAATTTGCCTGGACCAAAGTGCCCAGATATCTGGTCAAAAACTATTCTGGGATGTTTCTTTGTAGACATTTGGGGATGAGAATTATGTTTAAATTAGGAACTCTGAGTACTCTGAGATTGTTTTCCATAATGTGGGGGATTGGGGCTCATCTAATCAGCTGAAGACCTGAATAGAATAAAAGGCTGGCATCCCCAGGAAAGGGAAAATTCTTAATAAGACTACCTTCAGAATTTATCTTCAACACAGGATGTTTATGATTTTATGGTATACTGCATTTGGATCCAAATTGCTACTTTTTCCTGAGTATCCAGCCTGCCAGCCACCTCCCCTAGCTGGCAGATTTTGGACTGTCAAAGCCTCTGTAGGCATGTAAGGCAATTATATAAGATAAATGTTTCTACATATACACATCTTATTGGTTATATTTCTCTACTGACCCTTGAGTAATACACTAACATTTTATTTAATAAGTTCAGAACTCATTGCTTGTATAGATTTCATTCAAAGTTATCCAAACAGTAACCAAAGGAAGGACAACAGCAATAGATTAAGAACAATAGCTTCCTGACAGGAAATCTGGAAATTCTGTCTTTGAGTGAACTTAGATAAATCTTTTAACTTCTGTTCGATTTCCGGTTACTCTATATGCACAATTCAAAATTTTTTTCACACATCAGTTTAGTTCAGTTCAGTCGCTCAGTCGTGTCCGACTCTTCGCCACCCCATGAATCGCATACGCCAGGCCTCCCTGTCCATCACCAACTCCCAGAGTTCACTCAGACTCACGTTCATCGAGTCAGTGATGCCATCCAGCCATCTCATCCTCTGTCGTCCCCTTCTCCTCCTGCCCCCAATCCCTCCCAGCATCACAGTCTTTTCCAATGAGTCAACTCTTCGCATGAGGTGGCCAAAGTACTGGAGATTTAGCTTTAGCATCATTCCTTCCAAAGAAATCCCAGGGCTGATCTCCTTCAGAATGGACTGGTTGGATCTCCTTGCAGTCCAAGGGACTCTCAAGAGTCTTCTCCAACACCACAGTTCAAAAGCATCAATTGTTAGCGTTCAGCTTTCTTCACAGTCCAATTCTCACATCCATACATGACCACTGGAAAAACCATAGCCTTGACTAGATGAACCTTTGTTGGTAAAGTAATGTCTCTGCTTTTGAATATGCTATCTAGGTTGGTCAAAACTTTCCTTCCAAGGAGTAAGCGTCTTTTAATTTCATGGCTGCAGTCACCATCTGCAGTGATTTTGGAGCCCAGAAAAATAAAGTCTGACACTGTTTCCACTGGTTCCCCATCGTTTTCCCATGAAGTGATGGGACCGGATGCCATGATCTTCGTTTTCTGAATGTTGAGCTTTAAACCAACTTTTTCACTCTCCTCTTTCACATTCATCAAGAGCCTCTTTAGTTCCTCTACACTTTCTGCCATAAGGGTGGTGTCATCTGCATATCTGAGGTTATTGATATTTCTCCCAGCAATCTTGATTCCAACTTGTGTTTCTTCCAGTCCAGCGTTTCTCATGATGTACTCTGCATAGAAGTTAAATAAGTAGGGTGATAATATACAGCCTTGACGTACTCCTTTTCCAATTCGGAACCAGTCTGTTGTTCCACGTCCGGTTCTAACTGTTGCTTCCTGACCTGCACACAGATTTCTCAAGAGGCAGGTCAGGTGGTCTGGTATTCCCATCTCTTTCAGAATTTTCCACAGTTGTTGTGATCCACACAGTCAAAGGCTTTGGCATAGTCAATAAAGCAGAAATAGATGTTTTTCTGGAACTCTCTTGCTTTTTCCATGATCCAGTGGATGTTGGCAATTTGATCTCTGGTTCCTCTGCCTTTTCTAAAACCAGCTTGAACATCAGGAAGTTTATGGTTCACGTATTGTTGAAGCCTGGCTTCGAGAATTTTGAGTATGTGAGATGAATGCAATTGTGCGGTAGTTTGAACATTCTTTGGCATTGTCTTTCTTTGGGATTGGAATGAAAACTGACCTTTCCAGTCCTGTGGCCACTGCTGAGTTTTCCAAATTTGCTGGCATATTGAGTGCAGCACTTTAATAGCATCATCTTTCAGGATTTGGAAGAGCTCAACTGGAATTCCATCACCTCCACTAGCTTTGTTCGTAGTGATGTTTTCTAAGGCCCACTTGACTTCACATTCCAGTATGTCTGGCTCTAGGTCAGTGATCACACCATCGTTAAGATCGTGAAGGTCTTTTGGGTCGTGAAGATCTATTGGGTCGTGATGATCTTTTTTTGTACAGTTCTTCTGTGTATTCTTGCCACCTCTTCTTAATATCTTCTGCTTCTGTTAGGTCCATACCATTTTCACACATATTATATTATTATTGTTAAAGTAGCCCAGAAAAAGACTGAGCAGCTTATTTTTAGGTTAAAAATGGGAAATACATCCTACGGACCTGAAAATAATTTATTCAAAGTTAGAATACTCAAAATAGAATCAGGGTCTTCTGTAATCTTTGATACCAGCAAATGAAGTGTGAGAAAATATATTGGAAAGAAACCAAGAACAAGCCTCAGAAGTCTAGTTCTGATGTTGGATAGTAGTCTCATTTTTGCCAGTAGATTATGAACATCTTAGAAGTCTTATTTTAAGTGGTGTAGTCCAAGAGCCTTATATTCTTCCTGGAACACTAGCTATACAATAGATATGTGAGAACTAAAGAATGAAAGAAAGAAAGAAAATACTCTCCATGGATCATGGAAAATTTACTCAATTTTTTTAAGATTCAATTTCTCCAAAGAATATTAAACAATTTCAAAGCTCACTAAGTGTGTAATTGTACCATCACTGGGGTTATTTCTTCCTCTAAGTTCAGTAGCTCATCTTCTATATCACTATGTTAAAACTACTTTCTATGTTAAAACATAAAATAGTCTTATTTTTGACAAGTTTGACTATCTCTTCTCAATTTAGGAACCATATTTCTGTCATTAATATTAAGTGCTTAATGACCCATTTGTAGATTCTTAACTATGCTTGAAATTAAACAATTTCAAGTATATTCATATATGAGTTGAGGGTGCCTTTTTCTTTGGTTACTTATTGTCATGATACTTTAAGACAGTTTATTGAAGATTATGAAGATAAGTTTAAATAAATGCAGTATGAAAACTATACTTAGTTTTAATATTAGGAAACTTCAGATTTAATTTCTAGTCAACCAGAATCAAGACAACCAGATTGAGTGAGATTTATATCACTTTTTAATATCCCTCGTTCTTAGAGCAAGATATTCAATATCCTTTTTAGATGACTCTTTCAAAAATTATTTTTTACAGTGAGATAAAAAGTCTTCTTTGGAACAATTTTCTCTAAGGCCTTCTTCAGCTTTGAAATAGTTTATGTTTCATAAACTATTTCATGTTCCATAGCCTATAAAATAAGCTATGTTTATCTAAGATATGAAGATTTGAATTGGTTAATATTAATAGTAATTCCATTCATTTTGAGTCCACATAACAAAAAAATGTAAATTAAAGTTTTTATAAAAAGTATAGTAATAACTTGCTGATCTTGAAATCATAGAACAGAAATTTAGTGTTCAGAATCAGCAAATATATTTTAAAAATCCATAAAGAGGAAAAATATTTCTAACAAATCTCATAAGATTAAATTCTTTCAGGTACTTACTTAAAGAATAGTATTTCTACTTTCCATGTAATTAAATAAGTTTAGCTATATGATTTCCCAGTCCTGAAACAAATTAGAAACAAAAAACAGGAAGGAAAGGAGGACGGCCAAAGATAGATGTGTGAAATGAGATGTTCTGACAATAAAAGAGGAGACCAAACAAAATTCATTCAGTTGTCTTCAGAGTCACTATACTACAGCAATTACCTAATTGATGTTCTCAACTCTGAGAGATAAATATAAGTATGTTTATACTATGTATAATATGTATATTTCCTTTTATAAATGCTTCCATCAAATATGGCTGAAATTAAAGCCGTTTTCACTTGAAAAGCTTAACTTTCAATTACTTTAGAATTTCACTTTTGCCGAGCTTAGTTCTCCAGGAAGCATTTACCTAGAAAAAATATTTTTATATGTAACCAAAGCCATTAAAAGTCACCCTCTGAGAATTTTAAAAGCCAAGGACTCCATATGATTCAGTAGACTGTTGAGTTGGGTATTGTTCAAGTTAAGTGTTGAATTACTAAGTGAAGGTAATAGATTTTATACCATCACAAGGCCCTCCATTGCTAGAAAAAGATGAACTTGTATCATCAAAAGTAATTTTTAAGCTTTTTTTCCCCACTAGGAATTTAATAAATTATTGTTAAATATACAAATACCCAAACCTACTGAAATTTTCTGTGGATATAACATTGAGCCACTTGTTAGCTATGAAAGATTTTGGGTAGCATAGATTTGTACTGCTTAAAATAATTCAGAAATATATCCAAATAGGACTAAGAACTACAAAAATTCAGAAGAATCTCCAGTGCACTCCTCCAAAGCGAGTCTCGTCTACTGCAGCTTCTGACTGCTGAATCCTGAGTGACTTGACAGTCCCACAGATTAGCTGTTCTAATCTCTCAATTCCTATATGTCTTCATCCCTTGGTCTTCTTTTCTACATTAGCTACCTTCTTCTGTAGTCATAACCTTGAACTGTTTATATTCATTATCACTTATTCAAAAGTTTCCTTTTTCTAATCGTAACTTTCTTTTTTCTAACTTATTTATTATTTTTAATTGAAATATTGATGCTATACAATGTTATGTAACTTGTAGGTATATAATATTGTGATTCACAATATTAAAGGATATACTCCATTTATCGTTATTGTAAAATATTGGTTATATTTCCTTCACTGTAGATAATATCCTTATAGCTTTTGTATCCCAAGTAGTTCATACTTCTTAATCTCCTACCCCTATTTTGTCCCTCTCCCCACTGGTAGCCACTAGTTTGTTCTCTATGTCTGTGAGTCTACTTATTTTTTGTTATACTCACTAGTTTATTGTATTAAGTATACCCATGACTATATTATTTCTAATGCCAATTTCTCAATATCCATCAGCCACCTTTTCTTGTTATTTTCCAACTCATTCATCTGCCTTCCGTACTCTTATACCTTGAAGCTCCACTCTGCAGGAGGAAATTCCCTAACAGGACAGGTTAATATCACTATTAATTTATAATCTCCAGTCTTAACTGAGCTTATTCAAATAGTCCTAATATTTAATGTTAAGCTCCCTGATAAAGTTACTTTTCCAGTATATCAATTACCTGTTACTAGCTAAAAGACAGAGAAGGCAATGGCACCCCACTCCAGTACTCTTGCCTGGAAAATCCCATGGACGGAGGAGCCCGGTGGTCTGCAGTCCATGGGGTCGCTAAAAGTCAGACACAATTGAGTGACTTCACTTTCACTTTTCACTTTCATGCACTGGAAAACAAAATGGCAACCCACTCCAGTGTTCTTGCCTGGAGAATCCCAGGGACGGGGGAGCCTGGTGGGCTGCCATCTATGGGGTCACACAGAGTTGGATACGAATAAAGTGACTTAGCAGCAGGAGAAGCTTCAGCTAAAAAGAAATGCAAAATCTACAAATCAGATGGGGATTGTCTAATATAGGCCAAACCCATCTGGAACGGTTCATTTGTGGCAGCTCTCCTCCACATAAGTCTCATATGCCTCCTAGCATGAGCAAGCCATCCTAGATATATTCTTAAGGCATCAGCAGCCAAACAAGAGATCCAGGGTCACTGTGCAAGACCTTTTAGGATATAAACTAAAAACTGGCATAAAGTCACATCCAACTTATTCTATTGGTGAAAGAAAGTCATACAGTTATACCCAAAGTCAGAAAGTAAATATATTATCTGCCTGTTCTGTGGGAATAACTGCAACATTATAGGACAAAGAGTGTGATTATATGAAGCAGTGAAGAATTGGTGACATTAATGTAACCTAATATACACAGTTTCTTTAATTACTGTTTCATGACTTCTTCAGCTCCTAAAAACCACTATTCCATGCCAGCTCAATCTTCCAGCAGACATGCTATCTAACTTCGCTGAGAAAATAGAAGGTATTTAATTTCTCTAATAAATATGTCTAGCCTCCTGCATCTCTGTCTATGCTTTTACTCACTTGCTATAATTGAGGAATCATCTTTCCTATTCCCATGTAATTTGAATATCACTCATCTCATCAGCTCATGGAACTTTCTCAGTAAAGATTTTCTATGCCTCATCTAACATTTTCTTCTTCCTTTTAGCATTCAACCACCCACATTATCTCTGTATTATACTCCATAGCTAATCACCTTGAAAAAATGTTTAAATATATTGTCTCTACATCTTCACCTACATTATTTATATGAGAATGATTTTGGTTTAAACAATAATAAAAGGTATGTTCTCACTGTCAGAAAGTCCAAAGGTAGGGGGAAGTGTTTGTTTAATGTCCACATAGGCCACAACGTAATATCTCTGAAATCCATTGAGCTCTTTCTTCCTCTGTGTATTGACTTTGACACACTTCCTTCTTCGTCAGATGATGGCTTCTGGCAGATGATGCTTCTTTACTCATATCCATCAGGAAAGATGGAGACCCTATCTTTCAACCAAATAATAAAACTTCTCTTCAGTTTGACTGGAAAAATAAGATCTTGGCCCAATCTTGGACCACAAACAGTCACCAAAGGAATGTTATATAATGGTTAGCTTAAATCTGAATTCCTAAACCAGTAGAGATAGGAAACCACAATTTATTTTGAATGATAGTACCTGGGGCTGAAAATGGAGTAAGCATCTCTTTTGTTACATGGGCTGTTGCAAGTGGCAAAAGAACTGAATTTTTGTAGCTCCTACTGTTATTAGGATATACTTGTGAATTACTTTAAGCAGTAGGAAACTAAGCTACCCAAAATCTTTATAGCTAACCTTCATGGCTCAATGTTATATCCACAGAAAATTTCAGTAGGATTGCATATTTATATATTTGACAATAATTTATTACAATCTTAGTAGGAAAAAAGCCTAAAAATTACTTCTGATGATACAAGTTCAGCTTTTCCTAGCAACGGAGGGCCTTGTGATGGTATAAAATCTATTACCTTCACTTAGTAATTCAACACTTATTGGAACAATATCCAACTCAACAGTCTACTGAATCATATGGAGTCCTTGGCTTTTAAAACTCTTAAAGGGTGGTTACATATAAAATATTGGTTACATATAAAAATATTTTTTTCTAGATAAATGCTTCCTGGAGAACTAAGCTCAGCAAAAGTGAAATTCTAAAATAATTGAAAGTTAAGCTTTTCAAGTAAAAACTACTCTAATTTCAGCCATATTTGATGGAAGCATTTATAAAAGGAAATATACATATTATACATAGTATAATCATACTTATGTCTATCCCTCAGAGTTAAGAACATCAATTAGGAATTGCTGGAGAAGGAAATGGCAACCCACTCCAGTGTTCTTGTCTGGAGAATCCCAGGGATGGGGGAGCCTGGTGGGCTGCCGTCTATGGGGTTGCACAGACTCGGACACAACTGAAGCGACTTAGCAGCAGCGGCAGCAGTGACTCTGAAGACAACTGAATGAATTTTGTTTGGTCTCCTCCTTTATTGCCAGAACATCTCATTTCACTACTCAGTGTATACATCTATCTTTGGCTTAGATGTTCTTCCTAATTGTTTTTTGTTTCTAATTTGTGTCAGGTCTGGGAAATCATATAACCAAACTTACTTAATTACTTGTAAAGCAGAAACTTATTCTCTCCTAATTCTGGTGGCCAGTAGTCCAAAATCAGTTCCATGGGTTCAAAACTGAGGTGTTGACAGGGCAATTCTTCCTCTGGAAGCACTAGGAGACAACCCATTCCTTTCTCGTTCACCTCCTACTAGCTGCCAGCATTTATCTGCAAATCAATCAATGTAATACACCACATTAACAAATTGAAAAATAAAAACCATATGATTATCTCAATAGATGCAGAAAAAGCCTTTGACAAAATTCAACATCCATTTATGATAAAAACTCTCCAGAAAGCAGGAATAGAAGGAACATACCTCAACATAATAAAAGCTGTATAGACAAACCCACAGCAAACATTATCCTCAATGGTGAAAAATTGAAAGCATTTCCTCTAAAGTCAGGAACAAGAAAAGGGTGCCCACTTTCACCATTACTATTCAACATAGTTTTGGAAGTTTTGGACACAGCAATCAGAGAAGAAAAAGAAATAAAAGGAATCCAAATTGGAAAAGAAGAAGTAAAACTCTCACTGTTTGCAGATGACATGATCCTCTACATAGAAAACCCTAAAGACTCCACCAGAAAATTACTAGAACTAATCAATGAATATAGTAAAGTTGTAGGATATAAATCAACACACAGAAATCCCTTGCATTCCTGTACACTAATAATGAGAAAATAGAAATAGAAATTAAGGAAACAATTCCATTCACCATTGCAACGAAAAGAATAAAATACTTAGGAATATATCAACATTTTTTAAAAATTGAGCATCTACCATGCACAGAAAGCTATAGGTACATCAGTGAAAAAACATGAACAGATTTTTTTCCATTGAGAGAAGTCTCATTTTAGTAGGGGAGACAAATGGTTAAAAATAAATAGAAAAATTTTTAGCTTTTTTTAAAAATAGAGTTGCAGTATGAAACTGCAAAGAAATAGCAACCCATTCTAGTATTCTTGACTGGAAAATCCCATGTACAGAGGAGCCTGTCAGGCTATAAACCATGGGGTCACAAGAGTCGGACTTGACTTAGCAACTAAACCGCATGAAACTGCAGTCCCACTCCTGGGCACATATCCAGAAAAAAATTTAATTTGAAAAGATACATGTACCCCAGTGTTTACTGCAACACTATTTAATAGTCAAGACATGGAAGTAACCTAATGACCATCTACAGCTGAATGGATAAAGAAGATGCGGTATGTATATACAATGGAATATTACTCAGCCATAAAAAAACAATGAGAAAATGCCATTTACATTATCTTCAGGAAAATTGGAAACATCAAGGGAGCATTCTGCCCAAATATGGGCATAATAAAATACAAATGATAAAGACCTAATAGATGCTGAAGAGATCAAGATGAGATGAGATGGAAAGAATACACGGAAGAACTATATAAAAAAGATCTTAATGAACTGGATTACTATGATGGTGTGGTTAGTCACCTAGAGCCAAACATTCTGGAGTGTGAAGTTAAGTGGGCCTTAAGAAGCACTGCTATTAATAAGGCTAGTGCATTTGATGAAATTCCAGCAGAACTATTCTGATCCCTAAAGGATGATGCCATCAAGATTTTGCATTCATTATGTCAGCAAATCTGGAAGAACCAGCAGTGGCCATAGGACTGGAAAAGGTAAATCCTCATCCCAATCCCAAAGACGGGCAATACTAAAGAATGTGCTAACCATCAGACAGTCACACTCATCTCCTATGCTAGTAAGGTTGTGCTTAAATATACTAGGCTTCAGCATTATGCAAACCAAGAACTTCCAGATGTCCAAGCTGGGTTTAGAAAAGGAAGAGAAAAGTGAAGTGAAAAGTGAAGTCGCTCAGTTGTGTCCAACTCTTTGTAACCCCATGGACTGTAGCCTACCACACTCCTCCATGCATGGGATTTTCCAGGCAAGAGTACTGGACTGGGTTGCCATTTAACTAGACATCAAATTGCCAACATTTGTTGAATTATAGAGAGAGCAAGGGAATTAAAAAAAAATCTGTCTGTTTCATCAACAATGCTAAAGTCTGACTGTGTGGATCATGAGAAACTATGGAAAGCACTTGGAGAGATGGGAATACCAGACCATCTACTTGTATCCTGAGAAACCTATATGTGTGTTAAGAAACAACAGTTAGAACCCTGTGTGGAACAACTGACTGGTTCAAGATTGAGAAAGGAGTATGCTGCTTTCTGCTGTCACCCTGTTTGTTTACCCTATACACTGAACACATCATGAGAAATACTGGGCTGGATGAGTTACAAGCCAGAATCAAGATAGGCAGGAGAAACATCAACAACCTCAGATAGGTGGATGACACTCTAGTGGCAGAAAGTGAAGAGGAACTAAAGAGCCTCTTGATGAGGATTAAAGAGGAGAGTGAAAGAGCTAGCTTAAGAATAAATATAAAAAACAAAAACACACAACTAAGATCATGGCATCCAGCCCCATTACTGCATGGCAAATAGAATGGGAAAAGGGGGGAGTAGTGACAAATTTCCTTCTTGGGCTCCAAAATCACTGCAGGAAGTGACTGCAGCCATGAAATCAGAAGGCAATTAATTGCTTTATGGCAAGAAAGCGATCATAAGCCTAGACAGTCTTTGGAAAAGCAAAACATTACTCTGTCAACAAAGGTCCATATATTCAAGGTTATCGTCTTCCTAGTGGTCACGTAGAGTTGTGAGAATTGGACCATAAAGAAGGCAGAATGCCAGACAATTGATGCTTTCAAACTGTGGTGCTGGAGAAGACTCCTGAAAGTTCCTTGGACAGCAAGAAGATCAAACTAGTCAATCTTAAGGGAGATCAACCCTGAATATTCACAAGATGGACTGGTGCTGAAGCTGAGCTCTAACATTTTGGTCATCTGATGCAAAGAGATGATTCATTGGCAAAGTCCCTGATACTGGGAAAGATTGAGGGCAGAAGGAGAAGAGGGTCCAGAGGATGAGATGGCTGGACAGCATCACCAATTCAAAGAACATGAACTTGGGCAAATTCCAGGAGATGGTGAGGGACAGGGAGGCCTGGTGTGCTGCAATTCATGGGGTTGCAAAGAGTAGGGCATGACTGGGCCACTGAACAACAATAGCGCATTGGCAGCAACATGGATGGATCAAGAGATTATCATACTAAGGTGAAGTTACCAGGCAAAGACAAATATCATATGATTTTGGTTATATGTGTAATCTGAAAAAAAAAAAAAAGAGATACAAATGAACTTATTTATGAAAGAGTAATAGGCCTGAGGTCAGTGGAGGTGGCTGAGAGGAGCAACCCCACGTCCAAGGAGGGGCGGCTGCGCTGGTGCAGGAGGGCCGAGAGGAGCTACTCCACGTTCAAGGTCAGAAGGGTTGGCTCTGTGAGGAGATACCCCTCGTCCAAGGTAAGAGAAACCCAGGTAAGATGGTGGGTGTTGTGAGAGGGCATCAGAGGGCAGACACACTGAAACCACAATCACAGAAAACTAGCCAATCTGATCACACAACTGCAACCTTGTCTAACTCAGTGAAACTAATCCATGTGGTGTGGGGCCATTCAAGATGGATGGGTCCTGGGGGAGAGATCTGACAGACTGTGGTCCACTGGAGAAGGGAATGGAAAACCACTTTAGTATTCTTGCCTTGAGAATGCCATGAACAGTATGAAAAGGTAAAATGATAGGATAATGAAAGGGGACCTCCCCAGGTCAGTAGGTGCCCAATATGCTACTGGAGATCAGTGGAGAAATAACTGCAGAAAGAATGAAGGGATGGGGCCAAAGCAAAACAATACCCAGTTGTGGATGTGACTGGTGATAGAAGCAAGGTCCAATGCTATAAAGAGCAATATTGCATAGGAACCTGGAATGTTAGGTCCATGAATCAAGGCAAATTGGAAGTGGTCAAACAGGGGATGGCAAGAGTGAACACCAACATTGTAGGAATCAGCAAACTAAAATGGACTAGAATGGGTGAATTTAACTCAGATGACCATTGTATCTACTACTGTGGGCAGGAATCCCTTAGAAGAAATGGAGTAGCCATCATGGTAAACAAAAGAGCCCCAAATGCAGAACTTGGATACAACCTCAAAAATGACAGAATGATCTCTGTTCGTTTCCAAGGCAAACCATTCAATATCACAGAAATCCAAGTCTATGCCCCAACCAGTAACACTGAAGAAGCTGAAGTTGAACGGTTCTATGAAGACCTACAAGACCTTTTAGAACTAACAACCAAGACAGATGTCCTTTAAATTATAGGGGACTGGAAATTCAAAAATAGGAAGTCAAGAAACACCTGGGGTAACAGGTAAATTTGGCCTTGGAATACAGAAGCAGGGCAAAGACTAATAGAGTTTTGCCAAGAAAATGCACTGGTCATAGCAAACACCCTCTTCCAACATCACAAGAGAAGATTCTACACATGGACATCACCAGATGGTCAACACCAAAATCAGACTGATTATATTCTTTGCAGCCAAAGATGGAGAAGCTCTATACGGTCAGCAAAAACAAGACCAGGAGCTGACTGTGTCTCAAACCATGAACTCCTTATTGCCAAATTCAGACTGAAATTGAAGAAAGTAGGGAAATCCACTAGACCATACAGGTATGACCTAAATCAAATCCCTTATGATTATACAGTGGAAGTGAGAAATAGATTTAAGGGCCTAGATCTGATAGATAGAGTGCCTGATGAACTAGGGACTGAGGTTCGTGACATTGTACAGGAGACAGGGATCCAGACCATCCCCATGGAAAAGAAATGCAAAAAAGCAAAATGGCTATCTGAGGAGGCCTTACAAATAGCTGTGAAAAGAAGAGAAGCAAAAAGCAAAGGAGAAAAGG
Source organism: Tragelaphus eurycerus (assembly GCA_935064755.1). Taxonomy (NCBI): domain Eukaryota; kingdom Metazoa; phylum Chordata; class Mammalia; order Artiodactyla; family Bovidae; genus Tragelaphus; species Tragelaphus eurycerus. Next base: position 11,337,050 of record CAKXYN010000006.1, read on the forward strand.
AAAGATATAAACATCTGAATGCAGAGTTCCAAAGAATAGCAAGAGGAGATGATAAGAAAGCCTTCTTCAGCGATCAATGCAAAGAAATAGAGGAAAACAACAGAATGGGAAAGAATAGAGATCTCTTCAAGAAAATTAGAGATACCAAGGGGACATTTCATGCAAAGATGGGCTCGATAAAGGACAGAAATAGTATGCACCTAACAGAAGCATAAGATATTAAGAAGAGGTGGCAAGAATACACAGAAGAACTGTAGAAAAAAGAGCTCCACAACCAAGAAAATCACGATGGTGTAATCACTTACCTAGAGCCAGACATCCTGGAATGTGAAGTCAAGTGGGCCTTAGAAAGCATCACTACAAACAAAGCTAGTGGAGGTGATGGAATTCCAGTTGACCTATTTCATATCCTGAAAGATGACTCTGTGAAAGTGCTGCACTCAATATGCCAGCAAATTTGCAAAACTCAGCAGTGGCCACAGGATTAGAAAATGTCAGTTTTCACTTCAATCCCAAAGAAAGGCAATGCCAAAGAATGCTCAAACTACTGCACAATTGCACTCGTCTCACATGCTAGTTTGGAGAAGGCAATAGCACCCCACTCCAGTACTCTTGCCTGGATAATCCCATGGATGGAGGAGCCTGGAAAGCTGCAGTCCATGGGGTCGCTGAGGGCTGGACATGACTGAGCGATTTCACTTTCACTTTTCACCTTCATGCATTGGAGAAGGAAATGGCAACCCACTCCAGTGTTCTTGCCTGGAGAATCCCAGGACAGGGGAGCCTGGTAGGCTGCTGTCTATGGGTCACACAGAGTCGGACACGACTGAAGTGACTTAGCAGCTTAGCAGCACATGCTAGTAAAGTAATGCTCAAAATTCTCCAAGCTAGGCTTCAGTAATACGTGAACCGTGAACTTCCAGATGTTCAAGCTGGTTTTAGAAAAGGCAGAGGAACCAGAGATCAAATTGCCAACATCTGCTGGATCATGGAAAAAGCAAGAGAGTTCCAGAAAAACATCTATTTCTGCTTTATTGATTATGCCAAAGCCTTTGACTGTGTGGATCACATTAAACTGTGGAAAATTCTGAAAGAGATGAGAATACCAGACCACCTGATCTGCCTCTTGAGAAACCTATATGTAGGTCAGGAACCAACAGTCAGAATTGGACATGGAACAGACTGGTTCCAAATAGGATAAGGAGTTCGTCAAGGCTGTATATTGTCATCCTGCTTATTTAACTTCTATGCAGAGTACATCATGAGAACCACCGGGCTGGAAGAAGCACAAGCTGGAATCCAGATTGTCGAGAGAAATATCAATAACCTCAGATATGCAGATGACACCATCCTTATGGCAGAAAGTGAAGAGGAACTAAAAAGCCTCTTGATGAAAGTGAAAGAGGAGAGTGAAAAAGTTGGCTTAAAGCTTAACATTCAGAAAACGAAAACCATGGCATGTGGTCTCATCACTTCATGGGAAACAGATGGGGAAACAGTGGAAACAGTGTCAGACTTTATTTTGGGGGCTCCAAAATCACTGTAGATGGTGACTGCAGCCATGATATTAAAAGATACTTACTCCTTGGAAGGAAAGTGGTGACCAACCTAGATAGTATATTCAAAAGCAGGTATTACTTTGCCAACAAAGGTCCGTCTAGTCAAGGCTATAGTTTTTCCAGTGGTCATGTATGCATGTGAGAGTTGGACTGTGAAGAAAGCTGAGTGCCAAAGAATTGATGTTTTTGAACTGTGGTGTTGGAGAAGACTCTTGAGAGTCCCTTGGACTGCAAGGAGATCCAACCAGTCCATCCTAAAGGAGATCAGTCCTGGGTGTCCATTGGAAGGACTGATGCTGAAGCTAAAACTCCAATACTTTGGCCACCTCATACAAAGAGTTGACTCATTGGAAAAGACCCTGATGCTGGGAGGGACTGGGGGCAGGAGGAGAAGGGGATGACAGAGGTTGAGATGGTTGGATGGTATCACCGACTCAATGGACATGAGTTTGTGTGAACTCTGGGAGTTGATGATGGACAGGGAGGCCTGGTGTGCTTGATTCATGGGGTCACAAAGAGTCAGACATGACTGAACAACTGAACCGAAATGAACTGAATAGACCCACACACATAAAAAACAAATTTATGGTTGCCAAAGGGGAAGAGGGGGGATATATTAGTTAATCAGATGGGATTAACGTATACACACTACAATATCTAAAATAGATAACTAACAAGGGCCTCCTGCATACCACAACTATATTCAGATATTTGCAATAACCTGCAAGGGAAAACACTCTGAGAAGGAATATAAATATATATATTAAACTGAAAAAGATATATATATATGTATGTACATGTATGTGTGTGTGTGTATATATATATGCATATTTATATATGTCTGAATCACTGGGCTGTACACCATTGACACCACATTGTAAATCAACTATACTTCAGCCCACTGGGTGATGGAGGAATGGAGGGGATAGAGGATGCCAAAAAATTAAAAATTAAAAAAAAAAATCAACTATACTTCAATGTATTCAATTTAAAAAATAAAGCAATCTATCAAATGATTGCAGGGGGCACAGAGTAAGGAAGCTAAGATATGCGGGAGGTAAGATGGGCAAGGAAGGCCACACCTATAACATGACATTTAAGCAGAGACCTGCTTATGGAAAAAATTCATCATTTTAGCTATTATATTGTCTTATCATGTATCATAGTTTATAACTCTGTACTTATCCATGTCATTATTTAACATCTGCTGCTCCTACTTGAAGTTCTATAAAGGCAGAATTGGGTCTACTTAAGAAATTGCTGCATTGGTAGCATCTGGTAGAGTTCTTCTATATAAAAATAACCAGATTAGCAAGCATTTTTATTTAATAAAACATGATGACACTTCGCTATAATGTTTTCTACTTTTGGCTCTGATGGAATAGGTTGAAGCAGACTAATATTTGTACTATATATCTAGATGTAAAACAAACAACAAAAAAATCCATATCTGTTGGGAAAAAGGAAAGAAGAGAACCAGTATGAGGGAGGCTCAGATCAGAAAGAAAAGGGCATCTCCAGAGAAATGAACTGACATTCAGTGAGCCATTTTTTCTCTTAATGCATTTGCCAATTCTAGGCATAAACATGGGACTAAGAAACCAAGCAGAGGAACTTCAGCTAAGAATCAGAGCTTTCAGTAGACATTTGGATAATCTCACAGAACCAAAGAGATGTTGCAGGGGCTTTCCTCCTAATACCAATCAATTCTCTGATTGTCTAACACCAAGTGGTACCCAACAATTTAATTCAGTTCTTTCATAATTGAGGTATAGTTGCTTTACAATGTTATGTTAGTTTCTGTAATACAATGAACCAAATTAACTATATGTATAAAAGAGCTTCTTGATGAAGGTGAAAGAGGAGAGTGAAAAAGTTGCCTTAAAACTGAAAAATCAAAAAACTAAGATCATGGCATCCAGTCCCATCCCTTCATGGCAAACAGATGGGGAAAGTGTGGAAACAGTGGCTGACTTTATTTTTCTGGGCTCCAAAATCACTGCAGATGGTGACTGCAGCCATGAAATTAAAAGACGTTTACTCCTTGGAAGAATAGCTGTGACAAACCTAGACAGCGTATTAAAAAGCAGAGACATTACTTTGCCGACAAAGGTCTGTCTAGTCGAAGCTATGGTTTCTCCAGTAGTCATGTATGGATGTGAGAGCTGGACCACAAAGAAGGCTGAACGCTGAAGAACTGATGCTTTTGAGCTGTGGTATTGGAGAAAACTCTTGACAGTCTCTTGGACTACAAGGAGATCAAACCAGTCAATCCTAAAGGAAATCAATTTTGAATATTCATAGGAAGGACTGATGCTGAAGTTGAAATTCCAATACTTTGGCCACCTGATGTGAAAAGCTGACTCATTAGAAAAGACCCTAATGCTGGGAAAGATTGAAGGCATGATGAGAAGGGGACGACAAAGGATGAGATGGTTGGATGGCATCACCGACTCAATGGACATGGTTTAAGCAAGCTCCAGGATATGGTGGAGGGCAGGGAGGCCTGGCGTGCTGCAGTCCATGGGTCGCAAAGAAACTAAGCAACAACAAATACATATATCTCCTCCCTCTTGGACCTCCCTCCCACCCTACCCCCACTCCACTCTCCTAAGTAATCACAGAGCACTGAACTGAGCACCTGTGCTTCATAGCAGGTTACTATTTTACACATGGTAGTATGTATATTATATGTCAATCCCTACCTCCAATTAACCCCACCCCCACCCCATGTTCACATGTCTATTCTCTACACCTGCATCTCTATTCCTGCCCTGCAAATAGGTTCCTCAGTATCATTTTTATAGATTCCATGTATGTGCATTAATATATGATATTTGTTTTTCTCTTTCTGACTTACTTCCCTATGTACGACAGACTCTAGGTCCATCTAAGACTCTACAAATGATCCAGTTTCTTTTCTTTCTGTGGCTGAGTAATAATCCACATCAGATTTATGTTGTTGTTGTTTAGTCATTAAGTCAAGTCTGATTCTTTTGTGACCCCATGGACTATAGCCTGCGGGCTCTTTTGTCCCTGGGATTTCCCAGGCAAGAACACTGGAGTAGGTTGCCATTTATTTCTCCTGGGGATCTCTCCAACCCAGGGATTGAACCCAAGTCTCCTGCATTAAAAGTGGATTCTTTACCAATGAGCCACTCCATAAGACTAACTACCTGGAGTTAAATCAGATCCCATACATTAGGGGCTTCCCTGGTGGCTCAGACAGTAAGGAATCTGCCTGCAATGCAGGAGACCCGGGTTCAATCCCTGGGTGAGGAAGATCCCCTGGAGAAGAGAATGGCTACCCACTCCAGTATTCTTGCTTAGAGAATTCCATGGACCAAGGAGCCTGGTGGGCTATAGTTCATGGGGTTGCAAAGAGTCAGACACAACTGAGAGACTAACACTTTCTTTCCATACATTAAGTTTTTAGTTTTGTAGATCTTCTCTCAGCTCAGATGCCAGCCACAAATGAAGTATCCAGCTACTCACATTTCTTCCCAGCTGACTACAGAGGTTCCACTTCAGTTCAATAATTCACCAGAATGACTCACAGAACTTGGGAAAACACTTTACCTCTATTGGTTTGTTATAAAGCATACAAGTCAGGAGAAGCGACATGGAAGAGATGCACAGGGCAAGGTGTGGAGGGAGGGCACTGAATTGTCCTACCCTCTTTAAGTGACCACCTTCCAGCTTCTCAAAGGATTCACCAGCCCACGGACCCTCTGAATCACACCTTTAGGATTTTCTATGGAGGATTCGTCATGTAGGCATGATCGACCACTAACAATCTTCTCTCTCTTTCCTTTCCAGATAGTGGGGGGAAGGATGAGACTGAATGTTAAAGGCTTCTAATTAAGTCTTAGATTTAAGTCTTGGATCTGGCAACCAGCTCCCATCTGGCAACTACTTATGGGTTCACCAGTAGTCATCTCTTCAGCAGAGAAGGCACTTTCTCCACTCCTATTTACTCAAGAAATTCAAGGTTTTAGGATGTCTGAGCCAAGAACCACAGACAAAGACCAAGTATCTTTCTATAATACCACAGATATATAAACTGAACTTGGGGTTCAACTTCCACACCCAGAAAAATGTAGTACATGTAATTTACATATTCCTTTCACTCAACACAACTAAAAGGTCTGAAGATTATATGTAAAATGTACTTAAAAAGACTGGTATGACCACATGACCCAGCCAATCTACTCCTTGGTATTTATCCAGGAGAAATAAAACATGTGCTCCTACACACTTGTATACAAATATTCACAGCAGCTTTGTTTGTAATAGTCAAAGCCAAAGATAATCCGATGTCCATTAACATGTTAATAGATAAACATCTATATGATGAACTATTCAGATCAGATCAGATCAGATCAGTCCCTCAGTCGTGTCCGACTCTTTGCGACCCCATGAACTGCAGCACGCCAGGCCTCCCTGTCCATCACCAACTCCCGGAGGTCACTCAGACTCACATCCATCAAGTCGGTGATGCCATCCAGCCATCTCATCCTCTGTCGTCCCCTTCTCCTCCTGCCCCCAATCCCTCCCAGCATCAGAGTCTTCTCCAATGAGTCAACTCTTCGCATGAGGTGACCAAAATACTGGAGTTTCAGCTTTAGCATCATTCCTTCCAAAGAAATCCCAGGGCTGATCTGCCTCAGAATGGACTGGTTGGATCTCCTTGCAGTGATGAACTCTTACTCAGCAATAAAAAAGAATACAACAATATGGATGAATCTCAAAATAATTTTGCTGAGTAAAAGTAGCTAGCAAAGAAAATACTACATATTGTATGAGTCCATCCCAATCCCAAAGAAAGGCAATGCCAAGGAGTGCTCAAACTACCGAACAATTGCACTCATCTCACACGCTAGTAAAGTAATGCTCAAAATTCTCCAAGCCAGGCTTCAGCAATATGTGAACCGTGAACTTCCTGACGTTCAAGCTGGTTTTAGAAAAGGCAGAGGAACCAGAGATCAAATTGCCAACATCCGCTGGATCATGGAAAAAGCAAGAGAGTTCCAGAAAAACATCTATTTCTGCTTTATTGACTATGCCAAAGCCTTTGACTGTGTGGATCACAATAAACTATGGAAAATTCTGAAAGAGATGGGAATACCAGACCACCTGATCTGCCTCTCGAGAAATCTGTATGCAGGTCAGGAAGCAACAGTTAGAACTGGTCATGGAACAACAGACTGGTTCCAAATAGGAAAAGGAGTACGTCAAGGCTGCATATTGTCACCACGTTTATTTAACTTATATGCAGAGTACATCATGAGAAATGCTGGACTGGAAGAAACACAAGTTGGAATCAAGATTGCCAGGAGAAATATCAATAACCTCAGATATGCAGATGACACCACCCTTATGGCAGAAAGTGAAGAGGGGCTAAAAAGCCTCTTGACGAAAGTGAAAGTGGAGAGTGAAAAGGTTGGCTTAAAGCTCAACATTCAGAAAATGAAGATCATGGCATCCGGTCCCATCACTGCATGGGAAATAGATGGGGAAACAGTGGAAACAGTGTCAGACTTTGTTTTTCTGGGCTCCAAGAACACTGCAGATGGTGACTGCAGCCATGAAATTAAAAGACGCTTACTCCTTGGAAGGAAAGTTATGACCAACCTAGATAGCATATTCAAAAGCAGAGACATTACTTTACCAACAAAGGTTCGCCTAGTCAAGGCTATGGTCTTTCCTGTGGTCATGTATGGATGTGAGAGTTGGACTGTGAAGAAGGCTGAGCGCCGAAGAATTGATGCTTTTGAACTGTGGTGTTGGAGAAGACTCTTGAGAGTCCCTTGGACTGCAAGAAGATCCAACCAGTCCATTCTGAAGGAGATCAGCCCTGGGATTTCTTTGGAAGGAATGATGCTAAAGCTGAAACTCCAGTATTTTGGCCACCTCATGCGAAGAGTTGACTCATTGGAGAAGACTCTGATGCTGGGAGGGATTGAGGGCAGGAGGAGAAGGGGACGACAGAGGATGAGATGGCTGGATGGCATCACTGACTCGATGGATGCGAGTCTGAGTGACCTCCGGGAGCTGGTGATGGACAGGGAGGCCTGGCGTGCTGCGGTTCATGGGGTCGCAAAGAGTCGGACACGACTGAGCGACTGATCTGATCTGATCTGATCTGATTCATATAAAATTTTAGAAAATGTAAACATAATGACAGAAAGGGGATTCCAAGGTGGCACTAGTAGTGAAGAACCTGCCTGCCAATGTAAGAGACCCAATGAACCCATCAGAGACATGGGTTCAACCCCTGGGTCAGGCAGATCCCTTGGAGGAGGATACAGCAACCCACTCCAGTAGTCTGGCCTGGAGAATCCCATGGACAAAGCAGTCTGTCTGGCTACAGTCTATAGGGTCACAAAGAGTCCAACACGACTGAAGCAACTTCGTGTGAACGCATCCAATGACAGAAAACAACACAGTGGTTGACTGGCTGTTGGGGGTCAGAAAATGCTGGGAGAGCAATTAGAAAGTGACAGGAGGAAACTTGGACAGTTTTACAGATATACGTAGATATCAAAATTAATCAAATACTTTAAATATGTATAATTTATCTTAATTAGATTTCAAGAAAGCTTTTAAAATTAACTCTGTATTTTTGTTTGTATGCAAATTATATGCCAATTATCTACAAATTTACATATTAGAAAAATAAGCAAGGTTACTTTTTGGAAAGAGATTGGAATTGGGATTAGTAATCAAAGTGGAGTTTCTCATTATCTGTGGTTTAATCAAGGAAAACACTTATTCTCACAAGAGAAATTTAAGATAAAATAATTACAAAACAATGTAATGAATTCTATTATCCTGTTGGCATGAACCCAAATTAGGAAGTGACTAACTCCATAATATAGGCAGAAATAGAAGGAGAATGATGACTTTGGGGTGGGAGAAACTTCACAGAAGAAATAACACTTGGTCTGAATCTTAAAGATTAAGTAGGAAATCTAGAGCTAAGAAGCAGTAGCAGAGAGGGCTGCCCAAGGGGTCAGTGGACTGTAGAACCAGGAGAGGGGCCTGGGGATGATTAGAGTATGAGGTGGGAGGGGCTGAGGGCTCTGCCAGCAAGAAGTTTACAAAGCACAGGTAGAATACATGAGAAAGGACGGGTCAGTGCTGCTGGAAAGAGTATGATAAAGCTTAGAAAGCAACAGACAGCCACTGACAATTTTCAAGCAAAAACATAATACAATAAAATTTGTCTTTCTATTTTTTAAATCATCCTGGTGGCACTGTAAAGAGAGACCTTAATAATTTGTGTGGGAGAAGATGAGTTCCTTTAGCTCAGACACTAGAGTAGAGAGAAAGAGACGGATTTAAACGATCATTAATGGGGCTTTCCTGGTGGTCCAGTGGTTAAGAATCTGCCTGCCAATGAAGGGGACCTGAATATGATGCCTGGTCTGGGAAGATCCCACATGCCATAAGGCATCTAAGCCTGCATGTCACAACTACTGAAGCCCTCATGCCTAGAGGCAGACCATGCTCCACAACAAGAGAAACTACCACAATGAAAATCCTACACACTACAACTAGAGAAAAACCCTTGTGCAGCAACAAAGACCCAGTGCAGCCAATACTAAATAAGTAAATACATAATTTTTTAAATATATATAAATAAATAAAAGACCATTAAAGTGTTAGAACATCTCACTTACTAGAAATGCAGCAGTTTGGGGATAAGGTTGCTGGGGAAATTATAACACAAATAAGAGAGAGAAGGAAGGCATCTCTTTGTTGCATTTCTTTGTTTTACTTTATTTTGTTTGGGATTTCGTTTCACAGAGGTGGCAGTGGTTGGTTCCTGGTGTACAGATTTTTGAGATTTTTGCAATGTCTGTAGGTGAATATAAAAGCCCAGTACATAGGAAAGAGGTTGGGTTATCAGCCAACAACATGTACATATTAGCCAAAGACAAAAGATTGGCCGGAATTACTCAAGGAGAGCATGCAGAAAGAGACTAGAAATTAGCTGAGAGGAAATGGCAACCCACTCCAGTACTCTTGCCTGGAAATGCCATGGGCGGAGAAGCCTGGTAGGCTGCAGTCCATGGGGTCGCTGAGGGTCAGACACGACTGAATGACTTCACTTTCACTTTTCACTTTCCTGTACTGGAGAAGGAAATGGCAACCCACTCCAGTGTTCTTGCCTGGAGAATCCCAGGGACGGGGGAGCCTGGTGGGCTGCTGTCTATGGGGTCGCACAGAGTCGGACACGACTGAAGCGACTTAGCAGAAGCAGCAGCAGCAGCAGCAGAACCCCATTGGAGAAGGCAATGGCACCCCACTCCAGTACTCTTGCCTGGAAAATCCCATGGATGGAGGACCCTGGTGGGCTGCAGTCCATGGGGTCGCTAAGTGTTGGACACGACTGAGTGAATTCACTTTCACTTTTCACTTTCATGCATTGGAGAAGGAAATGGCAACCCACTCCAGTGTTCTTGCCTGGAGAATCCCAGGGATGGGAGAGCCTGGTGGGCTTCCGTCTATGGGGTCGTACAGAGTCGGACACGACTGAAGTGACTTAGCAGCAGCAGCAGAACCCCATAGCACACAAATACTTGAGATACAGGCAGAGAAAAAGAAAGAAGTTGATTGAAAAGAGAGATTGGAGCAGTTAGGGATCGAGAGTATGTAAAAAGCAATGGAGAGGTGGAGAGGTCAAGAGTTTCAGCAAGAGAGGACCAGTGAGAAAAGTGAAAGAGATTATTGGAACTGACCATTGAAAGTCAGCAATGGTGACTTTTGAGAGTGTCTTATTGCTAGAGTGTGAGAGTAGAAACCTGACTAGTGTTCATTTTGAGGATGCTGAGATGTTGACGACAGATTAGACATTTGAGTGGTCTGGAGGAGAAGAGAATGAGAGAATTAGGGGGTGCAGCTGGACAGGAAGGCTGGCCAAGGAATAGCACATCAAAACAGGAGTGGAGACAAAAGGACGGGGGATCGACCTGAGCAAAGTCCTAGAAGACAAAGAGATGCAGTCAAGGTGGTAACTGAGAAAGAAGTAGCGATCCAGGAGGTCACAGGTAATGAGGAAAATTTAAGCAATTTCATACCAGGTGACTGCCTTTTTTTTGAGGTAGGGGTAGGAAGTTTAATCATTAGCTGAGTGAAAACATAAAGGGTAAAATGATATGATACAGACAATTTATAAAGGTTTTAGAATAGACATCCATGATATTATATGAAGAGTTAAACAAGAATATACTAAAGGACTTTCCCTGGTGGTACAGTGGATAAGAATCTGCCTACCAATGCAGGGGACACAGTTTCAACCCCTGGTGCAGGAAGATTCTACATACTATGGAACAACTGAGCCCATGCGCCATAACTACTGAAGCCTGCATGCTCAAAGCCCATGCTCTGCAACAAGAGAAGCCACCACGATGAGAAGCCCACACACTGCAAGGAAGACCTGGCTCAGCCAAATAAATAAATTAAATTAAATTATATTTAAAAAAGAACATATTGACAGCCCAGAATGGCCTAGCTGGACTCTGTGTTTACAATGGCACCTGTCAGGCCCTGTGATGGCACTAATCCTACAAGGCTTAATCGCTAAGCCATGGTTCTCTGGTTTCATGATAAAATCAATTAGTGCACTTTAGAAAGCACTTTCGCCTGCTTCACATCCCAGAATACTCTGATTTAACTGGTCTGGGGTATTAAGAATTTTAAAAGCTCATTAGGTCATTCTAATGTGCAGCCAAGCCTGGGAAACTCTCACTTCTTTCATTAGTTAAACCCAGAACTGAATTCAAAGCATTGAATATACTTGGATTTCAATTAAAAATTGAAACGTGGGCCTCCAAGATAATAAAAAATAAATGTTCATGAAGAAACTTCAGGAATTATAACTATCTCAATACTGCATACTTCACATTTCAAAAGCTTTTATTTTCAACACCTAGGCTTGCAGTTATTGTATCCCCACATCAGCAAAACTGTCATAAAATCTAACAAAAATTTTAAAACTTATGAACTCTGCCAAATAGTGAAACAGGATGAATGATGCCAGGTTTACATTGTTCATCATGATTGATGCAGACACAGCATATTTATTCAGCAAAACTATCATCTTGATTGTTTTGGGTTTATTGTAGTCTCTGCTTGTTTCTCAAACTGTTGTTGAATTTAAAACAAATGCCATAAAAAGTAACATAATGAGTAAGACAAGAGGAAATCTCAGCCTGAGTTTTACAGCCCTGTCATTTAGAGTCTGGACCTCAGAGTGGTAAATTTACCATTGATGTTATAAAGCTGGCAAATTGAATCAATCTTAACAATTTCAGAAAAAAATAAAATTATTCACTCAAACATGTTTTCAGATTTTGAACACATTTTAATTGGGATTACCTGGTTTGAAACAAGCCACAGGTGATTATAAATAGCAAATTAAAAGCAGAGGGGATTGTTAAAAGGAGTCACAATGCCAGAAGCAAGAAATCACAGCTAACACAGAAAAGAGACACAAACACCTATGCTATGCTATGCTATGCTATGCTATGCTAAGTCACTTCAGTCGTGTCCGACTCTGTGTGACCCCATAAACGGCAGCCCACCAGGCTTCCCCGTCCCTGGGATTCTCCAGGCAAGAACACTGGAATGGGTTGCCATTTCCCTCTCCAATGCATGAAAGTGAAAAGAGAAAATGAAGTCGCTCAGTCATGTCCGACTCTTAGCGACCCCATGGACTGCAGCCTACCAGGCTCCTCCATCTGTGGGATTTTCCACGCAAGAGTACTGGAGTGGCGTGCCATTGCCTTCTCCAACAAACACCTAACTCCCATTCAAAAAAGAAAAGCAGACATAAGATCTCATAAAACAAGTCATTTCAATTAAAGATAAACGGTGTTCATACCTCAGTATTCTCTGAGGCCTAATGGAGACTCTGAAACAATAAGGACAAATTCATTTGTGTTTAGCATGTTTAGTTTATACACATATGTGTGTGTATGCATACACACATATGTATGTGTTTTATATATATAAATAAATAGGGGGTTATATTTTTTAATTTAGAGAATATATTTGGTCACATCACCTTTGAAAATCATAGATATATCAAGTGAAAGAAGTGAAAGTGATAGTCACTCAGTGTGTCTGACTCTTTGCAACCCCAAGGACTATAACCTGCAGGTTCTACCCAGGGAATTCTCCAGGCAAGAATACTGGAGTGGATAGCCATTCCCTTCTTCAGGGGGTCTTCTCCATCCAGGGATCAAATCTGGGTCTCCTGTATTGCAGGTGGCTTCTTTACCATCTGAGACACCCGGGAAGCCCCAAGATATATAAGGGACTAGTTATTCCAATCATGTTTTAACAGACTAAAGTCCTTGCCTCTGGTAAAAGCAGATATAACATCATTGTGTTAAAGCGTCCTTTCTTCTATAGCATGCCAGATAAACCCTCTCTGGTCTCCATTTTTTGGATCCATTATTCAATCAGATCATCATCACTTTTCAATCTAAGATACTTTTATTACTTGTTATTATGAGTTTACATTAATCTTAGTTCATTTCTCAGAGATGAAAATTAATCCTTTTTCAGTCTAGTATTATTTATATCTTTCCTGTTAGTTCATTCCAAATAAAAATGAAGGATGAGTTACTCCTAGGCACTTCCCTATAGATAGCTGTCATCTATCTATAGTTACTCAGTCGTGTTCAGTTCAGTTCAGTTACTCAGTCGTGTCCAACTCTTTGTGACCCCATGAATCGAAGCACGCCAGGCCTCCCTATCCATCATCAATTCCCTAAGTTCACTCAAACTCATGTCCATCGAGTCGGTGATGCCATCTAGCCATCTCATCCTCTGTCGTTCCCTTCTCCTCCTGCCCCCAATCCCTCCCAGCATCACAGTCTTTTCCAATGAGTCAACTCTTCCCATGAGGTGGCCCAAGTACTGGAGCTTCAGCTTTAGCATCAGTCCTTTGAAAGAACACCTAGGGCTGATCTCCTTCAGAATGGACTGGTTGGATCTCCTTGCAGTCCAAGGGACTCTCAAGAGTCTTCTCCAACACCACAATTCGAAAGCATTAATTCTTTGGCACTCAGCTTTCTTCACAGTCCAACTCTCATATCCATACATGACCACTGGAAAAACCATAGTATATGCCATCAAATGACTTTCCTTACTTTTCCACAGACTTAGAGATGTGACTTCTGAGGGGAACCTGGGAATTTTTACCCACTGAGTTTACCAATGTTCATATAGTAACTCCATCAGCAGGCATATGAAATCTAGGACCTTTAAGAAAATACATGACCAAAGCAAAATGAAAAGAATAATATATGTCCATGGAAAGCATTTCTAAAGCATTTATTAAGATATTTACTAACAGTAAAAAATGTATATACCGTAGCAAGTTAAATATAAATGGATTTGTAAACTTCAGAGGAGCACAAGAAATAATTGAGGTATAAAACTAAGGGCTCAGTAGAATTCAGAATGTTTTTTCAATATCTGAGAATCTTAAATTACAAATGAGAAGACAAGGCCCCAAAATAAAATGATAAAGCATACTGAAACATTTATACATGAAATAAAAAGCATTAATGCTCCTTTCCAGAAAAAAATATCAGATCAGATCAGTCCCTCAGTCGTGTCCGATTCTTTGCGACCCCATGAACCGCAGCACGCCAGGCCTCCCTGTCCATCACCAACTCCCGGAGGTCACGGAGACTCACATCCATCGAGTCAGTGATGCCATCCAGCCATCTCATCCTCTGTCGTCCCCTTCTCCTCCTGCCCCCAATCCCTCCCAGCATCAGAGTCTTCTCCAATGAGTCAACTCTTCGCATGAGGTGGCCAAAATACTGGAGTTTCAGCTTTAGCATCATTCCTTCCAAAGAAATCCCAGGGCCGATCTCCTTCAGAATGGACTGGTTGGATCTCCTTGCAGTCCAAGGGACTCTCAAGAGTCTCCTCCAACACCACAGTTCAAAAGCATCAATTCTTCGGTGCTCAGCCTTCTTCACAGTCCAACTCTCACATCCATACATGACCACAGGAAAGACCATAACCTTGACTAGGCGAACCTTTGTTGGCAAAGTAATGTCTCTGCTTTTGAATATGCTATCTAGGTTGGTCATAACTTTCCTTCCAAGGAGTAAGCGTCTTTTAATTTCATGGCTGCAGTCACCATCTGCAGTGATTTTGGAGCCCAGAAAAATAAAGTCTGACACTGTTTCCACTGTTTCTCCATCTATTTCCCATGTAGTGATGGGACCAGATGCCATGATCTTCGTTTTCTGAATGTTGAGCTTTAAGCCAACCTTTTCACTCTCCACTTTCACTTTCATCAAGAGGCTTTTTAGTTCCTCTTCACTTTCTGCCATAAGGGTGGTATCATCTGCATATCTGAGGTTATTGATATTTCTCCCGGCAATCTTGATTCCAACTTGTGTTTCTTCCAGTCCAGCATTTCTCATGATGTACTCTGCATAGAAGTTAAATAAACATGGTGACAATATACAGCCTTGACGTACTCCTTTTCCTATTTGGAACCAGTCTGTTGCTCCATGACCAGTTCTAACTGTTGCTTCCTGACCTGCATACAGATTTCTCAAGAGGCAGATCAGGTGGTCTGGTATCCCCATCTCTTTCAGAATTTTCCACAGTTTATTGTGATCTACACAGTCAAAGGCTTTGGCATAGTCAATAAAGCAGAAACAGATGTTTTTCTGGAACTCTCTTGCTTTTTCGATGATCCAGCGGATGTTGGCAATTTGATCTCTGGTTCTTCTGCCTTTTCTAAAACCAGCTTGAACATCAGGAAGTTCATGGTTCACATATTGCTGAAGCCTGGCTTGGAGAATTTTGAGCATTACTTTACTAGCATGTGAGATGAGTGCAATTGTGCGGTAGTTTGAGCACCCTTTGGCATTGCCTTTCTTTGGGATTGGGATGAAAACTGACCTTTTCCAATCTTGTGGCCACTGCTGAGTTTTCCAAATTTGCTGGCATATTGAGTGCAGCACTTTCATAGCATCATCTTTCAGGATTTGGAATAGCTCCACTGGAATTCCATCACCTCCACTAGCTTTGTTTGTAGTGATGCTTTCTAAGGCCCACTTGACTTCACATTCCAGGATGTCTGGCTCTAGGTCAGTGATCACACCATCATGATTATCTGGGTCGTGAAGCTCTTTTTTGCATAATTCTTCTGTGTATTCTTGCCACCTCTTCTTAATATCTTCTGCTTCTGTTAGGTCCATACCATTTCTGTTCTTTATCGAGCCCATTTTTGCATGAAATGTTCCTTTGGTATCTCTGATTTTCTTGAAGAGATCCCTAGTCTTTCCCAGTCTGTTGTTTTCCTCTATTTCTTTGCATTGATCGCTGAAGAAGGCTTTCTTATCTCTTCCTGCTATTCTTTGGAACTCTGCATTCAAATGTTTATATCTTTCCTTTTCTCCTTTGCTTTTCGCTTCTCTTCTTTTCGCAGCTATTTGCAAGGCCTCCCCAGACAGCCATTTTGCTTTTTGCATTTCTTTTCCATGGGGATGGTCTTGATCCCTTTCTCCTGTACAATGTCACGAACCTCATTCCATAGTTCATCAGGCACTCTATCTATCAGATCTAGGCCCTTAAATCTATTTCTCACTTCCATTGAAAAATGTAGAAGAGGTAAATAAACATAGTGAATAAAATGTAATAAATATGCTTTTAAATGCATGAAAAGTGAAGTTGCTCAGTCGTGTCCGACTCTTTGCAACCCCATGGACTGTAGGCTACCAAGCTCCTCTGTCCATAGGATTTTCCAGGCAATAGTACTGGAGTGGATTGCCATTTCCTTTCCAGGGGATCTTCCTGACCCAGGGATCAAACCCAGGTCTCCCACATTGTAGACAGATGCTTTACCATCTGAGCCACCAGGGAAGTCCTAAATGTATAGGTGAACTTATGAAAAGAAAAAAATTCCAGGGATCAAAGGAAAACAACTGAAGAATGAAACTTCACAGGCCTAGGTTCATATTTACAGCACTCAACTAGTCACTGAAGTTTAACTACTAGAGGGTCTAATACAAGTTACATTCTAGGACCAATGCTGATCACAGAACTCCAGGCAAAACAAATGCAAACTCTCTCAGGAAAGACCTTCCCTTAATCTAGGTGAAAAAAATCACTATCTATACATTTCCACCGAGAGCAAGCTCATACTCATTATCCAACAAAAAATCAGCTGAAAGTACTGTTTCTGAAACTTGCTATACTGAGTAGCTGTGCTTTCAGTTCCTGTTTTCTCTATGGTCACCCCAAGTGAGCAAGCTCTTTTTGCAGACATTACTTTCCTTTCTAAACTTCACTCACTGTTCTTTTTTCTCACTGTTCAGACATAATCTTTCTATATGACTTTTTTCCTATGATATATCCTCAAGTCTTTACATGGTTTTTGAGTAGAAGGCAAGAAGCATGGAAGAATATAGAAATATGGTCTTTCTTTTAACATCCAGGCTTATTCAATAATCTGTCAACTAGGAATGTATATTATCTCAATTAATGTGGTAAAGATTAAGCAGTTACATATTTCTGGAGTAAAATGTCAATAGCTTATGGCAATTATTTTTAAAATAATATTTTTTGTGGTTGCCTCACAGAATTATTATGGATTCAGTGTAACCACCTGCACTTTCTTTATGCATACATAAGTAAAATGATAATGAATTAGATGTTTCAGGATCCTGAAGGAATGCAGAAACCTGAAAATTTTTCTCAGTCATCAGAGGGGTAAATTGCTTTTACACAGTTTAAACTTAAAGTATATTTTATGTATTCCATTTTCTGAAACATGAGAAATCCCCATATGGACTTCTCCTTACTAAAATATGTTATTTCCTGACTCTGACCAGTTGGCATTCTTGTACAAAGATAATTTTAGTGACTGAAATTCTTAAGGAAGGTGTAGGCACAACCTCTGAGAAGACAGCTACTCTCATAAATAACAAAGATAGCCACCTTAAAGCAGCAGCCCTGGATGCTTCTTGAAGCTAGAAAGCTATGCGTCTGTCAGAACCGAAGGGCTCTGTGGTGGAGTTCCTTCTTTGCTGTATGAGTGAATGTTCTAACTTCATGACTCCAAAGGTCACTTCCAAAAGATGTTCCAAGATATTCTAAAGGAAAACTTCAGGCAAAGTTCTGTCTCTTTTACTTCCCTGACAGAATGAATCTGTTTACAGAACCATCCAGCCACCTTAGTACATTTCAGTGCATGCAGGGAAGAAATCTGAAATTTTAAACCAATCTTTTATTTCAGCATTTACTTTGTTGGACACACAAAAGAGGTGGGATGGGAGGGGAGGGTGGGAGGCAATATATATATATATATGTATATATATCTACACACATACACACACATATATATATAATTATGACTGATTCACATTGTTGTAGAGCAGAAACCAATACACCATAAAGCAATTATCTTCCAATTAAAAAAAAAGAAAAAAGTCTGTAGATTTCATACATTCATACACTTTGAACTACTTGGGAAGAAAATATCAGATATAATCAGTGAGTAAAAGAAAAAATGTTTGGATTTCCTGACACAGATGTTGAAAGTTACTTTACTGTGCATTTATTTAGCAAATATTTATGTCATATTATTTGCTGGACATAGTGCTGGGCAACAAGAGAATCAAAGTTGAGTAAGACATTGTCAGTGCTCTCACGGCGCTCATAGATAAAAATGTGAACAGAACACTGTGAACCTTCACTTCAGAATAATTATAATTGATTTTTCTCTTGGCTTCTCTCCAGGTTCTGCCAGAAGTGGGTTGCCTGGAACTATGTTCTGTAACTTAGCGGTAGCTTGGGTCAAAGTGCTTCTACAAAGTGTTATTAAATGAAAAGCAGTCAGGATAACTTGTGCTCCACATTTTTAAGGCATAAGAAAGTGACAAAAGCTAAGAGTGAAAACTTCTGCCATGACTCCCTGAAGCCAAAATAACTATATTGATTTGGTACCAGAAAAGTATCATTCAGCAATCAGTTCATTCCCAGACTGGAGGGTTGGGAGGGGGTAGGAGCAATATCAAGCCACTTATTACTCATTATAGGGCTTATAGAACCCCCATCAACTTTTACTACATCCATATGTAAACCATAGTTTCTTATTCTCAATAGACTGAATTTCTGAAACACTTTTTCTGGATTATACGTACTTCTCATATCTCAAGCCATAGTTTCAGAACCATGTCTTCATGACTCCTGACCAAACCAAGGCCATTACGATCCCACCCCTTTCTGAGCTCTTAAAGTAGAATCAGGCCAGCTACTTGCAAACTACAGTGTGGTTCTCTATCCAGTCATGGTAACCTTATGAGAACAGGAATCTCCCATCTTTATAACTAACACCTAGCATGGCTCTGAGCAAAAGTGGGTTCTTATTCACACTAATTATATTTAATTCTGCAACAGTTTCTAAATGATAAACATGTTTTGTCAGAAAACATGTTTTCTTGTTTTGAAATATTGTCTTGTCAGAAAAATATTTCCTCCATATTATACAATAACCCTAAGAGCAAAACCTTTGAATCCTCTTTTTTTTTTTTCTCTTAAGCACCCGGCATTGTGCCTGACAGTAGAAAATTTAATAAACATTTATTTCTTGGCTCTTGGATGCACAATAGGAAACAATTGAATGCTATTAAATATGAGAAAGAGTATGCATCTAAAATCATTCTGTATTTTCAAGACAAATGGTAATCTGCTTGCTTAGCTAAGCAGATATATACCTAAAGAATTACAGGTCAGTATCCAAACAGAAACATCTATTTCTGCTTTATTGACTATGCCAAAGCCTTTGACTGTGTGGATCACAATAAACTGTGGAAAATTCTGAAAGAGATGGGAATACCAGACCACTGACCTGCCTCTTGAGAAATCTGTATGTGGGTCAGGAAGCAACAGTGAGAACTGGTCATGGAACAACAGACTGGTTCCAACTAGGAAAAGGAGTATATCAAGGCTGTATATTGTTATCCTGCTTATTTAACTTATATGCAGAGTACATCATGAGAAACGCTGGGCTGAAAGAAGCACAAGCTGGAATCAAGATTGCTGGGAGAAATATCAATAACCTCAGATATGCAGATGACACCACCCTTATGGCAGAAAGTAAAGAGGAACTAAAAAGCCTCTTGATGAAAGTGAAAGAGGAGAGTGAAAAAGTTGGCTTAAAGCTCAACATTCAGAAAACGAAGATCATGGCATCCGGTCCCACCACTTCATGGGAAATAGATGGGGAAACAGTGGAAACAGTGTCAGACTTTATTTTGGGGAGCTCCAGAATCACTGCAGATGGTGACTGCAGCCATGAAATTAAAAGACGCTTACTCCTTGGAAGGAAAGTGATGGCCAACCTAGATAGCATATTCAAAAGCAGAGACATCACTTTGCCAACAAAGGTCCATCTAGTCAAGGCTATGGTTTTTCCTGTGGTCATGTATGGATGTGAGAGTTGGACTGTGAAGAAGGCTGAGCGCCGAAGAATTGATGCTTTTGAACTGTGGTGTTGGAGGAGACTCTTGAGAGTCCCTTGGACTGCAAGGAGATCCAACCAGTCCATTCTGAAGGAGATCAGCCCTGGGATTTCTTTGGAAGGAATGATGCTAAAGCTGAAACTCCAGTACTTTGGCCACCTCATGCGAAGAGTTGACTCATTGGAGAAGACTCTGATGCTGGGAGGGATTGGGGGCAGGAGGAGAAGGGGACGACAGAGGATGAGATGGCTGGATGGCATCACCGACTCGATGGATGTGAGGCTGGGTGAACTCCGGGAGTTGGTGATGGACAGGGAGGCCTGGCATGCTGCAATTCATGGGGTCACAAAGAGTCGGACACGACTGAGTGACTGAACTGAACTGAACTGACCCAATACACAGGGAATGTAATTAGGACTTCTGTTTATTTAGTGCATTATTCTTTTAAATATTATCACAGTTTTTACACATAATGGACAACAACTTAGAGTCAATGAGCCATAATCTCTAGATCATACTAGAGAAATTGAAATCTGCTCAAGAGACTGCAGTTTTTATGACATATGGTAAATCAATATGTCAGCACCAAATATCAGTAATATTTATTCTCAAGATCCAAAAAGAAAGGGTTGGGATGAGAATGGGAATGAAAAGGGAATTCTGATTTTGGTGATAAGTCTTTCATAATGATTCAGTTTCATCAACAAAGTAAACCAAAGTTATATGTACAACTACCAGTGATTCATTCTTTATTGACTTGAATCTTTTTTATATTGTGATATTGACATTATAAAGATCACAGGAAAGTCATTTTAACTTTGCCTTTAAATCTGTCCCAAATTCACAATTATGTTTTTACAAAATCCATATTTAAAGTGCTTTCATTAATATCTTATTTCTTGGCTTATATGATAGAACATATCCATTCTCTAAAAGCCTAGAGTATAGACAGTTTGTTGTTTCATCAGAAAAATTAAACGTGATAATTTATTTGATCTGGTATATTATTACTGTGTTTTAGAACACCAGGAACTTTTATTTCAGACCTTTTACATCTAGCATCTTTTCTCCTTGAGGGAAAAATTTTTTTAATAAGGATGTTGGTGTAATATGAAATAACCTGAGGAGTCATAGCTCATACTCTAATTCTAAATGTTTACTTTTTAAGAAAGATTTTGCTTATCCTTAATGCTTGTTTAAAAATGATGATTCTTGTTTGGAGAATGTTTCCAGATTGAATCCCTGCCCAACTCCACCATTCAGATTGTTCAGCCTGCAGATTTCGCCTCTTTCAGTGTATGCAATATTAGCCAGAAATATTGTTTAAACCTGAGTCAGATTTTGGCATGCCTCTGCTCAAAACACCAGTAGCATCTCATCTCACTTGGAATTGGAATAAAGGCCAAAATCTTTAGAATGCCCTACCAAGGCTATCAACAAAGAAATGTCAACAACCTCAGATATGCAGACGATACCCCTCAGAGAGTTGGACTATAAAGAAGGCTGAATGCCTAAAAATTGATGCTTTCAAATTGCAGTGCTGGGGAAGACTCTTGAGAGTCCCTTGGACAGCAAGGAGAGCAAACCAATCTTAGAGGATATCAACCCTGAGTATTCATTGGAAGGACTGATGCTGAAGCTGGAGCTCCAATACTTTGGCCACCTGATGTGAAGAGCTGACTCATTGGAAAAGACCTTGATGCTGGGAAAGACTGAGGGCAGAGGAGGAGATGGTTGGGTGGCATCACTAACTCAATGGACATGCTGCTGCTAAGTCACTTCAGTCGTGTCCGACTCTGCGTGACCCCATAGACGTCAGCCAGTTTGCGCAAATTCCAGGAGACAGTGAAGGACAGGGAAACTAGGCATGCTGTGGTCAATGGGGTCGCAAAGAGTCGGACACAACTTAGTGACTAAACAACAGCGACAACCAAGACCATCAGAGCCTTATTGCTCATGACCCCTTTCAGATCACAATTCCTACCTATCTCCCCCTTACCTACTCTTCTCCAGCAACCTGTTCCTAAAATATACCTCTTGTACTCTCATCTCAGGACCTTTTACCTCACCACTGCCTCTTCCTGGAATGCTCCTTGCCCAGGTATCTGCAGTTTTCCCTCATTTCCTTCAGGCTTCTGCTCGAATGACATCTTTCCATGAAGGTCTTCCTTGGCTACTATATAAACCAGCAACACCCACTGTTAGTACTATATTCTCTTTCTGCCTAATTTTTCTGCATAGCACTTATTACTGAATGATCTCATAATATATTTACCTGTCTTTTATTGATTATCTTCTTCCCCACCAGAACACATTCACCTACAAAGCAAAGACTTTTTATCTATTCTGTTTACTGCTGTGACTTCAGTACCTATAAGAATACCTGGACATGGTTGGAACTCAATAAATATTTGTTAGATGAATGAATTCATTGTAAAAATAAACATTAATACTTATGAAACTCTAAAATACAGATGTAATAACATGACATTTCTTCCTAAAATCAGTTCCCTACAAATTATATCTACATTAAACATAATCCATTTATCTGTCATTAAAGAATTAAACCATTTTAACACAATAAAAGAGTAAAAATGGAGGCCAACTTGTCATAAATCTAAACATTTAAGTGTTATTAAATAAGCTAAAAATGTTAATATACAACTTTCCAGCTTGATGATGTACCTCATTAATGACAAAAGCTTCAGGCCAGATTTTTGGGTAATTATTTGGGAATAATTTTTTAATAAACCAGTTATATGTCTTATTGTCTTTAGTTATGTGTGTGTGTGTGTGCGCGTGCGCATGTTTGTATGAGAGAGAGAGACAGACAGACTGTATGCCTTGTTTGTTTTTGCCATGAACTGAGTCTTCCTTGCAGTGACAGTTTGAGGTATGGACTTAAAAACAAAATGTTCTAGTAATCTCATCTGTGAAAGTAATGGCCAACTTTGTCCTAATAGAACCAAATTTGAGTACCTTTTCATATTGGCCCACTATCCCTAGCTATTATTCTCTATGCAAAGAAACTGAACTGGGAATTGATATCAAAAGTACTTTTAATGTAATCCAGCAGCTCTCCATACTCTTCTGCCAAAATAAAAAATGACTGAGAGAAACAAACATGTAAGTGGAAAAGACTAGAAGAGGAATTTAATTCACGTGAGAGAGAATTAGTCCCTTTGGGACATAACAAACCCCCAAAGGACCCCATACTGCTAAGTCACTTCAGTTGTGTCCAACTCTGTGCAACACCATAGACAGCAGCCCACCAGGCTCCCCAGTCCCTGGGATTCTCCAGGCAAGAACACTGGAGTGTGTTGCCATTTCCTTCTCCAATGCATGAAAGTGAAAAGTCAAAGTGAAGTCGCTCAGTTGTGTCCAACTCTTAGTGACCCCATGGACTGCAGCCTACCAGGCTCCTCGGTCCATGGGATTTTCCAAGCAAGAGTACTGGAGTGGGGTGCCACTGCCTTCTCCAAAGGATCCCATAATCCAGATGCAAAAACAAGACCCAAAGATATGAATAATTCACTCAACAGCATGATTACAGGACAACTTATAAATAAGGCAAACCAGGGTAATTTGAGCTATATTTATAAGTCTTAAATGTAATTTATTATTTTTTATGTCATTTATTTTGTGCCAGGCATTTTTCTAACTGCTTTTCATATATGAACTCATGTAATTCTAGAAACAATCACACGAGAAAGGCATTATTATTAATATACTCAATTTTTAGGTGAGGAAAATAAGCCACTTAAAGTTCCAGTTACTTGCCCAAGGTTACAGAGTTGAATTCAAGCAGTGTGGCTCTGGAATTCATGCTCTTTACTGATATTGTCTCTGACCTAAACAGTACAAATATAATTAAAATAATAATAGTACCTTAGTTGTATAAAGTGATTTATGGTGCAAAAATGCCACTATATTCATTGCCTTATTGCAATGAGATAATGACTTTACAACTATTTCGTGAATTATACAAGACCATGTTATTCCTATGTTACAGTTAAAAATTGTTGAAGCAATTTTTTAAAGCAAAGACAAGAAAAAATATTTCACATGTGAGGAAAAATGAAGGATGTATGGGATTAATAAAGTAATGGGGTCTCTGGCCCTCATCTCCTAAGGCCATTACTTAGACAGAGCACAGACCCACCTCCCAAGCACAATCAATAATTTTCAGAGCTGGTCCCTTCTAAAATTTCAACTAGAAAAACATTGATGCTAAAATGTTTCACACAGGTGTATATATTTCCCTAATTTTGCAAGGGTACTTACCTGTGAATAGAACCATTCTCCTTGTTTAAGAAAATATTTAAATTCTCAGTAGGAAGGAGGATTCTCCAAAGCAGTGTTTGTAGTTTATAGTTTCAACAAAAATGGACTCAGCTGAAGAAAAGAGAATGCTCCCCCAAATAAATTCTATTTTCTATCCTAGATTACCTGAGCTGATTGAAGCTTTAGTATGGGAATTTTTGAATTGTGGCAGTTACAAGTGTCACTACTCAATGGCAACAACTAACATTAATTCCATTCTTTCTCGGTGTCGGGCTCTATGCTAAGCATTATAAATGCAAATGCTGTAAAGGGTGTGGAGAGAAGGGAACCCTCCTGAACTATCAGATCAGATCAGATCAGTCGCTCAGTTGTGTCCGACTCTTTGCGACCCCATGAACCGCAGCACGCCAGGCCTCCCTGTCCTGCGCTATAGTAGCATGTAAACTGGTATAGCCACTATGTAGAACAGTGTGGAGATTCCTTTAAAAACGAAAAATAGAGCTACCATATGACCCTGCAATCCCACTCCTGGGCATATATCCAGAGAAAAAAAAGCCTGAAAAGATACATGCACCCCAAAGTTCACTGAAGCATTGTTTACAACAGTCAGGACATGGAAACAACCTAAATGTCCCTTGACAGAGAAATGGATAGAGGTGTGGTATGTAATGGATAAAGAAGGAATGGATAAAGGAGAGAAGTAAAATGGAATATTACTCAGCCATTACAATGAATGAAATAATGCCATTTGCAGCCACATGGATGGACCTCGGTTCAGTTCAGTTCAGTTCAGTTCAGTCACTCAGGCGTGTCCAACTCTTAGTAATCCCATGAACTTTTGCAGCACACCAGGCCTCCCTGTCCATCACCAACTCCAGGAGAGACTACCCAAACTCATGTCCATTGAATCAGTGATGACATCCAACTATCTCATCCTCTGTTGTCCCCTTCTCCTCCTACCCTCAATCTTCCCCAGCTTCAGAGTCTTTTCAAGTGAGTCAGCTCTTCATATCATGTGGTCAAAGTATTGGAGTTTCAGCTTTAGCATCATTCCTTCCAATAAACACTCAGGACCTATCTCCTTTAGGATGGACTGGTTGGATCTCCTTGCAGTCAAAGGGACTCTGAAGAATTTTCTCCAACACCACAGTTCAAAAACATCAATTCTTCACTGCTCAGCTTTCTTTAGAGTCCAACTCTCACATCCATACATGACTACTGGATAAACCATAGCCTTGACTAGATGAACCTTTCGTGGCAAAGTAATGTCTCTGCCTTTGAATATGCTATCTAGGTTGCTTATAACTTTTCTTCCAAGAAGTAAGCGTCTTTTTATTTCATAGCTGCACTCAACATATGCCGTGATTTTGGAGCCCCAAAAATAAAGTCTGCCACCGATTCTTCATCTGTTTACCATAAATTGATGGGACCAGATGCCATGATCTTAGTTTTCTGAATGTTGAGCTTTAAGCCAACTTTTTCACTCTCCTCTTTCACTTTCATCAGAGGCTCTTTAGTTCTTCCTCACTTTCTGCCATAAGGGTGGTGTCATCTGCATATCTGAGGTTATTGACATTTCTCCCGGCAATCTTGATTCCAGCTTGTGCTTCATCCAGCCCAGTGATTCTCATGATGTGCTCTGCATATAAGTTAAATAAGCAGGATGACAATATACAGCCTTGACGTACTCCTTTTCCTATTTGGAACCAGTCTGTTGTTCCATGTCCAGTTCTGACTGTTGCTTCCTGACCTGCATACAGGTTTCTCGAGAGGCAGGTCAGGTGGTCTGGTATTCCCATCTCTTTCAGATTTTTCCAGTTTATTGTGATCCACACAGTCAAAGGCTTTGGCATAGTCAATAAAGCAGAAATAGATGTTTTTCTGGAACTCTCTTGCTTTTTCCATGATCCAGTGGATGTTGGCAATTTGATCTCTGGTTCCTCTGCTTTTTCGAAATCCAGCTGGAACACATGGAAGTTCACGGTGCACATATTGTTTAAGCCTGACTTGGAGAATTTTGAGCATTACTTTACTAGTGTGTGAGATGAGTGCAATTGTGCTCATTCTTTGGCATTGTCTTTCTTTGGGATTGGAATGAAAACTGACCTTTTCCAGTCCTGTGGCCACTGCTGAGTTTTCCAAATTTGCTGACATATTGAGTGCAGCACTTTCACAGCATCATCTTTTAGGATTTGAAATAGCACAACTGGAGTTCCATTACCTCCATTAGTTTTGTTCGTAGTGATGATTCCTAAGGCCCATTTGACTTCACATTCAGGATGTCTGGCTCTAGGTGAGTGATCACACCATTGTGATTATCTGGGTTGTGAATATCTTTTTTGTACAGTTCTTCCTTGTATGATGTAAGAGTTGGACTGTGAAGAAATCTGAGTGCCGAAGAAATGATGTTTTTGAACTGTGGTGTTGAAGAAGACTTTTGAGAGTCCCTTGGACTGCAAGGAGATCCAACCAGTCCATTCTAAAGAAGATCAGCCCTGGGATTTCTTTGGAAGGAATGCTAAAGCTGAAACTTCAATACTTTGGCCACCTCTTGCGAAGAGTTGACTCATTGGAAAAGACTCTGATGCTGGGAGGGATTTGGGTAGGAGAAGAAGGGGACGACAGAGGATGAGATGGCTGGAGGGCATCAGCAACTCAATGGACATGAGTCTCATTGAACTCTGGGAGTTGGTGATGGACAGGGAGGCCTGGTGTGCTGCAATTCATGGGGTTGCCAAGAGTTAGACACGACTGAGCGACTGAACTGAACTGAACTCCTTGTGTTCTTGCCTCCACTTCTTAATATCTTCTGCGTCTGTTAGTTTCATACCATTTCTATCCTTTATTGAGCCCATCTTAACTGTGTAAAATTCTGAAAGAGATGGGAATACCAGAACATCTGACCTGCCACTTGAGAAACCTATATGCAGGTCAGAAAGCAATAGTTAGAACTGGACATGGAACAACAGACTGGTTCCAAATAGGAAAAGGAGTACATCAATCAATAGCAACGCTGGGCTGGAAGAAGCACAAGCTGGAATCAAGATTGTCGGGAGAAATATCAATAACCTCAGATATGCAGATGACACCACACTTATGGCAGAAAGTGAAGAGGAACTAAAAAGCCTCTTAATGAAAGTGAAAGAGGAGAGTGAAAAAGTTGGCTTAAAGCTCAACATTCAGAAAACTAAGATCATGGCATCTGGTCCCATCATTTTATGGCAAACAGATGGGGAAACAGTGGAAACAGTGTCAGACTTTATTTTTCTGGGCTCCAAAATCACTGCAGGTGATGATTGCAGCCATGAAATTAAAAGACGCTTACTCCTTGGAAGGAAAGTTATGACCAACCTAGATGGCATATTCAAAGTCGGAGACATTACTTTGCCAACAAAGGTCTGTCTAGTCAAGGCTATGGTTTTTCCTGTGGTCATGTATGGATGTGAGAGTTGGACTGTGAAGAAAGCTGAGTGCTGAAGAATTGATGCTTTTGAAGTGTGGTGTTGGAGAAGACTCTAGAAAGTCCCTTGGACTCTCAAGAAATCCAACCAGTCCATTCTAAAGGAGATCAGCCCTGGGTATTCTTTGGAAGGAATGATGCTGAAGCTGAAATTTCAGTACTTTGGCCACCTCATTCGAAAAATCGACTCATTGGAAAAGACTCTGATGCTGGGAGGGGTTGGGGGCAGGAGGAGAAGGGGACGACAGAGGATGAGATGACTGGATGGCATCACCAACTCGATGGACATGAGTTTGAGTGAACTCTAGGTGTTGGTGATGGACATGTAGGCCTGGCATGCTGCAATTCATGGGGTCCCAAAGACTCGGACATGACTGAGTGACTGAACTGAACTGAACTTGCATGAAATGTTCCCTTGGTATCTCTAATTTTCTTGACGAGATCTCTATTCTTTCCCATTCTATCGTTTTCCTCTATTTCTTTGCATTGATTGGATTGACCTAGACAGTGTCATATCGAGTGAAATAAGTCAGATAGAGAAGGAGAAATATATGACATCTCTTATGTGTGGAATCTAAAAGGAAATGATACAAATAAACTTACTTACAAAAGAGAGACTCACAGATATAGAAAACGAACTCATGTTTGCTGGTGGGAAGGGATAGTTAAGGACTTTGGGAAGGTCATGTACACATTGATTTATTTAAAATGAATAACCAACAAGAACATACTGTGTAGTACAAGGAACACTGCTCAATGTTATGTGCCAGCCTGGATGGGAGGGATGTTTGGGGCAGAATGGATACATGTATGTGTATGACTGAGTCCCTTCACTGTTCAACCGAAACTGTCACGGAATTGTTAATCAGCTATACCTCAATAGAAAATGGGTTTGGTGTTTAAGAAAAAGAAAAAGAAAATTTATTAAAAAAAAAAACAATAAATGCATACCCTCCATTCAACAAGCAAGAAAGTGCAAAACAAGAAATAGCTGTCCCCATTTAATAGATAAAGAAACCAAGTCTCAGAGAAGTTAAGCAAATTCCCTGAGATCACGCACATTGTAAATTATAATATTATGAGCACTTAAAACCAAATCTTTCTATCTATTAACTCATGCTATCTTATTATCTGTTAGAAAACTATTTGAAGTTGTTTTCTGTGTATATGACGGAAAGACTAGCTATAGAATTTACAAATCCAAATATTAAAAAAAATAACAATCAGTTCTTCTTGTAATAACTACAAAGAGGAAACCCTTTGTGTGGGAGTCACTTCTGCTCCTTCAGTTCAGTTCAGTTCAGTTCAGTTGCTCAGTCATGTCTGATACTTTGCCACTCCATGGACTGCAACACGCTAGGCCTCCCTGTCCATCACAAACTCCTGGAGTCCACCCAAATGCATGTTCATTGAGTCGGTGAAGCCATCCAACATCTCATCCTCTGTGGTCCCCTTCTCCTCCTGCCCTCAATCTTTCCCAGCATCAGGGTCTTTTCAAATGAGTCAGCTCTTTGCATCAGGTGGCCAAAGTATTGGAGTTTCAGTCTCAGCATCAGTCCTTCCAATGAACACCCAGGAGTGATCCTTTAGGATGGACTGGTTGGATCTCCTTGCAGGCCAAGGAACTCTCAAGAGTCTTCTCCAACACCACAGTTCAAAAGCATCAACTCTTCGGCACTCAGCTTTCTTTACAGTCCAACTCTCATATCCATACATGACTACTAGAAAAACCATATCTTTGACTAGACAAACCTGCAGTCACCATCTGCAGTGATTTTGGAGCCCCCAAAAATAAAGTCTGACACTGTTCCACTGTTTCCCCATCTATTTGCCATGAAGTGATGGGACCAGATGCCATGATCTTAGTTTTCTGAATGGTGAGCTTTAAGCTAATTTTCTCACTCTCCTCTTTCACTTTCATCAAGAGGCTCTTTAGTTCTTCTTCACTTTCTGCCATAAGGGTGGTGTCATCTGCATATGTGAGATGATATTTTATTGGTATTTCTCCCAGCAATCTTGACTCCAGCTTGTGCTTCATCCAGCCCAGCATTTCTCACGATATACTCTGCGTATAATCTGCTCCTTGTGCAACTGTATTTAGTTGAACCATGTGAAATGTCCAATGTTTAAGGTCACAACTAAATATAGGTAATTACATATACTTCAACATGAATAGACATGAAATAAGGGGACCTGAGCAACCCACTCCAGTACTCTTGCCTGGAGAATCCCAGGGACGGAGGAGCCTGGTAGGCTGCCATCTATGGGGTCGCACAGAGTCGGACACGACTGAAGTGACTTAGCAGCAGCAGCAGCAGAGCTCTAAGTCAAAGATTGCAATGTGAAATTCATCTGGTGATTATCCATGTGTATTAAAATAGCTAGCTCCAAAGTCTGGAGTGAAGAAAGTATTTCTGGTACGAACTTGTGTTACCTTTGGCCCCAATGTTCAACTCCTTTATCAGTTCAGTTCAGTTCAGTTGCTCAGTCGTGTCCGACTTTTTGCGACCCCATGAATCACAGCATGCCAGGCCTCCATGTCCATCACCAACTCCCGGAGTTCACTCAGACTCACGTCCATCAAGTCAGTGATGCCATCCAGCCATCTCATCCTCTGTCGTCCCCTTCTCCTCCTGCCCCCAATCCCTCCCAGCATCAGAGTCTTCTCCAATGAGTCAACTCTTCGCATGAGGTGGCCAAAGTACTGGAGTTTCAGCTTTAGCATCATTCCTTCCAAAGAAATCCCAGGGCTGATTTCCTTCAGAATGGACTGGTTGGATCTCCTTGCAGTCCAAGGCACTCTCAAGAGTCTTCTCCAACACCACAGTTCAAAAGCATCAATTCTTCGGCGCTCAGCCTTCTTCACAGTCCAACTCTCACATCCATACATGACCACAGGAAAAATCATAACCTTAACCAAGACGGACCTTTGTTGTCAAAGTAATGTCTCTGCTTTTGAATATGCTATCTAGGATGGACATAACTTTCCTTCCATGGAGTAAACGTCTTTTAATTTCATGGCTGCAGTCACCATCTGCAGTGACAACTCCTTATAGAATAACCTAAATTTGCATCAGGAGATCTGTTCTTCCATTGGATACAAGCTGGTGGGACATTTCATTAAGATGTTTTTTCTCTCTTCCCTGAGAAGGGTGGTAGAAGATTCAAGCCAGATCAATAACACACTGGAAAGCTCTGAAGTGATTTCTGCCCCAACCCCTCCAACAAAGCATGTTTCTGCAATTGCTCTTTAGTTCCTATCCTTTAAAAGTTGATTCCTGATGTCTTATTCCATTGCTTCAGCTCTCATATCCAAAATAATATTTTTTTCAAATTGACTAAAAGTTAATTCTTCCAGTTAATTCTATTTAATTTCATTAAATCCTATTAAATCTAATTAATTCTAGTGAATTCTGATTAACTAGCATCAATTTCTGATGCTTGGAACCAAAGAAATATACAAGATTATTCGTTTTATCAAGACAGCTCACAGACTAAGGGTAGTGGAAAGACTGAGATATATGGGAAGGATAAAAATCAGGATAACAGAGTAGCTGGGTAGAGAAATTACATAAATTTATGATACAAGCAGGTTTGAGATCATTTGGGACAGTATTGAGTACTAGTTTTTGTATTGGATGATGGGTTCTTAGATGTTTATTTTAAAATAAGTAAATACAGACAATCAAGTAAGATATATAAATAAATATCTTAAATTAGTAGTCCTGACTTTTTTTGGCACCAGGGACCAGTTTTGTGAAAGACAGTTTTTCCATGGAAGGGGAAGTGGACAGGAATGGCTGGTGGATGATACAAGCACATTACATTTATTGTGCACTTTATTTCTATTACTTTTACATCAGCTCCACCTCAGATTATCAGACATTAGGTTAGGGACCTCTGCCTTAAACCACAGACCACTGATGCAAATCTGTGATGAAACAAGAATTATGATTATCCTAAATTTTTACACTTAAGATGTATATTTGAAGAGGCATAAATTGTAAAAAAAAAATTTAATTAAGAAATGCCTGAAAACAAAAATACAATTTGCTGCACAACTAACCTCTCCAAGGACTTTAGATAAACAGTTGCAACAGCTATAGGAAAAGCAGTTACGTTTACTCCAAAAACTATTTGATAACATTCTAAATCCTAAGGAAATTTGAAAATAAATATTTAATGAAATTATATTCACTGAGTTTCCTCTCTGGTTTTTCTGGTCTTCTAGCGCATGATTCCTTAACTCAATAATGAAATGTATTTTAACAATCTTATCAGTAGGGTCATCACCAAAAATCTTGTGTTCTTCACTTTTTAAATTAGTTTTCAACACAGTGTTATCCTTACAGAAGCCTAACTTGCGATTTTTGGAAAAAAGAAAAAGGGAAGGAGGGTGATATGCAAATGATTCTGATTGAAAAAAACAGTGAGGAGTGGATGAATACTATCTAAATAGACTCCAAGTCCTGGCTTACATTGTTGACCATTGATCATAATTCTAATCAAGGTTCTAACTAAAACTCTAAGAAAAAATACTTTAATAAATATCATATTGTGCAGTTTAAAAATTTTGCACTGTTTAACAAATATACAGGTACAATAGTCACAGGATGCCTCAGATCAGATCAGATCAGTTGCTCAGTCGTGTCCGACTCTTTGCAACTCCATGAATCACAGCATGCCAGGCCTCCCTGTCCATCACCAACTCTCGGAGTTCACTCAGATTCACGTTCATCGAGTCAGTGATGCCACCCAGCCATCTCATCCTCTGTCGTCCGCTTCTCCTCTTGCCCCCAATCACTACAAACATCAGAGTCCTCTCCAATGAGTCAACTCTTCGCATGAGGTGGCCAAAGTACTGGAGTTTCAGCTTTAGCATCATTCCTTCCAAAGAAATCCCAGGGCTGATCTTCAGAATGGACTGGTTGGATCTCCTTGCAGTTCAAGGCACTCTGAAGAGTCTTCTCCAACACCACAGTTCAAAAGCATCAATTCTTCGGCACTCAGCCTTCTTCACAGTCCAACTATCACATCCATACATGACCACAGGAAAAACCATAACCTTGACTAGACAGATCTTTGTTGGCAAAGTAATGTCTCCGACTTTGAATATGCCATCTAGGTTGGCCATAACTTTCCTTCCAAGGAGTAAGCATCTTTTAATTTCATGGCTGCAGTCACCATCTGTAGTGATTTTGGAGCACAGAAAAATAAAGTCTGACACTGTTTCCCCTGTTTCCCCACCTATTTCCCATGAAATGATGGGACCGGATGTCATGATCTTCGTTTTCTGAATGTTGAGCTTTAAGCCAACTTTTTCACTCTCCACTTTCACTTTGATCAAGAGGCTTTAGAGTTCCTCTTCACTTTCTGCCATAAGTGTGGTGTCATCTATATATCTGAGGTTATTGATATTTCTCCCAGCAATCTTGATTCCAACTGGTGTTTCTTCCAGTCCAGTGTTTCTCATGATGTACTCTGCATAGAAGTTAAATAAACAGGGTGACAATATACAGCCTTGACATACTCCTTTTCCTATTTGGAACCAATCTGTTGTTCCATGTCCAGTTCTAACTGTTGCTTCCTGACCTGCATACAAATTTCTCAAGAGGCAGATCAGGTGGTCTGGTATTCCCATCTCTCAGAATTTTCCATAGTTTATTGTGATCCACACAGTCAAAGGCTTTGGCATAGTCAATAAAGCAGAAATAGATGTTTTTCTGGAACTCTCTTGCTTTTTCCATGATCCAGCGGATGTTGGCAATTTGATCTCTGGTTCCTCTGCCTTTTCTAAAACCAGCTTGAACATCAGGAAGTTCACAGTTCACATATTGCTGAAGTCTGGCTTGGAGAATTTTGAGCATTACTTTACTAGCGTGTGAGATGAGTGCAATTGTGCGGTAGTTTGAGCATTCTTTGGCATTGCCTTTCTTTGGGATTGGAATGAAAACTGACCTTTTCCAGTCCCGTGGCCACTGCTGAGTTTTCCAAACGTGCTGGCATATTGAGTGCAGCACTTTCATAGCATCATCTTTCAGGATTTGGAATAGCTCCACTGGAATTCCATCACCTCCACTAGCTTTGTTCGTAGTGATGCTTTCTAAGGCCCACTTGACTTCACATTCCAGGATGTCTGGCTCTAGGTCAGTGATCACACCATCGTGATTATCTGGGTCGTGAAGATCTTTTTTGTACAGTTCTTCTGTGTATCCTTGCCATCTCTTCTTAATATCTTCTGCTTCTGTTAGGTCCATACCATTTCTGTCCTTTATCGAGCCCATCTTTGCATGAAATCTTCCTTTGGTATCTCTGATTTTCTTGAAGAGATCCCTAGTCTTTCCCATTCTGTTGTTTTCCTCTATTTCTTTGCATTGATCGCTGAAGAAGGCTTTCTTATCTCTTCCTGCTATTCTTTGGAACTCTGCATTCAGATGTTTATATCTTTCCTTTTCTCCTTTGCTTTTCGCTTCTCTTCTTTTCACAGCTATTTGTAAGGCCTCCCCAGACAGCCATTTTGCTTTTGTTTTTTTTGCATTTCTTTTCCACAGGGATGGTCTTGGTCCCTGTCTCCTGTACAATGTCACGAACCTCATTCCATAGTTCATCAGGCACTCTGTCTATCAGATCTAGGCCCTTAAATCTATTTCTCACTTCCACTGTATAATCATAAGGGATTTGATTTAGGTCATACCTGAATGGTCTAGTGGTTTTCCCTACTTTCTTCAATTTCAGTATGAATTTGGCAATAAGGAGTTCATGGTCTGAGCCACATCAGCTCCTGGTCTTGTTTTTGCTGATTGTATAGAGCTTCTCCATCTTTGGCTGCAAAGAATATAATCAATCTGATTTCGGTGTTGATCATCTGGTGATGTCCATGTATAGAGTCTTCTCTTGTGTTCCAAGTCTATGCCCCAACCAGTAAGGCTGAAGAAGCTGAAGTTGAATGGTTCTATGAAGACCTACAAGACTTTTTAGAACTATCACCCAAATAAGATGTCCTTTTCATTATAGGGGACTGGAATGCAAAAGTAGGAAGTCAAGAAACACCTGGAGTAACAGGCAAATTTGGCCTTGGAATACAGAATGAAGCAAGGCAAAGACTAATAGAGTTTTGCCAAGAGAATGCACTGGTCATAACAAACACCCTCTTCCAACAACACAAGAGAAGACTCTATACATGGACATCACAGAATGCCTAGGTCATAAGTAATATGACTAGTCAGCAGAAGAAAAGAAATACTGTATAAGTATTCCAAATCCTATATGTTTTTATACATATCTGCACATATTTCTATGTTATTACATGTAGAAAAATTGAATATCAGCTACACATCAAAAACTTAAGATACATTAAATTTTAGAATTGAAAAGAATTTAAATGGTTTTTTAGTCACATTCTCTCATTTTCTTATTTTAAGAAAATAATGTATCTGAAAACTCTGTGGATTCCATAGTTTTGCTATTATTTTAAAAGATGAGAATTCTAAGGTCCACAAGAGTTAAGTAACTTGCTACATTACACAGCTAATTGGTGGCCAACCTCAAAATGGAACTGAGGTCTCTATAGCCTAATATTCTTCCAACAAATATTTGTTGTGTGTTAGTCTCTCAGTCATGTCCAACTCTGTGACCACATGGACTGTAGCCTGCCAGGCTCCTCTGTCCATGGAATTCTCCAGGCAAGAATACTGGAGTGAGTTTCCTTTTCCAGGGGATCTCCCTGACCCAGATTGAACCCAGGTTTCCTGCATTGTATGAAGATTTTTTACTATTTGAGTCAACATAACAACTATATATCAAGGGTTAGAGATGCGAAAAAGGACAATATCCCCAAAAGAAGACAATAAGCAAGCAAACAACAATAGCAAGGATCAGTAATTTAAATAACGAGGTATTAAAATGTTGCAATTGGGGAATATGGTAGGGAGTAGTCTAAACCAAAAGGCCCTATTAAATAGGGTATTCAGAGAAGGGAGCTCTGAGAATTTAGGCCTGAGATATAAATCACAAAGAGGAAATCAACTGCCATAACTTATCTTGTAAATGAGGAAAATAACAAAGGCACAGCCATGAGTCCCTTTCCAAGGTTTAAAATAACATCTTAGAGAGACCATATTTTAACCTCTTCCCAACTGATCCTAAAAATCAAGTCTTTCAATTAGACAATATGTGGCTTAGTTTCTCATCAAATCTACCTAAAACAGAGAGATCACATATATATATATATATATATATATTTATCATATATACACAGAACTTCACAGTTTTATAAAATGCTTTAAATTAAACACACTATTCTATTTGATGCTTACAATAGCCCTATATGGTAAGCAAGGCAGTTATTACTGGAAGAAACCATAGTGGAATGAAATGAACACTAGGTTTAAAATTAGGGTTTGTAGCTGGTCCTACCATTTGTTAACTTGATTCCTTAATTTATATAACTTGAACTCTGAAACCAGATTTCCTCACTGGTTCCACTAGATTTCTTCTTTTTGTAGGCTGTTATAAGAATAAAGATAGTCTTTAAAATGGCAGCTGACTTATTAGGAGGTATGGAAGAATTTTAAATAACAGTTCTCAATAAACACAATTTTCAGTTAAGGAATGAATATTAAGCAATCAAAACTTTCAGTAGTATACTAAAGTCATAGTAGAAGTGTCTTAGAAATTAAAGTTTTGGCTTTTACAGTTTTATTCTTCCTATTTTCTCCTAATATTGTCTAATTACATATGAACTGAGTCTTCATGCTACTGAAACATGGTGATGTCAATGATCTCAATTATTTCTAAATATCTACTAGCTACGGTTTGGACTTGGCTTTTTGTTGTAGTTGGTGTTGATATTGGGTTTTTTTCATTATTTACAGTGGAGGTTAGTTTGTTTTTTGTTTTTGTTTGCTTTACTTTGGGATTGTATGCAGGACTTCTGAACATACAGGAAGAACGGGAGAATTATGATATTAATGAAGCAGTGGTATTGGTTGCTTGGATTTTGTGCTAACGTACTCTTAGTTTAGAGGATTCATTCTTTATGAATCTAGGGAATGCTAACATTTATAAGTAAACTAGAATACATATGTATAATGGTGTTTTCTCCTCATATTTTCATTTAAGCTATTTCATATTCATCAAAGTCATCCAACCAACCTTTCCCATCACTCTGATATCTGAAGGAAGAAAATTACTCTGTTTTTAAGATTTACTTAGAACTTTGAATACCTTCAACCCAAAAATATCCCCATTGCTTTTTGAAACCTTTCCTCAAATGAACTCAGATTTATATAAGAATCCCATAGAGATAAAAGAAAGTTTTCAAAGCTGTAACCATATAAAAACTGCACATCTTGCATGTTTATCAGACACCAACATTATACTCTTTATCTGAAAACTACACTAGAGAGTAGCTGTTATATGTCCTTGATCTCTGCATCAAACAGTCAGTACTGGTCCTTTGGAGGACCAAATGATGTAGAAGAAGAGATCAAGATGAAGTCCTAATATTAGAGAGCACCTTGCAATGATATTCCATAATCCTTACAGTCATTTCAAATGTTAAATCACACCCATGCTACAATAAGGAAACTGAGATGCAGAAAAGATAAGTTGTTTATTCAATGCCACACAAAAAGTGGGAGAATTGGCATTTGATCCCCAGTCTCTTCACACAGGATCTTCCTACTGTATAGGGTCTTTCCAGTTTAGAATATCTTAAAGATTTCATACCATGTTGCATATAGTAACTCATCTCCAGCCCAACTGAGTTCATTTAGTTAGCAACGATGGGAACAGGAGGCCAAATGCTAAGTTGAATCAATTCAGCCAAACCTTTCCATATTCCCTATTTTCAGTTTATACTGCAATTACTCTTTAATCTCACAATTTCAGAACAGAACTCATTTTTTAGGGGAAAAAAAGGCGTTGGGAAGAATTTATAAGCACTAATTAATTTTTCAAATATATAGCTGTAAAAGGCAAATTGCTTTCCTGCTTTGTTCTTAGCTGATGCTTATCATTTCATACACACGTCAAATGCTAATTGATGAAACTTTGAGAGAGGAAAGGAAAGAACAGTATCTCACTTTGAAATATCTTTGAGAACTGAAAATTAAATTGAACATAAAATAATTGGGGGTGGAAAGAAGCTCACATTCTTCATTTCAAACCAAGAGTTCATAAAAGACACCAATTGAAACCTCCCACCTGTTAGGCAATTTGAGAAGAAGGACCAATTTACTAATCTACTCTTTGGATTAATTCTAACATCTTTGATGATAAATTTACTTGTTTTCATTTGATAATTGTTTGTATCACTTTCCACACAGTAAACCCACCATTCAAAACATGTTGGAAGTGTATTTTTAATAAAGCTAATTAGGCTTCAGGAACTTTGGAAGATTCCTCTGCAAAGCACATTAGCAGTTGGATAATTTCTCCAGGGAAGAGTGGGAGGAGCCCTGGATCTTTCAAAATTCCAAATAGATCTTTATTGTCATCATGTCTTTTTTTTCCTTAACAACATTAACTTCTTTAAGTGTCACTGAGAGAAAGATCTATGGTTGTCTTGAAAATGAATTCTGATTCCTTGTTGTAAGCTCAGGATCATATATTCATGGTTAGAAACTAAACTATATTTCTGCCCAACTGCTTGGCAAATACATTTCATTTTATATAATTTGGAACTGCCCAAAGTGTAAAGAGCTCAAGGCAATCCCCCTACCACAAAATATGCAAGTCAATTCAAGTTTCCCACTCCATCAGTTGTTTAGTAGATGCAGCATACTGAAAACGGCAGAAGGGACCAAATTTATATGACTATTGAACACTTTTATGCACTCATTAATTTTTCCAGGCATTGCAGAAACCATTTAATGTCACAGAGTTTGGCAACTAATACATTGTTTCCATTTTCCTTTTTAAGGTCACTGAAATGTTGTAGTGAAATAATGGTGCTCCAGTTGCCTCAAGTAATTAATGTGTCTCTAATGTGTCTTTCCAACAGAACATGCTTTAGCTATTAGTGAGACTAAAGTCTCTTATTAGTGCTTCCATCAGCAACCAAAGATTTCTAGAATGTCATAGGTTTATGAAACTGAAGACTACAGCTTTATAACATTTCATTTTATATGATTTCTTTTAATATTATAGTAAATTATTTTGAATGCAGAACAATTAGCTAAGGCTAGTCCAAAATTATTTTGTCTGAAGAATTCACCAGTTTTAAAAAATGAAATTTTATTACTTTAGTAGTAACATATAATTATACCAACAAATAACTGTCAAACTCTTAGGCAGAATTTTTCAGCTAGAAACCAGCTTTTCTTTTACTGACTACATGAATTGATTGAAAACATTTCCTAAAAAGAAATTATTTTTCCTCTCTTTTTAACTGAAAAGTTATTTAGTTACAAAAGACACAATTTTTAATAGAAAATATAAAGAAAAATTTCTAACGAATTCAAGAAGAATCATTACAAAATCTGCATTTGTAAAAACTAAGATTGTACTAGAATGAAAACAAGATTCAGTCATTACTTCATCATTTACTGACATTTAATATATGCAAGAGCCTTCTTTAAGTGTATTCAATATGTTATTGAATAAAATAATCTGTGACTGAGGGAGAGAGAAAATAAGCATGTTAGAGAATGCTAATTGAAATACAAATGAGAAAAATGAGGACAGGATGTGGGAAATGCACAAGTTGTAATTCTAGATGGTCTGGCCAGGGTAGGCAACGCAGAGAAGGTAACATGTGATCAAGATTTAAAAGAAGTAAGGAGGGAGTCATGCTGGGTCAAGAGCTACCAGCAGAGGGAAGGCAAGTAAGTCCCCAAAGTGTAAATATACTGGTAGACTTGAAAAACATCAAATGATTAACGTGACTACAGGAGATTCAACAGAGGGGAGCACAAGAGAGATGAAAATAAAGAGGCAATTTGGGATTGGTAAGGGGAAGTCAAACAGAAGGGACTTGGAAAGACTTTGGTGTTTTTCTTAAACAAAAGGGGAACCAGTGGAGAGTTTTGAGCAAAAGAGGTACATT
Organism: Tragelaphus eurycerus; assembly: GCA_935064755.1. Classification (NCBI taxonomy): domain Eukaryota; kingdom Metazoa; phylum Chordata; class Mammalia; order Artiodactyla; family Bovidae; genus Tragelaphus; species Tragelaphus eurycerus. Next base: position 11,376,917 of record CAKXYN010000006.1, read on the forward strand.
GTCTAATCGGGATGGGGAACACATGTATACCTGTGGCAGATTCATTTTGATACATGGCAAAACCAATACAATATTGTAAAGTTAAAAAATAAAATAAAATTTAAAAATAAATAAATAATTAAAATTAAAAAAGAAAGTAACTTCTGGCCATTGTGTTAAGAATAGACTACAGGAAGGCAGGGATAGAAGCATGGTGACCAGCTGGAGGCTGTCACACCAAACAAGGTAAGAAATAATGGCTAAAACCAGAAAAGAAGTAAAAGATACAGACCTTAATAAGATCCTATTGAGCCTTAAGTATTTTTATTTTCTCTAATGGTTTTTTTGTGCTGTTTATCATATATATTTTTGTAATATTTCTCCTTCAATAGACTGTGAGCACCTCAAAGACAGGGACCATATTTCATTCATTTTTCTTTTTTACTTTCAGAGTATTTTGCAAGCATCTGAAGGAACTGTATACGCTTATGTGAAATAAACAAGTTAAAATTCGTCTCAATGAACACCGTTTGTATTTTTCACTTCAGAATAATATTTAATATGCAATTAAGATGTAAAAAAGATAAGAGAGGGCTGAATATTAATAGACCAATGAAACTCATTAAGCTGTGAAGTAGCAAAATGGATATATTTTGTGCATTATTCCCCTATGAAGTAATTCACATTTAATGGTGATCTGTAGCCATCTTGTAGAAAAGATGTAATAGTATCACATCTTTTCTACAAAAGTATAAGGAAATTTATATTCTTTAAAATTTTGTATTCTTGCATTCTTTAGCCTGTTAAAGACTGCCAAATCTTTGAGGTCCTGACTGGTTAAAAAAAAAAAAAAAAAAGACTATTTTCAGAAGTAATTATTTAGGAGAGAAACAGTTCTTTCTAAAAAACCAGACAGCTGATAGGATGGAGTTACATTATATACAGAATTATATATGATACATAATGTAATACAAAATTATATTAGTATTCATGGGTGTTCTCCAAACCTAGTGTCCTTCAAATCTAGGAGACGCGATATTAGTTTAGGATTGCTGGATACAGTTTGAAAAATGTTTTATGTGTCACAAAGAATACAAAAATGTCAAAACCTTCCACCAAAAATAACTAAAAGGAATTGTAAAATAATGTTTTTTTAATCTTTTTTTTTAGCAATACAGAAAAGAATATTGATTTCCCTTTTAGAACAATTTTTTTCTGATTGTAAACAATATAAATTCACTATGAAAAATGAATAGATTTTTTTAAAATCCCATAGTCTTTTTGCCAACAAAACATTTTGGTATATTTCTAACCTTTTTTGGTGTAAAAGAGATTTCTTATCTTAGAAAACTGAAATTGCATTATATGTAATCTAATAGTGTATACTTTTAACTTGTCATATCTGACCATCTGCCCATGTCATTAAATATCTCTGAAGATATGTTTCACTGCATTTGTGTTACTATTTTTCCATTGTTTTAAGCTGATCAAATATATAATAAGCACCTGCTACTGCTACTGCTGCTAAGTCACTTCAGTCTTGTCCAACTCTGTGTGACCCCATAGACGGCAGCCCACCAGGCTCCCACCAGGCTCCCCCATCCCTGGGATTCTCCAGGCAAGAACACTTGGGTGGGTTGCCATTTCCTTCTCCAATGCATGAAAGTGAAGAGTGAAAGTGAATGAGCACCTACTCTGCACTAATACGTTAAGCACTAGACACAGACTCATGGAGTACTTGCTCTTGCCGAGAGCTTACGTTCAACAGTGAGGTAAACTGCAATGAATGCTGAAAGGACACTATGGAAACAGTGGCCCACCTAAGTCCAGGAAAATCAGGCTGAATTGAAGATGAGACCTGCAGGATAAGCAGGAGAGTGCTCCAGGCAAAGGTCTCTGATCAAGAAGACCATGTCTCGTTCAAGGTATTGAAAGAAGTTTATTGTGGCAAGGGGAAAAATAAAGTAGTTAGGAATCTGGTATGGAGTTTGAGGTTCCAAACGACAGCATCCATCAAACAGCTTAATGTATAGGTCTAGTGTTCAATATATTAAGATGTTCAATGGAAGCTGTCATTTATATAGATTTAGTGTTCAGTGGGGCTTCCCTGGTGGCTCAGATGGTAAAGAATCTGCCTGCAATGCGGGTGACCCAGGGTCAATCACTGGGTCAGGTAAATCCCCTGGAAAAGGGAATGGCTACCCACTCCAGTGTTCTTACCTGGAGAATTCCATGGACAGAGGAGCCTGGCAGGCTACAGCCCTGGAGTCACAAAGAGTAGATGACTGAGTGACTAACATTAGTGTTCAGTAGAGGTCACTGAGGTACAGACAGGGATTTGGGAGAGTTTAATATATGTCTGGTGATTATTCTAACCAATCTAAAATCACTTGATCATTTCAGGAATGCAAGAATGTATTATATATATGGTTTGTGTATTACAATAATATGACATTTTAAATAGTAAGTACAAAAATATAATTTAAGCAATAAATACTTGCTATTTGAATATTATAACAATTATTAGTGATTATTGTTGGAGCTACAAGCTGGTACATTAAAGAGCCTAATTTTTCTCAGATTATCAAAACTGAGCAAAAATTAAGAACACAAAAACTTAAGAAAATACCAAAAGTTATTTTCTTTTCAAAAGTATATTCTTTCTAGATTTCAGCTAAAAACAATAAACAATAAATAAATAAATTTTAAAAGTTTACAACATTAAAAGATGATAAGTGCTATTTAAAAAGTAGAGAAAGAGAGAAAGAATGTGGGGTAGGAGAGGAGGGGGCTATAATTTTGAATAGAATGGTCAGAGGAGGTCTACTAGGATTTTCAAGCCAAGATTTCATGGAGATGGGGGAGTAAGCCACGTAGATATCAGGGTTAGATGTTTCCAGACAGAAGAGCAAGGAAATCAGTGAGGCTGGAACAGAGATAGCATAGAACGGGGGATTATAATTGGAGATAAAGTCAGACAGGTAGAGTGGGGGGTGGGTAGGCAATGGTGTAGAGCTTCAGAGTTCATTCTAAGGAATTCGGGGTTTACTCTGAGTAAAACAGGGCTTCCTTGCTATATTCAGGTGGTGAAGAATCTGCCTGTAATGCAGGAGACCTGGGTTTGATTCCTGGGTTGGGAAGATCTCCTGGAGAAGGGAATGGCAACCCACTGAGTATTCTTGCTTGGGAAATCCCATGGACAGAGGAGCCTGATAGGCTACTGTTCCTGGGATCACAAAGAGTTGGACGCAACTTTCTTTTTCTGACTAAATTGAAAAATTAATCCTGCAATGTGGGAGACCTGAGTTCAATTCCTGGATTGGGAAGATCCTCTGGAGAAGGAAATGGCTACCCACTCCATATTCTGGCATTAAGAACTCCATGGACTGTATAGTCAAACTGCAATATTATTAAATGCTTTGAGTGTTAATGGACACTTGTAGTTAGTAACTGCATGCTTATTAAGTTGGGGCTTAAATTGCCTTCAAGTAAAAAATTATATAAAAACTTATTTCCAAAACTGCCCTATCAAGTAAGCTGGAGAAGGAAATGGCAACCCACCCCAGTATTCTTATCTGGAGAATCCTGTGGACCGAGGAGCCTGGTGGGCTGCTGTCCCTGGGGTCGCACAGAGTCAGACATGACTGAAGCGACTTAGCATGCATGCATGCATGCATGCATTGGAGAAGAAAATGGCAACCCACTCTAGTATTCTTGCCTGGAGAATCCTGGGGACGGGCTACCTGGTGGGCTGCCGTCTATGGGGTAGCACAGAGTCAGACACGACTGAAGTGACTTAGCAGCAGCAGCAAGTAAGCTAACAATTTCAGTTTTGAAGATGAGAAGCATCTTTATTTTGTTAGAAAAAGTAAATCTTTTGTTCCAGTAGTTCTTCTTTTGTTCATTTTTATGATTTTTACTTTTTAATTGAAGGAAAATTGCTTTACAATGTTATGTTGGTTTCTGCCATACAAAACGTGATCAGCCATAAGTGTGTGTGTGTATATATGTATATATATGTATATGTGTGTGTATATATATATATATATCTGCCCTTCCTCTTGAGCCTCCCTCCCACTGCACCCCCATCCCATCGCTCTAGGTTATCACAGAGCACTGGTCTGAGCTCCCTGTGTTGTTACAGCACCTTCCCACTAACTATTTTACATATGATAGTATATATGTCAATGGTACTCTGAATTCGTCCCACCCTCTCCTTCCTCTGCTGTGTCCACATGTGAAAGAATGAAGTTATAACACTTCCTAACACCACACACAAAAATAAGCTCAAAATGGATTAAAGATCTAAATGTAAGGTCAGAAACTTTAAACTTGTAGAGGAAAATGTAGGCAGAACACTCTTACAAAAATCTCAGCAAGATCCTCTTTGACCCACCTCCTAGAGTAATGGAAATAAAAACGAAAGTTAAAAAATAGGACCTAATTAAATTTAAAAGCTTTTGCACAGCAAAAGAAACTACAAACAAGATGAAAAGACAACCCTCAGAACGGGAGAAAACAATTGCAAACAAAACAACTGACAAAAATCTAATCTCCAAAATATACAAGCAGCTCATGCAGCTCAATATCAGAAAAACAAGACCTAAACAGACATTTCTCAGAAGGAGCCATACAGATGGTTAATAAACACATGAAAAAATGTTTCATGCCTCTCATTATTAGAAAGATGTACATCAAAACTACAATGAGATACCACCTCACACTAGTCAGAATGGCCATCATCAAAAAATGTACTAACAGTAAATGCTGGAGAGGGTATGAGGAAAAGGGAGAAAAGGGAACTCTTTTTTATTGAGATACAGATGATGTATAATATAAGTTTCAGGTGGACAGCATACTATTCACAATTTATAGTTATTATAAAACAGTGGCTATTTTCCCTGTGTTGTACAATATATTCTTGTAGTTTATTTTCCACATAGTAATTTGTACATCTTAGTCCACTACTCCTATCATGACCTTCCCCCTTCACCTCTCCCCACTGGTAGCCACTAGTTTATTCTCTATGAGTCTCTTTCTTTTTTATTATATCTGCCAGTTTGTTTTCTTTTACCTCCTAGTTTGTTTTTTTTTTTTGGGGGGGGGGGGATTCCATCATTTATTTAACTATTCATCCTCTTGTTATACATTTAGATTGCATTCTCATTTTCACCATTGTAAACAGCACTGCAAGGAAGTTTTTTTTTTTTTTTTTTAAATACAAGAAGCTTTGGCTACATTTAGGATTGCCACCTTTCCACTAGTCTTTTCTAAATTAAATCCTGTCCACTTTTCTTCCAGAGCTGTCTGGAATTTGTCTCTTCCACAAATTGATCTGACAGTAGTACAGCAAGTGGATTTCGTCCACTATCTTGTTCCTACTTCCTTATGTACAACACTGCTCAACAGTTATTTACTACTTATTTCATTTAGGTTCATATTTCATCCTCAAATATCTGAACACCTTAACCAGGAGAAACAGTCATACCTCTCTTATCCTCTGGTAGTACTGATATTTTGGCTGATGATTATTTGTTGTGAGCTGCTTTCCTGTGCACTAGATGATGTTCAGCAGAATTCTTGGTCTGTTCCTAGTAGGTGCCAGTGACAAATCTCTGTATGCCATAGCATCCACCCCCCCAAGTTGTGACAACCAAAGTCATCTTTAGACATTACCTATTGTCCCTTGGGGGACAAAAATCATTCCAGTTTAAGAACCATTGCTTTATATCATATCCTCTAGTCTGGAGTAGAAGAAAACCTTTTTTAGATAATTCAACCAATTTATTCAGTCAATAATTAATGCATGTATGAATTAGATTCAGATCTGGTGGCTGCTTGCTCTGTCTTCACTGTCAGTGTTCATAAAGAACAAAGTATTCTAGTTGTTAAGGAGAGAAATCAATGCAAAATTGATCCAAATAACTACCTAGGTAATAATTTTTAATGTTTTTATAACAGAAGAATTTCTAAACTACTCTTAGTTACTATAAAACAAGTTGTAGTGTTTGCCTGTTTGTATTATGGTTCTTCTTTAGATGGGTGGTATTACATAAATATCTTAATTTTTTGATTCTCATGACACTCAAAGCATGGTCCAGAGACAAGAAGTGTTGACATAAGCTGGAGTCCATCAGAAATTCAGAATCTCAGGACCACCCCAGATGGAATCAGAATCTTTAACAAGATCCCCAGAGATTTGTATACGCAGTAAAGACTGAGAAGACTTAGATGATTCTTCTCTCCCACTTTTCACTCTAAATTTAGTAAAATAAAATTATCTTCTGTCCAGATAACACTTTTCATATTTTTATGCTGGTAATTCTTTTATATTTATCAACTTATTTGAAAATGACAGAAAATTAGATATAGCCATCAGAATAGCCAGTGTTTTATTAAAAGTGCTTTGAAACATCGATCAGCTGAATCATGTATTTATCTATTAAGACAAAATTGAGATTTACCTGGTATATAATTAGTATTTCAATTAATGTAGCCTATAAGCATTTCCCCTGTGGCTCAGCTGGTAAAGAATCTGCCTGCAATGCAGAAGACCTGGGCTCAATCCCTGTGTTGGGCAGATCCCCTGGAGGAGGGAAAGGCTACCCACTTCAGTATTCTGGCCTGGAGAATTCCATGGACTGTATAGTCCATGAGGTCACAAAGAGTTGGACACGACTGGGTGACTTTCACTTTCATATGTAGATAAACATTTCAGGAGATTCTTGATCCTTGTTCTTCAATATTTCTTACTTTTTCAATATAATCATGTTCTGCTACCAGATATATTACTTTTGCAATAATTCTGTACAATTTTGATTTTAAAAAAATGAACTTTAGACTTGGAAAGTGGTTTCCATGGCTAATCCATTTTAATATTATGCTTATTGAGCTTTAGGGTCAAATACACTTTCAAATACAGCATCATTTTACAAAAATAACTTTTACTTGAAGAATCCCTTCCCTTCCCTCCTGATAATTTTATTCTCAATTTAGCAGTGGTGAGGGCAGCAAATATGATATTGAAAGTTAAAGAAAAAGGAGGAATCATAAGAATATTTTCTCTCTTTTCTTTTCATGCTCACCATCTACATTTAAAAACACACAGTGACTTTCCACAGTGCAGAAATATTAGTGATTGAGTTCAATAAAGTCATTTCTTTCTTGCCACTAAAATAACTAAAAGATGGTTTTGCCTAGAGCTTCACATTAACTGAGAAATAGATGAGAGAGAGGTGATATGCAAATTTAAAAGGTGACTTTTTTAAGGATCCTTCTCAGTCTCATTTTTTGGAATTAAATATCCAGATGATGAAGGATCAGATGGACAAAGCCCTGTAGAGTTGGGAAACCTAACATCTTTGTTATTCTGTGCCCTCAAATCTCCAATTTAAAAATCAAAACACAGGGAGAGAGAATGGACTGGAATGTGAGGCAGCTCCGCAGAGACAGAAGTGTAACTGCTGAGTGTCTCCCTGCCATTTTATCTGCCAAAGGCAAAAACCTGACTGCTCCTGCAGTTCCCTGGTCTCCCCTTATGAGGATAATATATACATATACCCCAAAGTGCTGAAAAAACCAAATTCCTACCTTGAGTAAAGAGAGACATAGAAAACATTGAATGGCAAATAGAGAACACAGTTCTTTATTTTCTTTGTAAAGAATATAAGTGCTAAATAGAAATACACAGGGGAAGATCATGTGAGTAAATATAAATGAGCTCAGCATTTGTCGTGATGTAAACATTTATATTACTTTTGAATGACAGATGCAGAAAACATTGCCTCCCACACTAGATAGTCAGAGCTTTTCCTCTGCAGATTTGCACAGGCTCAATAACCCATCATTACTTCATCTCACAGTCTGTTCTGACCTTTACAGCTTTGCTTCTTTTATCGTCTCTTATTCTCCAGTGTCTGATGCCTTTATTTTACAGTCCTATATTCCATCAAAGTGAATTCTTCTTACACATTATTAATTCTTTATCCAATTATCCATATACCTGTGAACGTACATTTTTTTTTTTTTTTTTTTTTTTTTTTATTGCCACTGAGGAGCCCCCAGCCTTAGAAATGTTGCTTGAATGACTCATGGAATGTCCCAAAGTCTTCTCATTCTGTTCTTCCCTCTCCTTTTCTTTGGTTTTACTTCTGTAGACTCTAGCAGAGGTGGCATTCTGGGATGGAACAGCAGAGATCTGATGCAGTGGCATGTTCATCCCAGCCTCCTGTCTGATCCTCCTCTTTACGGAAGAAAGTCTCCAGTGGGAGAGTCATCTTGGGCCATGGACTTCAAGCTCAGGTGGGCTCTGAGCTCGCGGCAGGGCCGCCCCCGCCGGCCTGGAGCATGCTGGTGACGCGGATGCAGCGGACGCTTGAACGTACATTTTCAAAAAACATTTAATGAACTGAGACTTAGTTGATTTAATAATTAAAGCATATATTAAAAGAATATGTGTGCTTCATAGAGATTTTGTGGATGTCTCTGAAATCCTCTGGTAATATATTTTTCATGAGAATGAAAAGTTTTTATTAATATTTAAGAATGAAAAGAGAAAGAAATAAAGAACAGATTTAGATAAAGAGAAACAACAAAAAAGAGACAGATATATAAAAAAGTATGATATAGATGTACCACCCAGAATACCCTTGGCTATAAAAAGAAAAAAAAAAACTTTAGTGTTTATTCTTTGAATTCTTATTTCTAGTAATTTCGGCTTTCATTTACTGATAGTAATGGGTGAAATTGCCAACATCTGCTGGATCATCAAAAAAGCAAGAGAGTTCCAGAAAAACATCTATTTCTGCTTTATTGACTATGCCAAACCCTTTGACTGTGTGGATCACAATAAACTGTGAAAATTCTGAAAGAGATGGGAATACCAGAACACCTGATCTGCCTCTTGAGAAACCTATATGCAGGTCAGGAAGCAACAGTTAGAAATGGACATGGAACAACAGACTGGTTCCAAATGGGAAAAGGAGTATGTCAAGGCTGTATATTGTCACCCTGCTTGTTTAACTTATATGTAGAGTACATCATGAGAAACGCTGGAGTGGAAGAAACACAAGTTGGAATCAAGATTGCCAGGAGAAATATCAATAACCTCAGATATGCAGATGACACCACCCTTATGGCAGAAAGTGAGGAAGAACAAAAGAGCCTCTTGATGAAAGTGAAAGAGGAGAGTGAAAAACTTGGCTTAAAGCTCAACATTCAGAAAACAAAGATCATAGCATCTGGTCCCATTACTTCATGGCAAATAGATGGGGAAACAGTGGAAACAGTGGCTGACTTTATTTTTCTAGGCTCCAAAATCACTGCAGATGGTGACTGCAGCCATGAAATTAAAAGACGCTTGCTCCTTGGAAGGAAAGTTATGACCAACCTAGATAGCATATTAAAAAGCAGACATTACTTTGACAACAAAGGTCCATCTAGTCAAGGTTATGGTTTTTCCAGTGGTCATGTATGGATGTTCAGATCAGATCAGATCAGATCAGTCGCTCAGGCGTGTCCGACTCTGCGACCCCATGAACTGCAGCAAGCCAGGCCTCCCTGTCCATCACCAACTCCCAGAGGTCACCCAGACTCACATCCATCGAGTCAGTGATGCCATCCAGCCATCTCATCCTCTGTCGTCCCCTTCTCCTCCTGCCCCCAATCCCGCCCAGCATCAGAGTCTTCTCCAATGAGTCAACTCTTCGCATGAGGTGGCCAAAGTACTGGAGTTTCAGCTTTAGCATCATTCCTTCCAAAGAAATCCCAGGGCTGATCTCCTTCAGAATGGACTGGTTGGATCTCCTTGCAGTCCAAGGGACTCTCAAGAGTCTTCTCCAACACCGCAGTTCAAAAGCATCAATTCTTTGGCGCTCAGCCTTCTTCACAGTCCAGCTCTCACATCCATACATGACCACAGGAAAGACCATAGCCTTGACTAGGCGAACCTTTGTTGGCAAAGTAATGTCTCTGCTTTTGAATATGCTATCTAGGTTGGCCATAACTTTCCTTCCAAGGAGTAAGCATCTTTTAATTTCATGGCTGCAGTCACCATCTGTAGTGATTTTGGAGCCCAGAAAAATAAAGTCTGACACTGTTTCCACTGTTTCTCCATCTATTTCCCATGTAGTGATGGGACCAGATGCCATGATCTTCATTTTCTGAATGTTGAGCTTTAAACCAACCTTTTCACTCTCCACTTTCACTTTCATCAAGAGGCTTTTGAGTTCCTCTTCACTTTCTGCCATAAGGGTGGTGTCATCTGCATATCTGAGGTTATTGATATTTCTCCCAGCAATCTTGATTCCAACTTGTGTTTCTTCCAGTCCAGCGTTTCTCATGATGTACTCTGCATAGAAGTTAAATAAACAGGGTGACAATATACAGCCTTGACGTACTCCTTTTCCTATTTGGAACCAGTCTGTTGGTCCATGACCAGTTCTAACTGTTGCTTCCTGACCTGCATATAGATTTCTCAAGAGGCAGATCATGTGGTCTGGTATTCCCATCTCTTTCAGAATTTTCCACAGTTTATTGTGATCCACACAGTCAAAGGCTTTGGCATAGTCAATAAAGCAGAAATAGATGTTTTTCTGGAACTCTCTTGCTTTTTCCATGATCCAGCAGATGTTGAAAATTTGATCTCTGGTTCCTCTGCCTTTTCTAAAACCAGCTTGAACATCAGGAAGTTCATGGTTCACATATTGTTGAAGCCTGGCTTGGAGAATTTTGAGCATTACTTTACTAGCGTGTGAGATGAGTGCAATTGTGCGGTAGTTTGAGCATTCTTTGGCATTGCTTTTCTTTGGGATTGGGATGAAAACTGACCTTTTCCAGTCCCGTGGCCACTGCTGAGTTTTCGAAATTTGCTGGCATATTGAGTGCAGCACTTTCACAGCATCATCTTTCAGGATTTGGAATAGCTCCACTGGAATTCCATCACCTCCACTAGCTTTGTTCCTAGTGATGCTTTCTAAGGCCCACTTGACTTCACATTCCAGGATGGATGTTAGAGTTGGACTATTAAGAAGGCTGAGCACCGAAGAATTGATGCTTTTGAACTGTGGTGTTGAAGAAGACTCTTGAGAGCCCGTTGGACTACAAGGAGATCCAACCAATCAATCCTAAAGGAAATCAGTCCTGAATGTTCATTGAAAGGACCGATGCTGAAGCTGAAACTCCAATACTTTGGCCACCTCATGTGAAGAACTGACTCATTGAAAAAGACCCTGGTGCTGTGAAAGATTGAAGGCAGGAGGAGAAGGGGATGACAGAGGATGAGATGGTTGGATGGTATCACCACCTCAGTGGACATGAATTTGAGTGTGCTCTGGGAGTTGGTGATGGACAAGGAAGTCTGGTATGCTGCAATCCATGTGGTTGCATAGAATCGGACATGACTGAGCAACGAACTGAACTGAAGCGAGTCTGAACTAGGCATCTAGTTTTCCTTCTTTTCTTTCATTTGGACTCCCCAGCACTTTCTTCTATTCCTTAAGCATTTTGAGAAAAGATTTAGAAGTTGTAGAATGCAAATGTACAGACTCAGAACAAAATAAAGCTGGACCTTCTTATATCCAGCCAGTGCTTTCAGGATCTCTTCAGTTCTCTGGGCTTTCTCATTTATTCCCTAATCTTCCCTTATCTTTTATAAGTGAATGGAAATAATTATTCCAACACAACAGACTGAATTTTAATGCGACAGATAAGTTTCAAATCAGCTAAGTTGCCATTCCCTTGTTTACTTTCTTTCATTGCTTTTCCATTTCCTAAAAGTATTGAAAAATATTTACTTCTTTCTCGCCATTCATTATTCTTTAAATGAGAACAGATTATGACCTAAAGGACTAAATGGGTGAGATGATTCTGAGTACCATTGAAAAAGACATGAATTTTGGAGATGATGATCACTTGATTAGAGTGCCAGAGTGTAGAATAATGAAATGTGAAACAGAGAAGGCAAAACTACTGCATACACATTCATGTGGTTGAATAGGGTAACTGCTCAAGGATATCTTGGAGGAGAGAAAGCACTCCCCTCCAACCTCCACTCTATAAAATATCATTATCATTATATGTCCACCATCTTGGTAATTTTGACTAATGGATTTGTAAGAGTCTTGTAAGAGAAAGAATTTTGATGATTAAAAAAGTTGTCATTTAGTCTGTTCATAACAAAGACTCTCCATTACCATCACTATCAGAGTCTTGGGAATAAAATAAAGAACATTAGAGCACTTTTTGCCAGTCACCAGTAGCAGACCCAAGAGGCTCTTGTTCCCACAGAGAGACAAGGGCAATTATACTTATTGTTCACCACGCTTCAAAAAACTCTCAAGTAATTTCCAGTAACAGACTTAAAACCTATTTTCCCTCCTTAGCCATTCAATATGATAAATTCAAAGACTTCCAGAGCAAGAATGTATAAGAAGCCCTAATTGTTAAAATTGGATTTTTAGCAAAGCTTTTGCATTTTTTCCAAGTGCTCAATAGGATTAAATATTCATCAGCTGAAATGAACAAATGCCTGCAAACCTAGTGCCCTGTGTGCTTACTTCATGGCTTCCCAAACATTTACACTGCTCACAAACTACTTATTGTAGGAACGTTGGGGGATTCAGAGTATCTAATATTCAGCCCTAGCGGCTCAGCGGTAAAAAATCCACCTTCAATACAGGAGACCAGGATTCAATCCATGAGTCAGGAAGATCCTCCAGAGAAGGAAATAGCAACCCATTCCAGTATTCTTGTCTGGGAAATCCTATGGACAGGGGAGCCTGGTGGGCTACAGTCCATGGGGCTGCAAAAGAGTTGAAAATGACTGAGTGAATAAACAACAATATTCAGCAGCATTAACAAAATTTTTAGAAACACACATAAAGACTGGGCACACAATCCTGCAGACTGGAATGTGGAAGATCATAAAAAAAAAAAAGAGAGAGAGACTAATTTCCTTGGTTCCTTCTGCTATCCTGCTGCTGCTGCTGCTGCTGCTGCTGCGTCTTTTCAGTCGTGTCTGACTCTGTGCGACCCCACAGACAACAGCCCACCAGGCTCCCCCATCCCTGGGATTCTCAAGGCAAGAATACTGGAGTGGGTTGCCGTTTCCTTCTCCAATGCATGAAAGTGAAAAGTGAAAGTGAAGTCGCTCAGTCGTGTCTGACTGTTAGCAACGCCATGGACTACAGCCCACCAGGCTCCTCCATCCATGGGATTTTCCAGGCAAGAGTACTGGAGTTGGGTGCTATTGTCTTCTCCGTCTGCTACCCTAGATCCAACCTAAGGTCACTGTCTACTTCTAATTTCCAGTAGAATCAGAGAAGGCAGCAAAGCTCAGACCTGGGATCACTAGAATAAGCATAGGCTGAAAATTATTAGTATAAGTAGATAAAACATGTAGTAGTATCCTCAAGACTGAAATTAACAACAAATGAAGTAAATCAACATACATAGATACAAAGTAATAGGATACACTGTTGCCCTGGAAGGTTTTTATTGTTAACATCCAAAAAACTTCATTATAAAATGCCCATTTTTCATAATAACTTAATTTCAGTTTAAAAATATTTATGTGTGCAAATACAGGCATTTACCTCTACCAAATGGCTTATATTCTAATAATTAGTTAATAAACCATATAAATCAAGGCCAACATTCAGGTCACAAATAAAGTCACATATTCTATAAATTGAATAGTAGTTTTCCAAAATAATTGCTAAATTTTCATCCAGCATTGACTATTTATGAACGCTTTAACTGATAGTAGATCTTCTTATCACAACTTCTTAATTCTAAAAATAAATCTCTTTTTTAAAAAAAATCTTTTAAAAATAGAAAGCATTTTAAAAATATCTGGTATGATTTGTTCCTTTTATGATTTTGAGCAACTGTTATGCATATTCTCTTTGTAATATGCTGATAATCTTTTAGATGGTGTGGGACATGGAATTGTATAGGCACTGCTCACTGATTTTGTTCATTTATCAAGTATTTTGAAGTTGAGTGAAACAAAGGCAGCTACAAAATCTCTGTAGCAGAATTTCATGAGAACTTCCAAACAAAATTATCTAACAAAATTATTTAGTAAATTAAACCCAGAGTTCCTCTTCTGATAGTCTTATCTTCCAAAAATGCATTTTTTGTTGTTTTCAGTGATTTGTGCAGACTTCCCCTTTTAAAAAAAATTGATTTTAATGCCTATAAAATTATCTGAAAATCAGAAATACATGAAAGAGATTACTGCTGCTGCTGCTAAGTTGCTTCGGTCGTGTCTGACTCTGTGCGACCCCATAGGCGGTAGCCCACCAGGCTCCTCTGTCCCTGGGATTCTCCAGGCAAGAATACTGGAGTGGGTTGCCATTTCCTTCTCCAATGCATGCATGCATGCTAAGTCGCTTCAGTCGTGTCCAACTCTGTGCGACCCTGTGGAAGCAGCCCACCAGGCTCCCCGGTCCACAGGATTCTCCAGACAAGAATACTGGAGTGGGTTGCCATTTCCTTCTCCGAAAGAGATTACTGCTGCTGCTGCTGCTAAGTCGCTTCAGTCGTGTCTGACTCTGTGCGACCCTATAGACGGAAGCTCACCAGGCTCCCCCGTCCCTGGGATTCTCCAGGCAAGAATAATGGAGCGGGTTGCCATTTCCTTCTCCAATGCATGAAAGTGAAAAGTGAAAGTGAAGTCGCTCAGTCGTGTCCGACTCTTAGCGATCCCATGGACTGGAGCCTACCAGGATCCTCCGTCCATGGGATTTTCCAGGCAAAAGTACTGGGGTGGGGTGCCATTGCCTTCCCTGAAGAGATTACTAAGTGTTCTTAAATCCAGTACTGGACTAGAGTTTCTATTGATTGAGCCATATAAAAAATTTTAGAGGAAGAGGTTAACTTGTAGACTTGCGTCCTGTAGAGATGTGAAATATATAGTATAATTCCCCCCAGCTGCCAAAGATGGCCATATCCTAATCCCTGAAACCTGTGGATTTATTATCTAGTAAAAGGGATTTTGTAGGTGTAACTAAATTAGGAGATGGAAAGATAAGCCCAGTTTGTCTAGGCAGGCCCAATGTTCAGGCTAACGTCTTGATCTTTCAGAAGTTTTGCATAATATTGTATTAAATAAAATCTAGGCAAATAAAATACTGATGTGTATATTTAACATTTCAATATATATTTGAAGTCTATATTAGTTCAGATGCTTTGAATTTTAACTTTCAATGAACATTTTATATTTATGTTTTACATTTATATCCAGAACTTCAGAGGGTTTGGGAGCAGAATTGTGCTTTGTGGGGAGTTGTAGCCAGAGAAGTAGTGGTTATACAGTTTTCATGCCAATGAATAGATAGATGTCTTATGATTCATTTGACATTAGCATAGTACATCTGCATTCTTGAAGGAAATCCAATCATAATTGACTTTCTGAATTTGACTCTGTATCTTTTCCTGTAGTCTTCTAAGTCAAGGATACATTTACACAGATCTCACCAATTTCAGTTGTAGAATTTAAAAAAGAAATGAAATAAAAATTCCCAAAGTCATTTTCAGATCTAAGTCTCCATACATCATTTTTATTTGGTCCAGGCAATAAGCAAGTAGTCAGAGAGTTTAATGTTTGCTTTCAGTACTTAGGTCATTTAATAAACACTTATTGAGTTCCTGCTGTGTGCCTGACACTGTTCTAGGCACAAGGTTATGGCAATAACCAACAGGCTTTACTGGTATAGAGCTTAATTGCTAGTGGAGTAAAATAAATACATAAATCAATATAACTATAATGTCAAGTTGCATAAGCATTACTAAAAATATTAAGCAGGATACGGAAGAAATAAGAGTCTACTCCAATATCTCAAACATCTCCTTTTAGAATTATTTTTAATCTGTATTATTTATATAGTATTTCAAATTTTGCACTTGTTATATCCTGAGCTTTTTTTTTTTTTTAGTTATTATTATTCTTTACAATTATGCCAGTTCTTTGGCTTCTTGCATCTATTTTTAAATGGAGTTTCCACTTGAATTATTCTGAATTATTAACTAGTTAAACACCTTCAGAGGATATTAAGTATATAATATACTAAGTATATTAAGCCAATGCTAAGAGACTAAAATGCCACCATTTTTGGTGCTCTTGACAACAGAGATGAAAAGACAAACACTAATGGCATAGTAAATAAAACCTGAAGTATGAATTTAGCAATGCAAACATTATGTTTCTAAACAAATGTTAGCATTTCCAATGGATCTTGTTCTATGAGGCCGAAAATTGTTAGCCCACAGTAATTCTTCCTTCTCTGAGAACAGTTCCAGGCAAGAAGGGCTGGACCACTAACACCTCTGCCTTGCTACATCACCCTACATTCAGCTTACTTCATCTGAAAGGTCCAGCAGTGGACCCCTGATGTGAACTGAACCAATCATATTCTTTTTTCTTTCTCAGGACTATGATATTCATAATAAAGGGATCCAGAAGCAGAACGGTGTTAGAACTGAGTCATTTTAAATGACGATTGTTCAGATATGCTCTGTAAGGTAATGCATTTCCTGATTCTTCATTATCCATTTCTTTTGTGGTTCATGAGATAGCCTAATATTATTCAAAAAACTTCACTTTCTAATTTAAACTAGTGAGAATCCTTTATATTGCTTGATTTTGCCACAGATAACATCATATTAAATGTTGAAAGCTTTCTCCCTTAGATCAGGAATAAGACAAGAATGCTCACTTTTTCCACTACTATTCAACATTATCTTTGAAGTCCTAGATAGAGCAATTTGGCAAGAAAAAAAAATAAAATGTACCCATATTGAAATGGAAGAAGTAAAATCATCTCTATTCACAGGTGTCTTGTTTCTATATGTAGGATATTACAAAGAATCAACCATAAAAGAAATTATTAGAGCTAATAAAGAAACTCAACAAAGGGGTGGGGCACAAGATAAACTTACAAACCTCAGCTGTGCTTCTTATCCACTTCTAGCCATGTGCAGTCCAGTAGGGTAGCCACCAGCCGCTTGTAGTTACTGAGCACTTGAAGTGTGGCTAATTTAGATTATGTGCTGTTACTGTAAAATATACCCAATAATTTTTATATTGATTCTGAACTGAAATGCTAATATGTGGTATGTGTTGGGTTATACAAAATATGTTATGAAATTAATTTTATCTGTTTTTTTTTTTTTTTACCTTTTTAATGTGGTTACTAGAAAACTTAAAATTACTTATAAGGCCCAGGCTCACATTATCTTTCTATTAAACAGCACTGCCTCTATACTCTGTGGAAGGATATAATCCCATTAAAAAGAAAATTTGACAACTCTCACTGAGGCCTAAAACTTCCTCAGTATGGCTTTTAAATAATTACAAATGTAACATGCTGGAAAATGTAGCCAAGCTGAATATGTATACTGAATTCAGAATTCTCTACTCAGCCTCCTCTCATTCTGAAACTGTCAATGCAGGGACAACTGTCCTTCCTGCCTTAGCCCTTCTTTCCCTAAGGGTGCACTTAGCATTTTAATCCTTGGGCTAAAGTCTTTTTGCTACTACTAACAAAAATGACATAACTCCATGAGTAATTTATGTAGTTATCATGAACTCTTTGAGAACTTTTCCAAGACACAAGGAATAAATTCATCTCCTTTTATGATATGTTTAAGTCAAAAAGGAAAATCACAAGGTCTCTGAAAAATCAGGGACCAGCTATCTTAGAACACACATTATAAGCTATCTCATTTTTACATAGATTCCCAAATACAGTGCCACCAACAAATTGATATCCCCTCCATGTAGGTAGATTAAAATATTCAAGAGACTTTTAAATGGACTTAGGTGTTCCATTAGGAATTACATTGATTCCATTCCAAAAACAATTCCCCTTTTACTCTTTGTGTAAGAAACTAGCTTTCTTTCCATCATGGCATCTATCACTATCTGACATTATAACCTGTATTTGTTTACTTCCTTTTTGTCAAACTCACACTGTAGAATACAAGATACTGAAGGGCAGGGACTTTGCTTTACTCATTGCTGTGTTCATTGCTGTATTCCTCCATCAGTAATAGTATCTGATGCATACTTACTTCTCAATAAACATAGGCTATTCATTGAGAGAAAGAATAGTCCTTTTATGGAAACTATTATGGTTCTTTACTCCAAATTCAGTACTCTAATGTGGCGGTTGGCGAGTCTTAGGTTGTAGAACCCAGTGTATTTATAAGAAAAGTTGCCATTCAGAGACAAAATTTAATGTCTGTATTCTACTTATTTTTCATGTTCTCTCTCTGATGTATTGAAAATGATTCTCAGTAAAACAACAACAACAACAAATTGTATCTGGGCATTGGACACACACCAAAAAAGAGTACAGTAGCAAGAAAAATGAAATTCTATTCAATTAGCTAAGAAATTTTCAGTTCAGTTCAGTTCAGTCACTTAGTCATATTTGACCCTTTGCAACCAAATTCAGACTTAAATTGAAGAAAGTAGGGAAAACCACTAGATCATTCAGGTATGACCTAAGTCAAATCTCTTATGATTATACAGTGGAAGTGAGAAATAGATTTAAGGGCCTAGATCTGATAGATAGAATGTCTGATGAACTATGGAATGAAGTTCGTGACATTGTACAGGAGACAGGGACCAAGATCATCCCCATGGAAAAGAAATGCAAAAAAGCAAAATGGCTGTCTGGGGAGGCCTTAAAAATAGCTGTGAAAAGAAGAGAAGCAAAAAGCAAAGGAGAAAAGGAACGATATAAACATCTGAATGCAGAGTTCCAAAGAACAGCAAGAAGAGATAAGAAAGCCTTCTTCAGCGATCAATGCAAAGAAATAGAGGAAAACAACAGAATGGGAAAGACTAGGGATCTCTTCAAGAAAATCAGAGATACCAAGGGGACATTTCATGCAAAGATGGGCTCGATAAAGGACAGAAATGGTATGGATCTAACAGAAGCAGAAAATATTAAGAATGGTGGCAAGAATACACAGAAGAACTGTATAAAAAAGATCTTCACGACCCAGATAATCACGATGGTGTGATCAGTCACCTAGAGCCAGACATCCTGGAATGTGAAGTCAAGTGGGTCTTAGCAGCACTACAAACAAAGCTAGTGGAGGTGATGGAATTCCAGTGGAGCTATTCCAAATCCTGAAAGATGATGCTGTGAAAGTGCTGCACTCAATATGCCAGCAAATTTCAAAAACTCAGCAGTGGCCACAGGACTGGAAAAGGTCAGTTTTCATTCCAATCCCAAAGAAAGGCAATGCCGAAGAATGCTCAAACTACTGCACAATTGCACTCATCTCACACGCTAGTAAAGTAATGCTCAAAATTCTCCAAGCCAGGCTTCAGCAATATGTGAACCATGAACTTCCTGATGTTCAAGCTGGTTTTAGAAAAGGCAGAGGAACCAGAGATCAAATTGCCAACATCCGCTGGATCATCGAAAAAGCAAGAGTTCCAGAAAAACATCTATTTCTGCTTTATTGACTATGCCAAAGCCTTTGACTGTGTAGATCACAATAAACTGTGGAAACTTCTGAAAGAGATGGGAATACCAGACCACCTGATCTGTCTCTTGAGAAATCTGTATGCAGG
Source organism: Tragelaphus eurycerus (assembly GCA_935064755.1). Classification (NCBI taxonomy): domain Eukaryota; kingdom Metazoa; phylum Chordata; class Mammalia; order Artiodactyla; family Bovidae; genus Tragelaphus; species Tragelaphus eurycerus. The sequence goes on from CAKXYN010000006.1 coordinate 11,396,490, forward strand.
TCAGGAAGCAACAGTTAGAACTGGACATGGACCAACAGACTGGTTCCAAATAGGAAAAGGAGTACGTCAAGGCTGTATATTGTCACCCTGTTTATTTAACTTCTATGCAGAGTACATCATGAGAAATGCTGGGCTGGAAGAAACACAGTTGGAATCAAGATTGCTGGGAGAAATATCAATAACCTCAGATATGCAGATGACAACACCCTTATGGCAGAAAGTGAAGAGGAATTAAAAAGCCCTTTGATGAAAGTGAAAGTGGAGAGTGAAAAGGTTGGCTTAAAGCTCAACATTCAGAAAACAAAGATCATGGCATCCGATCCCATCACTTCATGGGAAATAGATGGGGGAAACAGTGGAAACAGTGTCAGACTTTATTTTTCTGGGCTCCAAAATCACTACAGATGGTGACTGCAGCCATGAAATTAAAAGACGCTTACTCCTTGGAAGTAAAATTATGACCAGCCTAGATAGCATTGTCAAAAGCAGAGACATTACTTTGCCAACAAAGGTCCATCTAGTCAAGGTTATGGTTTTTCCTGTGGTCATGTATGGATGTGAGATTTGGACTGTGAAGAATGCTGAGCACTGAAGAAATGATGCTTTTGAACTGTGGTGTTGGAGAAGACTCTTGAGAGTCCCTTGGACTGCAAGGAGATCCAACCAGTCCATTCTGAAGATCAGCCCTGGGATTTCTTTGGAAGGAATGATGCTAAAGCTGAAACTCCAGTACTTTGGCCACCTCATGCGAAGTGTTGACTCATTGGAAAAGACTCTGATGCTGGGAAGGATTGGGGGCAAGAGGAGAAGGGGATGACAGAGGATGAGATGGCTGGATGGCATCACTGACTCGATGGATGTGAGTCTCAGTGAACTCCCGGAGTTGTGATGGACAGGGAGGCCTGGCGTGCTGCGGTTCATGGGGTCGCAAAGAGTCGGACACAACTTAGCAACTGATCTGATCTGATGCAATATTGCTCTTTACAGCATCAGAGCTTGCTACTATCACCAGTCACATCCACAACTGGGTGTTGTTTTTGCTTTGGCTCTATCTTTTCATTCTTTTTGGAGTTTTTTCTCCACTGACTCCTAGAGCATATTTGGAACCTGCCAACATGGGGAGTTCATATTTCAGTGTCCTATGTTTTTGCCTTTTCATGCTTTTCATGGGGTTTTCAGGGCAAGAATGCTGAAGTGGTTTGCCATTCCCTTCTCCAGTGGACCATATTTTGTCAGAACTCTCCACCATGACCCGTCTGCTTAGTTTTTTTGAGTTAGACAAATCTGTGGACCATGAGATTAGATTGGTTAGTTTTCTGTGATTGTGGTTTCAGTCTGTTTGCCCTCTGATGCCCTCCCTCAGCACCTACCGTTTCACTTGGGTTTCTCTGACCTTGCACGTGGGGTATCTCCTCATGGCCACTGCTTCTAACTTTGGACATGGGATATCTCCTTTTGGCCGCTCGCTGCTTCAGTGCTGTGCAGGCGCCTCTCGCCACTCACTTAAAAAGCCCATATATCCTGTACACTAATAACGAGAAAATAGAAAGAGAAATTAAGGAAACAATTCCATTCACCATTGCAATGAAAACAATAAAATACTTAGGAATATATCTTCCTAAAGAATCTAAAGACCTATATATAGAAAACTATAAAACACTGGTGAAAGAAATCAAAGAGGACACTAATAGATGGAGAAATATACCATGTTCATGGATTGGTAGAATCAATATAGTGAAAATGAATATACTACCCAAAGCAATTTATAGATTCAATGCAATCCCCATCAAGCTACCAACGGTATTCTTCACAGAGCTAGAACAAATAATTTCTCAATTTGTATGGAAATACAAAAAACCTCGAATAGCCAAAGCTATCTTGAGAAAGAAGAACGGAACTGGAGGAATTAACCTGCCTGACTTCAGGCTCTACTACAAAGCCACAGTCATCAAGACAGTATGGTACTGGCACAAGGACAGAAATATAGATCAATGGAACAAAATAGAAAGCCCAGAGATAAATCCACGCACATATGGTCACCTTATCTTTGACAAAGGAGGCAAGAATATACAATGGATTAAAGACAATCTCTTTAACAAGTGGTGCTGGGAAAACTGGTCAAACACTTGTAAAAGAATGAAACTAGAACACTTTCTAACACCATACACAAAAATAAACTCAAAATGGATTAAAGAGCTAAATGTAAGACCAGAAACCATAAAACTCCTAGAGGAAAACATAGGCAAAACACTCTCTGACTTACATCACAGCAGGATCCTCTATGACCCACCTCCCAGAATATCGGAAATAAAATCAAAACTGAACAAATGGGACCTAATCAAACTTAAAAGCTTCTGCACAACAAAGGAAACTATAAGCAAGGTGAAAAGACAGCCTTCAGAATGGGAGAAAATAATAGCAAATGAAGCAACTGACAAACAACTAATCTCAAAAATATACAAGCAACTTCTACAGCTCAATTCCAGAAAAATAAATGACCCAATCAAAAAATGGGCCAAAGAACTCAATAGACATTTCTCCAAAGAAGACATACAGATGGCTAACAAACACATGAAAAGATGCTCAACATCACTCATTATCAGAGAAATGCAAATCAAAACCACTATGAGATACCATTTCATGCCAATCAGAATGGCTGCTATCCAAAAGTCTACAAGCAATAAATGCTGGAGAGGGTGCGGAGAGAAGGGAACCCTCTTGCACTGTTGGTGGGAATGCAAACTGGTACAGCCACTATGGAGAACAGTATGGAGATTCCTCAAAAAACTGCGAATAGAACTGCCTTATGATCCAGCAATCCCACTGCTGGGCATATACACTGAGAAAACCAGAATTGAAAGAGACACGTGTACCCCAATGTTCATAGCAGCACTGTTTGCAATAGCCAGAATGTGGAAGCAACCTAGATGTCCATCCACAGATGAATGGATAAGCAAGCTGTGGTACATATACACAATGGAGTATTACTCAGCCATTAAAAAGAATACATTTGAATCAGTTCTAAGGAGGTGGATGGAACTGGAGCTTATTATACAGAGTGAAGTAAGCCAGAAACAAAAACACAAATACAGTATACTAACGCATATATATGGAATTTAGAAAGATGGTAAAAAATAACCCTATTTACGAGACAACAAAAGAGACACTGATGTATAGACCAGACTTTTGGACTCTGGGACCGGGAGAGGGTGAGATGATTGGGGAGAATAGCATTGAAATATGTATAATATTATATCTGAAATGTATTAATTGTTCAAACTAAACACTATCATGTTACAATTTGTTCATACTAGATGTTTGTAATGTTTCTGATAATCAATAAAGAGATTCTTGATCAAAAAAAAAAAAAGCGCATATTCAAATAAAAATCAGTTTAGATATACTCTTTGCCCTTTTCTTTGTCTTGGTCCTGCTTTTCAAAGAAGTCGCAAAAGGATTTAGGCATACCATTTTAAAGTTTATCTCCTCATCCTTGGCCTTCTCTAAGCATAATGTTAAGTTTTGCTGCTACTGCTAAGTTGCTTCAGTTGTGTCCGACTCTGTGCGGCCCCATAGACGGCAGCCCACCAGGCTTCCCGTCCCTGGGATTCTCCAGACAAGAACACTGGAGTGGGTTGCCATTTCCTTCTCCAATGCATGAAAGTGAAAAGTGAAAGTGAAGTTGCTCAGTCGTGTCCGACTCTAGTGACCCCATGGACTGCAGCCTACCAGGCTCATCCGTCCATGGGATTTTCTAGGCAAAAGTAATGGAGTGGGGTGCTATTGTTTTCTCCAATGTCAAGTATTGGGATGGCCAAAAATTTGTTCCGGTTTTTCAGAAAAACCCAGATGAACTTTTTGACCACTTCAATACCTAAAAATATTTACATTTAATTAGTCTATTCTCTTAAAGCCATGAGCCATTAATATCATCAAAAGATGACCATGTATGTCATCACAGGTACTGATTTGTGGTAAAGTGGTATACAGCAGACTCCCTACCATATATTAATGGCTGTGAGCTAAAGAGGAGATGAATTGGCTGCTGACTATCATAACTACTTGACTTAGAACCTTTAAGATGATGTCAGAAATTTGAGGTGAGATATAAAATTACTCTAATAGGTCTTCTCTGCCTTTCTTCCTTTGTTTCTCTTGCCTTAAGATGACAATTTTTATTCCCTTATCCAGATTGCTTCTCATATTATACCCCACATAATAATTATGTTTCTTGAAAATTACTCTGAGAGATAGTTTTCCTTCTACCAGTGATAAGTGGTTTAAGTTCCCACAAAGGAAATATATACTAATTTTTGTTTAGTCTCACTTATAAATTATTAGAGAACAGTGTTTCTAAAGAGAATTGAGATTTCACCCTCCATTCAAGTGTATTACTTTCTATTTCTTTAGCACTTTATACTTTTAAAAAATACCTTCATTCACTCGTGAAAATTTTTATAAATAATGTATAGATTCTGGGAGCATACAGTGTATAACATAGATGGTTTGAAGAGGTTAAGCTCACAGCCTGAAGATTAGTAATAATAATAACAACTATCCCGTAAGGGAAATTCTAAAAGGCCAAGCAAAGGCAGAGATGGTCAGAATAAAGAGGACGTAAGCCTGAGAGTAACTTAAGCATGAGTTGGACAAGTGAAAGAGAGGATGTAGTTGAGATGACCCCAAGGTTTCCATCTGGGTTAGTGGATGAATGGTCGTTCCATTCACTAAGGTGAAAGGGAAAGGCAATGGAAAGTCTTCAATCACTTTTCACTTTACAGACATCCTGGGAAATCTTATCTACAAGCACGGATTCATTTACCATCAACATAATAATGATTTCAAAACCTGAATCTCTTGCAAACATGTGTAGTTCAGGCTTTTGACACATATGAGGCTGCCAGGGGGACAGGTCTATTTAGATGTTTCACAGGCATCGTGAATTCAATATTTCCAAATAAACTCATCATGTTCTCTCAAAGCTATTCCTACTCCTAAATCCCAATTGCAGATATTCTTCTATTATTTAATGGGAAACTAAAAATCTATTATTACTTCTTCCCATTCATCCTCCACTTCCAATTCACCATCAAATCATGGTGATTCTATCTACTATATCTTTTGAAGGCTTCCATTTTTATCCATATTTCTGCTACCATAGTTCATTTAAACCATGTTATTATTTGAGAATTATGCAGCAACCCAATTTCTCTTCCTTCCAGGATTGCCCTAATCCATTTTGACATGCTCTCTTGACAAATTTGCTCATAATTATGTTTCTAAAATACAGCCTTCCTTATTTAAACTTTTGCAGGAGTCTCCATTGATTTCATCTCCTTAACATGGCCTATTCACTTTTATAACAAGTGGCCCTGGTTTACCTCTCCAGCCTTTTTTCACAGTACTGATTTTCTCCCAACTAAGCCACTTCCATCATTCATCACTGTTATGACTCTGCATTGCAGTCACAATGAATATATTAAGTTAGATAGGGTCTAAAAAGTGTTTGTGAATTTGGTGATTAGTACCTTATTAAAAGCAATTTTAGGTGCTCAATGGTGGTAGCAATCAAACTACAGAGGTCTGAAATCTAAGACATCAGAAATAATAAAGAAGCAGTAACAGAAAAAGCAGACAACTCATGAAGCCCATCAAGAATTGATCAAGTATTAGGTACCAAGCACATGATAAGCTGGATGGGCATATGACCTCAGATTGATGCTTGAAATTTACAGAAGAGTTAGCTAGGAGAAACTGTCAAGAACATCCTGATCCAAACCTGATCAAATAGTATCACAAAAGTAAAGAGTTGGAGGAAAAACTTCTGTTGGTAAGGTAAGATGATATCAAGAAACCTTGTAATATTAGACCATAGAATAAGAGGACAGAAAATAATAAGAGACTCATAGGAAAGTATCAGACCATAGAGGGTCTTGTTTGCCATGTCATGTCCTTAGAACTTTTTAGCAGATAAAAAATCAGTGAAAGTTTAAATAAGAATAGCAATGAGACCCAGTTTTCATTTCTGATTGGTCATTCTAACTACAGTGTGAAGAGCTTTCTGAGGAGGAAGACTGGAAGCAAGGGAGAAGATTGGCCATGAAGGAAAGCAGAACACCAAGAGAGAAATGGAGACAAAATCAAGTCTTTTATTAAATCCCTACAACCAACTGGGAGCTTAGGTAGGGTGGGCATTGTTATTCTACTTTTACAAGTCAGGAGGCAGAAAAGGAGCAATCAAGGTGATTCAGCTGGTTTCTGGAAAATTTGGAAATAAAACAAATTCTTCACTTAGGGACTAGTGTTCTTAGAGCTGGAAAACTTGGACTTCAATTACAAAAGCTTTATAATCAATTTCAGCCCACCAGGTGATCAAGGTATCAATATAAACTTATGTTTGCTTGCTTGTCTATTCAATGGATAGATACAGAAAGAAATATAGATGTGTGCATATATACATTTATTCCTAAGCTTTATCCACTGAGAAGGCCTAGGAACAATGACATATACCTGCCACTCAGATCCAGGTTTTTAAATATCATTCTCCAAAAAAGAAACCAGAACTCTTTAAAATGGGTTAATTTCAAGATTGAAGCAGGAAAAATGAAAAATGAGCCAGAAGCATTTTGTGGTTTCAGGAAGTAAAAAGTGCTTAAAAAGGAAAGGAATGAGAGCATATCAAAAAGACAGATAAATTAACCTGAAAAAGCTCCAATGACCAAAGCTAGAATGACATGATTAATAAAATAAATAGCAATGATTTTAGATAACTTATAGCATAAAACATATACTCATGAAGCTATGGTGATAAATATAAATAAGAGAATAAATAAATAAAGCCACTGTTCTATACAGAAGAATTCTAATTAATAAATGTAGAGGAGTAATATAAAATTATCTGAAACCGACATAGGGATCAGTTCAGTTTAGTTCAGTCGCTCAGTCATGTCTGACTCTTTGCGACCCCATGAACTGCAGCATACCCAGGCCTCCCTGTTCATCACCAACTCCCTGAGGCTACCCAAACCCATGTCCTTTGAGTTGGTGATGCCATCCAATCATCTCATCCTCTGTCATCTCCTCCTCCGGCCTGCAATCTTATCCAGCATCAGGGTCTTTTCAAATGAGTCAGCTCTTTGCATCAGGTGGCCAAAGTATTGGAGTTTCAGCTTCAACATCAGACCTACCAATGAACACCCAGGACTGATCTCTTTTAGAATAGACTGGTTGGATCTCCTTGCAGTCCAAGGGACTCTCAAGAGTCTTCTCCAACACCACAGTTCAAAAGCATCAATTCTTCTGCACTCAGCTTTCTTTAGAGTCCAACTTTCACATTCATACATGACTACTGGAAAAACCATAGCCTTGACTAGATGGACCTTTGTTGGCAAAGTAATATCTCTGCTTTTTAATATGCTATCTAGGTTGGTTATAACTTTTCTTCCATGGAGTAAGCATCTTTTTATTTCATGGCTGCAGTCAACATCTGCTGTGATTTTGGAGCCTCCAAAAATAAAGTCTGCCACTGTTTCTCCATCTTTTTGCCATGAAGTGATGGGACTGGATGCCATGACCTTAGTTTTCTGAAAGTTGAGCTTTAAGCCAACTTTTTCACTCTCCTCTTTCACAACACAGGGATAAGGTGATATTGTTTCAAAATATGTCTACCAATGGATGCTAAAATTAATAGATAAAAGTTTCAGGAGAAATAGGATATTTACATAGTCGCAAGGTGTCCCTCCCCGCAAGGCATTTATTGTTATAAAGGGGAAAGCAGTAACTTTAAGTTGGAGAAACTTGACAGACACCACCTTAACTAAGTAAACAAAGTCAATATCATCATAAGACACGATGGCATTATGCACTCCTTGCAGTGATTCACTGGGAAGGGCAAAATATCACTTCAGTGGTGTTCTTGCCAAAAATACATTAATCAAATCATGAGAAACATTACACAAACCCAAACTGAAGGATATCCTACAAATTAACCTATCAGTACTTTATGTAATATCAAGATGATGAAAGACAGAAAAGACTGAAGAAATGTCAAAGATTGGAGGAAAGTGACAAAACTGAATAAGTATACGCACTACCGGATGTGGGTCTGGATTACAGAACAGAAAAACGATGTTGGTGAGAAAAACTGGTGCAAAACTGAAGTCTATAGTTTACTTAATAGTAATCAGCTTCCTGGCTTCAACTAATGTACTATGGTTATGTAAGATGTTAACATGGGTGAGAGAATATAGGAACTTTTTGATCCATTTTTTGCAACTTTTTTAGGTCTAAAATCATTTCAAAATTAAATGTTATTTTAAAAAGTGATGGCAGAAGTATAATATTTTTCAGAAAATTTATAGACTACACTAAACTGTATCCAATAAGCATAAACATTCCTAAATAATCATCCAAATATCAAATTAATTTTTTTCATCTATCCATCTTCCCCTCCATTAGAGTGTCAATTCCTCTAACTAAGACGCTGGCTCATTGCTGGTGCATAATTTAAATTAGCTTTATGGAGCTATAAGAATCTGAGAGGGCACATCAGAAACCCTGCAATGAGGACAGGAGCTGTCACAAATAAGGCTTTTTATAGACAGGAATCTGGATTCACAAGACAAACAAGCACATTTTAAACCATTAGAAAAGTCCAATGACCAAAGACTAGAGCATTTGAATACCAATTTGAAAACCAGTCCTTGCACTTGTAGATGTGTAAAGGGAACAATTTGCAGCTTCTGGCTCTTTAGTGGTTAACTGGAGATACAGCAAACACTGACCTCATAGGATTGTTGTAAGAAGTTTATTATACATACACTGTAAAAATCACAATCTGATTGCACCAATTAGATGTTATTGAAAAATGTAAAGATGATATTTAAAATGCTCTTTGAAATAAAGATCTGAATTAAAACTAGTCCATTTTGAATTTTGTTGCTTTTCCTGAAGTTGAGGGAACGTGTCGGGAAGCAGAAATGCTGCTAGCTTCTCCGACTTGCAGAGTTCACGGTCATATTTATTTGGCAGCTAATGAAAACAACTGCTAGGATTTAGAAGCCTCCTGCTTAAAAGGATTGTGATAGATGGTTCAAACGAAATCTAAATGTTGTTAATAAATGTCTGAAGTTAACTTGAAGATGGTAATTAATTATAGAGAGTCTCTGGAACTACCCCATTTACATTTATCATCATTGCATCTCTGAAATAGCATAATGATGCTGATATTAGCTTCATTACCCGGACAAATCCCAAGTCTCTTAGAGAGTCTCCCATTAAGGAGGTTTGCTAGGTTTTCTCCAATTCCCTTTCCTGAAAAACCTATCCACCTATTGACAATTGACAAAGGAGTAGTGATAATTTATTAGATGCTATGCCTTTGTTTTAAAAAGGGAACCATTCATGTATTTTCACCTAATATAAATATTAAGCAAAGATGATGATGTTTACAGTAGGAAGAGGCAATTTATAAATGAGCTTGCTCATCAGAGAATACATGTAAAGTTAGTAGGGAAGAGAAACAAATTCTTCGCAAAACAGCATTTGAAATTTGGGTTGATGAAAGAGAATGTAAAGAGTAGGAATGTCTGACTCTATGTGACCCCATGGACTACAGCTCACCAGGCTCCCCTGTCTATGGGATTCTCCAGTCAAGAATACTGGAACGGATAGTCATTCTCTTCTCCAGGGGATTTTTCAACCCAGGGATCGAAACCACATTTCCTGCACTGCAGGCAGGTTCTTTACAGTTTGAGCCACCAGGGAAGCCCAATATAAATATCAAAACTCTTTTATCTCCAGGCACATAAGTAATGTGTTCATCATTTAGATTTGAGCTCCCTCAAAACAATCTCCCAATTTTACTCTCATGTCTCTAGCCACTCTTTTTAGTCTTCATTTTGCATTCTCTCTTATCAGCCCAAATATCAAATGTTATTTTGCTAAGAATTTCAGATTCTCTTCCCTCGTAACTCTATACACACTCTCTGATGAGCAGACTTATCTACGAGTTGCCTCTTCCTACTGTAAACATCATCATCTTTGCTTGAATTATTATAACAGCCTCCAGCCTCCTAACTAGTTGCTGTACTTCCAGTTTCTTTGCAATCCATTCTCTGCATGGTAGCCAAAAGTGATCTTTCTAAAATAGCAGCCTAATTATGGCCATCTTTTGATTAAGTCCTTAAGAGTTCCCCACTGCCCTCAAGATGAAGCACAAACTCTCAGCTGCAGCTTCAAGATCCGGCTTCTGTTAAAGTCTTTAGTTCCAGATCTTAACTACTCCATCTGTTACCAGTGCATTCTACAATCTTCCATACTTTTCTGTTCTATGTATTCCTATTTGAAAATTTCCATGGTATCATGGTGCCTAACACTATTCTAGGCACATAAGTATTCAATAAATAATTATTAAATAAATCAATGGGTGAATAAATGAATAAACAAGGCAAGCCATTGTAAAAATTAACTACTTAAATTTAAAAAATCAACAATTGGACAATATAATTTTACAACAATTATAAAGAAAGGAGAATAAATGGTAAAATGATCATCCTAATGTTATAGGTTTAAAACTATAAAAAGTAGCAATATATTCTTACTAAAAGTCTATTACTAAGAGAATGTGCACTTTTATTCCTTGTAAAACAAACTTAAATGGTTTCAGGATAACTTATTTTGGCACATAGAATATAAAATGTGTGTGGTATGGACATTTATATAACTGCATAGTTGAACAAAACCACTGCCAATTCAGCTTTATAGAGGAAATTTTTTTTTGCTTGTTTCATAAGAAATTTAAGAGTTGCTGCCTCAAGAGATGAAAAATAGCCTCTTGAAGGAATACTAAGAACTGCTTGCTTTATTATACTATATTTCTATGGAAATATGAGCAGATCCCATCAGCATTTCATGAATCTGTGTGGACACGTGAGAGCTTTCAGTTGTTTCCCAGGGAAGTTTCATATTACAAAAAAGCCACCGCCTAAGTCAGTGAACTGCCAATTACAGTTAACTGCCCTCTATCTTCCTCCTCAGAGACAGGCAGCAGGCATTTAAATTCTTATCCAATAACCTTCTCATTTTAATTCATTCTAAACTAATGACTTTTAAGATTTAATTTTAATATCATAATGAGAGGAAAAAATATAAGAAGAAATTTGCACTTGAATATATAATCACAGCCCTAGTTGGAATATGGAATAGGAAATTCCATTCCTATTATAATTGGCCATTATTTATTGATTGATAAGCATTCATACTCAAGTCACTGAAGACATCACATTCATAAGTTCTCAATCATTATCACTTTAATTTTTAATAGATTAAGACTTCATGTTCCTATCCTACCTGTGTGAATTATTTCAATGCAAAGCTACAACTTCAAACAACATGATGCTATATAAATGACACATACAACATGCACAGAAAGCAAGTGAGCTGTAAGGTAAGAAGACATCCAATTTACAAGTCCCCTCCAGTAACTGTCCTAGGTTCTATGTATGTACATGAAGATAGACACTAGCTCTGTTACAGATCGGTTTGCTAAAAAGTATTCCAGAAAGTTCTGCAGTGTAACACTTTCCTCCTTTTATGACTTCTGATCTCAAATTTCTTTTTCCTATGCAAACTCCTGATACAATATGAATTGTCATCAGACAATATTTTTTCATGTTGCCGTTTTAAAATTTAAGCCCATCATGCTACTACATTTGAGTTTACTTGTTGAAATGTAATTGATTTCAATGGAAAAATGTGAACAAAGAGTACATGGATCATGACCACAGCTACATTGGTTAGATCATTTATATATTACTATCATCTTGTGTTTATTCTAGACAAAGCATAAAGCGAAAACTGACAAATATGGTAGTCTCAGTAAAGTGATAAAGAGTAAAAAGTTATGTAATATGAGGAATTTTAAACTATTTGAATGTATGCTCCATGATGACATGGGCTATATTTTTCGTGACAGTTTACTCAGTATCTAGAATGTTACTTGGCACACACCAAGTACTCAACACATATATGTTGATTAAATTAACAAAGGAACATGAATGAAGATATGGAAAACATAACAACTTAGAAAACTATCTTCAAAGATTTAAAAGCTATGAGGTGAAAGAGAAAATATTGGACATATTGTGTGGAACCTCAGATAGCAAATATAGATGCCACAGATAGGAATTACAGAAGAACCTCTACCAAATAAAGTAAAAATAAACTAACAATAAAATCAGAAGCTTTCTGTTTTGAATGAGAACTTAGATTATATGACTACCAATATTTTTTCTATATTCAACCTTGACTCTATAAATACAAAGAATAAATTTCTTTTCCAGTATTTTTGTCAGATGATTACTAAGCCTGCTGTTCTAATTTTGCAAAGCTGGCAGTTACTTGTGTAGTTTTCATCTATTATTTTCAGAACTGTATATCTTCATTATGAGTAGACTCTAGCTAATAATATGCATAATAATCAAAATATGTAACTATTTTATCCAAATAATGAGTTCCTACAATAATATAATCCACATATCAAAGGTCTGTTTATGAATTTTCTTCCAATTAGAAAACATATATTACAAATTCAATACAATCCCTCTCAAAATGCCAATGGTACTTTTTTAAAGAAATAGAATAAACAATCAAAATTTGTATGGAAACACAAAAGATCCTGAGTAGCCAGAGCAATCTTGGGCAAGAAGATGAAAGCTGGAGGCATCCCACTTCTTGATTTCAAACTGTATTACAAAGCTATAGTAATCAAACATTTTATATTGGCATAAAACAGAAACATAGATAAAGAGAACAGAATTGAGAGCGCAAAAATGAACCTACACAGATATGGACAATAATTTACCACAAAAGGGTGAAAAATATACAATGGGAAAAGGACTGTCTCTTCAATAAATCGTTCTGGGAAAACTGTATAACAATGTAAAAGAATGAAATTAGGCCTCTATACTAGAACTTACACAAAGATCAACTGAACACAAATTAAAGACTTGAACATAAGACCTGAAATCATAAAACTCTTGTAAGAGAAGATAAAGAGGTAAACTTTTAGACAATGATATTTTTGGATTTGACACCAAAAACAAAGACAAAAAAAGCAAAAATAAGCAAGTGAGACTGCATCAACTAAAAAGCTTCTGCAGAGCAAAGGAAATCATAAGCAGCACAAAGAAGCAACATACTGAATGGGAGAAAATATTTGCCAATCATATAACTCTGAAAGGGTTAATAAAAGACATAGAGAACTCATACAACTTAATAGGAAAAATCAAGCAATCTGACTTCTTTAATGGGCAGAGGACCTGAAAAGACATTTTGCCAGAGAAGACTTGTAAATAGCCAACAGATATATGAAAAAGTGTTCAACATCATTAATCAGAATGCAAATGAAAACCACAATGATACATCATTTTATACCTGTTATGGTGAATGTTACCAAAAAAACAAGACATAAAAAGTTTGGCACCAATGTGGCGAAAAGGACACTTGTGTACTGTTGGTGGGAATGTAAATTGGTGCAGCCACTGTGGAAAACAGTATGGAATTTCCTCCAAAATATTTAAAATAGAACTATCATATGATCCAATGGCTTCACATCTAGGTATTTATCTGAAGAAAACAAAATCACTGTCTAAAAGACATATGCACTTCCATGCTCATTGAAGCATTATTCACAGTAATCAAGATAAAATCATAGATGTAAGAGAACAGACTGGTGGTGGTCAGAGGTGGACAAAATGAGTGAAGGTGGTTAAAAGGTACTAACTTCTGGTAATAAATAAGTTCTAGGAATATAATCAATAGCATGGTGACAATAGTTAACAATACTGCTAACAATACTGCATTTGAAAATTGCTAATAGAATAGATCTTAAAAGTTCTCATCACAAGAAAAAACTGTAACTGTGTGAGGTGATCAATGTAAATTTACTGTAGTAATCATTTCACAATGTATACACATGTCTAATAATTATGTTGTACACGACCCAGATAATCATGATGATGTGATCACTGACCTAGAGCCAGACAGCTTGGAATGTGAAGTCAAATGGGCCTTAGAAAGCATCACTAGGAACAAAGCTAGTGGAGGTGATGGAATTCCAGTGGAGCTATTCCAAATCCTGAAAGATGATGCTGTGAAAGTGCTGCACTCAATATGCCAGCAAATTTGGAAAACTCAGCAGTGGCCACAAGATTGGAAAAGGTCAGTTTTCATCCCAATTCCAAAGAAAGGCAATGCCAAAGAGTGCTCAAACTACCGAACAATTGCACTCATCTCACACGCTAGTAAAGTAATGCTCAAAATTCTCCAAGCCAGGCTTCAGCAATATGTGAACCGTGAACTTCCTAATGTTCAAGCTGGTTTTAGAAAAGGCAGAGGAACCAGAGATCAAATTGCCAACATCCGCTGGATCATGGAAAAAGCAAGAGAGTTCCAGAAAAACATCTATTTCTGCTTTATTGACTATGCCAAAGCCTTTGACTGTGTGGATCACAATAAACTATGGAAAATTCTGAAAGAGATGGGAATACCAGACCACCTGATCTGCCTCTCGAGAAATCTGTATGCAGGTCAGGAAGCAACAGTTAGAAATGGTCATGGAACAACAGACTGGTTCCAAATAGGAAAAGGAGTACGTCAAGGCTGTATATTGTCACCATGTTTATTTAACTTATATGCAGAGTACATCATGAGAAATGCTGGACTGGAAGGAACACAAGTTGGAATCAAGATTGCTGGGAGAAATATCAATAACCTCAGATATGCAGATGACACCACCTTTATGGCAGAAAGTGAAGAGGAACTAAAAAGCCTCTTGATGAAAGTGAAAGTGGAGAGTGAAAAGGTTGGCTTAAAGCTCAACATTCAGAAAACGAAGATCATGGCATCTGGTCCCATCACTACATGGGAAATAGATGGAGAAACAGTGGAAACAGTGTCAGACTTTATTTTTCTGGGCTCCAAAATCACTGCAGATGGTGACTGCAGCCATGAAATTAAAAGACGCTTACTCCTTGGAAGGAAAGTTATGACCAACCTAGATAGCATATTCAAAAGCAGAGACATTACTTTACCAACAAAGGTTCGCCTAGTCAAGGCTATGGTCTTTCCTGTGGTCACGTATGGATGTGAGAGCTGGACTGTGAAGAAGGCTGAGCACCGAAGAATTGATGCTTTTGAACTGTGGTGTTGGAGAAGACTCTTGAGAGTCCCTTGGACTGCAAGAAGATCCAACCAGTCCATTCTGAAGGAGATCAATCCTGGAATTTCTTTGGAAGGAATGATGCTCAAGCTGAAACTCCAGTACTTTGGCCACCTCATGCGAAGAGTTGACTCATTGGAGAAGACTCTGATGCTGGGAAGGATTGAGGGCAGGAGGAGAAGGGGATGACAGAGGATGAGATGGCTGGATGGCATCACTGACTTGATGGGTGTGAGTCTGGGTGACCTCCGGGAGTTGGTGATGGACAGGGAGGCCTGGCGTGCTGCGGTTCATGGGGTCGCAAAGAGTCGGACATGACTGAGCGACTGATCTGATCTGATCTGACACCTTAAACTAATGCAAGGTTATATGTCAATTATATTGCAATAAGACTGGTAGGAAAAAGAAAATATATTAATATTTCTCCATTTGGGGCAGAAGGCACAATATTAAGGCTAGAATTTATAAAGTCAATATGATAAATTTAATTACAAAGAATTTAAACTCCATATGGCAAGAAAAAACATACAAACATGATTAAAAGAAAAACAATATATACAATACATATTACAAAGTTCTGATATTCTAAACTTATAATGTACAAAGCCATATAAAAAGAACAATCTAATAGAAAATTGGTCAGATACAAAATAAAAACAAAATAAACAAATAGGACCTAATTAAACAAAAATTTTTGCACAGCAAAGGAAACCATAAACAAAATGAAATCACACTCCTCCAAATGGGTGAAAATATGTGCAAATGAAGCATCAGACAAGAATTAATCTCTAAAGTATATAAGCAGCTCATGCAGTTCAATATCAGAAAAAAACAACCCAATCAAAAATGGGGAAAAGACCTAAATAGACATTTCTCCAAAGAGACATACAGATGGCCAACAAACACATGAAAAGATGTTCAACATTACTAATTATCAGGGAAATGCAAATCAAAACAACAATAAGATATTACCTCACACTGGTGAGAATGGCCACTATCAAAAAAAAATCACAAACAATAAATGCTGGAGAAGGTGTGGAGAAAAGGGAACCCTCTTAATTGTTGGTGGGAATGAAAATTGATACAGGCACTATGAAGAAGAGTATGGAGGTTCCTTAAAAGACTAAATATAGAACTACCATATGACCTCACAATCCCACTACTGGCATGTACACAGAGAAAATCATTATTTAAAAAGATACACAACCCCAGTGTTCTTTGCGAACTATTTACAATAGCCAGAACATGGAAGCAACCTAAATGTCCATTAACAGAGGAATAGATACAGAAGTTTGGTACATATATACCATGGAATATTACTCAGCCATAGAAAGAAATGAAACTGTGCCATTTGCATATAATATCACTTATTATGGAATTTAGACAAATGATACAGATGAACTTATTTGCAAAGCAGAAACAGAGACACAGAGCGAGCAAATGCATGGACACCAAGGGTGGAGGGCAAGTGGGAGGAATTAGGAGATTGATATTAATATATATACTTTTGACACTATGACTAAAATAGATAACTAATGGCACCCCACCCCAGTACTTTTGCCTGGAAAATCCCATGGACGGAGGATTCTGGTAGGCTCCAGTCCATGGGGTCACTAGGAGTCGGACACGACTGAGCGACTTCACTTTCACTTTTCACTTTCATGCATTGGAGAAGGAAATGGCAACCCACTCCTGTATTCTTGCCTGGAGAATCCCAGGGACGGGGGAGCCTGGTGAGCTTCTGTCTATGGGGTCGCACAGAGTCGGACACGACTGCAGCGACTTAGCAGCAGTAGCAGCAGCAATGAGAATCTATTATATAGCACAGGGAACTCTACTCAAGGCTCTATGGTAACCTAAATGGGAAGGAAATCTCAAAAAAAAGGGGGAATATATGTATATGATTCACTTTGCTGTACAGAAGAAGCTAATACAACAATTTAAAGCAATTATACCCCAATAAAATTTTTAAAAAGAAAATTTGTAAAATAGAAACAGGTAAATTATACATGATAGGCTAATGACCAGTGAACACTCCAAAAAATGGCCAAAAGTTTCTAATAATAAAGAAGTGCAAACTAAAACTAAAGGAGTCTTGGTTTTTTTATTTTTACCCATCACAATAGCAAAATTATGTGAACAATGTATCGAGTTTGGTCAAAGAAACAGAATCTCTGAGAGTTATAGGGAATTTATTAACAAGGGATTGGACCCATAACTGTGCAAACTGGTTAAACAGCCTGAGTGAATTACCGTGAATCTGTTTCTGGCTCTGCAGTCAGCAGAGCTGGCAGTCAGAAGGAAGATGGATGTGAAAGTAAGGAAAACTAGAATCCATGAGAACACGCAGGAACACACGGCTCTCTCTACAATTACAGAACCCAGGTAGGTTTTCATTGCTTCCAAAATTTTGACTTCGATGATGGGGTGACGGAAGAAACGTCAGCACGTTTCCTCATGGGGCTAAACATGCACCTGGCAGTGGGCTCAGGAGTGAAAGAAGCCAGAGCTGGAAGGCTACAGGCAAGGTGGGAGCCCGGCTCCAAGGTGAGCCAGCAGAGCCGCGACCATGCTCATGCACTGCAATAGCCTCTGTCTCAGGCCTGCTGCTTCACTTCCCCTTTTCAAAGGGCTTGCAGATTTCTTCTGTGGCCAAGAGAATCCATACCATGCAGGCAAGGGGACTCTAGGCAGTGTTATTTTCAATTCAGCTGACACACTGCAAAGCCACCACAGATAGCTCCAATAATAATGATAATAAACATGTATTGAGTGTTTTCTACACGCCAAGCACAGGTCTGCTTCTTGATAGCAGTCCTTTTAGGGAATTCTAGTGCTATCCTTGAATCTTTCAGACACTAACGAGAGACACAGAAAGATTAAACAATATCTGAACCAAGGCAATCTGATTTTAGAGCTGTACTTTTAACTACTACTCTATAATTAACAAGATTTGATGAGGGTGTAGGCAAAAAAGAAGAGCTTTCATGTTGTAGAAGGAGGCTTTGAGTCATGTTTGCACTTAGAATTGCCAGAAGCACTGTTTATTTTGAGCAGGGCGCAGGTGAAAATAAGATTTGGGAGTGATCAGAGGTTTTCTGAATATTAAAGCAAAAATTAAAACAAAACAAATGACAAAAAAAATTCACGTACACAATTCATATTGTGATGCATCAAAGTTAAATTCTTTTACAACTGAAATAAACATATTCATTTTCTATAATAAATATATATCCTAAAGATTTTAAAAGAGTGTCATGATATTATATAAGCTTTGGGCATTCCTATTCTTTATGATTAAAAAGCCAGATTTTTGAACCATTAGAAAAACCTTTTTGGTTAAGTACTAAATATCCCAGGATGAGCTATCCAGGATGAATCTGTTCTATAAGCTGAACAAGAGACAAATCCTTTATTTATTTAAATTTGATAAGATCTTTTCCCACTTGTTTTGTCCTAAAACAATGTTCTCATTTCACACAGTCCCTGTGCCCTAGGAGGCCCAGAGCATCTAATATTTAGAGTTCAAGATGATACATTCCTGAAGGGCACAGACTAGCTCCACAGCACAAATATGTTCTGACGAAAATTCCCATAGTCCACCCATGAGAAACATTTAATCATCTCCTGGTTGTCTAGCCAAAGAGGACAATTTCACCTACTCCATATTAAATCTATAAGCTTTTAATACTAAGTTCATAGTAGCTTACCATTTTTCAACTAAAATCAGTCTGTGAAATTATTTCTACTTCTACAATATACTGTTAAGTAAGCAACTTTTTATATACCCTTTCTGGAGAAAAACTTTTTCTGTATTCCCAAGTACAAAATGAGCCTACGTACCTTTTGATGTACTAATTTTATATGTATAAATCTACACTAAGGAAAAATTAAACAAGTGTGTGCAAAAAAAAAAAAGAAGCTGCAAGAACTGTAACATTTAAGAGAGCAAGCAGGTAGACATCTTTATATCTATTAGCAAAACATTAGTTAAATCAATTCGGGGAAGGCAATGGCACCCCACCCCAGTACTTTTGCCTGGAGAATCCCATGGATGGAGGATCCTGGTAGGCTCCAGTCCATGGGGTCGCTGAGAGTTGGACACGACTGAGCGACTTCACTTTCACTTTTCACTTTCATGCATTGGAGAAGGAAATGGCAACCCACTCCAGTATTCTTGCCTGGAGAATCCCAGGGACGGGGGAGCCTGGTGGGCTGCCGTCTATGGGGTCGCACAGAGTCGGACACGACCGAAGCGACTTAGCAGCAGCAGCAGCAGCAGTTAAATCAATTATGGCATATCCATGCAACAGAACACAAAGCCATTAAAACGTATAGATAGCTCTATACATACTGATGTGCACAATATCCAAGATGCATTATGTTTAAAAAGCAGATTGCAAAATAGTATATATTTATATTGTTCAATCACCCAGTCATGTCCAACTCTTTGTGACCCCATGGACTGCAGCATTCCAGGCCTCCTTGTCCCTCACAATTTCCTGAAGTTTGCCCAAGTTCATGTCCATTGCATCAGTTCAGTTCAGTTCAGTCGCTCAGTCGTGTCTGACTCTTTGTGACCCCATGAACCACAGCAGGTCAGGCTTCCCTGTCCATCACCAACTCCTGGAGTTTACCCAAACTCATGTCCATTGAGTCGGTTGCATCAGTGATGCAATTTATATACTGTGATGTATATTTATTGTGATAATCATAAATGTAACCTAGACTCACTAAAAAACATATATATTAGGAATTAAAGGTCTTTGTATATGCTATTTCCAAAATGCAAATGCTGTGTGATTTACAAAGTGTTATAGTATAGATGGTATTTAATTTTAACAAAACTGACTTTTTAAAGTTCCAGGGTGAACCCAATTGCACTTGCAGAGAAAGTGAATATTAATATTCAAATGTACAATCTTACTTAAGGTAAAACATAATGGTGATTTACATTTCCTTTCATATGGAACTCCTGAAAATAAATATATATTCTACAGATACAAATATATTTCATTTCTTTTTGTATATCAGCAGCAGTTGGCAAGGTACACAACAATGTAATAAAAGTCCAGGATAAATTTTGGGTGTTTTAGTACAGATTTACCTAAATTTAGAGCTTATCTTTATGTCTTTTCCCTCAACCAGCTTTTAACCATCTCTTTTCACCATAACTGTAGCAAATGTTTTCCTTGATTTCCAGTCCCGCAAACCAATTTTGCTTTTCTTGTAATCTCTTCAACTCTCTCAAATGCCATATTTTATTAAGTATAAAGTGCCACTGATTTTAAGAAACTGCTATTTTACATAGTGCTAAGAAACAAACACAAAGGTGACAGTTAAATTAATAATTTGTTGCCTAAAATTTTTATTCAAAAGGTTTCTATAGACTTGTGTGTGCTTAGTTACTCAGTCATGTCCGACTCTTTTGTGACCGCATGGAGTATAGACCGTCAGGCTCCTCTGTCCATGGAATTTTCCAGACAAGAATACTGGAGCAGGTTGCCATTCCTGACTCAGAGATTGAACCTGCATCTCTTGCATCTCCTGCACTTGCAGGTGGGTTCTTTACCACTGTGCCACCTGGGAAGTCCTTCTATAGATTTATTTATACATAAATTTCTATCACATACATAACTCCTGTGCATACTTTAAAAGGACTGCTGCTGCTGCTAAGTCGCTTCAGTCGTGTCCGACTCTGTGCGACCCCATAGACAGAAGCTCACCAGGCTCCCCCGTCCCTGGGATTCTCCAGGCAAGAATACTGGAGTGGGTTGCCATTTCCTTCTCCAATGAATGAAAGTGAAAAGTGAAAGTGAAGTCGCTCAGTCGTGTCCGACTCTTAGCGACCCCATGGACTGGAGCCTACCAGGATCCTCCGTCCATGGGATTCTCCAGGCAAAAGTACTGGGGTGGGGTGCCATTGCCTGCCCCCTTTAAAAGGACAATCAGCTAAAGCATTTTTTCAATTATTTTCTTGATTGGCTTGACTTTTCTGGAATCACTTTTCAACTCACCCGTGTTTTCCACTCAATGTGTCCTTTGTGCCACCAGGAGCATGGATGTTATACCACATCATAAAAGCAAACCTTCTTTCTGTCTTTAGAATTTTCTTCCTAGCCATGGACACCCATTTTGCAAGTATTGATGTGGATGTTTTTTTAATCTTACTAGAAGATGTCAATAAAAGTTTTTAGACAAACAACCAGAATGCATGTTTCTTCTTTATGTGGTCCTTAAGTGGTCTATTGCCTAAATCATTGATGGGCTGTAGTTGTCTAATCACGATAGCAAGAACCAAGTTTGTGCATAGCATGCAATAATGACTGTATCACAAAAGCTACCTCGCTCACTGGAGTGGCAAGATGTCATCAACTATGATACCTTCATTTCAGAGGTGGTAAAATGTAAACACCTTGGAATCAACAAAATTTAGTATTAGTATCATCACTGTAGGGCTTCCTGGGTAGCTTAGCTGGTAAAGAATCTGCCTGTAGTGCATGAAACCCCAGTTTGATTCCTGGGTTGGGAAGTTCCCCTGCAGAAAGGATAGGCTACCCACTGCAGTATTCTTGGGCTTCCCTGGTGGCTCAGATGGTAAAGAATCCACCTGCAATTCAGGAGACCTGGGTTCGATCCCTGGGTTGGGAAGATCCCCTGGAGAAGGGTATGGCAACTTACTTCAGTATTCTTGCCTGGAGAAATCCTGTAGACAGAGAAGCCTGGTAGGCTACAGTCCATGGGGTCACAAAGAGTCAGACATGACTGAGCAACTAAGCACAGTACATCATCACTTTATGGATAGGAAATTAGGATGCATAATCTCTTATTGTCCATAAAAATCACACTGCCAGTAAGTGGTCAAGTCAGGGCCCAAATCTAGGTTTCATAAAATGCTGTGTTTCAGATCCCACATGGGGTGGTACTCAATAGATATTACATTGAGCTTGACCTTTTAATATCAAGTTATTGATTAAATGTGTGTGAATTATTCCTCTCTATCACCTATTCCCAACCATGTCTTACTCTCTATTTTCTCAGCAAAATTTAACACTTCCTCAATAGACATCTGTACTTTATATTTACTACTTCTAATTTTTCTGCAAGCTAGGAAAGAGATACCTAATCATGTATAAATTAGAGTATTCCTTTTAACTGAATTCAGTACATGAGCTTTAATGTATTGACTCGAGTTTTCCATTTAGTCTCCTTAAGGCATTTTCTTTTCGTTTTCTCTTCATCTCTAGCTATTTTCCAAATGACTGTAGATGCCAAATGTACATCCTATACATAAGGTAGCAGCCTACAGCTATACTCTTTTTCTCAGCTTCTATTTTTGACATGTTTTGTATGGTCCTATAATTCTTTGATAGTTTAGTCTATACTATAAAATTTCTCATCTCTACCATTCAAGACTTACTGGTAACAATTATTATTGCTCTTTGGTGACCCCATTTTGTTTTAAACAGCAGGGATGGACACATAAGTTACCCACAATTTATGAACTTGAAAAAAGATAATTATAGGTACTAGATTACTCCTACAATTATCCAAGTACCCAAAAGAGAATATTATATATAAAAGTGATTTTTAATCACTTGGTTTTCAATTTGCTGTGTATTTTCTGTTAGATTTACTATATACTACTATATACATACATTTTTTCACCACTAATGAATGCTCCCTTTTCCCTTTCTTTGGAATTGCTTAAAAAGCTGTAATAAAGCTTGTCACAACAGAACTCTGAAGTAAAAGAAGCTATCAGGGTTTTTCTTAATATTGAAAAAGAATTTTCTGAAGAAAAAAATGAAGCAGATACTTATCTCAAATCTAAGTCTGGCCATATCTGTCTCATAAAGCAGAGAGATCTTTTCCATCCTATCAGTTTAGTCCTGCTGAAATGGCATTTCTGCATTCACCTGCTAGCTACCTTCAGTTATTCAGACGCCTCCTCATTCGAAATTATGTATTGGCTGCATGCCTATCTTCCTGTAGGTTATTTTCATCAATCTGAATACATTGTTTGATTATTGATATGTCTCATATAGATTTGTTCTTCCTCTCTCAAAGAAATGCTAATAAATTAAAATCTGTGCCTGCTGCTAAATTTCAGTCTTTATGTTGTGACAAAGGCCCAGAGCCTTGTAATTTATAGATAGTGACTCCTCTTATACACATCACCGATATTTGACATGCTTGCTTTGATGTTTATGTTCTAACAGATGGGGCTTTGCATCTGACAGTGGGGCAGAAAATCCCTAAGCCACGTTGAGCAGTCTGCTTCTCTGGATAAAACACAAGAGTAAGGAAGAAGAACACACTCTAATCATTCAGCAAGCACACCATGGATACTTCATGCTGTCAACTGTATGCCTGTCCTTGACATACCAAGAGCACTTGATCATCACCTTCTGAGAATTTGTGCAGTTACCAAAGGCTGTATGTAGAATTAAAGAACAGTTTTCCCGTCTAAGGCGTAGGTCTGGAACCCAAATAATGTGGCTTCATGCTGTCCTAGTCTAACCTGAGGGGCAGGGCCAGGGGCATTTATTCCAATATTAGTTTCATTTAATATCTAAAACATCAATGTCCTCAGCTTCCTTACAGACATCTTTTTTGATGAGTGTATGCCACAAATTCCCTATCACATTTTTTCTACTCCTAAACTTGGGAGACTCAGGACTACTTTAAAAAATTTTTAAACCTGCAATTTGACAGCATTATAAATTAATGATCTTCAGCCTCCATGGAAATGTCAGTACACACAGGCATTCTGAAAGAATAGTTCTTTACTAGTTGTTTCTTCTCCACAACCCCTGAGGTCCACTCTATTCAGTGACCAAAACCACTACTCCAAGAAATTGCTATTTACCAGCCTGGCCATGACCTCCAGTATAAGCAATTCAATGGATAAATTTCAGTTCTTAGTTTTAAGTCTATGAAATCACTTACAATACTCTTTCTATCTCTTCAGTGACTCCTTTACAGTGTGCTTTTCTATTCCTTAACCAAACCAAATAAACATTGGCATCTTCTAGGCCTCCTTCTAAACATCCTTTTCTTACTCACCTTGCCTTCTTTGGCCATTTCATTCCCACTTATGATTTCAACCGCCACCAAAATATAGATCATAATATCACATATATCTCCAAAATCTATTCTTATACCTCAAATTTCTTTTGGACTATTGAATCCATACTCCCAACTTCCTACAAAACACCTCCTCTGAATGTTTAACAGGTATCTCAAATTCAGCATATTTAGTCTGAATTTGTCATCATCCGTATCGATCTGCTTTATTTTTGTGGTCCCTGTTTCAGAATCACTTCATTTCAGTCACTCAGTCGTTTCTGATTCTTTGTGACCCCATGGACTGCAGCACACCAGGCTTCCCTGTCCATCACCAACTCCCAGAGCATACTCAAACTCATGTCCATCGAATCAGCGATGCCATCCAACCATCTCATCCTCTGGCATCCTCTTCTCCTCCAGCTTTCAAGCTTTCCCAGCATCAGGGTCTTTTCAAATGAGTCAGTTGTTCACATCAGATGGCCAAGTATTGGCATTTCAGCCTTAGCATCAGTCCTTCCAATAAATATTCAGGACTTATTTCCTTTAGGATTGACTGGTTGGATCTCCTTGCAGTCCAAGGGACTCTCAAAAATATGCTCCAACACTACAGTTCAAAAGCAGCAATTCTTCAGCACTCAACTTTCTTTATAGTCCAACACTCACATCCATACATGACTACTGGAAAAACCATAACTTTGACTAGATGGACCTTTGTTGACAAAGTAATGTCTCTGCTTTTTAATATGCTGTCTTGGTTGGTCATAGCTTTTCTTCAAAGGAGAAAGCATCTTTTAAGTTCACGGCTGCAGTCAACACCTGCAGTGATTTTGGAGCCCCCAAAACTTAAGTCTCTCACTGTTTCCATTGTTTCCCTATTTATTTGCCATGAAGTGATGGGACCGGATGCCAAGATCTTAGTTTTTTGAATGTTGAGTTTTAAGCCAGCTTTTTCACTCTCCTCTTTTACTTTCATCAAGAGGCTCTTTAGTTCTTTGCTTTCTGCCATAATGGTGGTGTCATTTGTATATTTGAGGTTACTGATATTTCTCCCGGCAATCTTGATTCCAACTTGTGCTTCATCCAGTCCAGGTTTTCACATTATGTATTCTCAATATAAGCTAAATAAGCAGGATGACAATATACAGCCTTCATATACTCCTTTCTCAGTTTGGAACCAGTCTGTTGTTCCATGTCCAGTTCTAGCTGTTGCTTCTTGACCTGTATACAGACTTCTCAGGAGGTAGGTCAGGTGGTCCATCTCTTTCAGAATTTTCCACAGTTTGTGATGATCCACACAGTTGAAGACTTTGGTGTAGTTAATAAAGCAGAAGCAGATGTTGTTCTGGAACTCTCTTGCTTTTTTGATGATCCAACGGATGTTGGCAATTTGATCTCTGGTTCCTCTGCCTTTTCTAAATCCAGCTTGAACATCTGGAAGTTCACAGTTCACATACTGTTGAAGCCTGGCTTGGAGAATTTTGAGCATTACTTTGCTAGAGTGTGAGATGAGGCCAATTGTGCAGTAGTTTGAACATTCTTTGGCATTGCCTTTCTTTGGGATTGGAATGAAAACTGACCTTTTTCAATCCTGTGGCCACTTCTGAGTTTTCCAAATTTACTGGCATACTGAGTATAGCATAGAATACAGCTAATCATTTACTCAGTTGCCCAAGTGAGAAATCTAGATGTCATCTTTTCCTTCTTTCTTGCCCTGACTCCCCTATAACCAGTCACTAAATCCTAGCATAACTATTTCCTCTACTACTACTAAGTCACTTCAGTTGTGTCCGACTCTGTGCAACCCCATAGACAGCAGCCCACCAGGCCCCATCCCTGGGATTCTCCAAGCAAGAACACTGGAGTGGGTTGCCATTTTCTTCTCCAATGCATGAAAGTGAAAAGTGAAAGTGAAGTTGCTCAGTCGTGTCTGACTCTTAGCGACCCCATGGACTGCAGCCTTCCAGGCTCCTTCGTCCATGGGATTTTCCAGGCAAGAGTACTGGAGTGAGATGCCATTGCCTTCTCCAATTTCCTCAATACCTCTCAAATCTACTCCCAAAGTTCCATTCCTATAGCTAAATAGATCTCAGCCATT
The DNA here is from genome assembly GCA_935064755.1 of Tragelaphus eurycerus. NCBI lineage: Eukaryota > Metazoa > Chordata > Mammalia > Artiodactyla > Bovidae > Tragelaphus > Tragelaphus eurycerus. The sequence goes on from CAKXYN010000006.1 coordinate 11,422,877, forward strand.
GTCAGCTCTTGATTGAACTGCTACACAATATCCTAACTCCCTGCTCAACAGTCCTTAAACTTCTGACAGAGTGATATCTAAATTCACAAACCAGATCACATCATTCTTCAGCTTAACATCTTTCATGGCTATCTTTTAAAATCTGTGGGAAAGAAATGCAACTTTATATAAGATCTTTCAGGAATGAAAGGTTAACTCTTTGTACAGCTGTGTCACTCTATATGGGCTTTCCAGGCACAGTGGTAAAGAATCCACCTGCCAACGCAGGAGACACAGGACATGTGGGTTTGATCCCAGGATCAGGAAGATTCCCTGGAGTAGGAAATGGCAACCCATACAGTATTCTTGCTTGGAAAATTCCATGGACAAAGGAGACTGTTGGGCTACAGTCCATAGGGTCGGAAAGAGTCAGACATGATTAAGCATACACATACATACATACATCACTCTATATACCTTTCATACCACCATACACTTTTTGTGGACTAGCTTCAGTGTAGTACTCTGAGTCCTGATGCTGAATCAGATACACTTGTAGGCTATATTCAAACCTTAGGAAAATCTCTGGTAGAGGCCTTACTACATGCTATCATAACTATCTTTCTTCTCCAGTTCTCAGTCCCTTTAAAGGAAGAAATTTATTTCGTTTCTGGACCCTCCCCCAACACCTGGCACATAATAAAAATTAAACAAGTCTTTGTTAGTGCATGTCTGATTATAATTGTGAAAGTATATTTCTGTTCTTAGTATATTCAATGTCTATTCTTTATTGAAAAAATATGGTATAAGGAAACTTAATTCAGAGATTGAATAATCACAACTAAAGAATTATAAAAAGTGAAAAGTGAAAAAAAATTTTTTTTCAAAGTGAAAAAAAATCCAATGTTATAATACCCAAAATTATGAACTACACAAAGTCTCTATGAATAATTTCATTTATTCTTTTCAAAGATACTTTTAAATAGATTTAATTGGTCTATGCCTCGAGGTGATATTTGACTTTATATTTGAATTTAAAGTGTTAAAAATATAAGATTTGATATGCTTAAAGCAGAAACAGGGACAAATATAACCTATTTCACCCAGCAACTACTTTACAGTCTTCCAGATTTGTAAAGACCAAAGTGCAAAGACTTAAAACAAAATTTGCCTCCAGTGGGTAGGTGGCCCAGTCAGACAAAGAGAGAACAAAAATGCAATGAATCTGAATTTCAATAGCATTAGTAATTTACATTTCACCTTCCACAAACATCAACAACAGAAAAGTCTGAAGCTGTGACTCCTAGTTATGATCATATATCATCTCTGTTGTACTTAAAATAATCTCAAGGGATAACATAAAAACTTTTTTAAAATATAAACTAGAAATTCACTTTCATATTAGAAATGGATGTCACATTTTAGATTTTACACTAAGGATTGCCAATCAACAATGATTTGGGAATATAGCAGGTAGAAAATCTAGAGACTCACACTGAAAATGCTATACAGAATAATAAGACCTATTTGCAAATAAGAGGGAGTCTATTGTTTAATTTTGTTAGGATCACATTATGTACTGATTTTAATATTTCAGACAAAACTTGAATAACAAATCAGGCAGAAACTTATAATTATGCATATATTTCAGTGATAAAATAGCTACTCATATAAACGTTTTAGTATACAGAATAGTTCGAAACTATTCCCATAGGTAAAGAGATCGGTATAGCACTCAAGGGTAAACTAGACAAAACAGAGGAAAATATAAAGCTGCTACATGAGTACACAGGAAATAGGCTCTCAGAAATTAAAATAATAATAAACTTAAGTAGTTGTAGAATCTAATTTAAAAATGATACATATGAACTTATTTTATTTACAAAACAGAAACAGACTTACAGATATCAAAATCAAATTTATGGTTACCAAACGGGAAACGTGGAGGGAAGTGATAAATTAAGAGATAGGGATTAACATATGTGCACTGTGCTATATGTAAAACAGCGGCGTAACACGTAATGTTTTACATAATGGCAGTTATGTAAAACGTGGACTTCAAAAAAATAAGTGGAAGCAGGGAGATCCATTAGAGGACAATGCAGTCATTCAGCTGAACAAGGATGTCAACTTGGACTAGAGTGATGGCAAATCGAGTCAGAAAGAAGTAGCTAAATTCAAAATCTATTTTAGAGGTAGAACTTACAGGACTTGCCAATGGATGAGGAAAGGAAACTGGAAAACATGATTCTTTGGAATTTGGCTTGAATAATGGTCCTATTTTTTACGACATGAGGAAACTGAGGATGATAGAGTTTTGGAGAGTAAAATCAAGGGTTCAACGTTGGATATACTTTGTGTGTTTGTGATGCCTCTTAGACATCCAAGTGTGGCTGTCAGGCATTTGAGTTCTCAGGAAAAAGTTTTTTGATGCAGATATAGAATAGAATATTTATAGCCTCAAGCCAGAAAATATCGCCAAGAGAAAGAAAGACAAAAGACTAGGCTCTGATTCCTTTCATCTTTAGAAATCAGATGGGAGGGAGGCATTAGCCAAAAGGCGTGAGAAGAAATGGAGAGTTCAAGTATGAAGAAACCCAGAAACATGAAGCGTCACAAAAGACAAGAAAGACAAGTGTCCCAAGAAGATGTCAATGGACAGGTGTATCTGATACCAATAAGAGATAAAGAAACGACAATTAGGTCTAGTGAGATGGGAGCCACTGGTCATTCTGACTGACTAGGGTAGAATAACGGAGTGAAGCAGGTTCACACCCATTTAAAATAAGTGGAACAGGCAATGAATTGAGGAGATGGAGACAGTTTAGACACCTTTATTCATGAAAATGTGTGAATTCTCTCCTGACTAGAGTCTATTCTCTCTATGACTTCCTAATCTACTTCTTTAATTAGAAAAAATGATGCTAAGTTTAACGTACTGTCTGGCACACTCATGTGACTAGATATTATTTGCCCTTCCAGATGAATTCCGCAGCCTTCTCTATGCTGCTTTGTGCATTGACTTCAGCCAGGCTCTATTACATTCTGGTTTCTAGTTGGATACAGTCAACAGGAGATGCCAATAGGAGAGAGAGGGCAGAAGGAGACAGAGAGATCAGGGCATTAATCTCTGTGTTCCGTCTGCTTGTCTGAAGTTTGGTAGTAGCTTTCTCCCTTATCTGAGGCCTCAGCTCCTGCTAAGCCCTCATAACTATGGCCACCTGCTAGATTCCAGTAATAGTTATTTTTCCTTGTCCTTTCAAGATCAATGATGACAGTGGATTTCTGCTGTTGCTAGTCAGCCCCTGGTTTTTCACTATTCTTGACTGGTTCCCTTAGCTCAACCTATTCTTTGTAAACTTCTTCATTATTTCAACTGCCCTTTGGGCTGTTATCTCTTTACCACTGGGACTCTGACTGATAAAACTCTCAAAAAGGATTTGTTGAAAGAACGTGGGCTATATTTTTTTTAAAGAACACATGCTTTACAATCATAGTCAAATATTTCTGTCTTTTATGTATTAAGGTAGGGCAGTCAGGAATATTGGAGAAGGAAATGGCAACCCACTCCAGTGTTCTTGCCTGAAGAATCCCAGTGACAGGGGAGCCTGGTGGGCTGCCGTCTATGGGGTCGCACAGAGTCGGACACGATTGAAGCGACTTAGCAGCAGCAGCAGCGGCAGCAGCAGCAGCGGCAGCAGTCAGGAATAGTGAAAAAAACAGAGAAGAAAGGAGTGAAAGAAAGAGAAGAACAGGTTACCTTTTTAGCCACCAGAATTTTTGCTCTGTTTTCACCTGTTTGCTGTCTCACTCCCCAAGTCAATCCTCTTTTGGCACAAAAGCCAGTCTTTCAGAATGTAAGTTCTCACATGTTAAACAGAACCTTTTTTCTGGAATTCCAGACCCCTTCATTTAAATAGCTTTAAATTATTACACTGTTATACTCAGATAACACACTAAAGAATAAAATGTTCTCATTTCTCTAGATTGATAATTCATTATTTCAGCCCCCTAGACCACATGATGGAATTACAGTTGAACTATTTCAAATCCTGGAAGATGATGCTGTGAAAGTGCTGCACTCAATATGCCAGCAAATTTTAAAAACTCAGCAGTGGCCACGGGACTGGAAAAGGTCAGTTTCCATTCCAATCCCAAAGAAAGGCAATGCCAAAGAATGCTCAAACTACCACACAATTGCACTCATCTCACACACTAGTAAAGTAATGCTCAAAATTCTCCAAGCCAGGCTTCAGCAAAACGTGAACCATGAACTTCCAGATGTTCAAGCTGGATTTAGAAAAGGCAGAGGAACCAGAGATCAAATTGCCAACATCTGATGGATCATGGAAAAAGCAAGAGAGTTCCAGAAAAACATCTATTTCTGCTTTATTGATTAGGCCAATGCCTTTGAATGTGTGGATCACAATAAACTGTGGAAAATTCTGCAAGAGACAGGAATACCAGACCACCTGACCTGCCTCTTGAGAAACCTATATGCAGGTCAAGAAGCAACAGTTAGAACTGGACATGGAACAACAGACTGGTTCCAAATAGGAAAAGGAGTACGTCAAAGCTGTATATTGTCACCCTGTTTATTTAACTTATATGCGGAGTACACGATGAGAAATGCTGGGCTGGAAGAAGCACAAGCTGGAATCAAGATTTCTGGAAGAAATATCAATAACCTCAGATATGCAGATGACACCACCCTTAATGGCAGAAAGTGAAGAGGAACTAAAAAGTTTCTTGATGAAAGTGAAAGAGGAGAGTGAAAAAGTTGGCTTAAAGCTCAACATCCCGAAAACTAAGATCATGGCATCTGATCCCATTACTTCAAGGGAAATAGATGGGGAAACAGTGGAAACAGTGTCAGACTTTACTTTTTGGGCTCCAAAATCACTACAGATGGTGACCGCAGCCATGAAATTAAAAGATTCTTACTCCTTGGAAGGAAAGTTATGACCAGCCTAGATAGCATATTGAAAAGCAGAGACATTACTTTGCCAACAAAGATCCGTTTAGTCAAGGCTATGGTTTTTCCTGTGGTCATGTATGGATGTGAGAGTTGGACTGTGAAGAAGGCTGAGCGCCGAAGAATTGATGCTTTTGAAGTGTGGTGTTGGAGAAGACTCTTGCGAGTCCCTTGGACTGCAAGGAGATCCAACCAGTCCATCCTAAAGGAGATCAGTCCTGGGTGTTCATTGGAAGGACTGATGCTAAAGATGAAACTCCAATACTTTGGCCATGTCATGTGAAGAGTTGACTCATTGGAAAAGACTCTAATGCTGGGAGGGATTTGGGGCAGGAGGAGAAGGGAATGACAGAGGATGACATGGCTGAATGGCAGCACCAACTCGATGGACATGAGTTTGGGTGAACTCCGGGAGTTGGTGATGGACAGGGAGGCCTGGCGTGCTGTAATTCATGGGGTCGCAAAGAGTCGGACATGACTGAGCGACTGAACTTAACTGAAACTGAACTGAGACCACATGTAAAATTATAATATCAAGTATTTGCTTCTCAGCACAATGGTTTGACCTCAAGACAACTTACAAGAAAGTTTCCCTCACTAATTAAAATTCTCATTCTATAGTCATTGATCTTAGTCACAAAGATTTTGGGGGAAGTAATTTTCTCAAGTTTGAAAATTAATAAAAGAGAGGCATGAACTCTTTGGGGTATTTCCTTTAGGAAATGTAGAGAAAAGAACTCTTTTTAGTAAAAAATCATGCTTTGTAGATAAAAGATAATCAATTTTTGCCAGGAAATTAGAGAGAGGGTTTTTTTTTTTTTTTTTTTACATTTTATTTGTCCTTTTGTGTTGACCTACAAAATTGAATCTAAATTTCTACAAGAAAAAAAAAACAAAACTCTATACTGAAAAAGTTGAAAACATATTCAAGTCCTTCCATTGGGGACAAGTCACATTGTCAATCACAACTAGTTCCCTTTTTCATGTTTAACCTATGTTTTGCTTTTCAACCTCAACATAAAAGAAATTCAGTTGAACATCACTAGATTTTTTTTTCCTTGCAGCTATATTCAGACTGAAATTGAAGAAAGTAGGGAAAACTACTAGACCATTCAGGTATGACCTCAATCAAATCCCTTATGATTATACAGTGGAAGTGAGAAATAGATTTAAGGGCCTAGATCTGATAGATAGAGTGCCTGATGAACTATGGAATGAGGTTCGTGACATTGTACAGGAGACAGGGATCAAGACCATCCCCATGGAAAAGAAATGCAAAAAAGCAAAATGGCTGTCTGGGGAGGCCTTACAAATAGCTGTGAAAAGAAGAGAAGTGAAAAGCAAAGGAGAAAAGGAAAGATATAAACATCTAAATGCAGAGTTCCAAAGAATAGCAAGAAGAGATAAGAAAGCCTTCTTCAGTGACCAATGCAAAGAAATAGAGGAAAACAACAGAATGGGAAAGACTAGGGATCTCTTCAAGAAAATCAGAGATACCAAGGGAACATTTCATGCAAAGATGGGCACGATAAAGGACAGAGATGGTGTGGACCTAACAGAAGCAGAAGATATTAAGAAGAGGTGGCAAGAATACACAGAAGAACTGTACAAAAAAGAGCTTCAAGACCCAGATAATCATAATGATGTGATCACTGACCTAGAGCCAGACATCTTGGAATGTGAAGTCAAATGGGCCTTAGAAAGCATCACTACGAACAAAGCTAGTGGAGGTGATGGAATTCCAGTGGAGCTATTCCAAGTCCTGAATGATGATGCTGTGAAAATGCTACACTCAATATGCCAGCACATTTGGAAAACTCAGCAGTGGCCACAGGACTGGAAAAGGTCAGTTTTCATCCCAATCCCAAAGAAAGGCAATGCCAAGGAGTGCTCAAACTACCGAACAATTGCACTCATCTCACACGCTAGTAAAGTAATGCTCAAAATTCTCCAAGCCAGGCTTCAGCAATATGTGAACTGTGAACTTCCTGATGTTCAAGCTGGTTTTAGAAAAGGCAGAGGAACCAGAGATCAAATTGCCAACATCCGCTGGATCATGGAAAAAGCAAGAGAGTTCCAGAAAAACATCTATTTCTGCTTTATTGACTATGCCAAAGCCTTTGACTGTGTAGATCACAATAAACTGTGGAAAATTCTGAAAGAGATGGGAATACCAGACCACCTGATCTGCCTCTTAAGAAATCTGTATGCAGGTCAGGAAGCAACAGTTAGAACTGGTCATGGAACAACAGACTGGTTCCAAATAGGAAAAGGAGTATGTCAAGGCAGCATATTGCCACCATGTTTATTTAACTTATATGCAGAGTACATCATGAGAAATGCTGGACTGGAAGGAACACAAGTTGGAATCAAGATTGCCGGGAGAAATATCAATAACCTCAGATATGCAGATGACACCACTCTTATGGCAGAAAGTGAAGAGGGGCTAAAAAGCCTCTTGATGAAAGTGAAAGTGGAGAGTGAAAAGGTTGGCTTAAAGCTCAACATTCAGAAAACGAAGATCATGGCATCTGGTCCCATCACTGCATGGGAAATAGATGGGGAAACAGTGGAAACAGTGTCAGACTTTGTTTTTCTGGGCTCCAAAATCACTGCAGATGGTGACTGCAGCCATGAAATTAAAAGACGCTTACTCCTTGGAAGGAAAGTTATGACCAACCTAGATAGCATATTCAAAAGCAGAGACATTACTTTACCAACAAAGGTTCGCCTAGTCAAGGCTATGGTCTTTCCTGTGGTCATGTATGGATGTGAGAGCTGGACTGTGAAGAAGGCTGAGCGCCGAAGAATTGATGCTTTTGAACTGTGGTGTTGGAGAAGACTCTTGAGAGTCCCTTGGACTGCAAGAAGATCCAACCAGTCCATTCTGAAGGAGATCAATCCTGGAATTTCTTTGGAAGGAATGATGCTAAAGCTGAAACTCCAGTATTTTGGCCACCTCATGCGAAGAGTTGACTCACTGGAGAAGACTCTGATGCTGCGAGGGATTGAGGGCAGGAGGAGAAGGGGACGACAGAGGATGAGATGGTTGGATGGCATCACTGACTTGATGGGTGTGGGTCTGGGTGACCTCCGGGAGCGGGTGATGGACAGGGAGGCCTGGCGTGCTGCGGTTCATGGGGTCGCAAAGAGTCAGACACGACTGAGCGACTGATCTGATCTGATCTGATCCTTACATGAATGACCCTTTAAAGGCACTGTCCTAATTACCATACAGAATCACCAAGTTTGGTGTGAATGGCCTAGGAAACCTAATTTTTAAAAGAAACTTTGCATGAATAGGTTGTGGAAATAATTTTACCTGTTTTCTAGTAGATATTGTTATCTAGCATTCAATATGCACCCCACTCCAGTACTCTTGCCTGGAAAATCCCATGGATGGAGGAGCCTGGTGGGCTACAGTCCATGAGGTCGCTAAGAGTCGGACAAGACTGAGCAAGTTCACTTTTAGTTTTCACTTTCATGAATTGAGAAGGAAATGGCAACCCACTGCAGAGTTCTTGCCTGGAGAATCCCAGGGACAGCGGAGCCTGGTGGGCTGCCATCTATGGAGTCACACAGAGTCGAACACGACTGAAATGACTTAGCAGCAGTAGCAGCATTCAATATGATATCCCTGGGACTTAAGCTTTTATCAGAGATGTTCTCAGTCAGCACCAGAAATAGAGTATTGTCATTTGGAAGGCCCAGAATTGGATTTGCTGCTTTAGAAACAGATGTAGACAGATGCATTTGCCAGCACAATGGATTTTCTAGGTAATTTCTGAAGAAGCTTTCAGGCTGGTATCCCATTATTCAACTTTTATTTAGACTTTGGGGGATATTTAGGAGCCCAACAGCAAAATAGCAGGGATGGTACTTAAACAAGAAAGGTAAGCAAATTTTGCTTTGTTCTATGATTAGGTTGCCAGCATTCCAGCCACAGATTGAATGAATTGTGAAAAAGATTTATCAGGAATAAAGCAAAAAGATAAGTTGGTTTACCAGTAAGAGCTTTTTCTACAAGAACTCCAGAAATAAGTGACAATATGGATATATTTAATTTTTCCTACAAACTAGCTTTATAAATGCCTTAAATCTGTATTTCTAATAAAAAGAAAGCTACACATCAGTAGCATTTTTATCACCTCTGCCATCCCTACTGTTTCCAGAATTAATAATTACTGGTTGTGTTAGTTCATCCAGACTGCTATAACAAAACACCACAGACTAGGTGACTTGGAACTCTCTTGCACTGTTGCTGGGAATGCAAACTGATACAGCCACTGTGGGGAACAGCATGGAGAGTCCTTTAAAAAATAGGAATAAAACTACCATATGATGCAACACTCCCACTAATGGACATATACCTTGAGGAAACCATAGTTGAAAAAGACTCATGTACCCCAATGTTCATTACAGCACTATTTACAATAGCTAAGACATGGAAGCAACCTAGATGTCCATTAACAGAGAAATGGAAAAAGAACCTGTGTGGTACACATACACAATGGAATATTACTCAGCCATAAGAAGGAACACATTTGAGTCAGTTCTGGTGAGGCAGATGAACATAGAGCCTATTATACAGAGTGAAATAAGTCAGAAAGAGAAAAACAAATATTGTATATTAAAGCATATACATGGAATCTAAAAAGATGGTATTGATGAACCTACCTGCAGGGCAGCAATGGAGATGCAGACATAGAGTACAGACTCATGGACACAGTAGGGGAATGAGAGGGTGGAACAAATTGAAGGAGTGTCATTGAAAGATATATATTACCATATGTAAAATTAGATAGCCAATGGAAATCTGCTGTGTGACACAGGTAGCTCAAACCCAGTGCTCTGTGACAACCTGGGGGGCGGGGGATGTGGTAGGAGGTGGGAAGGAGGTTCAACAGGGAGGGGACATATGTATGTATACCTGTGGTCGATTCATACTGATACATGGCAGAAACCAACACAATATCGTAAAGCAATTATTTTTCAATTAAAATAAATAAATTTAAAGTTTAAAAAACAACAACAGAAATTCATTTCTTACAGTTCTGGAAGCTGGAAGTTCAAGATCAAGTCGCCAGCACAGTTGAGGGAGTGGCTTCTCCTGTTATAGAGTACCAACCTCTCTCTGTAACATTATGTGGTAAAAGAGTCCAGGGAGTTCAGTGGGAACTCTTTGATAAAGAATGCTAATTCCATTTATGAGGACGTAACCTTTATTTTATGACCTATTAACTTCCCAAAGGCCTCACCTGTAATTGTTGTGTTTAGTTGCTACGCCATTTGCGACTCTTTTGCAACATTGAGGACTGTAGCCCATCAGGCTCCTCCATCCATGGGATTTCCCAAGCAAGAATACTGGAGTGGGTTGCCATTTCCTTCTCCAGGGGATCTTCCCAAGTCAAGGATCACATCCATGTATGCAGCTTGACAAGTGGATTCTCTACCACTAAGCCACCAGGGAAGCTTCCACTATAATACCACCACTTTAATGGGCAAGGTTCTCTCACAATATGAATTGCAAGTGGTGGGTGGAGGTTGGGAGAGGACACAAACATTCATTCCATAGCGCTGGTTATTCCATGACAGTGCATTAGAAAGTATATGGGAAGCACACAGGTAAAGAAATGAGAGACTAAGGAGAAAAAACTTTAACAGTTTATAATTAATAGTGTTTAAATTACTATACAAATATTTATATATGTTTTTCTTCCACAGCTTCTCCTTCAAATGGTTGCCATGCAAACTGAGATTTAGAAGGCTGAAGCCCTTGAGATTCTCAATGTTTATTGGTTAAAACCATGCATTTTACTCATTCATTTCAGGGTAGTGCTAAACTCACTCACATAACAGCTGACAACTGTCCTTGGAGCTGCTGTCTTGAAGTCACTGGTTAGAGAAGGCTGCAGAAGCAAGACCTGAAAAATCAAAAGTAGACAATTTCTCAGCGATTATGGTACAATAGTTATAATACTTCTTTCTATACTTGAATGAAAGAATTACAATATGTCAAGGACAGAATATATTTGGCACAGAGATACCAAAATATGTATGCATGTGTGTATGTGTATGTACATATATATGAAAATAGAAAAAAATATCATTTCAGAATCTTGGAATCAAGAGGAAGAGTTACAGTGGGACATGGCTGAGAGGTTTAAATAAATTCTATTATTTAATGTCTTGCCAAGGGGGGCTTTGGACCCTATTTTAATCATTAACTGATGTTTAAGATGTGAATTATCTCTAACTCACTCCTAAACTAATTTACAAAAGGATAAATTCCTGAATTATGTTCCTCTGGTTTTCCTGTTTTACTCTGTATAGGCAGTCCCTGAGTTCTACTGCTTCTTCAGACACAGCATTTTCCAGATCCATCAACTTTTTCTGCACAACTCACAAGCCTCTGCCTGACTTGAAACTTTTATTACAGAATCAAAGATTCTTTAAATTTCAAGGACATGAAATGGCATCTAAATCAACCCAGGATATGAAACCCCCTATACTAGAGCATCCCTGACTGACAGCCACCCTGTCTCAACAGAAACAATTACAACAAAAGGGGTGAGGGAGCAAGATCCAGTTCATGGGCAGCCTATGGTACTTGCTAACTGGATGCCTATGAAATAATCACTTGACTATTTGTTTGTCAAATAAAAATAAAAATATTATCCATTTATACTGACCCTATGTAAAATACTTTATAACCTCTGAGAAATCTATAAAAAGTGCTATTAAATTTTAATTCATTCTTTATTATTTTACCAATCAGCCTACTCTACTTCTATCCATCTCTGGTTATTATAAGTCTCCCATCCTCCCTTAAAAATGGCCAAAAATGTTTCCCTAAAGTTCCACCTAGAATGATAGAACTGCTGCTGCTGCTGCTAAGTTGCTTCAGTTGTGTCCGGCTCTGTGTGACCCCATAGATGGCAGCCCACCAGGCTCCCCCATCCCTGGGGTTCTCCAGGCAAGAACACTGGAGTGGGTTGCCATTTCCTTCCCCAATGCGTGAAAGTGAAAAGTGAAAGTGAAGTCGCTCAGTCATGTCTGACTCTTAGGGACCCCATGGACTGTAGCCCACCAGGCTCTTTCATCTATGGGATTTTTCAGGCCAGAGTACTGGAGTGGGGCGCCATTGCCTTTTCAGTCTAGTAGTATTGTTGCCTCTGAATGTCATGAGGATGAGAGGTTCTTGTCATGGCCACAAAATCAGGCAGAGCTGTGGCATCAGTAAGGAACAACATCTATTAGATGAAAACAAAACAAGCGGTTAACTTATTCCAAAATCTTGATGGAACATTACTGATTGTGCCAATAACAATGTCTTCATTCATGATTTCTTCTAGCCAAGGCCTGTACCTCTTAAAACTAAATATACAAGACTGAAGTATGGTATAATAAAACTGCTGCTTTAAAAGGGGCCCGGACAGGGAGGCCTGGCGTGCTGCAATACATGGGGTCACAAAGAGTCGGACACGACTGAGCTACTGATCTGATCTGATCTGATCTGAGACAACTAAATCTTGGACTTCTCTGCTGACGGTTGCTCAAACTCTACAATATTCCATTAGGCCCCACATATCAATAACCTCAGATATGCAGAGACACCACCCTTATGGCAGAAAGTGAAGAGGAACTAAAAAGCCTCTTGATGAAAGTGAAAGTGGAGAGTGAAAAAGTTGGCTTAAAACTCAACATTCAGAAAATGAAGATTATGGCATCTGGTCCCATCACTTCATGGGAAATAGATGGGGAAACAGTGGAAACAGTGTTAGACTTTATTTTTCTGGGCTCCAAGATCACTGCAGATGGTGACTGCAGCCATGAAATTAAAAGACATTTACTCCTTGGAAGGAAAGTTATGACCAGCCTAGATAGCATATTCAAAAGCAGAGACATTACTTTGCCAACAAAGGTCCATCTAGTCAAGGCTATGGTTTTTCCTGTGGCCATGTATGGATGTGAGAGCTGGACTGTGAAGAAGGCTGAGCGCCGAAGAATTGATGCTTTTGAACTGTAGTGTTGGAGAAGACTCTTGAGAGTCCCTTGGACTGCAAGGAGATCCAACCAGTCCATTGTGAAGGAGATCAGCCCTGGGATTTCTTTGGAAGGAATGATGCTAAAGCTGAAACTCCAGTATTTTGGCCACCTCATGCGAAGAGTTGACTCATTGGAGAAGACTCTAATGCTGGGAGGGATTGGGGGCAAGAGGAGAAGGGGACGACAGAGGATGAGATGGCTGGATGGCATCACTGACTCGATGGATGTGAGTCTGAGTGACCTCCGGGAGTTGGTGATAGACAGGGAGGCCTGGTGTGCTGTGATTCATGGGGTCGCAAAGAGTCAGACACGACTGAGTGACTGATCTGATCTGATCTGATAGTAGACACTTATTTCTAATTTTGTATCCATTATTTGCTGCCATAAACTTGTTTGAATGATCTTCACTAACAGATTGGTGGTGATTTTTTAACCCAAACTTTTCAACCGCAGCACTTCAGTTAGCTACATGCATGCACGCCTCTCTCCATAAGGCCATCCCCATTCTCAGTCTCTATGTTCACTTTCTTCTGCACACCCACACCAAGATTCTCACCCCTATCACAACACAGACATTCTGTCTTATGCCATTGTAAACCATTTTCATGTCTGTCTTTCCTAATGAGTCATAAGCTCCTAGATGCCTGAAAATACGAAGAATGAATAAGGTAAACAACAAAGGACTCATTTAACAAATGGCAATAGAATATCTCTGTTTTTCCCTCTACTATATTTATAATATTTTCTGTATAAGAATATATTCCTGATACTGATTGATCCATCAAGAAATCTAAATTCATTTATTGTCATCTAAATTTTATTTTAGTACAAATTCAAACTCAGAAAAAGCCTAATGATATAGACATGTTGTGTGGGGAAGCATTCAAGATGCTCACAATGGAAAACTGACCTTTGTTTCTAGATTGTTGAAGAGATAGATCTCAATGCCATATCTATGAGTCAGAGTTTATAACAACAACAACAAAAACAAAAAAAAACTTGCTGGAGAGGGTGTGGAAAAAAGGGAACCCACCTACCCTGTTGATGGGAATGTAAACTGTTATAGCCACTATGGAGAACAGTATGGAGGTTCCTTAAAAAAAAAAAAAAAAACAAAAATAGGCCTTCCCTAGTGGCTGAGTGGTAAAGAATCCCCCTGCCAGTGTAGGAGACACAGGTTTGATATCTGGTCCAGAAAAATCCCACATGAAGCAGAGTCACTAGGCCCATGCAGCACAACTATTGAGCCTGAGCTCTAGAACCCGTGAGCTGCAACTCCTGAGACTTTCATGCCACAACTACTGAAATCTGTGTTTCCTAGAGCCCATACTTCACAACACGAGAAGTCACCACAATGGGAAACCCGCACACTGCAACGAATAGTAGCCCTGGCTCACCACAACTAGAGAAAAGTCCATGCAGCCACAAAGACTCAGCACAAACAAAAATTTAAAACAAAAATCAAAATGCCTATGACCCAGCAATCCCAATCCTGGGCATGGACACAGAGAACCCCATGACTCAAAAAGATACATGCACCCCAATGTCCATCACCAGAGGAATGGATAAAGAAGATGTGGTACATATGGAATAGTAGTGTACACAATGGAATACTATTCAGCCATGAAAAAGAATAAATAATGTCATTTGCATTGACATGAAAGTACCTAGAGATTGTCATTATGAGTAAAGTAAGTCAGACACACAGAAAGAAATATCATATGATATCCCTTATATGTGGAATCTAAAAGGAAATGATATAAGTGAAATTATTTACAAAATAGAAACAGACTTACAGACTTAGAGAATGAACTTATGGTTACTAGGGGGAAGGACAGAGGGAAAGGATACTTAGGAAATTTGGGATTGACTTGTCCACCCAGCTATGTTTAAAATGGATAACCAACTAGGACCTGATGTATAGCACATGGAACTCTGCTCAATGCTATGCAGCAGCCTGGATGGGAGGAAAGTTTGGAGGAGACTGGATACATTTATATGTATGGCTGAGTTGCTCTGCTGTGCACCTGAAACTATCACAGCATTGTTAATCAGCTATACTCCAACATAAAATAAAAGTTTTAAAAAAAGGATAAATGTAAAAACTAGGCCGGGATTATCTAATGTTTATAAGTAATTATAAACATTACATGTTTATACATTACATTATACAATGCCTATAATAAACACATATGGTAGGAATTTTCACATTTTTAAATAAGAAATATAAAAGTACTGTGATTATCAGCCTAAGCTTCCAGCCCCTGGGAGCTCTAGTTCATTCTTCTGTGTTTCTAGAACATGGGTAGAAAACTGCAGTCTATAAAGGGAATGAAAATAGCTGTCAGAGCAAATGGAGGACAATGATTGATACATCCAAGTAAGCTGATATAGTACATGATTACACAAGAGTATCTTGCTCCTCTTTTTAATCTGTTTGTTGTCCCTCCGGAATTTAAACCAGGGATTGATTTATTCCATAGATATGCTTTCCCTCACTATAATGCACTGACCAAGCAGTGAAAGTAACAAAGATAAATGTGACAGGGCTGCTTGTCTGAAGGATTTCTGATGAGTCAGTGGGGATGGGCATGCATCCAAGTGGCACAGGAGTTATGATCCAGTGAGGCCCAAGAAAGAGGGCAGTCAGAACAGTCTTCCTGAAGCAAATATCCATGCATTATATATTGGGATTTTAAATTTGAGCATATTGGAGGAAACATGAATTCTAAAGTAAGCAAGCCCCAGAGAAATCTTTTCTGAGTTCCCAACACTTCTGTGTATAAATATTCAATAGTTGATCTGCTGCAGATAGGATTCTGTAAACAAATTCAGACATGACCTTGATTTGCTTATGTGCTGTGGCAGGAATAATGAAGCTCCTACAGACACTGAAAGCTCCTGGTTCCATTATAATAGCAACACTGGCTTCTTAAAAAAGCCACAGACCACTGGCAGAAGGAACTTTGAATACTTTAATATTTCTTTTAAAGCCATGGCAACCATGAAACAATTGTAGAAATAGAAGGTATGAATTCTTGACATATTTTTGTGTGTGTCTAGTATTCTGAATTTGCACATAAAAAACTCATAAAATGTATAATGTTGAAAGGGAAAGACAACATTATATTTAATATTATACTTATGAATGTGAAGTGGCCAAAGGATCTTTTGTCAGAGAGTCACCGAATAATTTCAAGTTCATAGGATTTTTTTAAATGGTTTGTCATTTTGGAGGTATTTATTATTTTGCAAAAAAAAAAAAAAATCAGCCATTCAGACATTGAGAAATGTCATAGGTTTTTCTAGATTTTATTCCATACCTTTATATTAGACCACAGATAAGACAAATGACCACATCAATGAATAGATTTTTACTTCACTGAAAATATCTGGATTTTTCAGCTCTTGATTTTTACAGACCGTGAACAATGGACTCAAAATAGCTACATGAGTTATTGAAAAACATATTTGAGGATTCACTAATCTATTTAGAAGCAGCAATATTATGTTTTCATCATTGAAAGTAAACAATGAAATAAATTTCTCTTTTGTACATCTTTTCTCTAGGATTTAATATACTACTGCTTAATACTTCCCTGGTGGTTCAGATGGTAAAGAGTCTGCCTACAATGTGGGAGACCTGGGTTCAATCCCTGGACCGGGAAGATCTCCTGGAGAGGGAAATGGCAACCCACTCCAACACTCTTGCCTGGAATATCCTATGGACAAAGGAGCCTGGTAGGCTACAGTCCAGGGGGTCACAAAGAGTCGGACACGACTGAGTGACTTCACTTTTGACTTCACTTTCACTGCTTAATATTAGTTCAGTGACCTTTCTTGTCATATTTATTCACATCTGAAAGAGAATAACAGTTAATTCTTAAACAGAATAAAAAGACAGAATTCACTTCTCTTAAAAAAAGAAAAGGAAAAAAGACACATATTTGTCTTTATATTTTTTATCAACAGCCAAAATATATGCATGTCATCTAGCTTCATAATGGAATTATATATTGTTCAGAGTACTAGGTACACATATTTTATTACTGTTAATGATTTTAACATCACAATGAATAATGCATTGTTTCTAGAAAATCAATTGCTTGAAATAAGTTTAGAAAATGATTCAGTTGAAAGATGATTCAGGCTGCATCTAAATAAAATTTCTAAGTACTAGTGAAGCATGAATCATGACCTTTAACTCAAAGTGTATTGTTTCACATTACCCACATTCTCTCTAACGACAAGATCTGCTATAAAAACAAATGAGTGGAAGTTCTCTCTATATACCTAATATTGCTAAGACAGAGAATTTTACATTTTAATATTAACATGCTAGACTTTCCAATTCTTAAATGAAGAATCACTATCAAATCTGGGCTTTCAAATTTGCTGATTGCAATGGAAGCAATGGCTGTTGGGACACTCTTTTTAACAGATTGGTCAAAGCCCCTATACCAAACATTTTATTTCGTGTTTCTTTTGTTACTATATAATGACCAGTTTAGTTGCTCTGTTCCCTCATTACAACTTAAATATAACCACTAATATCCATATGTATGCTGATGGTAACAGACTAAATCTATGATAAAGCCTTAAAAGAAAGTCAAGACATATGTCCTCCTGATTCAGATCAGATCAGAGATCAGATCAGTCACTGTCGTGTCTGACTCTTTGTGACCCCATGTTTTGCAGCACACAAGGCCTCCCTGTCCATCACCAACTCCCAGAGTTCACTCAGACTCACATCCATTGAGTCAGTGATGCCATCCAGCCATCTCATCCTCAGTCGTCCCCTTCTCCTCTTGCCCCCAATCCCTCCCAGCATTAGAGTCTTTTCCAATGAGTCAACTATTCACATGAGGTGGCCAAAGTACTAGAGTTTCAGCTATAGAATCATTCCTTCCAAAGAAAACTCAGGACTGACCTCCTTCAGAATGGACTGGTTGGATCTCCTTGCAGTCCAAGGGACTTTCAAGAGTCTTTTCCAATACCACAGTTCAAAAGCATCAATTCTTCGGCGCTCAGCATTCTTCACAGTCCAACTCTCACATCCATACATGACCACAGGAAAAACCATAGCCTGGACTAGACAGACCTTAGTTGGCAAAGTAATGTCTCTGCTTTTCAATATGCTATCTAGGTTAGTCATAACTTTCCTTCCACGGAGTAAGCGTCTTTTAATTTCATGGCTGCAGTCACCATCTGCAGTGATTTTGGAGCCCAGAAAAAGAAAGTCTGACACTGTTACCCCTGTTTCCCCATCTATTTCCCATGCAGTGATGGGACCAGATGACATGATCTTCGTTTTCTGAATGTTGAGTTTTAAGCCAACTTTTTCACTCTCCACTTTCACTTTCATCAAGAGGCTTTTGAGTTCCTCTTCACTTTCTGCAATAAAGGTGGTGTCATCTGCATATCTGAGGTTATTGATACTTCTCCTGGCAATCTTGACTCCAGCTTGTGTTTCTTCCAGTCCAGCGTTTCTCATGATGTACTCTGCATATAAGTTAAATAAACAGGATGACAATATACAGCCTTGATGAACTCCTTTTCCTATTTGGAACCAGTCTGTTGTTCCATGTCCAGTTCTAACTGTTCCTTTCTGACCTGCATACAAATTTGTCAAGAGGCAGATCAGGTGGTCTGGTATTCCCATCTCTCAGAATTTTCCACAGTTTATTGTGATCCACACAGTCAAAGGCTTTGGCATAGTCAATAAAGCAGAAATAGATGTTTTTCTGGAAGTCTCTTGCTTTTTCCATGATCAGCGGATGTTGGCAATCTGATCTCTGTTTCCTCTGCCTTTTCTAAATCCAGCTTGAACATTAGGAAGCTCACAGTTCACATATTGCTGAAGCCTGGCTTGGAGAATTTTGAGCATTACTTTACTAGTGTGTGAGATGAGTCCAACTGTGCAGTAGTTTGAGCATTCTTTGGCATTGCCTTTCTTTGAGACTGGAAAGAAAACTGACCTTTTCCAGTCCTGTGCCACTGCCAAGTTTTCCAAATTTGCTGGCATACTGAGTGCAGCACTTTCATAGCATCATCTTTCAGGATTTGAAGTAGCTCAACTGGAATTCCATCACCTCCACTAGCTTTGTTCGTAGTGATGCTTTCTAAGGCCCACTTGACTTCACATTCCAGGATGTCTGGCTCTAGGTCAATGATCACACCATTGTGATTATCTGGGTCGTGAAGATCTTTTTTGTATAGTTCTTCTGTGTATTCTTGCCATCTCTTCTTAATATCTTCTGCTTCTGTTAGGTCCATACCATTTCTGTCCTTTATCGAGCCCATCTTTGCATGAAATGTTCCTTTGGGATCTCTGATTTTCTTGAAGAGATCCCTAGTCTTTCCCATTCT
This sequence comes from Tragelaphus eurycerus, assembly GCA_935064755.1. NCBI lineage: Eukaryota > Metazoa > Chordata > Mammalia > Artiodactyla > Bovidae > Tragelaphus > Tragelaphus eurycerus. Next base: position 11,442,249 of record CAKXYN010000006.1, read on the forward strand.
ATTGTTTTCCTCTATTTCTTTGCATTGATCACTGAAGAAGGCTTTCTTATCTCTTCTTGCTATTCTTTGGAACTCTGCATTCAGATGTTTATATCTTTCCTTTTCTCCTTTGCTTTTCACTTCTCTTCTTTTCATAGCTATTTGTAAGGCCTCCCCAGACAGCCATTTTGCTTTTTTGCATTTCTTTTCCATGGGGATGGTCTTGATCCCTGTCTCCTGTACAATGTCACAAACCTCATTCCATAGCTCATCAGGCACTCTATCAGATCTAGGCCCTTAAATCTATTTCTTACTTCCACTGTATAATCATAAGGGATTTGATTTAGGTCATACCTGAATGGTCTAGTGGTTTTCCCTACTTTCTTCAATTTCAGTCTGAATTTGGCAATAAGGAGTTCATGGTCTGAGCCACAGTCAGCTCCTGGTCTTGTTTTTGCTGACTGTACAGAGCTTCTCCATCTTTGGCTGCAAAGAATCTAGTCAATCTGATTTCAGTATTGACCATCTGGTGATGTCCATGTATAGAGTCTTCTCTTGTGTTGTTGGAAGAGGGTGTTTGTTATGACCAGTGCATTTTCTTGGCAAAACTCTATTAGTCTTTACCCCCCTTCATTTCATATTCCAAGGCCAAATTTGCCTGTTACTCCAGGTATTTCTTGACTTCCTACTTTTGCATTCCAGTCCCCTATAATGAAAAGGACATCTTTTTGGGGTGTTAGTTTTAAACAGGCTTGTAGGTCTTCATGGAACCATTCAACTTCAGCTTCTTCAGCGTTACTGGCTGGGGCATAGACTTGGATTACTGTGATATTGAATGGTTTTCCTCCTGATTATAGCCTTCTAAATCATGAATCCCTGGTAAGGAAGAACATTGTTGCCTTTATTGTTGAATTTCCAGTGCCCAGCACATAGTTTTGGTAAACAGATGTTTGCATAATAAAACTTCATCATTGGTTAGTCATATCAACGTAAAATATGAAGAATGTCCCAATCTCTAAAGTTAAGATTATGGACCTGCCCTTCCTCTGAATTTCTATAGCGTTTCTCTAAAAAACTCATATGACACTTTGCACTACCTTCAATGAGATACTTTTTTTCTTTTCTTCTATTTCCTTTTTTTAAAAAAAGGTTTTTTACTTGTTCTTGTGCCATATCGTGCAGCATGTGGGATATTAGTTCCCTAATCAGGAATAGAACCCAGGCCCTCTGCACGGAAGCACAGCATCTTAACTATTGGACCATCAGAGAAGTCCCATCTCTTTCCTTTCTTTTTAAACCTGATAAATGTCATCTCTTTAAACAGGCAGTAAACACCTGGAGAACAGGACTTCTTTCATATGTTTCTTTATAATCTCAAATATTCTTATAAAGTACAAAGCTCAAGAAATGAACTCAGATTGAAACATAAGTTCTACTTTCTTCCCATATACGCTTCCCATCTACTACACTCATTCTTTTATAATCTTATGGTTTTATTCATGAATTTGAACACTCACAATAAGGTCAATCCATTAACTAAATCTATTGAATCTGCATGTATATCAAGATAAAATTAATCAGAGTCTGATGATTTTAAAGCTATTTGCAGATAGAAAGATAATTTTCAAGGGGAATTTCTTGGAGCATAGTGACCTTTAGAGTTCCTTCACGCTCCACTGTCAACATTAAGTTATATGCCTTTCTTGGCTGAATATCTCCTGGGATCTACCAATGTGAGCCTTTGAGCTCATTCTGCATAAATAAGGAACTAATGTGGGAACTTATTCAGGTGTCAGGCCAAGAACAAAGATCGAAAAGCAACATGTACTAGGAAGATCTTACCATTCAGAGTTTCCAAGGCAAAGTTGCCATTAGCCCCTTAAGAGTGTTACAGGTAGTTCCTGACCTTAGAAAGGCCAATAAAGAGTTAATTGGAGGACTGAATTTATCCTGCAGTTGAGGTTTGGAGAACACAACAAAGGCTCTGTCAGATCCCTCAATAGGCAACTTACAGCCTGCTTAACTCCTGAAACAAAAGGCCACAGGGAGGCAAACCACTCAGCCTTGTCCCACCATCCCTGGAAGCCCACAGTTTAAAACACCCCTCACAGCCAGACCTGCACTGTAATAAATCAAAAGAGAAAAATTATTTCTACAAGAGGCCATTAGTCAAAAGAATTACAGAACAAATTCCCAAGGAAACACAGCTTCTGGAAGAGAGACAGTAATCCTAAATAAAAATAATAATTAAGAGCATCAAAAGAGATGCCTAAACTGGAGTACTCACTACCTCCACCACAACTACCATATTCCACGCCACCATCCTCTCTTGTCAGTGTTTTTGCAGTACCTCCTATTGTTCTCCTTATTGTTTCTTCTTCACACAAAAGCCATATTTTTCTATCGAAAAAGCAAGTCAGAGAGGAGGCATTGTGGAAGATTTTGGCAGCAGAGGCTTGTTTTATGAATCTCACAAGACCCATCATAAAAACAAAGAGAACAACTAGGAAAGCAAAAACAGACCCAGAGATAACATCTATAATAAAGCTAGGTGACAAGATATCTTCACAAATCACAAAGTGCAGGGAGGTGATAAAAACCACTGAAATTTTTGTTGTATCAGCATTTGTGTGGGAAGAAGTAGAGAGAAAGCACACAGGCTTCTGTTAGCTCTGAGCATGGAAGCCCTAAAACCATGAATAAATACCCTCTGGGAATTGCAAGGGCTCAATCTAAGAGTTTCAGTGGAAACTTTTTAAAATCACAGTGAGTGAAGAAAATTATAATGGGCTATACTATAGTGGTGCTGGAACAGTCTGGGCCTTATAAACTCTTGACACTGACAAGTCAAAACTTCTTTTCAATAGAAAACCTTATAGAAAAATTGCTTTTAGTAGGATAAGAATTGAACAAGTCAGGAAGACAAAGAGACAAGACAGGGAGATATGAACAAAGAAAGAGATCCGTGTAATACTATAGGAGGGAAACAAAGGAGGTAGATGTCTGAAAATATAAGGCTGCATGTTAATCACTTAGCAAAAATGACAGAAGAACTATTTAACAAGAAAACTACATTGGGCAAATGTATCCTGTGTACTCTTTTTCTCTACAGTCTTACAAGGCAAGAGTGTGAAGATGGGGAAGGAGGAAGATGAGGAAAGGTCTTATGAAACCAGTAAAGCACAATATATTTATGCTTTTAGATGAAATTTTGCCAACCTCTGCTCTAGCAGAATGAAGCTATAAATGCTATGTTGAATACTCCTCCTTCTAAAAGTAGATGAGAGAGTAAGCAACATGAAATAATCAAGGTAAAGCAGTTATGAGAATAAAAAGAATAAGGAACAATATTTCTACATACATATCCACAAAACAGATAAAAACTTTAAGTCTACAGCCTAATATCTCAAAATGAGAATAAAGAAATTTTTAAAACTTATCAAAACTACATGTTCTTTGTCTCTTATAGTTGTTGCTTTAAAGTCTATTTTGTTTGCTGTAAGTATTGCTACTCCAACTTTCTTTGGATTTCCACTTGCATAGAATACATTTTCCCATGCCTCAATGATCAGTCTGTGTTTATCTTTAGATCTGAAGTGAATATCTTATAGGCAGCATATCTGCAGGTTTTGTATTTTTTGCTTATCGTTTCAGTCACTCTATATGTATTTTGAATGGAACCTTTATTTTATATATATTTAATTATTGATACATATGTACTTAGTGTCATTTTAATTGATTTGGGGTTGTTTTTGTAGTTTGTTTTAGTTTCTTCTTCTTTTGTTACTTTCCCTCATGATAACTATCTTTAGTGTTATATTTGGATTCTTTCCTCTTTTTAGTGTGAGTATCTATAACAGATTTTCATTTGTGGTTAAGATGAGGCTTATAAATAGCTCTGTGTGTGTGTATGATTATTTTTGTTCAGTTCAGTTGCTTAGTCGTGTCTGACTCTTTGCAACCTCATGAACTGCAGCATGCCAGGCTTCCCTGTCCATCACTAACTCCCAGAGCTTACTCAAACTCACATCCATCAAGTCGGTGATGCCATCCAATCATCTCATCCTCTGTCGTCCCCTTCTCCTCCCACTTTCAATCTTTCCCAGCGTCAGAGTCTTTTCAAATGAATTAGTTTTTCACATCAGGTGGTCAAAGTATTGCAGTTTCAACTTCAAAATCAGTACTTCCAACGAATATTCAGGACTGATTTCTTTAGGATGGACTGGTTGGATCTACTTGCAGTCCAAGGGACTCTCAAGAGTCTTCTCCAACACCACAGTTCAAAAGCATCAATTCTTCAGTACTCAGCTTTATTTATGGTCCAACTCTCACATCCATACATGACTACTGGAGAAACCATAGCTTTGACTACACCAACCTGTGTCAGCAAAGTAATGTCTCTGCTTTTTAGTATGCTGTCTAGGTTGGTCATATCTTTTCTTCCAAGGAGCAAGCGTCTTTTAATTTCATGGCTGCAGTCACCATCTGAATGATTTTGGAGACCAAAAAAATAAAGTCTCTCACTGTTTCCATTGTTTCCCCATGCATTTGCCATGTAGTAATGGGACCAAATGCCATCATCTTCGTTTTTTGAATGTTGAGTTTTAAGCCAACAACCAAGTTTTCACTCTGGTCTTTCACTTTCATCAAGAGGCTCTTTAGTTCTTCATTTTCTGCCATAAGGGTGGTGTCACCTGCACATATGAGGTTATTGATATTTCCTCCAGCAATCTTGATTCCAGTGATTATTTTAAGTTGCTGATTAATATAAATGCATTTCAACAACCCTGCACTTTTACACTCGATCTTAGCCATAAGGCCGAGAAGTGATAAACCTTGCATTTTTATTTCCCTTTTCCCATGATCACTGCTTTTGATGTCATATTTTACACCTTTTTGTTTTGTGTGTCTTTTAACTACTTATAACAATATATAGGTGATTTTACTACTTTCATCTTTTAACTTTTCTACTGGCTTTGTATGTGGTTGATTTACTGCTTTTACTATATATTTGCTTTACCATTGAGATTTTTTTCCTTTCATAATTTTCTTGTTTCTACTTCTGGCCTTTTATTTTTCATGTTGAGAAGTCCCTTTAGCATTTCTTATAAAGCTCATCTGGTGATTCTGCACTCTTTTTACATTTGTTTGTCTCTTAATCCTTCAACCAAGAATACTTCCTCTAGCAAGGCTTTTATTGAGATTTGATAGTAAGATCAAAACTTTTGGAGATAAGCAAAAGATGAAAGCAGCAAAATCACTGTATTTTCAAAACTTACCTCCTCACTATTCATTTCTGGGGCTCCATCTACAGTGATGTTAGAATTTTCACTATGGCTATATATCCTTGTACCTTACTTTCCTGTAATAATTCTTCAGTAAGAATTCACTCTTATTCACTCTTGTATTCATTCTTAGTCTTCATTTATGAAATAATTTTTGGTTCACTTGTAATTCTTCCCAGAGTCTGTCACCTCTCTTCAAATTTATCCTTTCTCTAATCACTGTGTTTCTATGACAAAGGAGGCATGACTATCATAGGGAAAAGAACACTCTTCAATAAATGGTGTCTGGAAAGTTGGACAGCTACATGCAAAAGAACTAAACTGGATAACTTTTTCATACCATATACAAAGGAAACTCAAAATGAATGAATAACTTAAATGTGAGACCTGAAACCATAAAACTCTAGTCAAACTTAAAAGCTTTGCACTGTCAAGGAAACCATCAACAAAACAAAAAGGCGACCTACTGAATAGGAGAAGATAATAGCAAAATATATATTTGTTCAGAGGTTAATATCCAAAATATACAAAATGCTCACACAAGTCAATATCAAAGAAACAAACAATCTGACTGAAAAATGAGGAAAGAACCTGAATAGGCATTTTTCTAAGGAAAACATACAGACAGCCAACTCACATATTCAAAGATGCTCAAAATCACCAATCGGAGAAGGCAATGGCACCCCACTCCAGTACTCTTGCCTGGAAAATCTCATGGATGGAGGAGCCTGGTGGGCTGCAGTTCATGGGGTCACGAAGAGTTGGACACGACTGAGCGACTTCATTTTCACTTCTCACTTTCATGCATTGGAGAAGGAAATGGCAACTCATTCCAGTGTTCTTGCCTGGAGAATCCCAGGGATGGGGAGCCTGGTGGGCTAACGTCTATGGGATCGCACAGAGTTGGACATGACTGAAGCGACTTAGCAGCAGCAGCAGCAAAATCACCAATATCAGGAAGATGCAAATTAAGGCCACAACAAAACACGATCTCTTCCTTTTCTGAATGTCTGTCATCAAAAAGACAGCAAATAACAAGTGTTGGCAAGCATGCAAAAAAAAGCGGACCCTTTGTACTACTGGTGGGATTATAAATCGGTGCAATCATTATGGAAAATAATGTGGCGTTTCCTCAAAAAGTTAAAAATAGAACTGCCATATGATTCAGCAATTTCACTTCCTGATATTTACCAAAAGAAAACAAAAATATTAATTTGAAAATATATTTTCACTTCAATTTTCACTGCAGTACTATTTACAGTAGCCAAGATCTGGGAGCAACCTCAGTGTCTATCAATAGATATATAGATAAAGACGTGTGATATACATACATACATATATATATCAGATCAGATCAGTCGCTCGCTCAGTCATGTCCGACTCTTTGCAACCCCATGAACTGCAGCACGCCAGGCCTCCCTATCCATCACCAGCTCTCGGAGGTCACCCAGACTCACATTCATCGAGTCAGTGATGCCATCCAGCCATCTCATCCTCTGTCGTCCCCTTCTCCTCCTGCCCTCAATCCCTCCCAGCATCAGAGTCTTCTCCAATGAGTCAACTCTTCGCATGAGGTGGCCAAAATACTGGAGTTTCAGCTTTAGCATCATTCCTTCCAAAGAAATCCCAGGGCTGATCTCCTTCAGAATGGACTGCTTGGATCTCCTTGCAGTCCAAGGGACTCTCAAGAGTCTTCTCCAACACCACAGTTCAAAAGCATCAATTCTTCGGCGCTCAGCCTACACACACACACGTACACATATAAAGTGGTTTAATACTCACCATTTAAAAAGGTGAAATCTTGTCATTTGGGACAAGATGACTGGATCTACAGTATACTATGCTATGTAAAATAAGTCAGACAAAGACATATACTACATGACCTTACATATGTAGAATTTAAAAAGCAAAACAAAACAAAAACACATAGATACAGGGAACAAATGGGTAGTTGCCAGAAGGTGAGTGTCCGGGTGGGTGAAATAGTTATAGCGGTTTAAGCTATATATTAAGTCACAAGAATGAATATACAGCATAAGGAATATGGTCAATTACACACGGTAATAACTTTGTGCAGGGACTGAAGGCTAGTAGACTTATCATGTTGATCATTCCATAATGAATGCAATTGTCACATCATTAGGTAGTACACCTAAAACTAATAAAATAGCACACATCAAATATATTTCCATTAAAAATTGTATGTTAACTCTATAAATTTATAAAGTTCTTCATAAGGATGTTCAAATCACTTCAGTCGCTCAGTCATGTCCGACTCTTTGTGATCCCATGGAGTGCAAAACAACAAGCTTCCCTGTCCATCACCAACTCCCGGAGTTTACCCAAACCCATATCCATTGAGTCGATGATGCCATCCAACCATCTCATCCTCTGTCGTCCCCTTCTCCTCCCACCTTCAATCTTTCCTACCATCAGGGTCTTTTCAAATGAGTGAATTCTTCGCATCAGGTGGCCAAAGTATTGGAGTTTCAGCTTCAATATCAGTCCTTCTAATGAACAACCAGGACTGATCTCCTTTAGGATGAACTGGTTGGATCTCCTTGCAGTCCAAGGGACTCTCAAGAGTCTTCAACACCACAGTTCAAAAGCATCAATTCTTTGATTCTCAGCTTTTTTTATATTCAACTCACATCTATACATGACTACTGGAAAAACCATAGCCTTGACTAGATGGACCTTTGTTGGCAAAGTAATGTCTCTGCTTTTTAATATTCTGTCTACGTTGGTCATAACTTCCCTTTCAAGGAGTAAGCACCTTTTAATTTCATGGCTGCAATCGCCATCTGCAGTGACTTTGGAGCCCTCCAAAATAAAGTCAGCCACTGTTTCCCCATCTATTTGCTATGAAGTGATGGGACCAGAAGCCATGATCTTAGTTTTCTGAATGTTGAGCTTTAAGCCAACTTTTTCACTCTCCACTTTCACTTTCATCAAGAGGCTCTTTAGTTCTTCTTCACTTTCTGCCATAAGGGTGGTGCCATCTGTATATCTGAGGTTATTGATATTTCTCCCAGCAATCTTGATTCCAGCTTGTGCTTCTTCCAGCCCACCATTTCTCATGATGTACTCTGCATATAAGTTAAATAACCAGGGTGACAATATACAACCTTGACGTACTCCTTTTTCTATTTGGAACCAGTCTGTTCCATGTCCAGTTCTAACTGTTGCTTCCTGACCTGCATATAGGTTTCTTAAGAGGCAGGTCAGGTGGTCTGGTTTTCCCATGTCTTTCACAATTTTCCACAGTATTGTGATCCACACAGTCAAAGGCTTTGGCATAATCAATAAAGCAGAAATACATGTTTTTCTGAAACTCTCTTGCTTTTTTGATGATCTAGCAGATGTTGGCAATTTGATCTCTGGTTCCTCTGCCTTTTCTAAATCCAGCTTGAAAATCTGGAAGTTCATGGTTCATGAACTGTTGAAGCCTGGCTTGGAGAATTTTGAGCATTACTTTACTAGCGTGAGAGATGAGTGCAATTGTGCAGTAGTTTGAGCATTCTTTGGCATTGCCTTTCTTTGGGATTTGAATGAAAACTGACCTTTTCCAGTCCTGTGATAAGGAAGATTTCCTAGCAAAAGAGAATATTATTAAATTTGACTAATAAGTCAAAAATTTGAATAAACTTATAATAATAAAGAAATTGGAAAATCTTCATTATTATAAAAGGAATTCCATGAGGGAATTCAAAGGAGCATACCTGTAAGCATTTATTTGAAGAAAAACACATTTTTATGTTTGTATCTATTTAAGTTGGCTCTCTGCTCAATCATGTCCTGCTCTTTGCAACTCCATGGACTGTAGCCCACCAGGTTCTCCTGTCCATGAGATTTTACAGGAGAGAATAGTGGAGCGGGTTGCCATTTTCTACTCCAGGGGATCTTCCCGACCCAGCAATGGAACTTGAATTTCTTGCATTTCCTGCATTGGTAGGCAGATTCTTTACCACTAGCACCACCTGGGAAATCCATTTAAATTAGCAGCTCTCAATAAAACACAACTTCCAGGAAGAACAACTTTACCAGTATCTAGAAAATTGGCATTTGGGCATATTCTATTACCTAGTAACTCCATACAGAGGTTTTTCTGCAAGAGCATAAGGAGCCATGATCATAGATCTTCACTGCAGCAATACTTGAAATAGTGAAGGTGTGTAAGTAATTAAATTTCATGTGAGAGGGTTGGATTGATACATTGTAATACCTGGTGGTTCAGATGGTAAAGCATCTGCCTACAATGTGGAAGACCCTGGTTCAATCCCTGTGTTGGGAAGATCTCCTGGAGAAGGAAATGGCAATCCACTCCAGTACTCTTGCCTGGAAAATTTCATGCATGGAGGAGCCCGGTATGCTACAGTCCATGGGGTTGCAAAGAGTTGGACGTGACTAAGCAACTTCACACCAACAACCAATACACTCAAACAAATTAATATAATGCACCAGTAAAATGGATACAGCTCAAAATATATGAAGTGAAAAAAGCAAGTTATAGAAATAGGTATATGAAACCACTTTATGAAAATTTTTAAAAAAATAAGACATTGACTAAATATTTGCTTCAGACATATATATGTAACGAAAACATAAAAATGTGTACTGGATACCTGTAACATCACAAAGACTGCCTCTAGATAAAGGAGGAAGCCATACACTAACAAGGAAATGATGGGATTTCAAATTTAACTTTCATCATTTGAAAAAAGATCTGTAATAAATATGACAAAATGTCAACATGTTTTAAAATTCTGGAAATATACAAAATGTTGTATGATTCTTAGTCAAAGTTTTACATTTATATTAACTCCCCTAAAGCCCTTTCTGCCTCCCTTTCCATCTGTTTGGGTCCCATTTTCCTGAGAGGTTGTTGTTCACCAAGTTGTGTCCAACTCTTTGCAATCTCATTGACTGCAACACGTCAGGCTTCCCTGTCCTTCACTATATCCCAGAGTTTGCGCAAAGTGATGCCCACTGAGTCAGTGATGCTATCTAACCATCTTCTGAGAGATGCCTAGTGCTGTTTCCTTGCCCAGAGCAACTCTCCAAAAGCAATCTTTACCACCTGGGAAGCCCATTTAAGTTGGCAGCCCTCAATGAAACACAATTGTCAGGAAGAACAACTTTACCAGTATCTAGAAAAGTGGGATTTGGGCATATTCTATTACCTAGCAACTCCCTAGAGAGGTTCTCCCACAAGAGCATAAGAGCCCCATGTTCCTAGATCTTCTGCCATTTGTATTTATGGTAAACTAAAGCAGATTATTACTCTGAAATACCTAATGATTTAGTTGTTTAATCACTATCCATATATATTTTCCAAACATTACAAATATCAGAGAACAGGTGGTTGCATCTTTGTAATTATAGGGCTATTATTCTGGGAAAGTGGTTTTTCCCAGGTTCCTGAAATCACATCTGCCAGGCAACATTCTACATATAGCATGTAATTCAAGGCTAGTTCAACAGAAAGCAACTAACTTGCATATTGTTTTATCATCAAATTAATGTAAGAGAATTGCATAGGGGGATTCTAGTATTCACAATACTGAATAAAACTGCATGAACACATGTCTCAGTTCCCCAGATAAATAGATTGACAAAATATATGACATATGTTTTACTTAGAGAGACAGTGTTTTGCTGGAGGATATATGGTTAGAGAAATATAGAAAGAGTAATGGTTCAGCTTGCAATTAGGCACTTGCTCTCAAGGATGCTTCTCTTTCAGAGTGACCAGAAGACTATGTCCCTATAATGTATAAGCTACAAAGTATGATATAACTCACTGACTATGAACTTGCAGGCAGGCTGCCCTGAGTTGGAAGAGAAAACCAGTAACCTTCCTATGTGCATTGGATTTAGACCTTCACCTCAGTTTATTTTCCATAGTTTTTAATATAATTCAACATTCTTTTAAAGAGTACACACATTTCTGTAACAAAACAGTTTCTCTATTGGCAGATCCACTGGAAATCTCCCAGAATGTAATTTCTTTAGAAAACTGCTTTGTGAATCTTCCCATAGCCAATATATCTATGCAAAAAAAAAAAAAAAATCCTCAATTTAATGGACCATGCAATTTAATAGAATATTCAATGTCTACCCATTACTTAAACTGTAAGGAAAAAGTCCATTTAATATATGAATTCAATATTAGGGAAATTATTCTAAGTTACAGAATATAAAAAGATATGACATTTTATTATGTTGATTTTTAAAGTGCAATCTATATATGTGTTATATGATTGGTATGGTAAAGAAAATAGGTATTTATACTAAGATTAATTTTGCCAATGTTTGGAAAAAAGAGTTATAAAAAGAGTAGCTTAAAGCAAACCCTCAATTCTAAGATCTTTACAAGTATAACAGGAATGAGTAAATTTGACAGTGCTATTCCAAGTATAATGAGAAATTTTAATATAAAATTAAAATTTGACATAATTTATGATGTGCCAACACTAATGAAAGGGGCTTCCCTGGTGGCTCAGTGGTACAGAATCCACCTGCCAACGCAGGAGACACGGAGTCAGTCATTGTCAGAAAGATCCACCAGAGAAGGAAATGCCAACCCACTCCAGTATTCCTGCCTGGGAATCCCATAGAAAGCCTGGCAGGCTACAGTCCATGGGATTGGAAAGAAGTCAGAAACAACTACAGAGACTAAACAACAACAACAAGAGAATAATGAGAAGTAAACAATATTCAAAAATATTTGTGCTTTGTTTATCAAATTCCAAGGCTGTAAAATGGGTGGTAAACAGTATTTATATAATTTTTTGTATTTATATAATTATACTTAAAAATTTAGAAAATATCTGGTAAACAAATTTTCATATTTCTCCTCCCTAACCTTGGCAGTGATCAAGACCATCCCCAAGAAAAAGAAGTGTAAAAAGGCAAAATGGTTGTCTGAGAAGTCCTTAAAAATAGCTGTGACTAGAAGAGAAGCGAAAGGCAAAGGAGAAAAGAAAAGGACATGCTCATTTGAATGCAGAGTTCCAAAGAATGGCAAGGAGAGATAAGAACGCCTTCCTCGGCAATCAATGCAAAGAAACAGAGGAAAACAACAGAATAGGAAACACTAGATATCTGTTCAAGATAATTAGATATACAAAGGGAACATTTCATGCAAAGGTGGTACAATAAAGGAGGGAATGGTATGGACCTAACAGAAGCAGAAGATATTAAGAAGAGATGGCAAGAATACACAGAAGAACTGTACAAAAAAGAGCTTCACGACCCAGATAATCATGATGGTGTGATCACTGACCTAGAGCCAGACATCCTGGAATGTGAAGTCAAGTGGGCCTTAGAAAGCATCACTACGAACAAAGCTAGTGACGGTGATGAAATTCCAGTTGAGCTATTTCAAATCCTGAAAGATGGTGCTGTGAAAGTGCTGCACTCAATATGCCAGCAAATTTGGAGAACTCAGCAGTGGCCACAGGACTGGAAAAGGTCAGTTTTCATTCCAGTCCCAAAGAAAGGCAGTGCCAAAGAATGTTCAAACTACTTCACAACTGCACTCATCTCACATGCTAGTAAAGTAATGCTCAAAATACTACAGTATGTGAACCATGAACTTCCAGATGTTCAAACTGGATTTAGAAAAGGCAGAGGAACCAGAGATCAAATTGCCAACATCCATTGGATCATTGAAAAAGCAATAGAGTTTCAGTTAAACATCTAATTCTGCTTTATTGACTATGTGAAAGCCTTTGACTCTGTGGATCACCACAAACTGGAAAATTCTGAAAGAGATGGGAATAACAGACCACCAGACCTGCCTCTTGAGAAATCTGAATGCAGGTCAGGAAGCAATGTTTAGAACAGGACATAGAACAACTGACTTGTTCCAAATAGAAAAAGGAATATGTCAAGGCTATATATGGTCAGCCTGCTTATTTAACTTCTATGCAGAGTACATCATGCAAAATGCCAGGTTAGATGAAGCAGAAGATGGAATCAAGATTGCCTGGAGAAATATCAATAATTTCAGATATGCAGATGACACCACCCTTATGGCAGAAAGCGAAGAAGAACTAAAGAGCTTCTTGATGAAAGTCAAAGAAGGGAGTGAAAAAGCTGGCTTAAAATACAAAATGCAGAAAACTAAGATCATGGCATCTGTTCCCATCACTTTATGGCAAGCAGATGGGGAAAGAACGGAAACAGTGACAGACTTTTTTGGGGGTCTCCAAAATCATTGAAGATGGTGACTGCAGCCATGAAATTAAAAGACACTTGCTCTTGGAAGAAAAGCTATGACCAACCTAAACAGCATACTAAAAAGCAGAGACATTATTTTGCCAACAAAGGTCTGTCTAGTCAAAGCTATGGCTTTTCCAGTAGCCATGTATCGATGTGAGAGTTGGACTGTAAAGAAAACTGAGCGCTGAAGAATTGCTGCTTTTGAACTGTGGTGTTGGAGAAGACTCTTGAGAGTCCCTTGGACTGCAAGGAGATCCAACCTGTTCATCTTAAAGGAAATCAGTCCTGAATATTCATTGGAAGGACAGATGGTGAAGCTGAAACTCCAATACTCTGGCCAATACACCTGATTTGAAGAACTCACTCCTTCGAAAAGACACTGATGCTGGAAAAGCTTGAAGGCAGGAGGAGAAGGGGATGACAGAGGATAAGATGGTTGGATGTCATCATCGACTCAATGGACATGAGTTTGAGCATGCTCCAGGAGTTGGTGATTGACGGGAAAGCCTGGTGTGCTGTAGTCCATGGGGTCACAGAGTCAGACATGACTGAGCAACTGAACTGAACTGAACTGAACCTTGACAAAATTTGATTAGGGAAGATGGAAATTGGAGGAAGAATAAAGAGAAACAAAATTTTTGACAATATACACAAAAATAGTCATCCAAATATTATTTACTAACCTAAAATTTCTCTCAGGCAGCAGAAAATTATTTAAAGAAGTCAGTCTTTTTTTTTAACCCCTTCTGCCCATTTTCCCCACTGCCAACCCCCTATCTCTGGCAACCACTAATCTGTTCTTTGTATCTATAAGCTTGAGTTTTTGTTTGTTTTTATTTAATATCTTACTGTAGGGAATATGCTATGCACAGGCGTGTACTATAATTAAAAGGGCTTCTTTGAAAAATAAGTATGACTTTCTCATCACCCCCAGGCTAAGGGTTGGAAGCAGTAAAAAATACATGGTGGAAAAATATCTTGTAAAAAAGATGTTGAAGTACTAATGTGACTGATGGAAAACCATTAGTGACTGTTCCTGTAACCAGAGCCTTGAGGGAGTTTCTGAGAAAGGGTGTCACTAGCCAAAGGGCTAAACAAAGTCCTGAAAGGCCTGAAAGTTTGACATTGTACATCTTTATCCCAGATCTGAGATTGTAAAGAACAGATATTTCCAGAGCATGTACAAGGAAGTAGATGTTAACAATAAAAGCATGCAAGGATTAGGATCTGGGCTTTTGCCTGAGAATGGTATCAGCTGCTTGATCCACACTTTATTTGTGAGTCTTTTTCCTTATTATCTGGTGGCTCAGAGGTTAAAGCGTCTGCCTCCAATGCGGGAGACCCGGGTTCGATCCCTGGGTTGGGAAGATCCCCTGGAGAAGGAAATGGCAACCCACTCCAGTATTCTTGCTTGGAGAATCCCATGGATGGAGAAGCCTGATAGGCTACAGTCCACGGGGTCGCAAAGAGTAGGACACGACTGAGCGACTTCACTTTCACTTTCTTTCACTTTCAGGTAGGTTCATTGTTGGGCTGGTCCCAACATCCTACATATAAGATAATATGGTATTTGTCTTTCTGTGTCTGATATATTTCATTTAGCATAATATGCTAGAAGTCCATTAATACTATTGCAAATAGCAAGATTTCATCTTTTTTCTCGGGGAAGGCAATGGCACCCCACCCCAGTACTTTGCCTGGAAAATCCCATGGATGGAGGAGCCTGGTAGGCTCCAGTCCATGGGGTCGCTGAGAGTCGCCCGACGAGCGACTCACTTTCACTTTTCACTTTCATGCATTGGAGAAGGAAATGGCAACCCACTCCGGTGTTCTTGCCTGGAGAATCCCAGGGACGGGGGAGCCTGGTGAGCTCCGTCTATGGGGTCGCACAGAGTCGGACACGACTGAAGCGACTTAGCAGCAGCAGCAGCATCTTTTTTCTGGTTAAATAATGTTCCATTTAACATATATACCATAATATCTTTACTCATCCTTCAATGGACCCTTAGGCTGTTTCCATATCTTGGCTATTGCAAATAATACTGAGGTGAACATAGAGGTGTTGAGTTAGTGTTTTCATTTTCTTTGGATAAATATCCAGAAACGGATTGCTGAATCATATGGTAGTTCTATTTTTTAATTTTTTGAGAAATGTCTACACTCTTTTCCATAGTGGTGATACTAATTTACTGTAATTTCCTTAATGCAGACCAGTTTTATTTAATGAGTAAATATTTCATTTTATTTTTTTGCATATTGCTCAAGAACTCAACTGCAAAACAGCCTGATGTTTTTAGAAACATTTAAAGTATATTCTTTTATCCAGTTAATACTTATTGAGTGCAGACATTCAATTATGTGTGCTAGAAATTTGGTATAGAATATGGTCCCTGCTCTGAAAAAGAACTTGAAATGTACAGGGTTCAGTAATTGAAAAGATAAGCCCATCACCTCATATTATTCCAGGAATCTAACCTGTATTAATGTGTGACAGTTAAATGATATCATACCTATTAGCTTATCCTTGGTTTAGATGTCAGTAGAAAAACGTTCCACTCTCATTAGCCAGAAAACAATTGAGAGTAATAAAAGTATTCATGTTGTAACTTTGAGACATAGAAAGAAAAGTAGATACACAAATAAAATTGGGTTTTACCAGTAAGGAAGAGGAAGAATAACTATGGGAAGGGCATCATTCATGTGTGACAAAGAAGTGATGACTGCCCTCAAAATAAATGTATGGTTAGTGTTAGGGAAATTACATCTAGAAAGGAAACTTTAGCCAAGGATCTCCTGCAACAAGCATGGATTTAGTGAGGGAAGGTAGTAAGGTAGGTACAGTTCAGTTCAGTTCAATCACCCAGTCGTGTCTGACTCTTTGCAACCCCATTAATTGCAGCACTCCAGTCCTCCCTGTCCATCACCAACTCCAAGAGTTTACCCAAACCCATGTCCATTCAGTCGGTGATGCCATCCAGCCAACTCATCCTCTGTTGTCCCCTTCTCCTCCTGCCCTCAATCTTTCCCAGCATCAGTGTCTTTTCAAATGAATCAGCTCTTCACATCAGGTGGCCAAAGTATCAGAGTTTCAGCTTCAACATCAGACCTTCCAATGAACACCCAGGACTGATCTCCTTTAGGATGGACTGGTTGGATCTCCTTGCAGTCCAAGGGACTCTCAAGAGTCTTCTCCACAGTTTAAAAGCATCTATTCTTCAGCTCTCAGCTTTCTTTAAGGTCCAACTCTCACATCCATACAGTTAAGACATAAACCCCTTAATGCAAGTCTGAAGCTCAGTGACCAGAATGCAGGGTTTGGGAAAATTGATGAAAACATAGTTCCATTTTTCTAGGAATTTAATTCAGGTTGGAAAGGCATGAACATGAATCAGAGTAAAGTGACTGGAATTACTAAACATGAAAGAAATTTTGTCAAAGAAAAAGCTGCAAGTCCGTCTCCTTGGTATAATACCCAGGAAAGAATGGGTTAACCATTGGGCTAGACTCTCTCCCAGACATAGGCACACTTAAGTAAAGCTTTACTCTTAAACTTTTTTTCAAAACCAACTGCAGTTATATCCAGTAATTCCAATGGATATTGCAATATCCATTGGAAACATGTCCCTGAGCATACTGAACCTGGCTGTGAGGACTGTTCCTTGTGTAGCCTGGTTAAGTATGGACCACAGCTAAACTAATGAATCAAAGCTAAATCCACACTCCTTCTGATGCTAGAGAACTGACAAAGTACTTATGTTGAAAAGATCCTAGACCTTGAAGTTTCCCTGTGTTGATGCAAACCAAACGCTCGCCAGTTGTCAACCCTCATAACTAAAACACATCCCACATAGTAACTAGGGCAGTGAAGTTGCAACTGGGAGTCTGTAACTTGCACGTTGCTGCTTTATGCATGACTGTGTGTGCCCTGGATTCTATACTTTCTTAAAATTAGTAAGTTTTTTGCTGAGCAAGCCTATTATATTCATGAGTTTGAATAATCAAAAACTGAAACCCACTCTGCTAGTCTTATAGACATTTAATATGAATAAAATGGCTAACTTGATATTGAGCCAACTACTAAGCAGGTGTTATTTGATGTACACCTAACCAGTAGTACCATTGGTTCCATGGTCTTGGTTGAGAATGAGTCTCAAGATGAATGGACAAAGTTTAAATGCCCCAGATTTAGCTGTTAAAGAATGGTTGGCAAGATGTTGTTGACAAAGAAACAAGTAGAAAACTTCAATTCTTTCATATGTTTATACCTTAGTGAATTAACACTATAGAGCAGTGAGAAGAGTCCTTCAAAGAGATGCAACATTAGAATGTGAAGTTGATAATGTCCTATTCTGGAGAAGGTACAGAAAATGCCTTTCATCTCTAAGTTTAACAATTAGATAGTCATTTGCTTCAAATCTTTTAAATTTTTCCTAAAGGCATTAGCAAACATTTACTGACCCAGATGAACCCTACATTAACTTTCTGAGTTGAAATATGATGTTTTATTTAATTAAAAAAAGTTAAAAATATAATTACTGTATCATCCAGCAATTCTACTTCTGAGTATATGCCCCAAAGAACTAAAAGGAACTCAAAGAAATATTTATACAATCATTTTCATAGCAACATTATTCACAACAGTCAAAAGGCAGAAGCAACCCAAGTGTCCACAGATGGATGACAGATAAACAAAAAGTAATATATAGATGCAATAGAATATTATTTGGCCTTAAAGAGGAAGAGAATTTTGACATATGCTACAATATGGATGAACCTTGAGAACATTATTTTATACTAAGTGAAATAAAACAAGTACTGTATGATTTCCCTTACAGAAGGTATATCTAGAGTAGTCAAATTCACAGGTACACAAAGTAAACTGGTGGTGACCGGGGGCTGAAGGTAATGAGAATGGATAGTTAGACTGGCATACACTTTTGCAAGATGAAAAGGGTTCTGGAGACAGATGGTAGTGATGGTTACATATAAGATGAATGTACTAAATGCCACTAAAACATACTCTTAAAATGTTTAAATAATGATTTTTATGTTTTGTATATCTTAAAACACTTTGGAAAAAAACTGGTGTCTTAATACTCTGATACTGTAAGATCAACATTGCATAGGAACCTGGAATGTTAGGTCCATGAATCAAGGCAAATTGGAAGTGGTCAAACAGGAGACGGCAAGAGTGAACGTCACCATTTTAGGAATCAGTGAACTAAAATAGAAAGGAAAGGGTGAATTTAACTCAGATGACCATTATATCTACTACTGTGGGCAAGAATCCCTTAAAAGAAATGGAGTAGCCATCATAGTCAATAAAAGAGTCCAAAATGCAGTAGTTGAATGCAATCTCAAAAACGACAGAATGATCTCTGTTCATTTCTAAGATAAACCATTCAATATCACTGTAATCCAAGCGTATCCCTGACCAGTAATGCTGAAGAAGCTAAAGTTGAATGGTTCTATGAAGACCTACAAGACCTTCTAGAACTAACACCCAAAAAGATGTCCTTTTCATTATAGGGGACCAGAATGCAGAAGTAGGAAGTCAAAGAATACCTGGAGTAACAGGCAAATTTGGCCTTGGAGTGCAGAATGAAACAGGGTAAAGGCTAATAGAGTTTTGTCAAGAGAATGCATGGGTCATAGCAAACACCCTCTTCCAACAACACAAGAGAAGACTCTACCCATGAACATCAACAGATGGTCAATACCGAAATCAGATTGATTATATTCTTTGCAGCCAAAGATGGAGAAGCTCTATACAGTCAGAAAAACAAGACTGGGAGCTGAGTGTATTTCAGATAATGAACTCCTTATTGCCAAATTCAGACTTAAATTGAAGAAAGTAGGGAAAACCACTAGACCATTCAAGTATGACCTAAATCAAATCCCTTACAATTATACAGTGGAAGTGAAAAGTAGATTCAAGGGACTAAATCTGATACAGTGCCTGATGAACTATGGACAGATGTTTGTGACATTGTCCAGGAGGCAGTGATCAAGACCATCTCCAAGAAAAAGAAGTGTAAAAAAGCAAAATGACTGTCTGAGGAGGCCTTACAAATAGCTGTAAAAAGAAGAGAAGTGAAAGGAAAAGGAAAAAGGAAACATATACCCATTTGAATGCAGAGTTCCAAAGAATAGCAAGGAGAGATAAGAAAGCCTTCCACATGATCAATGCAAAGAAATAGAGGAAAACAATAGAATAGCAAGTACTAGAGATCTCCTCAAGAAAGTTAGAGATACCAGGGGAACATTTCATGCAAAGATGGGCTCGATAAAGGACAGAAATGGTATGGACCTACATTGGTCCATACATACAGAAATGGTATGGACCTTCTGCTTCTACAGAAGCAGAAGACATTAGGAGAGGTGGCAAGAATACACAGAAATACTATAGAAAAAAAATCTTCATGACCCAGATAATCATGATGGCATGATCACTCACCTAGATCCAGACATCCTGGAATGTGAAGGCAAGTGGGCCTTAGAAAGCATCACTAAGAACAAAGCTAATGGAGGTGATGAAATTCCAGTTGAGCTATTTCAAATCCTGAAAGATGATGCTGTGAAAGTGCTGCACTCAATATGCCAGCAAATTTGGAAAACTCAGCAGTGGCCACAGGACTGGAAAAGGTCAGTTTTCATTCAAATCCCAAAGAAATGCAAACCCAAAGAATTTTAAAACTACTGCACAATTGCACTCATCTCACACACTAGTAAAGTAATGCACAAAATTCTCCAAGCCAGGCTTCAACAGTTCATGAACCACGAACTTCCAGATGTTCAAGCTGGTTTTAGAAAAGGCAGAGGAACCAGAGATCAAATTGCCAACATCCGTTGGATCACTGAAAAAGCAATAGAGTTCCAGTTAAACATCTACTTCTGCCTTATTGACTGTGCAAAAGCCTTTGACTGTGTGGATCACCACAAACTGTGGGAAGTTCTTAAAGTGATGCGAGTACCAAACCACCAACATGCCTCTTGAGAAATCTGTATGCAGGTCAAGAAGCAACAGTTAGAACTGGACATAGAACAAAACACTGGTTCCAAACAGGAAAAGGAGTATGTGAAGGCTGTATATTGTCACCCTGTTTATTGAACTTATATGCAAAGTACATCATGAGAAATGCTAGGCTGGAAGAAGCACAAGCTGGAATCAAGATTGCTGGGAGAAATATCAATAAACTCAGATATGCAGATGACACCACCCTTATGGCAGAAAGCAAAGAAGAACTAAAGAGCCTCTTGATGAAAGTGAAAGAAGAGAGTGAAAAAGTTGGCTTAAAGCTCAACATTCAGAAAACTAAAATCATGGCATCCAGTCCCATCACTTCATGGCAAATAGATGGGCCAACCATGGAAACAGTGACAGACTATTTGGGGGGCTCCAAAATCACTGCAGATGGTGACTGCAGCCATGAAATTAAAAGACGCTTACTCCTTGGAAGAAAAGCTATGACCAACCAAGACAGCGTATTAAAAAGCAGAGACATTATTTTACCAACAAAGGTCTGTCCAGTCAAAGCTATGGTTTTTCCAGTAGTCATGTATGGATATGAGAGTTGGACTGTAAAGAATACTGTGCATCAAAGAACTGCTGCTTTTGAACTGTGGTGTTGGAGAAGACTCTTGAGAGTCCCTTGGACTGCAAGAAGATCCAACCAGTCCATCTTAAAGGAGATCAGTCCTGGATGTTCATTGGAAGGACTGTTGAAGTTGAAACTCCAATACTCTGGCCACCTAATGCAAAGAGCTGACTCATTTGAAAAGACTCTGATGCTGGGAAAGATTGAAGGCAGGAGGAGAAGGGGATGACAGAGGATGAGATGGTTGGATGCCATCATGGACACAATGGACATGAGTTTGAGTGAACTCCAGGAATTGTTGATGGACAGGGAGGCCTGGCGTGCTGCAGTCCATAGGGTCACAAAGAGTCAGACGTGACTGAGTGACTGAACTGAACTGAATACTCACCATCTATTCTAAGTTTCTATCAAGTTAAACCCTTTAAAACTTAGGTACTTTAAGAAAGAAATGAGAAGAGGGAAGAAGGAGAGAAGTGTGAGTAGGAGGGGAAGTTGGGAGGGAGAGTCCTCACTAAACTATTTCAGGTGGTTGTGTGTCAGTTCAGTATGCTAGGTACCCTGGAGGAGAATTTCATAATACCCAGGAGTCACAGCAGCTTCTTCCTTACTTCATGTGGATGAACTTATACCAATTTATATGCACCCAAATAAGTGTCTGAATTCCTGGATTATATTAAACTATTCTCACGATTAAGTGGCATAGAAAGAAACTGCAGATTTTGTATGACACTAACAATGCAAGCACAAGAAAGAAACAAGAAAATGAGCTGAAACTTCCCACTTCTAGCATGAGTTATGATGTCATCAGTAACATTTGAAGTTAAAAAAAGGAAATAAACACAATTTAATCACATCTGATAAGAAATATGTCAGTATCAAAAACTGTATAAAAAAATACTGCTTAGAATACAAATATATGTACACTATACTTGAAGATGAACATGAATCTAAGAATATGCCATAGTTTGGAACATTAAACAATAATTGGCATATTTCTACTATATTTAATTTTAGTAAGTGCATATATTGAGGCTGTAAACTCAAATTTTGAATGAAGGAGTAAGACATCAAAATAATATGGCAATTACTGCTTTGGGCAAATGGGCCGATAAATAATAGATCATGTTCAGGTTTGTTAGAAATCTTAGTTAATACCCATTCTAATAAATCTAATAAATCTAGATTTCTGTACCATTTAATAATTAAGTAGTATGCAACTTATATATTAAATAAAAGTCTAATCAACTATAATCATCAGTTTTTTTAATTGGTCCATTGCCTTTGTTTATAAACTCTGAAATATTCTTATTAAAATTAGAAACTTCTATTTCTATTATGAAGTTAGATAAATTAGTCATGGAAATGTTAGAATCATATTGATTAATATAAGAGTATAAATGTAAGTCATATGATCAATTTCCTAAATTTAATTAGTTTTTGGTAAAAGTGAATTTAGATATATAATACATCTATGCATTGCTGGATCCTAAATATCAATATCCATACTTCATAGTAGAAAAATTGCTTACATAGTTTAAGAAAATAATTATACTTAGAGCCATTTGAGTTAATTTATATGATTTTTTGGCTTGGAAAGATACTAATACAGACTTAAATTTTTGTAATATATTCTGGATTTAATATCAAGAAGCTTTAATCTTTTGTTAACACAAAATATTTGACAGACCTGTGGAAACTGTTGTGATAAAGAGAAATTTTACTAGTCTTAGAGTGAGAAAATTTGAGTAGATAAATTTATACACTATAATCAAGTAGATACATTTATTACTATAATCAGTCACTATAGAATCATTGTTATTTTATTTGCAGAGAAAATAAAATGTGAAATATTCTTCCTCTGAGGGCAAAAATATGCAATCATATTTTCACAGGAATGAGGAAAATAAAGCAAACATTTACCTCTAAATATTCTATATCTGTCCAAAGGATTCACAAACTTTTTGTGAATAAATCTAAAATGCAATACTTATCAAAATGAATTAATCTCAGTATCAAATGTACTCCCCAAAATATAACTCTTTCTTGCATAGTCTAAAACTCTGAAGGCATTAAGTAAAAGTATTTCTGGAGTTATTAAAAAAGATGAGAGACTACTAAAAGAAGTGATATTGAGTACTCTAGCTCTGAATAAATGTGTTAACAATCCTTTTTCCCTTAAAAAAACATGGAATTCTTTAAAAGCACAGTGTATCATTGAAATTCATATGTACTATGAATTTTGTACAAGGAAATTTGCCTTGTTCACAAAATGATTTTATTAAACAAATGGCTTTAACTTGTTTTAGAATAAATGCTTTTAAAGATCATTTTCATTTAATTTTCAATGTACTAAAGAAACACTAGAAATCATAATAATAACTAAACCCAAAAGAACCTAATGACTTAAATCTTAGTTTCTTACTGTAACAGTCTACTTCTAATCAAGAGAGAAAACCCACACAGTGATGTGAGGGTGGAAAGTTTAACATAAAGAACTATTAACTCTAACAGAGAATTTGAGTAACAAGTGATTGTTTAGTAAGAAGTAAAAAGAACACTAAAGAATATAGAAGTAGAATATAGGAGGAGCAGCCAGTGATTTTAGCACTGAGGTGTAGCACCCAAAGAAGAGGCTCCTTCTCCTAGGACTGAGATCTTGACCTCACTAGAGATGCCAAGGTCACACTTCACTGAATGGCAGAGAAGTCACTATGGTACAGTGTTATCAAAACTGTGCAGAAATCTGCTCTTGAGGGTGCCAGAAAAAGCTATTTTCAAGATGTCTCCCCAGAGGCAATCTACTCTAAAACCACAGGGGGACGCTGCTGGTGGTTACTGGTGCTGCTGACCATTGTGCACCAGTAGGAAGCTGCAAATGCACAGGAGCTTGCTGACTGAGCACACACTGGAACCAGAAAACACAGCCCTTTCCTCATTCAATATCTCTCCATCATCTGCTTGCAAAGCCTTAATGGTAGGCAACAATGGAAAAATAGATAAGGCACCCAAATCCATTTTCATAGAGTAATATAGTATGTGAATATAGAGGTGAGAGGCACTCAACCAATAACTAGTGCACTTGCTCAGGTCAAGTTCACACGGCTGTCATGGTATGTGTGCAGATCAGATCAGATCAGATCAGTCGTTCAGTCGTGTCCAACTCTCTGCGACCCCATGAATCACAGCACGCCAGGCCTCCCTGTCCATCACCAACTCCCAGAGTTCACTCAGACTCACGTCCATAGAGTCAGTGATGCCATCCAGCCATCTTGTTCTCTGTCGTCCCTTTCTCCTCTTGCCCCCAGTCCCTCCCAGCATCAGAGTTTTTTCCAATGAGTCAATGCTTCGCATCAGGTGGCCAAAGTACTGGAGTTTCAGCTTTAGCATCATTCCTTCCAAAGAAATCCCAGGACTGATCTCCTTCAGAATGGACTGGTTGGATCTCCTTGCAGTCCAAGGGACCCTCAAGAGTCTTCTCCAACACCACAGTTCAAAAGCATCAATTCTTCGGCACTCAGCCTTCTTCACAGTCAGTGTTGCTCTAATGGGTGATTGGAAGGTCCTGGCTTTTTCTTCTTTGTGATTTTTCCATCTTTCACATTCAGGTTTCAGTGTCACAGTACTTGGTTATATCAAATAAGTCAAAGGGGAAAGGGCATGTAGAATTTCATAGTAAAGTTTTCTAAGGGCACAGTCTAGATGTGGCACATACCTTTCAGCTTATATACCATTGATGAGAACTCAGTCATAATCTGAAGTCACATCCAACTCCAAGACAAACTAGAATATGTAGTTGAGGTGGTGTGCAGGACAAACAAGAAATAGTTTTGGTGACCAGCTAATCAGTCACTATTATAGATTATTTCTCTTATTGTTTTATTATTCTTGGCAGCAATGCATCTTATCCATGGTCACCATTACCCCTAGCCTGGGTGATGGTAATGTGTGTGTATATATGTTTAGATATCAACTAAGATCCTTCTTCCCACTGAGTTCCAGATAAGATTTACCCAAACCTCTAATTTTTTGCTCCAGAGAGGCCAGCAAATTCCCAGAGTTACTGTATTCTCATAGTCTTCTCTGTGCTTAATTTCTGCTTTCCCACATACTATTGCCATTCCTCACTGCTTTGATTCAGACATGAAATCTAGACCTTTCATTGATTTCCACCAAAAATTCCTTAGCACAGCACTTGTGGATATTGAAAAATTGCCTAAAGCTTTGAGAATGACAGAGGAGGTGTAAATTATAGCAGAGGAATAATTTCAAAGTACATACTAGGCAGCCTACCACCCTTTAGTAGCCACTTCTGCGAAATTTTGGTGGCTCTTCACCTCATCCCGTTTCTTTCGTCACATGTTTCACTGCTCCCTTTCTCACCAGTCTCTATATGTCTCAAGAGAAAAACAGATCCCCCTTGCTTTGTCATGCCTAATATGTTAACCATTTTGATTTAGGTATTTAAGATCCTGCTAAAACACCAGTGTTCATGAGGGTCTTTTCTTCTATGCCTCCAAAATCTGTATGCACTCTAAGATAAATCCATGTTCTGGTGGTTAAAGCTACTTTTCACATTATTTCATACAAAGTCAAAATGATTTGATACAGACCACTACTACTACTACTACTAAGTCGCTTCGGTCGTGTCCGACTCTGTGCGACCCCATAGAAGGTAGCCCACCAGGCTCCGCCCTCCCTGGGATTCTCCAGGCAAGAACACTGGAGTGGGTTGCCATTTCTTTCTCCAGATACAGACCACAGAGTATAATAAATGAATTCTACCAGGTCAGCATTTCCAAAGTATGTTCTACGATACACCAGTCCTATGAAATTAATTTGTAGATGATAATAATAAATAAGAGCTATGATCAAGCAATTTTGAGAATTTCTGTATACTATATCCCCCCTCTTGGAAATTCATAAAGCATATTAAACATATTGAAAGCCACAAGAAGTCCTATGCTAAGAAACTTATTTGGCTATGATAGTTAAGTTACTTGATGACATAACTTTTTTTTCCCCACAAAATGCCTTCTAATGTACAGAATGCAGAAAGTCCCTTCTATTTGTAATGTTCTGAAACCCTGAGATCCTTAGGCATTTATGTAGCTAACAAGGAAATAATCATAACAAAGTCAGTTCAACAGCATGGGCAGAATGGGAGCTGTCATACACTCTTTGTTAAGAGTCTTCTCAGGTGACCACTAACCCCAGCCAGAGCTTTGAGCCATCTGGTATTCTAAGGTGAGGCAAAGCCCCTCAAAGACTAAGCAGAAATGAACAGGGAAGAGAGAAGGCAAACTTCCCAGCTGGTGCTGAAATCTCCCTATCTTTCTATTTTCATCATCAAGGCTCCTCAGGCAGGATTTGGTTATAGGCCTGACATATGTCCTCTCCTTTCCTCTCTGGATTCATCTATTTTGAAATGCCTGTGTTCTCTTGAAAGGAATTGATTCTGCTCCCTGTACCTCTCTCCAAGCCCCATGACATTTAACCTTTTACTAATGCTGATCTTGACTCTTGATCCTTTTGGTCAAAAGTCACTTGGTTGTAACCAAATTTTCTAGCAAGTCAGCAGTCTAGACAGTGGAGGACCTTTACTGCCCCTTCTATCCTTGACACTATGAAATATTTTGACTTTTTCTCTAGCAGAACATATTGACTAGTGACATTTTTAAAAAATAAGAAGTACTGCTGGGCAGCACAATTCACTTGAATATTGTCACCAAGGCATGGGTTCATGTTTTTATCAGTCTGAAAGTGTCTTGAAAAACACAAAGTATGATATAAATATGAGTATATCATTATTATTTTCTGTAACTTACTGTGAGGAAGTGTCTTTGCTGTTTTGGTACTTCAGACACTTGGAAGTCAAATGAGTCAAAGTCTCATTCCTCCTCTTCTCAAATAAATTAACTGTTTTTAAAAAAAGTAAAATGATTAACCTGTTTGGTGAATGTCAATTTGATGTCCTAATGATACAGGCTAGAAAATGAGTTCCTCTTTATTGTGAGGATTGTGAACCACTTTGAAAATAGGATAAAAGAGGACAGAGGGAAAATGGTTTTACATTGTATCAGTTAAGGTAGAATTGGGCTCTTAAAAAAAAAAACAAGAAAGCCAGACTGGTATGGAGCCAAGCAAGGGATGATTTTTTCCCAGAGTAAAGCTATCTGGAATAACAATTCAACACAAGCAGACCTGAGGTCCTTCTCCGTTTCTGTGCAGCCATCTTTATAGCAAGGTGGATGCTCCATCTCTAAAACTGAATCTGTACTTCAGGCAAGGAAAGGAGGAAAGAAAAAGGGCAAAAACTTTGCCAGCCCCGTCACTCAAACTGAGTCTAGTTGAGTCTTACAGGATATTCCCAGCTGCTTCAATCCAGTAACTTCTGCTTACAGCCCACTGGTCAGAATTTGGGTCACATGGGCGCTTCTGGCCGTAGGAAATGCTGAGAAATGTAGAATTTTAGCTGGGCACATTGCTGCCCTGAAACAAAATTCAGTGATGTCTGCCAAATTCCCACATACACAACGTGGAACTCCTTAAAGGAAATATCCTTTCACTGGCAAAGCCCAGCAGGCTCTCGGGGGAAAATGAGGGAATCTAGAAATAATGTCTAACCTTCTCTTTCATGCTCCCTCTAGTTTCACTGCTTTCAGAAGCCTGGCACCTAACATGTCAGATTAGAGTTTCCGGGACAGAATCTACTCCCAGGACAGAGTCGGACACCACTGAGCAAATGAACAACAAGAACGGAATCTCTGGGTCCGACACCTCAGCTTCGCAGTCTGAGTGCAGAAGCGCTGTGTACGACACTCAATTCAAAATGGCTGCTGCAGCAGGTCGTGTGCAGCATGCTGCACCTGTTCTGCGATGTGGAGTGTGAGCAGTACAGCCGTGCCCTATGCAGGAGAACCCCGCCTCTCCGCCCTCGTGGGAAGCCCAGGGCATTCTAGGAGAGCCTGTGCTCCAGAGCTCCAGCTCACACTTGTTTATCTTTGCTCAAACAAGGAAGCTTTCCTCTGCTTCTGCACTGAACTCGGTCTCGATCTCTAGGGTCCAGCGACACTGAGCGAGAGGGCGCTTGTTGGAGCCTGATTTGAAAGGTTCCGTAACAATTCCAGGTTAACCATCATTGACTGAAAGACAACCCACAGGTAACGCAGCAAGTGGCTTTCTATTTATTAAAATAGTTAGTGGTCTGAAGATTGGAAATGAACGTTTTAACGTGAAGGTGGTAGGATGATAACTGCGTTGCTGGAGAGGGAGATGTCGCATCCTGGAACCCAAAAGAGTCTTGGTTTAGCACACAAAAGAATTCCAGATGCGCCAGAGTAAAGGAAAGTGAGTTTAGTTAGACACCTTCCACAGGCAGAACGTGGATGGTCTCAGAAAATTACAGCAACCCCAAAGCATGGAGTTGTAGGTTCTTAAGGGTTAAGAAATTTCATAGGCTATGGAATGGGAGGAATATTCTTGCTATTTCAGGGTAGGGTGAGGAATTTCCCAGAATTGAGCCACTGCTCACTTTTTTTGCCTTTTTTTTTTTTTTTTGGTCACACCATGCTGCTTATGGGGTCTTAGTTCCCAACTAAGGGTTGAATCTGGGCCCATGACAGTCAAAGTGCCAAGTTCTAACCTCCAGGGAAGTACCTTTTTGGCCTTGTGCCCCTCAGAACTGTCATGGTGTAGGGGGAGTGATTTTCACTGTTATCATGCAGGTGCCTGCATGGATGCTAAACTGCTCCATTCATGTCTGACTCTTTGCAACCACATGGACTGTAGCCCACCAGGCTCCTCTGCCCATGGGATTCTTCACACAAGAATACTGAAGTGGGTTGTCATTTCCTCCTCCAGGGAATCTTCCTGAGTCAGGGATCAAAACTGCATCTCCTGAATTGGCAGGTTCTTTACCACTAGTGCCACCTGGGAAGCCCTCCAGTGATGGTATGGGCCAAAGGTCGAAGACTGGAATATTTTCAAATCTACCTTGGTTTCACCTAATTCTAGCCAGCCTTTATTCCATCCCAAGAGCTACACCCGCTCTTCATTATCAAGCGTTTCTGTCCTGCCCCTTTCCCTTCTGTTTCAATTAAGTGCATGCAAGTGTGCTAAGTCACTTCAGTCATGTCTAGCTCTTTTCAACCCTACGGACTGTAGCCTGCCAGCTCCTCTGCCCAAAGGATTTTCCATGCAAGAATATTGCAGTGGGTTGCTGTGCCTTTCTCCAGGAGATCTTCCAAACTCAGAGATCAAAGGTGCATCTCCTGCATTGGCAGGCAGGTTCTTTACCACTAGCATCACCTGGGAAGCCCTTCAGTTATGTATAATAGCCTAAAGCAATGCCTGTTGAAGTCTAGCCCATAGTATCTGTTGTATACATCATCTGTTATGCTGCTTCTGGAATGCACAGATTATTTGGCTCAACCAGATGCCTGAATCAGAATCTCTAGGGAAAGTGCTCAAGAGTTTTCATCTCCATTAGTGGTTCTTACACATACTAAAGTTAGAGAACTCATAGCCCAAACTCAAATGCTTATAGAGATCAGAAAGACTTCAGGCTCTACTATAAAGCTACAGTCATCAAGACAGTATGGTACTGGCACAAAGACAGAAACATAGATCAATGGAACAAAATAGAAAGTCCAGAGATAAATCCACGCACATATGGTCACCTAATCTTTGACAAAGGCGGCAAGAATATACAATGGATTAAAGACAATCTTTTTAACAAGTGGTGCTGGGAAAACTGGTTGAACACTTGTAAAAGAATGAAACTAGAACACTGTCTAACA
This sequence comes from Tragelaphus eurycerus, assembly GCA_935064755.1. Classification (NCBI taxonomy): domain Eukaryota; kingdom Metazoa; phylum Chordata; class Mammalia; order Artiodactyla; family Bovidae; genus Tragelaphus; species Tragelaphus eurycerus. The sequence continues at coordinate 11,472,138 of CAKXYN010000006.1, forward strand.
CCATACACAAAAATAAACTAAAAATGGATTAAAGAGCTAAATATAAGACCAGAAACCATAAAACTCCTAGAGGAAAACATAGGCAAAACACTCTCTGACTTACATCACAGCAGGATCCTCTATGACCCACCTCCCAGAATATCGGAAATAAAATCAAAAATGAACAAATGGGACCTAATCAAACTTAAAAAGCTTCTGCACAACAAAGGAAACTATAGGCAAGCTGAAAAGACAGCCTTCAGAATGGGAGAAAATAATAGCAAATGAAGCAACAGACAAACAACTAATCTCAAAAATATACAAGCAACTTCTACAGCTCAATTCCAGAAAAATAAACGACCCAATCAAAAAATGGGCCAAAGAACTTAATAGACATTTCTCCAAAGAAGACATACAGATGGCTAACAAACACATGAAAAGATGCTCAACATCACTCATTATCAGAGAAATGCAAATCAAAACCACTATGAGATACCATTACACGCCAGTCAGAATGGCTGCGATCCAAAAATCCACAAGCAATAAATGCTGGAGAGGGTGCGGAGAGAAGGGAACCCTCTTACACTGTTGGTGGGAATGCAAACTAGTACAGCCACTATGGAGAACAGTATGGAGATTCCTCAAAAAACTGGGAATAGAACTGTCTTATGACCCAGCAATCCCACTGCTGGGCATACACACTGAGAAAACCAGAATTGAAAGAGGCACGTGTACCCCAATGTTCATAGCAGCACTGTTTACAATAGCCAGGACGTGGAAGCAACCTAGATGTCCATCCACAGATGAATGGATAAGCAAGCTGTGGTACATATACACGATGGAGTATTACTCAGCCATTAAAAAGAATACATTTGAATCAGTTCTAATGAGGTGGATGGAACTGGAGCCTATTATACAGAGTGAAGTAAGCCAGAAAGAAAAACACAAATACAGTATACTAACGCATATATATGGAATTTAGAAAGATGGTAACAATCACCCTGCTTATGAGACAGCAAAAGAGACACTGATGTATAGAACAGACTTTTGGACTCTGGGACTGGGAGAGGGTGGGACGATTGGGGAGAATAGCATTGAAATATGTATAATATCATATCTGAAACGAGTCAGTCCAGGTACGATGCCCTATAACAGATGCCTGGGACTGGAGCACTGGGATGACCTGGAGGGATGGTGTGGGAAGGGGGGAGGGAGGAGGGTTCAGGATGGGGAACACGTGTATTCTGGTGGCGGATCCATCTCGATGTATAGTAAAAGTAATACAATATTGTAAAGTTAAGAAAAATTAAAAAAAAAAAAAAACAGGTAAGGGGATCAAACTAAAAAAAAAAAAAAAGAAAGTAACACAAACAAGTTAATACACTGAAATACATATAATGCAATAGGAAATGGAATTCAGTAGAACATACGACATAGCTATAGGAGGTAGAAACCACTCAGTGCCTGCCTGTAACTGTCACATGCCATGTTGACCCTGCATTCCCAGTTCTTGTCATTTTTTTAAGGAAGGATAAACATCAGATTTTTATGTAAAATCTCCTGAATTTTTAATGGCCAGGAACTAGTTTTAAAATATTTAAAGGAACCACCATACAATCCAGCAATTCCACCTCTGGAAATATATCTGAAGGAAATTAAATCATTATTTTGAAGAGATATTGGCACCTCCAGGTTCATTGGAGCCTGATTCACAAGAGTTGAGACATGGAAACAACTTATATCCTATAGTGTATGAGTGGATAAAGAAAATGTGTGTGTGTGTGTGTGTGTGTGTGTGTGTGTGTGTGTAATAGTCCCCTCTTATCTCCAGGGGTTATGTTTCAAGACCCTCAGTGGATGCCTGAAACTGCCCATAGCACTGAACCCTATATATACTATGTTTTTTTTCTATATATACATACACATGATAAAGTTTAACTTAAAAATTAGGTACAGCAAGAGATTAACAATAATAATAATAAAATAGAACAATATACTATAATAAAAGTTATATAAATGTGATCTTTCTTTCCCTTTCTCTCAAATATCATTTAATTTCTTATACATCTTAACTAAACACTTATCACTCACTGTGGCTGTAACTTCTGCAGTTTAAGAAACCAGCATAAATTTCTTTTTCACAGTTCCACCAATAGAAACTTCATTCTTATAATAGATCTTAGCAACCTCAGCATATAATTTTTTTTCTTTCCCTATTAAATTGAGAACTTTCAGCTTTTCACTCAAAGGAAGCACTTGATAGCTTCTCTGGCCTATCTGAGTTGCCAGCATCACTACTCTTGCATGGTGGGGCTATTATTAAGCAAAATAAGAGTTACTTGAACACAGTTACTTTGATACCAAGACAGTGGATCTGTAATTGAGATAACTAGGAGAAGGCAATGGCACCCCACTCCAGTACTCTTGCCTGGAAAATCCCATGGACGGAGGAGCCTGGAAGGCTGCAGTCCATGGGGTCGCTGAGGGTTAGGCATGACTGAATGACTTCACTTTCACTTTTCACTTTCATGCATTGGAGAAGGAAATGGCAACCCACTCCAGTCTTCTTGCCTGGAGAATCCCAAGGATGGCGGAGCCTGGTGGGCTGCCATCTATGGGGTCGCACAGAGTCGGACACGACTGAAGCCACTTAGCAGCAGCAGCAGCAGCAGCAGGAAATCCTGCAATTTGCAACAACATGGATGGAACTTGAGAGCATTATGCTAACTGAAGTAAGTCTTACAGAGAAAGACAAATGCTGTATGATCTCAACTGTATATGGAATTTATACAAAATTAACTCTTGGAAAGAGTAGATTTGGGGTAGCCACATGCTGAGGTTGGGGAAAATGGGAAAATAATTGTTCAAAGGGTACAAATTTCCAGTTATAAGATGAATAAGTTATGGAGATCTAATATAAAGTAGGTGACTATGGTTAACAATATTATACAGTACACTTGGAAGTTGCTAAGAGTAAATCTTAAATGTTCTCATCACAAAAAAAAGGTGAGGTGATGATTGTGTTAATAACCTTCTTGTGGTTATCATTTTACAATATATACAAATCTCAAATCATTATATTTTATACCTTTTTCATACAAATTAGTTGTCAATTATATCTCAACAAAGCTGAAAAAAATATTTAAAGGAAAGCCTTTTAACAAACGGTTCAGAAACAACTAGAGTTTTCCATTTGTAGGCAAAAATATGAATCTAGATACAGACTTTATGCCTTTCACAAAAACTGATTGTTCAAAATGAAGTAATTCAAAATGGACCATGAAACATAGAACTATAAAGCCCCTATAAGATAACATGTGCTTCCCTGGTGGCTCAGACGGTAAAGAATCTGCCTGCAGTGCAGGAGACCAGGTTCAATCCCTGGGTCAGGAAGATCCCCTGGAGAATGAAATGGCAACCAACTCCAGTATTCTTGCGTGGAGAATTCCATGGACAGAGGAGCCCAGTGGGCTACAATCAATGGAGTTGCAAAGAGTTAGACATGACTGAGTGACTAATACTTTCACTTTCAAGATAACAAAGGAGAAAACCTACTGACCTTGGGTATGGCTTTTTAGATACAACAGAAAGGTATTATACAAAAAAGAAATAATTGAGGGCTTTTTGTTGGCTCAGTGGTAAAGAATCCACCTGCCAGTACAGGAGATATGGGTTCAATCCGTAATCCAGGAAGGTCCTACATGCTGCAGAGCAACTTAACCCCGTGCATCCCAACTGTTGAGCCTGTGCTCTAGAGCCTGGGAGCCGCAACTACTGAGCTCACATGCTGCAACTCTTGAAGCCATGCACCCAGAGCCCGTTCTCCACAACAGGGGAAGTTTCCCAATGAGAAGCTCACTCACCAGAACTAAAAAGTCGCCCCAGCATGCCACGATTAGAGAAAAGCCGGTGCAGCAGTGAAGACCCAGCACAGCCAAAAACAGTTTCTAAAAGGAATAATTGGTAAGTTTGGCTTCATTAAAATTAAAAACTTGTTTTATGAAAGAAAATACCAAGAGAATCAGTCAGGTCAGATCAGATCAGATCAGATCAGTCGCTCAGTCGTGTCCGACTCTCTGCGACCCCATGAACTGCAGCACACCAGGCCTCCCTGTCCATCACCGACTCCCAAAGGTCACTCAGACTCACATCCATCGAGTCAGTGATGCCATCCAGCTATCTCATACTCTGTCGTCCCCTTCTCCTCTTGCCCCCAATCCCTCCCAGGATCAGAGTCTTCTCCAATGAGTCAACTCTTCGCATGAGGTGGCCAAAGTACTGGAGTTTCAGCTTTATCATCATTCCTTCCAAAGAAATCCCAGGGCTGATCTCCTTCAGAATGGACCGGTTGGATCTCCTTGCAGTCCAAGGCACTCTCAAGAGTCTTCTCCAACACCACAGTTCAAAAGCATCAATTCTTCGGCACTCAGCCTTCTTCACAGTCCAGCTCTCACATCCATACATGACCACAGGAAAGACCATAGCCTTGACTAGGCGAACCTTTGTTGGCAAAGTAATGTCTCTGCTTTTGAATATGCTATCTAGGTTGGTCATAACTTTCCTTCCAAGGAGTAAGCGTCTTTTAATTTCATGGCTGCAGTCACCATCTGCAGTGATTTTGGAGCCCAGAAAAATAAAGTCTGACACTGTTTCCACTGTTTCCCCATCTATTTCCCATGAAGTGATGGGACCAGATGCCATGATCTTCGTTTTCTGAATGTTGAGCTTTAAGCCAACTTTTTCACTCTCCACTTTCACTTTCATCAAGAGGCTTTTGAGTTCCTCTTCACTTTCTGCCATAAGGGTGGTGTCTGCATATCGGAGGTTATTGATATTTCTCCCAGCAATCTTGATTCCAACTTGTGTTTCTTCCAGTCCAGCGTTTCTCATGATGTACTCTGCATAGAAGTTAAATAAACAGGGTGACAATATACAGCCTTGACGTACTCCTTTTCCTATTTGGAACCAGTCTATTGTTCCATGTCCAGTTCTAACTGTTGCTTCCTGATCTGCATACAAATTTCTCAAGACTAGGGATCTCTTCAAGAAAATCAGAGATACCAAAGGAACATTTCATGCAAAGATGGGCTCGATAAAGGACAGAAATGGTATGGACCTAACAGAAGCCGAAGATATTAAGAAGAGGTGGCAAGAATACACAGAAGAATTGTACAAAAAAGATCTTCACGACCCAGATAATCATGATGATGTGATCACTGACCTAGAGCCAGACATCCTGGAATGTGAAGTCAAGTGGGCCTTAGAAAGCATCACTACGAACAAAGCTAGTGGAGGTGATGGAATTCCAGTTGAGCTATTCCAAATAAAAGTGCTGCACTCAGTATGCCAGCACATTTGGAAAACTCAGCAGTGGCCACAGGATTGGAAAAGGTCAGTTTTCATCCCAATCCCAAAGAAAGGCAATGCCAAAGAATGCTCAAACTACCGCACAATTGCACTCATCTCACACGCTAGTAAAGTAATGCTCAAAATTCTCCAAGCCAGGCTTCAGCAATATGTGAACCGTGAACTTCCTGATGTTCAAGTTGGTTTTAGAAAAGGCAGAGGAACCAGAGATCAAATTGCCAACATCCGCTGGATCATGGAAAAAGCAAGAGAGTTCCAGAAAAACATCTATTTCTGCTTTATTGACCATGCCAAAGCCTTTGACTGTGTAGATCACAATAAACTGTGGAAAATTCTGAAAGACATGGGAATACCAGACCACCCGATCTGCCTCTTGAGAGAATCAGTCACTAAGCCACAAATTGAAAGTATGTTCAAAAGACATATCTGATAAGAGTATTTTCCAAAATGAAATTAAGAACCCAATTAAAAAATGAGCAAAGGACCTGAACAGATACTTCACTGAAGAAGATATAGATCAAAAATAGGCATAAAAGAAGATGTTCAATGTTAGGGAACTGCAAATTAAAATAACGACATACCACTGCACACTTACTCTGTGTGTGTGTTCAGTCACTAAGTCATGTCTGACTCCTTGCAACCCCATGTACTGCAGCACGCCATGCTTCCCTGTCCTCACTATCTCCTGGAGATATTATTAGAATGGCCATAATGCAAAAAACTGACAATACCAAATGCTGATGAGGATGTAGAGCAACAAAATTGTCATTCATTGCTGGTGCGAATACAAAATGGTACAGCCATTTTGAAAGACAGCTTGCAGTGTCTTACGACACAGTCCAACAGTTGTGCCCTTGATATTTATCCAAATGATTTGAGAATATATATCCACACAAAAACCTACACAAAATGTTTATGGAAATTTATAGAAGCTTTCTTAATAATTGCCAAAACTTGGAAGCGACCAAAATGTTGTTCAGTAGGTGAATAGTGTGATAGCTACGTGCCCGATAACAGATGCTGGGACGGAGCACGGGATGAGGAGGGGGGGGGGGGGGGGGGGGGGGGGGGGGAGGGGAGGGTTGTGGCGGATCCATCTCGATGTATAATAAAAGTAATACAATATTGTAAAAATAAAATTAAAAAAAAAAAAAAAAATAAAAAAAAAAAAAAAAGAAATGAGCTCTCGAGTCATGAAAAGACATGGAGAAAACTTAAATGCATATTACTAAGTGAAAGAAGTAGTCTGAAAGCCTACATACTGTATGATTCCAACCATATGACATTCTGGAAGAGGCAAAACTGGAGACAGTAAAAAGGATTAACATTTGCCCTGGGTTATAGAGGTTGAGTGGCAGGGCAGGGTGAGGGTGACAAGAGGAAGAGCTCAGAGGATTTTTAGTGTGGTGGAACTGTTCTGTATGAAACAATAAAGATGGATATATGTCATAACACAATTTCAAAATGTATAGAATGCACAATGCTGAGACTGAACAGTAATGTAAACTATAGACTTTAGATATTGATATATCAGTGTAGATTCATAAGTTGCAACAAATGTACCACTGTGATGCAAGATATTGATAGTTGTAAAGGTTTGGGGAGGCAAAACAGAGGGTACATGAGATCTCTCTTTAGTTTCCACTCAGTTTTGTGGTGACCAAAACTGCTCTAAAAGATAAAGTTTATTAGTTAAAAAAAATTTTTTTAAAGAAATGGTATTGGTAAATCAAAGTATGTCTTTGGGCTGCCAGATCACAACATCTATGATAGAATATGAACTTGAAGTTTTAGAGTAAAAAGTTCATTAGAGATTATCTGACTGAAGCCAATAGTTTTATAAATGAGAACATTTAGGCTCAAAAAGTAAATGATTTGACCACAAGGAAAGAACTAGTGTTGACAGAACCTGTTCAAGTACCAGACCACTAAACCCTTATACCAATTGACTTTCTTGATAAACTTTACATGTGGTAGTCCTTAAATCTTAGCTTTAAGAGAGATTATCTTTCTCTGTAATAATATTAATAATATTGACAGTATTTTATATTTATATTAAAATCTTAAGAAGCATATCTTACTTCCATCAGTACAATACAGAATATCCCTCCAACAAAACACCCTCAAACAAAGATCAATAGAGATAAATAAATGGTTTAACTTAAAAATACATTTCTCTGCTGGTCCAGTGGATAGAACTCAGTGTTCTCAATGCCAGGAACCCTGGTTCAATCTCTGGTTGGGGAATTAAAAAAAAAAAAAAAATGGTGTCTCTCCTTAAAAATACATTGGCCATGGACAGAACAGAAGCAGACAATAAGAGAACTGTCTCTTGAATCCAGAGCTCAGGTTTGTTAAGAAGCAGGGATACCCAGAGTCTTCTGGAGTCATGGTGGTGAATTATGGTGCTATGTACAATTGGGCCCTCTGCAAGGAGTAGATGGCTTCTCTGGCCAAGGATGCAGCCTCCAACAAACTGCAACCCTCATCCAGGACCCACTGCCTTGAGTTGTGGTAAGAGCAAAGAGCACATGGGTCAAGTCATTTTCAGACTAAATCTGTAACTTTCTTTGACATCACCATAGGATGACATGAGAACCTCAAACCACCAGTTTCTGAGCCACACATGCAGGGAGGAGTCTCAGAGGTGTTAAATATTTGCCAAGCATCCAGTACCAGAGTCAATTTCAAACCCAGGCAGTCTGACTCCTGAGCTTGTGCTCTTAACCTATCTCAGTTATAGGTTATTAGGGACTATCTCACAGCCTCACCAGTGAAACAATGACCTAATCTACAGAGCCTAGCAACTTGATTAACTGTTGTTTTGCACAGAGGCAACTACTTTATTTTGCTATCTACATTGTAATTTTGATAACACCCTGAGAATAGGAGTCATAGAGTAGGAATTGACAAGCAGTTTTCCAGAGAAATATTATAATTTTACACTCCAAATCACATTTTTCAGTTCCTTCCCATCTTTAACCAACTGCCTCTAGCAGGGGCAGAATGATAACCTCATTGTAGTTTAATTTGCATTTCCCTTATGAATAATGATACTGAGCAGTGTTTCATGTACTTATTAGCTAATCATATATCTTCTTTTGTGAAGTTTCTATTTAATCTTTTTCCCATTTTAATTGAGTTGATTGTCTTCTTAATATTAATTCCTTTATATATACTGAACTCCAGTGCTTTGCCTGATATATTGCAAGTATTGCTGCTCAGCCTATGCTTATCTTTCATTTTTCTTTATGGTGTCTTTTAAAAAGCAGAGTTTTAAATTTTTGTTAAGTTCTATTTATCCATTTTCTTCCAGAATACTTGTAGCGTTAGCCATTGTTTGAGTCTATGATTTATCTCAAAATAATGTTAGTGAATGATACAAGGTAATGATCAAGGTTATTTTTCATGCATTTATCTAGTTGTTCCAGAACCAGTTGTTGAAAAAAATTTCCTTTCTTCACTAACATTCTTAATACGTTTGTTAAAAATCTATTGACCATAAAAAGTGAGTCTGTTTCTGAATTCTATTCTGTTCCATTGATTTTTTTGTCTTTGTACTAATATCACTGTGTTCATTACTGTAGCTATATAGTAAGTCTCAAAATCAAATAGTGTAAGTCCTCCAACCTTGTTTTTTATTTTCAATATTGTTTTGTTTGAAATATAGATTCTTATATTTCAAAATAAATTTTAGAAGCATCTTGTTGGTATCCACCCTCCCCTTAAAAAAAAAAAAAAAAAAGAGCCCATTGTTATTTTAAGTGAGGTTGCACTGAATCTCTAGATCAATTTCAGAGAATTTACATCTTAACCATCCATAAAAATGGTATAATCTTCCATTTATTTAAGTTTCTTGAAATTTCTTCTAGAAATATTTTAGTCTACCATGTAGAAGTTGTGCACACTTTTATTAAATTTATTCATAAGTATGACATGGTTTTGATACTATTATAAAGCATACTATTTTAAAGTTCCACTTTCCAAATGTTTGTTGCTTGTATATGGAAACACCAATATTTCTACTGCTCCAGATTTACCATATAAAACATTTTAAATATTTAAAAAGCAAATCAATAAGTTTAACTATGAGAAATGTATATCAAACGTAGTTTACTTATTCATAAAATTGATTTTTCAGAATTTACTTCCCAGTAATTACTTCATCTATTGATAGTCTTTTCATCCAAGCTAAAACTATTAAGGGGGATGTAACAGGTGACACCAGAAATAAAAACTCAAAGTATTTAACTAAATGTTTCAGTTTCTATGTTCTCTGCCCTAGGCTTATCAACCAAGCTTTAATCTAGTAAATTTTAATTTAATCTTTTAATCTAGTAGTTAATCCATGTTTAAATTCATGTTAGAAGTTAAAAAAGTATTTTAAGCTAGTTTATAAAATATATTTGTAAGACATAAAAGTTGATCAATTAATCTAGTTTCTATAATAGAAAATTTACATATCACCTCTTCAGCATCTTTCTAATTTTATAACTATTTCCTGTTCCTTCTCAAATCTCTAAAGTCCCTACATATTCCCATATTTTTTTTCCTTTACTTCCTAATATCCTTATTATTCTTTACCTCTGAAGTGACTTAGCAGCAGCAGCAGCATACACTGATTTTCTTACTTCTATCTTAAAGGTAACTAGATTTTACTTATTGAATGAACATTCATGAAAGGGGCTTCCTCCAACCCCTACCATCTTTTTCTCTTGGCTAAACTCCTTGAATGTCTTTATCAGGCCCTCACTAAACAGACTCTCGTATCAGCCCATGCCTGGAACTTAGAAGGGGTTCACTTTATTCCATACATGTGAAATAAGTCTGAGTTCTATTCTAAACTTTCCCTAAATTCCCTAACTTCTCCATAATTAATTTCAATAATTGTTTTCCAATCTTAACACCTGTTGAACATTTTTGGTACGTTTGTTACCATTGGTCTCTCTCTCCTTGACATGGTCATCTGGTGTTAGCTTTAATTGCTTCTGTTCATGTTATGTATCCACCCTGTTCTATTCCTTATATTCCTCACTTTTATTGATCTTCTAGTTATTTTCCTTTACCTTCATTTCTCAAGAATTCATACAATTTCCAGTTTAAATTAATTTTATGGTCAGACCTTCTACTATCTTTCAGAGTACCTGTGTTAATGCAAAAAAGACAGATTTTCTAGGAATCAGATCAGATCAGTCGCTCAGTCGTATCCGACTCTTTGCGACCCCATGAACCGCAGCACGCCAGGCCTCCCTGTCCATCACCAGCTCCCGGAGGTCACCCAGACTCGCATCCATCGAGTCAGTGATGCCATCCAGCCATCTCATCCTCTGTCGTCCCCTTCTCCTCCTGCCCTCAACCCCTCCCAGCATCAGAGTCTTCTCCAATGAGTCAACTCTTCGCATGAGGTGCCCAAAATACTGGAGTTTCAGCTTTAGCATCATTCCTTCTAAAGAAATTCCAGGATTGATCTCCTTCAGAATGGACTGGTTGGATCTTCTTGCAGTCCAAGGGACTCTCAAGAGTCTTCTCCAACACCACAGTTCAAAAGCATCAATTCTTCGGCGCTCAGCCTTCTTCACAGTCCAGCTCTCACATCCATACATGACCACAGGAAAGACCATAGCCTTGACTAGGCGAACCTTTGTTGGTAAAGTAATGTCTCTGCTTTTGAATATGCTATCTAGGTTGGTCATAACTTTCCTTCCAAGGAGCAAGCGTCTTTTGATTTCATGGCTGCAGTCACCATCTGCAGTGATTTTGGAGCCCAGAAAAATAAAGTCTGACACTGTTTCCACTGTTTCCCCATCTATTTCCCATGCAGTGATGGGACCAGATGCCATGATCTTCGTTTTCTGAATGTTGAGCTTTAAGCCAACCTTTTCACTCTCCACTTTCACTTTCATCAAGAGGCTTTTTAGCCCCTCTTCACTTTCTGCCATAAGAGTGGTGTCATCTGCATATCTGAGGTTATTGATATTTCTCCCGGCAATCTTGATTCCAACTTGTGTTTCTTCCAGTCCAGTCCTGTTCTATAAGTGTCTGGATTGTGCATACAAGCCACTTTTGTTCAAATTTGAAAGATTTTTACCTTCCTTAGACTGAGTCAGGTGTGTAAACTGTGTACAGAAGTCCTTTGAATGGCTCCCAATTCTACATTTCTAGCTAGGATACCAAGCCTGGATTACCTATAAAGGGTTCTTATGAATACTCTAAGGCTATATGGAATTTGACATATCAAGTCAAAATTTTTCCATTCTATCAAATGTATTTTTCTTTCTAATTCTGAGATTGTAGTAATTTATCAATGACCAAGCTGTTCTGACACATACTTAACTTTCTAATTTGTAGTTTCAAAGACCACCACACTAAGACAAGACCCTACAATCTGATGATTTCACTATTCCAGTGGTCTATAGTTATAGGTTTTTATTTTTAAATGACTACTTTATGACTTTTCATTGCTCTCAACATAAGATTGACTGAAAGTCTACAAAACTTTGTGTAATCTGGCACTCACCTCCCTTCCCAAATCTTCATATAATCAGTGTCCCTGATATCTCATAAATCTGCATCATCCCTTGACAGTTATCATTATTATAATCAAATAGATATTTATAAAATGATATCAGTATTATTTTAAAAATTGAAAGGGTCTGATTAAATATAGCTTCCAGACTTACATTCATATAAAAATATAAGGATTGTACCAACTTATTCAATCTTTATGCCCAGAACCTTGTGTAGCACCTTGCACACAATAGGCAACATGAACTTTAGTGAGAGAATAATGTACATATCATAACAGTATCATTTTAAAAATTGAAAGAGCCTGGTTAAATATAGCCTATATCTAAAAAGCCAAGAATAATGAAGTGCAAACTCTGCCGTATAAACAGAAGATGAAGTAACCATTAATCATTCCCACAATTTTCAGAGGTCTTAATTCCTCCAAGAACAACATCAGTCATTGCTACTGGCCCAGACTTCATATTTCAGTATCTCACAAGGGAAAAAGTCCCTAGCACTTACCATTTGACATTAGCATTTAACTAATCCATCTAGCTTTATTAATGAGAGCTAGCACTGACACAAACAGCTGGAAGAAAGAAAAGAGCTGTTTAAAAGTAAAACATAATTTTTGTTCCTCTGATATTTTAAAGGAGGGCATGGCAGAAAAGCAAATGGAAATACACATGAACAAAATACACAGTAGTTTAACTGTGCATACTTATGGAAAAGGAAATGGGTGGTCATTTATTTATTACTTGTTAAGTCTGTGAAACATGAATGCCAAAGTTAAAACTCCCCTAGCCTAGTCCACTCAGGCCTCCACCAAGTCGTTTTCTCTTCCTTCTTTGGCCTATAGAACTCCTTATATACAACTTTACTACTTACTGAATAACCATATACTAATGTCTCTGTGCCTAAGCTTATTCATTTGTAAAAGTGGGGGTAATACTGATCCTTATCTGGTTGCACCTAAGATATTTAATCATAGTGCTTATTACATAACAATTAATCCATGCCTGCTAACTCATTATTAGTAGTAGAGAATATTTATGGATGGAGATTTGATCAATTTCCTTGGCATCAAATTCCAGTGTCAATCAGCAGTTCTAGCAGTTCTTTCTCCAATTAACCTAAATATTTTTATCTACAATCTAAACTCATCGGAACCATTCCTAAAGACATTATTTAGACCCACTCACACCAGTCATTGCCCTTTGTTAAGAAGGTCTTTGTTCAGTAGGCTATCCAATTACCTAGCCTTTTACCCTGGCCCATATAATTTTTAAGCTCCCTACTTTTGCAACCCTCTATGAAACTCCAGTATTTTGGCCACCTCATGCGAAGAGTTGACTCATTGGAGAAGACTCTGATGCTGGGAGGGATTGGGGGCAGGAGGAGAAGGGGACGACAGAGGATGAGATGCCTGGATGGCATCACCGACTCGATGGATGTGAGTCTGAGTGACCTCCGGGAGTTGGTGATGGACAGGGAGGCCTGGCATTCTGCAGTTCATGGGGTCGCAAAGAGTCGGACACGACTGAGCGACTGATCTGATCTGATCTGATATGCTACTCATCCTTCAAATATGGATGGCCAACCTAAGCATGTCACCAGAAAAACAAATATTTCTTCCCTTATACTGCTTTCCCATAAAATGCAATTGATCTACCTCCCAAATCACTGTGGGATGTAAATTCTATATTTACATCTTTTATCATAGTTATTTTCATATTTCCTTCTTTGACCATTTTTTTCCTAACAACATAGACTAACTGGCTGTTTTGTAACAGAATTAAGGAATTTTTCCATCTGTAAAGAGACTTAGAAGCACATTCTAGCACATCCAGAAGGAGAATATCCAAGAGGAAACAATATCTGTCTTTCCTCCTGACAAAAGCATACCACCCATCCATACGAACATGGCAGACTTATTACCCCAGGCCTATCAAGATGACATGTCAACTTAAACTGGCTTCTTCCATGGCAATTACTCATCTGCTCCCACTCCATAGCACATGACATTCCAAATGAAGAACATGAAAAGATTCTAGTATTGAAGAGACATATGGCAATACCAAGAACCCCCTAGAAATACCAAGAACTTTACTAGGATATGGTTCAGTAGGAATGTTATTGGACAGCAGTTCCTCAGAACTTACTCTCTGCCCACAAAAATTGAAATTCAAGTTTTCTAGACATAAATCCAAGATGGAGGCTTGGGGAAAATTAGAAATCCGTTCTTGTCTAGAGCTCTTTAAACAGAACACGCCTACCCAGATAATATGGCGATAATGACTCTAATGTCTAGGTGGAATTGACTAGACCCTTGTTTGCTCTTTTATTCTCTAACTTTCCAATTCTGATCCTCCTTGAATTCTTGTTTAGGCTCCTCATTTTAGAAGCCTTATACTGGAAATCCATTTCAGACACATTCTTTTAGCCAGATCCTCAATAATATTTTATGCTTCTGACCTAGTTTTTTTCCCAGGATTTAAATGCTAAGGATGACAAGGACTGTTTCTGTTTTTCTCTCCAAGTTTTGCAGGCCCCAGTAGGAATCAAACAGACCCCAGTTATAACCTTAAATTCAATGTATAGGGATGAAGCTTTACTCCTGTAGATGGAATAGTATAAACAACTATGTAAAAGTCATTATGCATGACATCAATGTAAGTATTAAATGAAAACAGTTAAGACATATATTTTCCTACGTTCTTATATTAATCTTTGAAAGAGACTAATTATTGTTACCACCTATCAACCAACTCTCTTCAAATTCAACAGAGCTACATTCTTACATGAAAGTGAAAGTGTTTGCCATTCAATTGTGTCCACCTCTTTGTGACCCCATGGACGATAGGCCACCAGGCTCCTCTGTCCATGTAATTCTCCAGCATGAATATTGGAGTGGGTAGCCATTCTCTTCTACAGGGGATCTTCCCAAACCAGGAATCGAACTTGGGTCTCCCACTTTGCAGGCAGAGTCTTTACTGTCTGAGCCACCAGGGAAGCCCCCAAATTCTTATATAATTGTAATTTAAAACCAAATATATACTTTTTAAAATGTTTTCTTCTGGATTTCCAGATCTATTTATAGCCCTCTTTTAATTTGCATAACATGTATATAATTTAGAGTCAGTTTTACAGGGCTTCTATGGGGAAAAACTCTCTCCACCCCATTTCTTGCCCCACCTAAGCAGCCAATTACAACTTTCTTTGATGATTCTTATGCTAGATATAAAACATGTTCTTTGTTTTTCAATTTTAGGCATTTTCTATTAATCTAAAAATAATCAATAATTGTACCATTGTAAATAAAGTTTTACCTAACATAGTAATTAACACATAAGTTTTCATTTAGAAATTGTTCACAATTGTTTCCATTGTATAATTGAGCCATATGTTATAATTTGGTATTTTCTCTCCTGTTGAATATTTAAGTTATTTCCAACTTAAAGGAGAGATAGACCTATGTAAAGTAGAAATTAAAATATAAACTTGATTTAGGAAGTCAGGAAGCAAGATGACATTTTCTCACAGAAGGATTTTCAAATGTGGAGTGAGAATTCTTTTGGAATTCTTGACAGATGGATACTTGCTTGAAGGGCTTCAGAGAACTGGAAGATTTACTAATATGTCCTTAAGACCTAACAGCCAGAGTGCCAGCTGGTTGCAAAATGTGACTCTTGATGTCTCTCTGAAAAACAAAATAAAAAATAACTAAAAAAGATAACCTGTTGTCAAGCAATACTTTAAATATGATCCAAATCAAAATACTTATGGAATTTAAGGTTATCTTTTTCAGTAGGAACACTGTAGAAGGTGGTGAGTCATTTCAAACAGGGAAATTCCTCCTCATTTAGAGCAGAAAGAAAACCATCCTAACATTGCCAGACAGCTGTCCTGTCTTGACAGCCAGAGTATGGATGGTCCACAGGGAGAAGAGATGAGTGATGATGAATATGACAAGCACTGACATCACCACAAGTCTTGTTAAAGGTCAGAAAAGCCAGCCAAGAAGCCATGGCTTAAACAGCCATCAGATGGCAGGTTTCAAGTCTAGTCATTTTAATTATGTGGATATTTTACATCTCAAATTTTTAAGCAATAGTCATAAGTCTTGTCACACAATTGATAACAGGAATTATTTTTCAACTTACTAACTAAAAATTAAAATACACAGTGCTGTGTTTAATGGCATTAAACAAAGACTGTGGAAACAGTTTCACCAAAGTAAATACATGAACCATTTTAAGCCTCTACACCTTTGCATATTCCATTTTGTCTACATAAAGTCCTCCTCCTCTCCCTATACCTCTTTACCTTGTTGGCCAGTGAAGCACTTACCATTCAAGACCCAGGCTCCACTAGTCTCCTCTCCATAGATGGCTAGAAGCTAGTTCTCCTCTGTGCAGATGACAAAAGCTGTTCTACACCTACCTCAGGATAGGCTGCCCCATCACTTACTTGTATTTCCATTCCTTAGATGTCCTTGCTCATCCTTGTCTCAAGATTGCTGTCCTCGTCCCAATAATCTCCTCCCTCATCCCTATGTATTTCTGAGAGCCTTTCACCTCGAAGTTGAAGAAGACATACCACAGAGAGCTGTTACGGAAGGCTCAGTAGGATGTTCCTATTGTCCACTAAGGGTGCCCCACATTTACTGCAGGGACTATTCAGAGGTATCAGTTCGAAACTGTGTCCTAATGCCAACCAAAACTCCAGATACAGCTCAAGACATTTTAAAAGGATGGACTAAGAGAGAGAACCTGCCTTTCTGAGTTATTCAGTGTTTTGTTTTTGTTTTGTTTGTTTTTTATCATCCAAACTGGGAATATCTCTACTTATTTAAGCCAATTATTACACAGCGTGCCCCTTCTAGGATACAGGGAAAATGCAACACTCAAGACATGTACATTAAAAAATTATTTAGGATTAGAAAAAAAAATAACAAATAGAGAGTTTTCTCTAGCACTGAATTTAAAAATTAGATTCTCCTACCACCCATTTTTTCTCTTTTGCAAACTGACTCACAATTTTTAAATAAATACACAAGAGTATCCTTTATAGCCTTACTTGTAAAAGCAAATATAAAGAAATCAGCATAAAAGGAATATATTCCCAACACCTCAGCCCCACTCTTCCACAGTGATATAAATGCAGGAGACTCCTTCCCCTTCAAAGGAAGACTTCAGAAGCATCACTGATGATATAACTACAAATATAAATGTACAATTTTGTTTTCTTAATTTTGGTTCTCCTAAAAAAAAAAAATCTTGAAACAAGAATTCAAACACAAAAATTGTTTACTTGAGAGGTACAGAATGTATTGGAAAGGAAGAAGGGAGATAAGAAAGGAAAGAGAGGCAATTGGAGGTTAATCTTTTCAAGAAAGTCAGTGTAAAGTTCTCAGTCAGAATTTTCCCTGAGGAGCCAGGGAGCTGGGGTATTTATACACCAACTCCAGTTAGTAATTTGTTGAAAGCTTCCTAGGGTCGGGGTTGTGGTAATATCTCAACATTCTGTCTTGGGTGATACAAGGATGGCAAAGTGGATTCAGTAGAAAGAGATAAGGCCCTCACTTGCCTGGTTGACTAGAGTTTTATTAAGGGTGTTACCCTATAATGGAACAGGAGTCCAACTCTCCACTATTCCGTCAGTGCTTCAGCTGCACCAAATAAGTACTTCTAATGTCTAATACTGGGCTTCCCTCATAGCTCAGTTGGTAAAGAATCTGCCTGCAATGCAGGAGATCCCAGTTTGATTCCTGGGTTGGGAAGATCCCCTGGAGAAGGGATAAGCTACCCACTCCAGTATTCTTGGGCTTCCCTTGTGGCTCAGCTGGTAAAGAATCTGCCCGCAATTTGGGAGACCTGGGTTTGATCCCGGGGGACGGAGAAAGGAGGTGGGAGACCTGGGTTTGATCCCTGGGTTGGAAAGATCCCCTGGAGAAGGGAGGGCTACTCACTCCAGTATTCTGGCCTGGAGAATTCCATGGACTGTACAGTCCATGGGGTTGCAAAGAGTCAAACATGACTGAGTGACTTTCACTTTTCAATGTCTGATATTACTTTTTTTATATTAAAACTTTTAATATTCATTGTCTTTTTAAATTTCATTTAACCTCCTTCTGCGTATAACACTTCAGAAAGGAAACTGAATCATGTATTCATGAGTTTTTGGAGGAGACACACAGCTAGCAGATGTTTGACTAATTATCTAAAACTCCTAACTTTCAAGTCAGTTCTCTTTACACCTGTGAACCCCTGGGTCCTTCCTTGACATTCAATTTTAAATCAATATAAACATTGATCATTTTCAAATGCCAATATCAATATACTGCTCTTGCTTTGAATATGATGATATTGATTTTCTTGTCAAACTGATGTTCATTTGATGATAGCCTTACTGAAATAATACACCTATACAATCTCATACATATGAGGATGAATCTGAAATCAATATGCTTAGATGATCTGTGTTCTAAGTCTCTTTGAAATATGAGTACCAAAAAGATCCCACTACATTCTCAGTGTGAGTTGAGAGACCTCTCTGGCAATATAAACAGTGATAAGCTCTTTTTACTCCCTATGTTTTCAGATAACCCTATGGTGGAAAGAAATATTGTGAAACAGAGAAACACTATCTGTATTAAGGCCTGCACAACAGGAGTGAGTCCATTAGATGGGCTTTCTTCCAATCAGGCATATTTCTATATTCCTGAAAGGGCATATTTGTGAATGTATAAAATGGGAGGAAGTCTAAAACATGACCCTGTTATAATCAATGAAATTTTTCCTTATGAGTAGTAGCTTTCCCTTTCAAAGGAGCAGCACAGAGGTTTATGCTGCTCAATATCAGAAAAACAAACAATCCAATAAAAAAATAGGCAGAAGACCTAAACAGAAACTTCTCCAAAGAAGACATACCTATTGCCAAAAAGCACATGAAAAATGTTCAATATCATTTATTATCAGAGCAATGAAAATCAAAACTACAATGAGGTATCACCTCATTCACACCAGTCAAACGGCCATCATCAAAAATTCTACAACCAATAAATGCTGGAGAGGATGTGGGGAAAAGGGAACCCTTTTACACAGTTGGTGGGAATGTAAATTGATACAGCCATTATGGAGAATAGTGTTGAAGTGTTTTTTAAAAATTATGAATAAAACTACCATATGACACGAACAATACCGCTACTGGACATATACCCTGAAAAAACCATAGTTCAAAAAGACACATGTACCCCAACAGTCAATGTAGCACTATTTACAATAGCTAGGACATAGAAGCAACAAGATGTCCATCGACAGATGAATGGATAAAGAAATTGTGGTACATATATACAATGCAATATTACTCAGCCATAAAAAGGAATGAATTTGAGTCAACTCTAATGAGATGGATGAATCTAGAGTCTG
Source organism: Tragelaphus eurycerus (assembly GCA_935064755.1). Classification (NCBI taxonomy): domain Eukaryota; kingdom Metazoa; phylum Chordata; class Mammalia; order Artiodactyla; family Bovidae; genus Tragelaphus; species Tragelaphus eurycerus. The sequence continues at coordinate 11,491,421 of CAKXYN010000006.1, forward strand.
TTATACAGAGTTAAAACAGAAAGATAAAAACAAATATCATATAATAACATATATATGGAATCTAGAAAATGTTACTGATGCACCTATTTGCAGGGCAGGAATAGAGAGGCAGACACAGAGAAGAGACTGTTGGATGCAGTGGGGGAAGGAGTGGGTGGGACAAATTGAGAGAGTAGCTTTGAAACATATACATTACTGTACGTAAAATAGATAGGTAGTGAGAAGTTGTTGTATAAAACAAGGAGGTCAACCTGGTACTCTGTAACAACCTAGAGGGGTAGGATGTGGCAGGAGGAAAGGAAGGAGGTTTAAGAGGGAGGGGACATATGTATACTTATAGCTGATTAGTGTTGTATGTATGGCAGAAACCAACACAATATTGCAAAATAATTATCCTTCAATTAAAAATAAAAATAAAAAAAAATACTTCAATTGATATTTTCTCCCTCTAGTATTTTGATTTTTATTTTTGACTTTCAGGAGTTTTTCCATCTTAGAGGTATCAAGAGCTTACATTGATTTCTACTTGCAACGTTTGATTTCTCTTTGTATTCCATTGAGACCAATATAATGATGACTGATAGTTGTTTAGTAACAATGGGACACAGGAGAATAATTCATGAATGGCTATGTGTTTTCAAGAGTTTCAGTCATGTATCTGAAAGAAAGTCAACAAACACCACAGAGAGCTATGAGGCTTATATATTAATGCATACAGATTCCACCTAATACCTAGAAAAGAAACAAAATAATTACTAAGAAGATCATCATTATTTATGTATAAGATTTTCTTAAAATATTAGAATACAATTTGAACATCTATGTATGAGTGGGGAAAATGTCTGTCTATTCCTCAAAACTGGAGCTGTTTTTGCGGTTTTAATTCAAAATAATCTCCTAACCAAGCCTGCATAGACAATGGCAAGCTCACTATTATGGCTACAGAACATAAGTTTTCTGCTAACAAAATGGTGAATCATTCATCTAACAAATATTGTTGTGAGGCAAAGGGATACAAAAGTTAAAATTTCATAGTCTTTGACCTCTTGGAGATTGCAAAGGTAGGAGGCAGATCACTAAACAGGAAACTGTAATGCAAAATAAATACAAATTAAGTTGTAGGGGAATATGTAGGAAGGACAGCCAACCCAGTCTTTGGTATTCAAGGAAGGCTAGCAATTGGCTTTGTGAAACATGGAGGAGCTAAAAATATATTCCAGGCAAGGACATTGTTGCAGAGGCAAAGGAAAGTACAGCACCTTTGGGGAACTGAAGCTAGTTCTGATGGGCTACACAGTGATGAGCAAGGACTAAGTCTGGTAACCAATGGGGCTGAAAAGGCAAGGGGCTTACAAAGCAGGTTAAAGAGTTGGAAACCTGTCCAAATATGATTCATTAAGGGGACTTTCAGAACAAAGTGTCTATTATCTTTTGTACATTTGCACAATTGCTCTGGCTGGCACCATGGAGACTACTCTTGGGAAATGTAAAACGTAGGCAAGGAAACACATAAGGATGCTCTAGCAATCATTCAGACAAAAGACAATGATGGCCTGAACTATAGTAGGCTATGGTTTTTCCACTTGTCATGTATGAATGTGAGAGTTGGACTGTGAAGAAAGCTGAGCACCGAAGAATTGATGTTTTTGAACTGTGGTGTTGGAGAAGACTCTTGCGAGTCCCTTGGACTGCAAGGAGATCCAACCAGTCCATTCTGAAGGAGATCAGCCCTGGGATTTCTTTGGAAGGAATGATGCTAAAGCTGAAGCTCCAGTATTTTGGCCACCTCATGCGAAGAGTTGACTCATTGGAAAAGACTCTGATGCTGGGAGGGATTGGGGGCAGGAGGAGAAGGGGACGACAGAGGATGAGATGGCTGGATGGCATCACCGACTTGATGGACGTGAGTCTGAGTGAACTCTGGGAGCTGGTGATGGACAGGGAGGCCTGGCGTGCTGCGATTCATGGGGTCGCAAAGAGTTGGACAGGACTGAGCAACTGCACTGAACTGAACTGAGAGTAGTAGTGGTAAGTGTAGTGAAAACTAGATCGATTTGAAAGATATTTAAGAAGTAGACTTTGTAGGCTCTGATGATTGGTTGGATGTCAGTAGGTAGGACAGAGAATGATCAGGACTTCTGTCTTGGGCAACTGGATAGGTGCTGTGAACCTACTGAAGACAGGAAACTAAGGAAGAGATGCCATTTTAATGTATATAAGATACTCCCTGGAAGTAAAATTGTTTTTTCATAATAACAGCATATATAGTTGTTTAAAAGTATCTCGGGTTTTTTATTTTATCACCAATTACATAGAATATACATTTTACAGGTGAAAAATTCAAGGCTTTAGGAAACTAAATTACTTGCCCAAGATTACATAGGTTGCAAGTGGTGACAAAAGGACTGAAGCAAGATCTTACGTTTTAAAACCATTGCTTTCTGTTCTCTATCTCCCTTTCTTGGAAGCTGCATTAACTCTTATGAGTCACAGGAATAATATCTCTAGTAGTATTATCAGTGATTTTTCTAAATGATGTTCTGATGATCTGACTGAAATGATGCTGCCTTCCAAGCTATTCAATCCACTCATCCAGCAAGGCAATTTCAATTTTTCAGAGCTTGCTGTCTTGACTGAGATTTTATTTTTAAAAAGAACATCCTTGAAATAGTTTTTTTTTTTCCTACCTTTTCCTTAAAAGTGTTCCACAACTACAGTAGAAATAGATATTTTTTTCAAAAGTAATAAACATTCAGAGCTAGGTCCTCATCAGATAATCAAATCATTGTACACTGATATTTGCATGACAAAAATATCATGGAGTCTATTTTATGACTATGTGTAGATTATTTATCATGGATATTTTAATGTATTATTCTATTTTCAGTAGCTATTCTCTTTGTGTTACTGTCTCAGTACCACAAAGGTTTTCTGAGACCGGTATCCAGTGTCAAAAGTTGCTTGCTGATAGAAATCAAGTGAAATTCATTTTCCCCAAGTTTTCAAAATGCTATTACTAATAAATAATGGATAGAATCTTCTCAACTGTAATTTTCTTCCATATATATTTATTAAAATATGATACCTGCTACAAATTATCTATTTGCTAGTGGTAAAGAACCCACCTGCCAAAGAAAGAGACATAAAAGACATGGGTTCAATCCCTGGGTTGGGAAGATCCCCTAGAGGAGGACATGGTAACCCACTCCAGTATTCTTGCCTGAAGAATCTCACAGAGGAGCCTGGCAGGGCTACAGTCCATGAGGTCATGAAGAGTTGGACATGACTGAAGCAATTATTTAGGACACATGCACAAATTATCTGTACTAAAATTTATCATAAAAGAATTCTGGGAAGATGGTGGCAGCAACAAGCATTGAACTCCAACATAAAAACAGAACAGCCACACAGAATAAACCTTGGACAGCATTCAGTGATAGACTGCCTTCAAGACACCTCAAAATATTGGGTTGGCCAAAAAGTTCGTTTGGGTTTTTCCCTGTAACGCTTGATGTTATTAGCATTTGAGCAGGAGAAAGTAGAAGGAAAATAAAACAAAACACGGGGACTCTGATGGAGAGTAGGAAAACCCCCAAAGAGCCAACAGCTAATCACTGGAAAGCACATCAGACTAATTTGGAAGCAGCAGTTAAAATTGAGAGAGGTTTTGCTCAATTCAATATTGGACAAATGGAAGGAGTCCATGAGGAGAGCCAAAACAGTTGAAATCTAGCCAGCCCTAGGACTCCGTGCACTCTTTAAAAAAAAAAAAAAACACACAACTTTTTATTTTATATTATAATACAGCAGATTAACAATGTTGCGATAGTTTAAGGTGCACAGCAAGGGGACTTAGCTAGAGATATACATGTATCCATTCTCCTCTCTCACCCAGGTTACCACATAACATTGAGCAGAGTTCCCTGTGCAGTATATTAGGGCCAGTTGATTATCCATTTTAAATAATATAGCAGTGTGTACATATCGATCTCAAACTTCCTAACTACTCCTTCCCCCCATTCTTCCCCTGGCAACCATACATTTGCTAAGTCTGTGAGTCTGTTTCTGTCTTGTAAATGAGTTCATTTGTATCATTTCTTTTTAGAGTCCACATATAAGGGATGTCATATGATATTTCTCCTTTTCTGTTTTTTTATGTTTTCTGTTCACAGAGACTCCATTCACTCTTTTCTTTTCAGTTTTTATTAATTTATTTAATTTTGGTTGCATTGAGTCTTTGTTGCTGCACAGGCTTTCTCTAGTTGTGGTGAGCAGGGCCTAGTCTGTTGCAGTGTGCAGGCTTCTCCTTGTGGTGACTTCTCTTCTTGCCAAGAAGAGCTTCAGTAATTGTGCTCACAGGCTCAGTAATTGCGGCTTGTAGGCTCTAGAGCGCAAGCTCAGAAGTAGTGCCACACAGGCTTAATCACTCCACGGCATGTGGAATCTTCCTGGACCAGGGATCAAACCCATGTCCCTGCATTTGGCAGGCAGATTCTTATCCACTGCACCATTAAGGAAGTCCTCCATGCACTCTTGAAACCAATTTGCCATGGTTCTTTTTCAAGAGACAGCCCACACTGAGGAGTAACTGCTGGGAGTAGAATCAAAATCAAGCAGGGCATGTGAAACAGAGATAATGGAAACAGAAGGTCCAGATAAATGTCAGGAAAGAAAAGAGAGAGGGAAATCTGAGAAAATAGGTTGCCATCATTTTGAACATTAAAAAAAGCAAGAAATAAGAAATCATTGTGTAAGGAGAAAAGCTGTCTAGGCAAAGCCTCCTTCAAAAATTAAGGGAAAACAAACTTCACATGAAAATGATGCAAAGATTAGGTAGTGAGATCATAGAAATCTATTATATACAAAAAAATAAAATAAGGAGCAGGATAATATCCTTATGGGTAATTTGTTTAAATGTTGGGAAGATACTCATAGAATAGACCAAGAGAATAAGCATCTACTCTAGACAGAGCTAAAAGACAGTAAGAAAATTATATATAAACAATAAAATAATAATGTAAATCAGTGTTAGAAAACCTTAGAGATTAAATAGCAGTTCAAGAGGGGCAGGGAACAGATTGAAAAGAAAATGAAGACTGAACCAGAACACAAAGTAAGTAAATACCAGAGATGATGAGATAATCTCTTTAAGAGAAATACATGGTAAAAAGGAAGGAAAAAAATTTAAGTTGAAGTAGAAATAATGGAAAAGAAAAAAATTTTTTGAAATGAAGTGATAAATATTTAAGATGGGTTAAAAAATCCAATGTATGAATAAAAGGAATTCTTGAAAAAGAAAAATACAAAGTAAGGGAACAAAACAAATACTGAAGCTCTGTAAGTCAAAAAAAGCTTTAAAAAATTTTGAATCTATATATTAAAAGACCAGTCCATGTACTTCAGATTATCAATTTAAGAATGCCAACGCATATTTTATTAAAACTGTTGGATTTTAAATAAAATGAAAAAAATCCTTTGACCTGCTAGGCTAAAAAAAAAAAAAAAAAAGCACAGATATTAAATTTTTAATAGACTTTTCAAGAGTCACAATCATGCTCTTTTTCATAATAAAATGGAAGACATTCAAGAACGTGAGCCAAGAATTTTAAATACAAACAATTACCAATGTATAACATGAAGGAAATATTGTCCTCATGAGCCTTTCCTAAGGAACTTACTAGAGAATGAGTAACCAAAATGACTAAAGATAATCAAACATGTATAATATGTAGTCACTTTTAGAACAAAGATTAAACAAGAGTTAGTGTACTGTATGTTATGGTGGTAAGTTGAGGCAAGACTGATACAGCATAGCTATAAAAAATGGAGAGTAAGGCAAACATGTGCAAAAACTATTTTAACTACCTTTCTAATTATAGTGGTCATGAGAGAATTAATATTGTCATTCTACAACAGATATGTGTATGACATGAGATAAAAAAGTTTAATAAGCTGCTCTAAGTTTACCATCTCCTTTGCCTTGAAACTGGGGATACAAATAATATGGATGAGGTTATGTGAAAACCCTGTAGACCTGAATTTGAGTTGCAAATATAAGTATGAAATCATGAGGTATTCATCTTAAAAATTATGTATATTTTTTGTTTGCTAAGGAGTCCAGAAGCAGTATCAATGAGCATTCCTAATACCCAGATTGTGGTCTTCAAATGCCATTCTCTAATAAAGAGAAACAGTGTTTCCTATAAAAACAACTGATTCAGGCCTATGGCAGGAAATGTATATGATGTATCTAAAAAGCTTGTCCAACCATATAGTGCTGCTGCTGCTGCTGCTAAGTCGCTTCAGTCGTGTCCAACTCTGTGCGACCCCAGAGATGGCAGCCCACCAGGCTCCCCCGTCCCTGGGATTCTCCAGGCAAGAACACTGGAGTGGGTTGCCATTTTCCTTCTCCAATGCAGAAAAGTGAAAAGTCAAAGTGAAGTCGCTCAGTCGTGTCCGACTCTTAGCGACCCCATGGACTGCGGCCCACCAGGATCCTCCATCCACGGGATTTTCCAGGCAAGAGTACTGGGGTGGGGTGCCATTGCCAAGAAAGCTATAAAAAGATTTCTAGGGTCATGCCAAAAGGAACAACCTGAAGATCTTTGGGCATTAACATCTTTTAACATCACAAAAGAGAAGCAGACTCTATATGCCTTCTGATAAGGCACACATCACGACCTAGGTAGAGTTTATTGCTAAAGACATCCAATCTGAATTTAATTAGTGGATTAAACTCCATGTTCCAGCTACCAATTTACAAAGGACAGAGGTATATAATGACATTCACCATGAAAATGCAATCAACCAAATCCAGACAGTAGGAAACTGCACTAGTCAAATGCCTGGGTCTTTCAATAGATACAGTGGAAAGATAGGAGTGGGTGGGAGGAGGGGGAAATTAAAGCGGAAAACTGTAAATTAAAACAGACTTCAGAAACATTAAAAAAAAAATTTAAATAGAAACACTGAATTAGGGATTCCTACTTGGGTGATAAAACTATAATAAAAAAGGAGTGATTATTTTAGCAGTCAAGATAGTGATTAATTTGGGGATAGTACATACATGAATGTGAAGTCAAGTAGGCCTTAGAAAGCATCACTATTAACAAAGCTAGTGGAGGTGATGGAATTCCAGTTGAGCTATTTCAAATCCTGAAAGATGATGCTGTGAAAGTGCTGCACTCAATATGCCAGCAAATTTGGAAAACTCAGCAGTGGCCACAGGACTGGAAAAGGTCAGTTTTCATTCCAGTCCCAAAAAAAGGCAAAGCCAAAGAATGCTCAAACTACTTCACAATTGCACTCACCTCACACGCTATTAATGTTCAAAATTCTCCAAGCCAGGCTTCAGCAATACGTGAACCATGAACTTCCAGATGTTCAAGCTGGCTTTATTAAAGGCAGAGGGACCAGAGATCAAACTGCCAGCATCTTCTGGATCATCGAAAAAGCAAGAGAGTTCCAGAAAAATATCTATTTCTGCTTTATTGACTATGCCAAAGCCTTTGTGTGGATCACAATAAACTGTGGAAAATTCTGAAAGAGATGGGAATACCAGACCATCCGACCTGTCTCTTGAGAAACCTATATGCAGGTCAGGAAGTAACAGTTAGAACTGGACATGGAACAACAGACTGGTTCCAAATAGGAAAAGGAGTATGTCAAGGCTGTATATTGTCACCCTCTTATTTAACTTATATGCAGAGTACATCATGAGAAGTGCTGGCTGGAGGAAGCACAAGCTGGAATCAAGATTGCAGGGAGAAATATCAATAACCTCAGATATGCAGATGACACCACCCTTATGGCAGAAAGTGAAGAAGAACTAAAGAGCCTCTTGATGAAAGTGAAAGAGGAGAGTGAAAAACTTGGCTTAAAGCTCAACATTCAGAAAACGAAGATCATGGCATATGGTCCCATCACTTCATGGGAAATAGATGGGGAAACAGTGGAAACAGTGTCAGACTTTATTTTGGGGGGCTCCAAAATCACTGCAGATGGTGACTGCAGCCATGAAATTAAAAGATGCTTACTCCTTGGAAGGAAAGTTATGACCAATCTAGATAGCATATTCAAAAACAGAGACATTACTTTGCCAACAAAGGTTCATCTAGTCAAGGCTATGGTTTTTCCAGTGGTCATGTATAGATGTGAGAGTTGGACTGTGAAGAAAGCTGAGCACCGAAGAATTGATGCTTTTGAAGTGTGGTGTTGGAGAAGACTCTTGAGAGTCCCTTGGACTGCGAGGAGATCCAACCAGTTCATTCTGAGGGAGATCAGCCCTGGGATTTCTTTCTTTCAAAGTACTGAAACTCCAGTACTTTGGCCATGTAAGGAGTTGACTCATTGGAGAAGACTCTGATGCTGGGAGGGATTGAGGGCAAGAGGAGAAGGGGAGGACAGAGGATGAGATGGCTGGATGGCATCACTGACTCGATAGATGTGAGTTTGAGTTAACTCCAGGAGTTGGTGATGGACAGGGAAGCCTGGCGTGCTGTAATCCATTAGGGTTGCAAAGAGTCGGACACGGCTGAGCAACTGAACTGAACTGAACTGAACATACATGAAGAAGCTAGCAGAGTTCTATTTCAGAGCCTGCTAGTAATCCCATGTGTGTTCACCTTTAATACATGAATAAGCTATCTGTTCAAAGAGATTTTTGATATCTGTTTTACTTTTAAATAAAATGGTTTTATAAAAACCTACTATAAAAATGTAACTGATATTAGGAGGAAAAAATCTATTTTGTTATTTTGAATATTTAAATAATTTTTATAATGAAACTATGAATCTTCTGTGACTCTAGTTTTGAGATAATTCATTATCTGACATTTGAGAACAATTTCAGTAAGCAAGGACTTCCCCATGGGTGCTATCCTGCTTCATGGTGATACTCCTACAACCTGGCATGTAGTAAACAGTCAATAATATTCTAAAAAAGAATAATGACTGCTTTTCAAATTGGCCTTGAATTTTAAATCTCTTCAAATAGACACTTATTCATTTGCCAGCCTTCATAAGAAAATACTCCTATTGCATGATAAAGCCAGCTCATTCTTTGTAATCTCACTATTAATCTGGGGACAATTCTATTTTTTAACCAGAAATCCTAATCATTTGAATAGAAAGTATGAATCTTTTTTTCTTATATGAAAAATTTCCTACAGAAACAATATCAACTTACCTTAATATTTTAATCCCTTGGTAAAAACATATATAATAAAAATTTTAATTAAAAAAATTAAATAAAAGTGAAATTCTTATGTAAATAACCAAAACAAAACAAAAAAGTTTTTTGTTTTCCGGTGTGGGAATTTATTCATATGGGAAGTCTTAGAAAGTCATACAAATTAAATTACATTCATAAATTTAACAATATTTATGTATTTGACTGAATTGAACAATATTGAAATTATTCCCCTATATCTATTAGATATGTGTCCCACATTTTGTGGACAGTAGGGCTAGAAAAAGAAAAATCAACTAATAAAGAAAAGATTTTAAGCTACAAGTGTGTGTGTTTATATATATATATATATATATATATATATGAATAGGAAAGTAAAAGAATGGTATTTAGCATTATATAAATATACTGCTCATGATATTTGACAATAAAAATTTAATTTTAGTTGGTGAATAGGGCCCATAATATGAGTATCTTCCAGTTATCACCAGAAAATGCGCATCAAAATTATATAAAGTAGAAAAATGATAACCAGTCTGAAGCTTTCAAGAAAAATAATAGGTACTTATAGTTATTTAGTTTGATGTTCAAACCTCATGATTTATTTCAGATATAGATTTATTTTTAATTATGACCTGAGAGTCTCCTAATAACTTTCATCATGGTTATTTAACTGCTTTCTACACTTTCTTCTCTCCTTTGTTCTTTTTCTTTCTCTGATATCACTTTTAAGTATAAAATCTATATTTCCTGAATATGATAATTACATTTAGATCTTCTTAAAAGAAAGCTATTTTGAGCTGTTGCTTTTACTTTCAAAAATTGTTACCTTTGTCTTGGACAGAGAACTTCAGAATAGCCAAAGTATCTAAAAAGCAATTATCTTTGATTTTTTTTTTCCTTGAGAATTCAAAGGTATTTTTATCCTGTGCCCTAGATACTATCTCCCTGATCAATTCTATTTTGCTGTTTCTGACATTTTTTTCTAAGATTTGGCAAATTTATACCATTCCTCTTAGAAATAGCTTGGCAAATTCAAAAATACAAAGATGTTTTAAAGTTTATCATCATAAGCTTTTCTAGCCCTGGGTGCTAATTTTGCCAGTAGAATCATTTTTACATACCTTCATGTTTGTGATCACAGAATATTATTACAAGCAAACCTCAGTAAATACCGGTCAATTCAGAATAGGCAACAAATTTTCCAACTTTATAATGATTAGCATTAAAAGTAAGCTTTTTATTTCCTAATTCTTGAAAATTTTAATTATAAATTTTGAAAATCAAAAAATGTTTTTAAAGGAAAAAAAAAATTAAATTACTATTAAATAAACATAAAATTTCAGATCAGTCACTTCAGTCATGTCCGACTCTTTGCGACCCCACGGACGGCAGCCCGCCAGGCTCCCCTATCCCTGGGATTCTCCGGCAAGAACACTGGGGTAGGTTGCCATTTCCTTCTCCAGTGCATGCAAGTGAAAGTGAAGCTCACGTCTGTGCAGGCCCCCCTCCAGCAACCCCATGGACTCGCAGCCTTCTAGGCTCCTCCATCCGTGGGATTTTCCAGGGCAAGAGTACTGGAGTGGGGTGCTCATTGCCTTCAAAGAAATCCCAGGGTCAATTCAGAATGGACTGTTGGATCCTGAGGCACACTCAAAGTTTTCCAACACCACAGTTCATAAGCATCGATTCTTTGGTGCTAGCCTTCTTAACAGTACAGCTATTACATTACTCAATCATGGAAAGACCTTTAGACTACGTGAAACTTTGTTGGCAAAGTGCATGTAAATGCTTTGAATAGGCTACAGGTACAAAGGAAATATACTTTCAGTATAGCGTCTTTTAATTTCATGGCTGCAATCAACATCTGCAGTGATTTTGGAGCCCAGAAAAAGAAAGTCTGACACTGTTTCCACTGTTTCCCCATCTATTTCCCATGTAGTGATGGGACCAGATGCCATGATCTTCATTTTCTGAATGTTGAGCTTTAAGCCAACCTTTTCACTCTCCACTTTCACTTTCATCAAGAGGCTTTTTAGCCCCTCTTCACTTTCTGCCATAAGGGTGGTGTCATCTGCATATCTGAGGTTATTGATATTTCTCCCAGCAATCTTGATTCCAACTTGTGTTTCATCCAGTCCAGCATTTCTCATGATGTACTCTGCATATAAGTTAAATAAACATGGTGACAATATACAGCCTTGATGTACTCCTTTTCCTATTTGGAACCAGTCTGTTGTTCCATGACCAGTTCTAACTGTTGCTTCCTGACCTGCATACAGATTTCTCAAGAGGCAGATCAGGTGGTCTGGTATCCCCATCTCTTTCAGAATTTTCCATAGTTTATTGTGATCTACACAGTCAAAGGCTTTGGCATAGTCAATAAAGCAGAAATAGATGTTTTTCTGGAACTCTCTTGCTTTTTCCATGATCCAGCGGATGTTGGCAATTTGATCTCTGGTTCCTCTGCCTTTTCTAAAACCAGCTTGAACATCAGGAAGTTCACGGTTCACATATTGCTGAAGCCTGGCTTGGAGAATTTTGAGCATTACTTTACTAGCGTGTGAGATGAGTGCAATTGTTCGGTAGTTTGAGCATTCTTTGGCGTTTCCTTTCTTTGAGATTGGGATGAAAACTGACCTTTTCCAATCTTGTGGCCACTGCTGAGTTTTCCAGATTTGCTGGCATATTGAGTGCAGTACTTTCACAGCATCATCTTTCAGGATTTGGAATAGCTCCACTGGAATTCCATCACCTCCACTAGCTTTGTTCGTAGTGATGCTTTCTAAGGCCCACTTGATTTCACATTCCAGGATGTCTGGCTCTAGGTCAGTGATCACACCATCATGATTATCTGGGTCGTGAAGCTCTTTTTTGTACAGTTCTTCTGTGTATTCTTGCCACCTCTTCTTAATATCTTCTGCTTCTGTTAGGTCCATACCATTTCTGTCCTTTATCGAGTCCATCTTTGCATGAAATGTTCCTTTGGTATCTCTGATTTTCTTGAAGAGATCCCTAGTCTTTCCCATTCTGTTGTTTTCCTCTATTTCTTTGCATTGATCGCTGAAGAAGGCTTTCTTATCTCTTCTTGCTATTCTTTGGAACTCTGCATTCAGATGTTTATATCTTTCCTTTTCTCCTTTGCTTTTCGCTTCTCTTCTTTTCGCAGCTATTTGCAAGGCCTCCCCAAACAGCCATTTTGCTTTTTTGCATTTCTTTTCCATGGGGATGGTCTTGATCTCTGTTTCCTGTACAATGTCACCAACCTCATTCCATAGTTCATCAGGCACTCTATCTATCAGATCTAGGCCCTTAAATCTATTTCTCACTTCCACTGTATAATCATAAGGGATTTGATTTAGGTCATACCTGAATGGTCTAGTAGTTTTCCCTACTTTCTTCAATTTCAGTCTGAATTTGGCAATAAGGAGTTCATGGTCTGAGACACAGTCAGCTCCTGGTCTTGTTTTTGCTGACTGTACCGAGCTTCTCCATCTTTGGCTGCAAAGAATATAATCGATCTGATTTCGGTGTTGACCATCTGGTGATGTCCATGTATAGAGTCTTCTCTTGTGTTGTTGGAAGAGGGTATTTGCTATGACCAGTGCATTTTCTTGGCAAAACTCTATTAGTCTTTGCCCTGCTTCATTCTGTATTCCAAGGCCAAATTTGCCTGTTACTCCAGGTGTTTCTTGACTTCCTACTTTTGCATTCCAGTCCCCTATAATGAAAAGGACATCTTTTTTTGGGTTTTAGTTCTAAAAGGTCTTGTAGGTCTTCATAGAACCGTTCAACTTCAGCTTCTTCAGCGTTACTGGTTGGGGCATAGACTTGGATTACTGTGACATTGAATGGTTTGCCTTGGAAACGAACAGAGATCATTCTGTCGTTTTTGAGATTGCATCCAAGTACTGCACTTCGGACTCTTTTGTTGACCATGATGGCCACTCCATTTCTTCTGAGGGATTCCTGCCCGCAGTAGTAGATATAATGGTCATCTGAGTTAAATTAGACATAGGTGATATCATATAGGGTATCATATAGACATAGATGATGGAGGGGAGTCAATTCCATATATCATTAGAATATATCCGATAGAAAAAATAACTCAGAAATTCTAGTATCCCAATACAAATATACATAATGATCAGAGATATAGAAGCCTGTAACCAACATTCAACTGAAAGGAGTATTTAGTATGATAGCACCTCTAACAGTGATAGAAGGAAGGCATTTTCAGATACCAAGTCCCAGTTCTGCTGTTTTGGACTCTGCACAGGTGAATGACCAAGGAGATAAAGGGAGATGAAATCCATCCTGTACTCTGCTCACTGAACCTGACACCCTTGCATGGGACTGTCTTCTAATAAGCAAGCCACCTCCAACTGCCATCCCAGAGGGTGTCTTTTCCTATAGCCACAAAGGAATAGAAGGAACACCTCCACCCTAGAACCACAGAAAGATAATATATAGGAGAGGACCCCCATCACTTTTTATTTTTTAAATCCCCTGGTGATTCTCAAGGACTCTCCATGGCTAGGGGCAATTTTAGAAATAGCAGTGTTTCTCATACAACATATTTTCAATATATAAGAATCAGAATGTTATGCACTGAGAGATGTCTTCCAAGTTCAGTGTTGCCTGTTATTACACAGAGGTCCCTTTCACTTTGATTGTCTTTGTTGCTTTTGTCTGTCATGAAGTGTATAGTATACTACTGAAGGACAAAATTGAGTCTGTCCTGCACTGTATCCACACTACCTAGCACAGTGCCTGGTATGAATTCAGTAAAAGTTTCCGAATGACTGTATGCATGAATGAATAAATGGGCGAGTGGATGCACAGATGAATGAATATGTTCAACTGAACCAGCAGTTTTGTACTAAGCTACTTTATCTTCATAATATATGGGTTAAATCTAGACAGGACAAAACCAACCCAATGATAGTTTAAAAGTCTAGTCACTCTATTAACATATAGGCTGTCTGGGGAGGCCTTACAAAGAGCTGTGAAAAGAAGAGAAGCGAAAAACAAAGGAGAAAAGGAAAGATATAAACATCTAAATGCAGAGTTCCAAAGAATAGCAAGAAGAGATAAGAAAGCCTTCTTCAGTGATCAATGCAAAGAAATAGAGGAAAACAACAGAATGGGAAAGACTAGGGATCTCTTCAAGAAAATCAGAGATACCAAAGGAACATTTCATGCAAAGATGGGCACGATAAAGGACAGAGATGGTGTGGACCTAACAGAAGCAGAAGATATTAAGAAGAGGTGGCAAGAATACACAGAACTGTACAAAAAAGAGCTTCAAGACCTAGATAATCATGATGATGTGATCACTGACCTAGAGCCAGACATCCTGGAATGTGAAGTCAAATGGGCCTTAGAAAGCATCACTACGAACAAAGCTAGTGGAGGTGATGGAAGTCCAGTGGAGCTATTCCAAGTCCTGAATGATGATGCTGTGAAAGTGCTACACTCAATATGCCAGCAAATTTGGAAAACTCAGCAGTGGCCACAAGATTGGAAAAGGTCAGTTTTCATCCCAATCCCAAAGAAAGGCAATGCCAAGGAGTGCTCAAACTACCGAACAATTGCACTCATCTCACACACTAGTAAAGTAATGCTCAAAATTCTCCAAGCCAGGCTTCAGCAATATGTGAACCGTGAACTTCCTGATGTTCAAGCTGGTTTTAGAAAAGGCAGAGGAACCAGAGATCAAATTGCCAACATCCGCTGGATCATGGAAAAAGCAAGAGAGTTCCAGAAAAACATCTATTTCTGCTTTATTGACTATGCCAAAGCCTTTGACTGTGTGGATCACAATAAACTATGGAAAATTCTGAAAGAGATGGGAATACCAGACCACCTGATCTGCCTCTTAAGAAATCTGTATGCAGGTCAGGAAGCAACAGTTAGAACTGGTCATGGAACAACAGACTGGTTCCAAATAGGAAAAGGAGTACGTCAGGGCTGCATATTGTCACCATGTTTATTTAACTTATATGCAGAGTACATCATGAGAAATGCTGGACTGGATGAAACACAAGTTGGAATCAAGATTGCCGGGAGAAATATCAATAACCTCAGATATGCAGATGACACCACTCTTATGGCAGAAAGTGAGGAGGGGCTAAAAAGCCTCTTGATGAAAGTGAAAGTGGAGAGTGAAAAGGTTGGCTTAAAGCTCAACATTCAGAAAACGAAGATCATGGCATCTGGTCCCATCACTGCATGGGAAATAGATGGGGAAACAGTGGAAACAGTGTCAGACTTTCTTTTTCTGGGCTCCAAAATCACTGCAGATGGTGACTGCAGCCATGAAATTAAAAGACGCTTGCTCCTTGGAAGGAAAGTTATGACCAACCTAGATAGCATATTCAAAAGCAGAGACATTACTTTACCAACAAAGGTTCGCCTAGTCAAGGCTATGGTCTTTCCTGTGGTCATGTATGGATGTGAGAGTTGGACTGTGAAGAAGGCTGAGCGCCGAAGAATTGATGCTTTTGAACTGTGGTGTTGGAGAAGACTTTGAGAGTCCCTTGGACTGCAAGAAGATCCAACCAGTCCATTCTGAAGGAGATCAATCCTGGAATTTCTTTAGAAGGAATGATGCTAAAGCTGAAACTCCAGTATTTTGGCCACCTCATGCGAAGAGTTGACTCATTGGAGAAGACTCTGATGCTGGGAGGGATTGAGGGCAGGAGGAGAAGGGGACGACAGAGGATGAGATGGCTGGATGGCATCACTGACTCGATGGATGCGAGTCTGAGTGACCTCCGGGAGCTGGTGATGGACAGGGAGGCCTGGCGTGCTGCGGTTCATGGGGTCGCAAAGAGTCGGACACGACTGAGCAACTGATCTGATCTGATCTGATGATACTATTAAACAAACACCTTGATTTTCCCTCCAAGGATTTAATAAGAAGTTGGCATTTTGCACTGTATAAAAATGACTTCTTGTTGTTCATTGTTCAGTTCCTAAGTCATGTCTGACTCTTTCCAACCCCATGTATTGCAGCATGCCAGGCTTCCCTGTCTATCACCAACTCCTGGAGCCTACTCAACCTCATGTCCATCAAGTCGGTGATGCCATCCAACCATCTCATCCTCTGTCGTTCCCTTCTCCTCCCACCTTCAATCTTGCCCAGCATCAGGGTCTTTTCCAATGAATTGGCTCTTCGCATCAGGTAGCCAAAGTATTGGAGCTTCAGTTTCAGCATCAGTCCTTCCAATGAATATTCAGGGTTGATTTCCTGTAGTGTTGATTGGTTTGATCTTGTAGTCCAAAGGACTCTCAAGAGTACTACAGCACCACAATTCAAAAGCATCAATAATTCAGTGCTCAGCTTCTTTATGGCCCAAGTCTATGGAAAAGCCACAGCTTTGACTGTGTGGACGTTTGTCAACAAATGATTTCTCTGCTTTGTTGTATGCTGCCAGACTATGTTTTTCATAGCTTTCCTTCCAAGGACCAAGCATCTTTTCATTTCATGGCTGCAGTTCCCATCTACAGTGATTTTAGAGCCCAAGAGAATAAAATCTGTCACTGTTTCCACTTTTCCCCTATCTATCTGCCATGAAGAGATGGTACCAGATGCCTTAAAATTAGTTTTTTGAATGTGGAGTTTTAAACCAGATAAATATTAATAAAAATAAATATAAATTAAAATACGAGCTTCCCTGATAGCTCAGCTGGTAAAGATCCACCGCCAATACAGGAGACCCCGATTCGGTTCCTGGTCAGGAGGATCCACTGGAGAAGGCATAGGTTACCCACTCCAGTGTTCTTGCCTGGAGAATCCCAAGAGGTCGCCAAGAGTCAGATACGACTGCGCAACTTTAGAATTCAGGAGGCCAGAAGGGGGAGCTCTCACACCCCATGATAAAAGCAAACCCCATCTCCCTCTTCTTGCTTGACAACAGGTCAGCCAATGAGAGACCATCACAACTCAGCCAATAAAAAGTAACCATACTTCAAACTCTCATTTACCATAGCCTTCCCAACTTTGCTTTCCTCTTTTTAAAAGAGTTCTCCCCTTGCTGTGGGTGGGTTTGCAAGTGGCTTGCCATAGTTGCAGACCCCAAACTGCAATTCTTTATTGGTCCCAAATAACCCAATTTTTGCTAACAAATAGCTGGCAATCTACTTGTTAAAACAAATTTTCAACTTGTCGATTTGTTTTCAAATTGTCAACACACACTTTATAGAAATTGTAGCACTGAGAATGATTTAATGGCAGAGAGATAAAGAAAGGCACAACTTCCAATATCCCCCCAATTCTACTGAATTGGGGGAATACTATTTTTTCTTTAAAAAAAAATTTATTGAAGTATAGTTGATTTCACCGACTCAATCGACATGAGTTTGAGCAAGCTCAGGAAATGATGAAAGGGAGGGAGGTCTGGCATGCTGCAGTCCTTGGGGTCACAAACAGTTTGATGCAACTGAGCAACTGAATCACAATAGTAGTTGATTTACAATGTAAGAGAATATTTTATTTAGATAGTCTCAAAATTGCTTAAAACTAAGATTGATGGCTCAGGGGAAATAAAAACACAGGGAAAAAAAAAAGAAAATTAATTGTCAGCTGATTTAATGGACTATGGCAAAATTAAAAGAAATTCATGTTTTCATGTAATTTACCAATATGAATGGATTTCTTCAGGGAATCATCAACAATGACCATAGTTAGGCTTGTGTATAAACATATCCTACAAAAGGTAGTAAAGTAATAAGATTCCTGGCCAGGGTTAGAATGTGAGAAAATATATGGTTTACAGTCTAACCCTTTAAAAATTCTATTTCTATTAGGTGCTACCTATATTACATTAAATTTGCTAACTTCTCTCTTATAGCTTCTGTTTATTCATCAAGTTTCAGTATATTTTTTAAGATTACATGTTAAAGACACAAAAAAAAGGAGCCTAATCATGCAGAATGCATTACAAACACAGAGTATATGTTAATTCCCAGCCATTGTCTTACTCATTGGCATGATTGCTACTCCTAACAGTATGTATCTCTTGAATACTGAGTGCAAATCCAACTTTCTGTCTTCAGAAGGAATCAGAAGCAGAGAATATGATTAGAGTGTGTGTAGTGTGTTACACATGAAGGTCTAGGAAGAAGAGAGAAAAGAAAAGAGGGCATGATTTCAATGTCAATATTTTAGAGTTGTACGCTTATAAATGATTATATTCTTTGCAGCCAAAGATGGAGAAACTCTATACAGTCAGCAAAAACAAGATCAGGAGCTGACTGGCTCAGATCATGAATTCCTTATTGCCAAATTCAGACTTAAATTGAAGAAAGTAGGGAAAACCACTAGACCTTTCAGGTATGACCTAAATCAAATCCCTCATGATTACAGAGTGGAAGTGACAAATAAATTCAAAGGATTAGATCTGATAGACAGAGTACCTGAAGAACTCTGAATGGAGGTTCGTGATATTCTACAGGAGGCAGTGATCAAGACTATCCCCAGGGAAAAGAAATGCAAAAGGCAAAATGGTTGTCTGAGGAGGCCTTAGAAATAGCTGAGAAAAGAACAGAAGCAAAAGGCAAAGGAGAAAGGAAAGATATACCCATTTGAATGCAGAGTTCCAAAGAAGAGCAAGGAGAGATATGAAAGCCTTCCTCAGTTATCAATGCAAAGAAATAGAGGAAAACAATAGAATAGGAAATATTGGCAATCTCTTCAAGAAAATTAGAGGTACCAAGGGAAAATTTCATGTAAAGATGGGCACAATAAAGGACAGAAATGGTATGGACCTAACAGAAGCAGAAGATATTAAGAAAAGGTGACAAGAATGTACAGAAGAACTATACCAAAAAGATCTTCATGACAAGGATAACCACGATGGTGTGATCACTCAACTAGAGCCAGATATCATGGAATGCGAAGTCAAATGGGCCTTAGAAAGCATCACTATGAACAAAAACTAGTGGAGGTGATGGAATTCCAGTTGAGTTATTTCAAATCCTAAACAACTATGCTGTTAGCATGCTACATTCAATATGCCAGCAAATTTGGAAAATTCAGCAGTGGCCACAGGACTGGAAAAGGTCAGTTTTAACTCCAGTCCCAAAGAAAGGCAATGCTAAAGAATGTTAAGAATGTAAATGTTAACAGTTGCCCTCATCTCACATGCTAGTAAAGTAATGCTCAAAATTCTCCAAGCCAGGGTTCAACAGTTCACGAACCTTGATCTTCCAGATGTTCAAGCTGGATTTAGAAAGGCAGAGGAACCAGAGATCAAATTGCCAACATCTGTTGGATCACTGAAAAAGCAAGAGAGTTCCAGAAAAACATCTACTTCTGCTTTATTGACCACACCAGATCCTTTGACTATGTAGATCACAACAAAGGGTGAAAAATTCTGAAAGAGATGGGAATACCAGACCACTCGACCTGCCTCCTGTGAAATGTGTACGCAGGTCAAGAAGCAACAGTTAGAACTGGACATGGAACAACAGACTGGTTCCAAATCAGGAAAGGAGTATGTCAAGGCGTTTTATTGTCACCTTGCTTATTTAACTTATATGCAGAGTACATCATGCAAAATGCTGGACTGGATGAAGCACAAGCTGGAATCAAGATTGCTGGGAGATATGCAAAAGACACCTCAGATATGTAGATGACACCACCCTTATAACAGAAAGTGAAGAACTAAAGAGGCTCTTGATGAAAGTGAAAGAGAAGAGTGAAAAAGTTGGCTTACAACTCAACATTCAGAAAACTAAGATCATGGAATCCGGTCCCATCACTTCATGGCAAACAGATGTGGAAACAATGGAAACAATGAGAGACGATATTTTGGGGGCTCCAAAATCTTTACAGATGGTGACTGCAGCCATGAAATTAAGAGACTTGCTCCTTGAATGAAAAGCTACAACCAACCTAGACAGTGTATTAAAAAGCAGAGGCATTACTTTGCCAGCAAAGGTCGATCTACTCAAACCTGCAGTTTTCCAGTAGTTATGTATGCATGTGAGAGTTGGACAATAAAGAAAACTGAGTGCCGAAGAATTGATGCTTTTGAACTGTGGTGTTGGAGAAGACTCTTGAGAGTCCCTTGTACTGCAAGGAGATCCAACCAGTCCATCCTAAAGGAAATCAGTCCTGAGTATTCATTGTATGTACTGATTCTGAAGCTGAAGCTCCAATACTTTAGCCACCTGATGCGAATAACTGACTCATTGGAAAGACCCTGATGCTGGGAAAGATTGAAGGCACGAGGAGAAGGGGACAACAAAGAATGAGATGGTTGGATGGCATCACCAACTCAATGGACATGAGTTTGAGTAGGCTGCAGGAGTTGGTGATGGACAGGGAAGCCTGGCATGCTGTAGTCCATGAGGTCCCAAAGAGTCGGACACAACTGATCGACTGAACTGAAGCTTATGAATCTCTTTGTAATATTTACTTGCTTCTCACTCCCTTAAGGTATAATTTCTGTTAGTGTGTTTTAGAATATTTTTCTCTCTCTTTAGTCCATCTTTCCTCTCTCCAGTTTATTTATTGTGGCGTCCCTAACTCTACAAATACATCCACCTCATCAGTTCAGTTCAATTCAGTCGCTCAGTCGTGTCCGACTCTTTGTGACCCCATGAATCACAGCACACCAGGCCTCCCCGTCCATCACCAATTCCTGGAGTTCACTCATACTCATGTCCATCTAGTCAGGGATGCCACCCAGCCATCTCATCTTCCATCATCCCTTCTCCTCCTGCCCCCAATCCCTCCCAGCATCAGAGTCTTTTCCAATGAGTCAGCTCTTCGCACGAGGTGGCCAAAGTACTGGAGTTTCAGCTTCAGCATCATTCCTTCCAAAGAAATCCCAGGGCTGATCTCCTTTAGAATGGACTGGTTGGATCTCCTCGCAGTTGAAAGGAGTCTTCTCCAACACCATAGTTCAAAAGCATCAATTCTTCGGCCCTCAGCTCTCTTCACAGTCCAACTCTCACATCCATACATGACCATCCACCTCACGGAAACCTCCTATTCATTGACCTTGCTACCTGATGATAAAGGCCTCATGTTCTCACTTCCTTTTTCATCCTGCTAGGTAGTGGGAATCTATCTCTAGCATCATCTTTCTGTATAGATCATTCATTCCCTTGCTCCTCTCTTTGTTTGCCTTACTCTTTTGAAAATCCTAACTCTGGTACATGCAAGTCTTCACTCACTCTGCAGCTGAACAGAGCAGGAGAAAGACACAAAAATGTGGTGTTCAAGTTTGAAAATACATGTGGACACCTGGTACTGCAATGCAGTCTAGTTGCATTCTCCTAGTAAATTAACTTGGAGAAGGAAATGGCAACCCACTCCAGTGTTTTTGCCTGGAGAATCCCAGGGACTGGGGAGCCTGGTGGGCTTCCGTCAATGGGGTCGCACAGAGTCGGACACGACTGAAGCGACTTAGCAGCAGCAGCAGCAGTAGCAGTAAATTAACTTTCTTCTTCTCTTAGAAACCTAATTCACACCTT
This sequence comes from Tragelaphus eurycerus, assembly GCA_935064755.1. Lineage (NCBI taxonomy): Eukaryota > Metazoa > Chordata > Mammalia > Artiodactyla > Bovidae > Tragelaphus > Tragelaphus eurycerus. The sequence continues at coordinate 11,513,103 of CAKXYN010000006.1, forward strand.
CTTTCTTATACTCAAATTTCCATTATCTCCTCCTTCCTTTCTCACTCTCTCCTGATGACTTTGTTTCCTTTATCACTCAGAAAATTAGAAGCAGTAGCAAAAGTGCTTCTACAACCTCAGTACCATATCTACTAAACTTGCTGCTTCTGTTCCCATATTCTCTACTTTCCCTCCTGTTACAACATATATTCTTAACCTTTTGCATGTGTGTTGTAAGAACGTTCAGCAGTCTGGTGAAACCTATGGACTCTTTTCAGGACAATGTTCTTAAATGCATAAAATAAAATATCTAGGAATATAAAAAATTATATTAAAATTTAACTATCAAAATGTTTAAAAACTTGTGTTATAGTAATATATGTGCTTCTTTATTAATACATTATATAAGACAATCTAGCATATGGCTTAGCAACTACCATATTTTAATGTAGTGAAGAGAGAAAATTATATTTTAAGATATTTCCAATACTTATGTGTTTGGAAATTATCTATATTAGTAGCCAACTCTGACTTGTTGATTATGTTCATTATTGAAGTAAGTACTGAATTTCAATCAAAGATTAATAACAATAAGGATGTAGTTTTTTGCCTATTCAAGTTCACAAGCCTGAACTCTATCTTTGGACTCTTGGAAGTTGGTGGATACCAGAATTAAAACCTCAGATAAAGCTTCCAACTTCTACAAAAATTGACCAATTCGCCAAAAAACAAATTTCAATAAATTAAATCTAGTTAAACTGGAAACCAATAATAAGATAACCAGATAATATCTCTCTATTTGAAAATTAAAAAATACTAAATGTGTCCATTCTCCAAGCCAGGCTTCAGCAATACGTGAACCATGAAGTTCCAGATGTTCAAGCTGGTTTTAGAAAAGGCAGAGGAACCAGAGATCAAATTGCCAACATTCAATGGATCATTGAAAAAGCAAGAGTGTTCCAGAAAAACATCTATTTCTGCTTTATTGACTATGTGGATCACCATAAACTGTGGAAAATTCTGAAAGAGATGGGAATACCAGACCACCTCACCTGCCTCTTGAGAAACCTGTATGCAGGTCAAGAGGCAACAGTTAGAACTGGACATGGAACAACAGACTGGTTCCAGATAGGAAAAGGAGTACGTCAAGGCTGTATACTGTCAGCCTCTTATTTAACTTATATGCAGAGTACATCATGAGAAACGTTGGGCTGGAAGAAGCACAAGATGGAATCAAGATTGCAGGGAGAAATATTAATAACCTCAGATATGCAGATGACACCACCCTTATGGCAGAAAGTGAAGAGGAACTCAAAAGCCTCTTGATGAAAGTGAAAGAGGAGAGTGAAAAAGTTGGCTTAAAGCTCAACATTCAGAAAACTAAGATCATGGCATCCGGTCCCATCACTTCATGGCAAATTGATGGGGAAACAGTGGAAACAGTGGCTGACTTTATTTTTCTGGGCTCCAAAATCACTGCAGATGGTGATTGCAGCCATGAAATTAAAAGACGCTTACTTCTTGGAAGGAAAGTCATGACCAACGTAACTTTGGATATTTTTTACTTTTTCTTATTTTTTAAAATGGATGCTTATTTCATTAATTTTCATTAAATATCCAATAAGACAGCATATTAAAAAGGAGAGACATTACTTTGCCAACAAAGGTCCGTCTAGTCAAGGCTATGGTTTTTCCAGTGGTCATGTATAAATGTGAGAGTTAGACTGTGAAGAAAGCTGAGCACCGAAGAAATGATGCCTTTGAACTGTAGTGTTTGGACAAGACTCTTGAGAGTCCCTTGGACTGCAAGGAGATCCAACCAGTCCATCCTAAAGGACATCAGTCCTGGCTGTTCATTAGAAGGACTGATCTTGAAGCTGAAACTCCAGTACTTTGGCCACCTGATGCAAAGAGCTGACTCATTTGAAAAGACCGTGATGCTGGGAAAGACTGAGTACTTTGGCCACCTGATGCAAAGAGCTGACTCATTTGAAAAGACCGTGATGCTGGGAAAGACTGAGGGCAGGAGGAGAAGGGGACGACAGAGGATGAGATGGTTGGATGGCATTACCGACTCAATGGACATGGGTTTGGGTGGACTCCGGGAGTTGGTGATGGACAGGGAGGCCTGGCATGCTGCGGCTCATGGGGTCACAAAGAGTTGGACACGACTGAGCGACTGAACTGACCTGAAATGTGTCAAATAACTCATTTCAAAAAATTAGAAAAGGTTTTTATTTGAATTAAAATTACTACAAAGGATTAAACATCATCATGTTTGTGGTAAAGATTAAAAGGCGTAAAAAAAGAAATTTACAGCCTTTTAAAATTAAATACATAAATTTCAAATGAAGTGTTGAAAATTAATGAAATAAGCATCCATTTTAAAAAATAAGAAAAAGTAAAAAATATCCAAAGAAAATAAAGAGTAGGAATTAATGAAATAAATGAATATATGTTAGAAGAAATAAAGTCACAGATTGATTCTTTGAAGACTAATAAACTGGTAAAACTCTTGGAATAAAGATCAGAAAAGTATGAGGCAAAACATAAAAACCAAGAAACATCACTATAGATCCTACAGATATTGAAAACATATAAAAACAAGTTACAGGCTGAAGTAATTCAAACAAAATTCTAGTAAAGAACATTTAACAATATGAACAGATGAGAAATTAATATGATAGTCCTTTGACTATTAAAAAAATTAAATCCCATAACTAAAACCTTGCCTAAAGGGAAACTCCAGGCCAAGATAGTGTCCCTTGGTAAAAACTTTCCAAGCATTTAAGGAAGAGTTGTCCCCATTATTACAAAAATGCTTAGAATTTAGGAGAATAACGAATAATGTTCAAGTTGTTTTGTGAAGCTATCAAAGTCTTGATGTCAAAACCTGATCAGGAAACCAAAGGAAAAGAAAATCAAATCCAACCCCTCTTATAAAATAGAAAAATCCTAAACAAGATGTTAATTAGAAAATCATATTCCACAGATATAAAATAAATAAAATATAATAATCAAGATTTATTCCAGGAAAGCAAGGTTTGTTTTTACCCTTGAAAATCAATTAGCATAATTTACCACATTAACAAAGTGAAGAAGAAAAAGCATGGGATTTCAGCAGATGCAGGACAAAAAGATGTGATAAAATTTGACATCCATTTATAATCACCAATAGCTTTCCACAAACTAAGAGTTTACTTAATATGATTTTTAGATAAAGATGACCTACAAGATATTAAATACATTTATTTAGGTTAATGAGTATGAGACATTCAAAACAGCCGTTTTTTCCCCAGAATACCAGCAATATCGAAATAGACCTCTCAAAATAGCATCAACAAATATCAAATAGGCATGTTTGGTCCAATTTTCTGGGTGAAGGAAAGCCTACAGCACCCCAGGAGAAATGAGTAGGAAGATATGAAAACAGAGTACAGTACAGATGGCATTTAAGGCAAAGATGTGTGAGGAGCTATTTAATGAGAAAACTCTACAGACCGACTAACCACACATGAGGTGAGCAGGTGCTTCAATGATGGCAGCAGCTGTGGCAGTCTCTCTACTGACATTTTATGCTATATTTCAAGTACTTGAAATAAAAATGTAAGTTTAGGAAATCAATTTGTAAGATTAGAACACAACTGCAAGTTCTACCAGATCTCCCAGATTAAAAGATTACACCAAGAAATTTCTTTTAATAAAGTTAAGTTTATTTAGCTACAATATAAACGCAGTAAAATTGACTCCTCTTGTATATGTGTTCTGACAAACACATTCAGTCACGTAACCACCACCACAGTTAGGACAGAATATTGGCATCACCCCCAGAAGCTCCCTTGTGCCTATTTGTCGTCAGTCCCATCCCCTTCCCTCTAGTCTTTGGCAAAGATTCATATATTTTATATTTTTAGAATTTTATCTTTTACAGAATGTCACATGCCTCTTCGCTTCCAGAAATACATTTTAAAAGATCCTAGTATTTCCAAAACACTTTAAAGTATACTCATTACAATAGCATTTTATCATTGAAATTTCTAACAACTTCATATTCTAACCACTATTCTGAGTAAAAATATCATGCCCAGTATAGTCATGTATATTCAGTTCAGTTCAGTTCAGTTCAGTCACTCAGTCATGTCCAACTCTGCGACCCCATGAACCACAGCATACCAGGCCACCCTATCCATCACCAACTGCTGGAGTCTACCCAAACCCATGTCCATTGAGTCAATGATGCCACCCAACCATCTCATCCTCTGTCGTCCCCTTCTCCTCCTACCCTCAATATTTCCCAGCATCAGGGTCTTTTCAAATGAGTCGGCTCTTTGCATCAAGTGGCCAAAGTATTTGAGTTTCAGCTTCAACATCAGTCCTTCCAATGAACACCTGGACTGATCTTTAGGATGGACTGGTTGGATCTCCTTGCAGTCCAAGGGACTCTCAAGAGTCTTCTCCAACACCACAGTTCAAAAGCATCTTTGGTGCTCAGCTTTCTTTATAGTCCAACTCTCACATCTATACATGACTACTTGAAAAACCATAGCCTTGACTAGATGGACCTTTGTTGTAATGTCTCTGCTTTTTGATATGCTGTCTAAGTTGGTCATAACTTTCCTTCCAAGGAGTAAGCGTCTTTTAATTTCATGGCTGCAATCACCATCTGCAGTGATTTTGGAGCCCAGAAAAATAAAGTCAGCCACTGTTCCCCTATCTACTTGCCATGAAGTGATGGGACTGGATGCCATGATCTTAGTTTTCTGAATGTTGAGCTTTAAGCCAACTTTTTACTCTCCTCTTTCTCTTCCATCAAGAGGCTTTTAATTCTTCACTTTCTGCCATAAGGGTGGTATCATCTGCATATCTGAGGTTATTGATATTTCTCCCAGCAATCTTGATTCCAGCTTGTGCTTCCTCATGTATGTTAAAGCAGACAAAATTTATACAGACAAAAAAAATAAAATAAATATTTTCATAACACTTAATATAGTGTTTTCTGTGTGCCGATACCTTTCTAAATACTTTCATATATGTTAAATCATTTCATCCCCAACTAGTACAAATAGTTTTACATGTAATAACTCATTTAATTCAACAAAGCTATAAGGTGGTTACTTGCTAAGTCATGTCCAACTCTTGTAAGCCCATGGACTGTAGCCTGACAGGTTCATCTGTCCATGGGATTTTCCAGGCAAGAATATTAGAGTGGGCTGCCATTTCCTTCTCCAGGAGATCTTCCAGACCTCGGAATCAAACACAGGTCTCCTGCATTGCAGGCAGACTCTTGCCTCATAGATGGTTTCTTCACCAGCTGAGATAGCCGGGAAGCCTGCTATAAGAAAATTATCATAATCCTAATTTTATGGATGAAAAAACTGAAACTCAAACTAAGTAATTTTCCCAAAGCACAAAGCTAGTAAGTGGCAGAACCAGAATTTAAAAGCAAGCATTTGTTCTGTATTCCTTCTTTTAGGAAGAACAGGAGAAAATAGAATATAATATTCAACCACAATAGATTGAATCATAGCAACCTGGAGATTAAGGCTGACCTAATCATGTGCCTCTTTGGAGAAGGAAATGGCAATCCACTCCAGTGTTCTTGCCTGGAGAATTCCATGGTCAGAGGAGCCTGGCAGGCTACAGTCCATGGGTCGCAAAGAGCTGGACAGGACTGAGCGACTAACATGTTCATGTTCAGTCATGTACCTACATATAAACAATAATGAACCAGGTTCATCAAATCACTGAACACTGTATACAGAAAGGAGTGTGCAGCTCCTCTTGTCAAATTCCCTCACTTTATCACTGAAGAAAATGAGGGCCAGAGAAAAACAAAAAAATATTGTTTAGTATTATTAGGCTAGTTTATCGCTGGCTTGGCAATAAAATATAGGTAATTTCCCCTACACTATTTCAAAATATCCCTAATCACCTTGAAGTAGATTCTCTTTACAAGTTATCTATTATGTGCAGAAGTGAAAGTCACTCAGCTGTGTCCAGCTCTTTGTGAACGGACACTCTCTGTGACCCCACAGACTGTACAGTCCATGGAATTCTCCAGGCCAGAATACCGGAGTAGGTAGCCTTTCCCTTCTCCAGGGGATCTTGTGCAAAGCCTGCTTGTAAAAACGCTCAAGTGCCTTCATTTTCATAGACACCTTCTGAACAAAAATAGACAAAATACCTTATACATAGGCGATTGTGTTTTGTTCCACATGACCTTGCTATTCCAGGATCTTTGTATAACCAAAGTGGCAAGTAAAGTGTCTAATATAAGAGCTGTGCCCTGCAGAGGCTCTCGGCACTGAAGAGTGACTGGAATATCCAACCAAACCATTAACACCCCCAGGACTTTTTCAAAGTATTTATTCATTCATTTGGCTGCACTGGATCTTAGTTGCAACATGCAGGACCTTTTAGATGGGACATGTGAACTTTACTGTGCCATACAGTATCTAGTTCCCTGACCAGAGATTGGATGCAGGACCCCTGCATTGGGAGCTCAGAGTCTTAGCCGCTGAACTACCGGGGAAGGCCCTCCCCCAGGACTTTATAGACACAGGCACAGTTGGCAGGTACAACTGCAGAGGGTCCTAGAGAGAGAAAAAAAAAAAGCAGAAGTCATGAAGTGCTAGATTCTATGAAGTCCATGACTTCAGGATTTGAGATAAAAATAAGAACTGATATCATGAGATCAAACAGGTATATGGAAGCTGAGTGGAAGGAATCAAGTCTCTAGCCCTAGAATGCCCTGAGGTCAACACAGCAGCTTTTATACTACTAGATATAAAAGTGCATTAGAATCACATGGAACTGTTTAGAAGTGCAAAATCTCAGGCTCCACACAGACTTACTAGATCCAAAATGGGGTGGAGCCCAGGAAACTATGTTTTTAATAAGCACCCCAAGTAACTCCAATGTACCATGAAGTTCAAGAACCATGAAACTAGGCAAGCAGGTGTACCCTGAACATTGGTCAGAATGACATTCCAATTCTTTTCTTAACTTACTTTCCCCAAATCCAAAGCCTGTATCTTGGAATAACCCTGCAGTTTCTGTTCCTTACAGCGATCTAATTAGCAATCAACTTCAGGTGGTGGAGAACTGCATATAATCAACTTTAATGAACTGTTTGAACTTTATTCAAATTATGCTGCTATTTTGCATATTAATTTCTTCTTTATTTCATTAATTAATTCAATAAATATTTATTAACTGCTCTCCATGTGCCAGACAGTACATAGCAATGAAAATACAAAAATCCCTCCATTTGTAGAACTTAGATTATGGCAAGAGGAAACAGACAATGAATAGTTAAATAAATAAGGTAGGACATACATCAGATAGTGATAAGTGCTATGGGATAAAAAAAAAGAGAGAAAAATGAAGAAGCCAAGAAGGTGATAAGGACTTTAATGGGGGCTTTATGATTTTAAATAGGATAGACAGGAAAACAATGCTACTAATGTGCCATCTGAGCAAACACCTGACTATGTAGAAGCATATTGTAGATACCTAGGGGAAGGGAGACCTTAGAGGATTATAGGAATGGCAAGGAGGCCAGTGTAGCTAGAGCTGAGAGAGTGCTAAGAAGAGCCAAGTCATAGGCATAAAGTCAGAAAGACAAACAGGAGACTGAATGGTTAGGACTCTTTATAAGTGATTATGAAGATTTGGGGGCTTATTCATTAGTTTTATAAGTTATAGATAATTTACTTCTCCAATCACATAAACTGGGATTCTTTATTTGAAAGGAATAAATGGTCTAGCCTTCTAACCAACTTGTGAAGTACAATTGTGCCGTTTGTTGAGGCAGCTTTACGATCATAATTCCAGGCTGGCCCTGGAGAGAGGAATACTAAGAGAGTAGGCTGTTCAATCTTAGCCACTGTAATAGGGCGATCAAAAAAATAATCTCTCTTCTGGTTCTCCAGAGATAAATTCTGTGTGCATTTTGAACAAAGTGACTTTATCTGAGGTGAAAATGATCCCACAGAGAAATCAATTCTCTTTAGAAATGAATTTATCATTGGGTTAGAAGGATAAACAAATTACTTCTGAAACCTTTTGTTACCAAGTACATGGAAAGTTAAAGTTACATGAAAATATTCAGCTTGACACAAGTCTAAGATCTAAATCCATTAGAATAGATGTGCGTAGAGACAGAAGTGATTGTGGAGAATGCATCTCTTGATTGCACACCATCCCAGACACACTGAGTGGAGAGTGGTCTGCAGGTCTGCAACAAGTGCCACAGACCAAAGTCCCTGCCAGGTGGAGATCCCCTTACAGGTTAGGGAATCAGACAACAATACCTAAACAATAAATAGCTGATTGCAGATAGTTATAAGTAAGTATGAAAGGGACAAGGAGTGGAGAAATCCCTGGTGCTCGGGTGGAAAAGAATCTGCCTGACAATGCAAGGAAAACGGGGTTCGATCCCTGGTCTGGGAAGATTCCATATGCCACGGGGCAGCCAAGGCCCGTGTGCCACAACTCCTGAGCCCCGAGCACCTGGAGCACAGGCTCTACAACAAAAGAATCCACCACAGTAAGCCCACACATGGCAACAAAGTGTACTCCCAACTCACTGCAAATAGAGAGGCTGTGTACAGCAACAAAGACCCAACACAATCAAAAATAAAGAATAAATGAGCCAACATAACAGAAAGACATATTTAAAAAAAAAAGAAAAGAACAAGAAGTGACTAGTAGAGTTTGTAGATTTCTACTTGAGATTAACTGCTCAGGAAACACTCTCTGAGAATGTGACATTTAAATTAAAACCTAAATGATGAGAAGAAGCCAGGCTTGCAAAGAAATATCTGGGGGCCAAGAACAATGTAAATGGCTTATGATCCACAATAATCCTTAACATTTATACTCTGATTTACAGTTTTCACATCTGTTTCACATACATTTTTTTTCAGTCCTCATAATAATGCTGAAGAAATATACGGTTGACATTTTTTGACCTGTTTTGCAGATGAGTAACTCAGTTTCAGAGAGGTCTAAGGGTCTGCCAAAGACAGGATTAATAGATGGGCTTTGGCAGGCATTTTCCTTCCTGACCCAGTTTGTTGTTATTGTGACTCCAAAGAAAATTAATATTCTCAAATTGAGAAACACTGATGTCATATAAAGGACAAAAAAAAAAGAAAGTAAATTCTATTTAGGTTTCAGCTATTTGTAAATAATAAAATATAAGTCACCTGTAATTCTTTAACTATGTTTTAATTGCTCTTTATTTTTCATTTAAGTGTTTTCATTTGGGCCATTTAGGTTTGAGGAGTGATAGTGGTCTCTTCTGCTAAGTACTGATTTGCATTTCCTTTTAATTTTAACCATAATAGATACTTAAGGCTGTAGCCTACACAGATTTTTGCTACATTCTGAGCTTATGTATTCCTCATATGCACAGATTTACAGAATAAATTGAGGTACAACTTCCATATAGAGGGGTACCAAAACAAAGATACAGTATTATCAAATGAGAGCATTAAAAGAATAATAATATGAACAATTATGCTCTATCATTGATGTTAGTATTAAAATCTGTGCAAGGATAAGTTTATCTTCAATTCTTAGAGGCCTATGTAATGGGCCTCTGAAAAGACATTTTCCCAAGAATCCTTTGTTTCCTAGGATTCTAACACTGACTATATAAATAAGAAAATATTTTTTTCTAGTTCTTCTGGAAATGTATAGTTGTCTGTCATTTTACAATGATAAATTTCAAAGAACATATTTAAGAACTGTTCTTGTCACCTTTTCATGAAGGTAGAAATTCCTAATTTTTGTCTCATGGATCTCAGAAGACTACAATAATAAGTTCAGCTGCTGCTGCTGTTAAATCACTTCAGCTACTACACCTCGATTATGAGAAATATTTTGAAATTTTACTGAAATATATTTTGAAATTATAGGATAAATATTATCCTATTTAACAAAAAGATTGATTTTGCATGCAGTAATCTATATTGGTACCTAATAAGCCAGGGTGTATTTTCTAGGTTTTTTGAAGGTCACACAAGGCAAGAAAATAAAGGGATAATGACAAACAATGATTGTGATAAAGTAAATGCAAGCTGTGGTAATAATAGGATTTTAATAAAGACAGTATCTACTGGAGTTGGACCATAAATAAGACAGAGTGTCAAAGAATTGATGCCTTTAAAATGTGGTACTGGAGAAGACTCTGAAGAGTCCTTTGGACAGCAAAGAGATCAAACCAGTCAATCCTAAAGGCAATCAACCCTGAATATTCACTGTAAGCACTAATACTGAAGCTGAGGCTCCAATAACTTGGCCGCCTGATATGAAGAGCTGACTCATTGGAAAAGACCCTGATGCAATGGAAGATTGAGGGCAGGAGGAGAAGTGGGCGACAGAGGATAAGGTGGCTGGATAGCATCACTGGTTCAATGGACAGGAACTTGGGCAAACTCCAGGGACAGAGAGGCCTGGTGTGCTGCAGTCCATGGAGTCACAAAGAGTTGGACACGACTTGGCAACTGAACAAGAACACCAATCTACTAGCAGTTGCAATGTGCCAGGTACCAGGCTAAGCACTTTACTTACACTACCTTACTTAATTCTAACAACCCTATAGTATAATATAGAGACTACCAGAATTATTGTATTTATTTTATATGTGAAGAAACTGACTTGCAAAAGATTAAGCAATTTGCTCAAGATCACATGTTAACTGAGCAGTAAATCCCGAATACTATCCGGAGGTGTCTGACTCTGGAGCTATCGTCTGTAGTAACCATGTAATTCTGTAATGTAATGTGGCATATTTGCTTACTACTACAACATTGTTCAAATAGTATCCCACAAAACACTGAGTAAGGTAACTGGTATCTCGTATCAAAAAGATTCCATGGTCAGATGATTTTCAGAAGCCCTGCATATCAAATCCCCTTCTTGCAGATTCACAATGCACATGACTACGTGAAGATGCCTCAGATGGTAAAGAATCTGCCTGCAATGAGGGAGACCTGGGTTCAATCCCTGGGTTGGAAAAATCCCCTGGAGAAAGGAATGGCAACCCACTCCAGTATTCTTACCTGGAGAACCCCCATGGACAGAGGAGCCTGGCAGGCTACAGTCCATAGGATCACAAAGAGTCAGACATGATTGAACGACTAAGCACAGCACATATGAAGGCTCAGAGTATTCCTGTAGCAAAGAAATCTGTTTCACCAGCATTTTCTAAAGTGTGTATGTGCGTGTGTTGTAATATTTTGCTAAATCCTAGGGGAACATACTTTGGGAAACACAACATTAGATTTTTTTTTTTTTTACCAGTATCTAGGTATATTCAGATTGGAGAAGGCAATGACACCCCACTCCAGTACTCTTGCCTGGAAAATCCCATGGGCGGAGGAGCCTGGTAGGCTGCAGTCCATGGGGTCGCTAAGAGTCGGACACGACTGAGCCACTTCACTTTGACTTTTCACTTTCATGCATTGGAGAAGGAAATGGCAACCCACTCCAGTGTTCTTGCCTGGAGAATCCCAGGGATGGGGGAGCCTGGTGGGCTGCCATCTATGGGGTCACACAGAGTCGGACATGACTGAAGTGACTTAGCAGCAGCAGGTATATTCAGATAGATTCAGCATAGGAGTTCAAATCCATGTGAGCATAGTTCAAAGCTTGCCATTAAAATAAACTATTGAAAATTTCCAACTGTTTTTCACCCACATCTATTGTCCCTACATCATCCCCTTCCCACTTATCAGCAGGCTGAACCTTATTCCAATTATAATGTGATTCTTTCTGAATATCCCACATCCAATATTTTCCATATGTGTAAATTCTTAACATTGTTTATGCTCTAGCTTGAATCTACCTTACACATGGAACTATTTGCCATCAACCTGAAGTGATCACTTCCTTCTCTGAAATCTTAGAGTGAAAAATCATGTTTTATCATTTAATTGTTTCTGTGACTTTTCTTGGGCTTCCTTTATGGCTCAGGTGGTAAAGAATCTGTCTGCAGTGCAGGAGACTCTGGTTTGATCCCTGAGTCAGAAGATCCCCTGGAGAAGAATAAGAACTATCCACACATCTTTAGTATTTCCCACCTAACAAACTAATAAACATATGAAGGAAGAAATGTATTCCAAAAGAATCTTCCAGTTTAGAAATTGGCATTGGTAATTTAGACTGCGTCTACAGACTTCCTAACTGGGACACTGGTGTTACCTTAGGTGGCATAGTTTCATACCCCACAGAAGCTAGCTTCCATTGGACTGCAGCCTCCCAGGCTCCTCCATCCATGGGATTTTCCAGGCAAGAGTACTGGAGTGGGGTGCCATTGCCTTCTCCAAAATTCTCTAAAGTGTACCTCTAAGCCATGAGTACCTTTGGATGCAAGAGGGCAGGGTCAGAGGAATTGCATGGATTAAAAAAAAAAAAAAAAGTAAGTCATCTAAAGTTTTGGGAGAAAGAAACAACTCTAGGGAAGGGCATTGTCTTTGGATAATTCCTCAGCTCTTGAAAGCCTGATCTTCAGAAATATTCATCATTAATTTCTTTCACCATATCAAGAGGCTTATGTAGTTCCAACCCAACCCTCAAAAGTGTCTCTGAGTTAACTTGAGACATTTATGAAATTTATTATAGTCTTGCTGCCATCACTTGAAGATATCTGGCATTCCAGGGTCACCTCATTTTCTCCTAGGGTGGGAGACTACATAGATCTTGAAGACCCTGTTCACAGAACCTTGGGTCTCTCTGCATAAAAACAAACATGAGTTCCAAATTCTCCAGGAAAACTAGACTGGAATGCTCAAGATTTAGGGCACTTATTGACTCCCCGTCTCTAGACAGCAAGCTGCTGCTGCTGCTATGTCACTTCAGTTGTATCCGACTCTGTGCGACCCCATAGACAGCAGCCCACCAGGCTCCCCCATCCCTGGGATTCTCCAGGCAAGAACACTGGAGTGGGTTGCCATTTCCTTCTCCAATGCAGGAAAGTGAAAAGTGAAAGGGAAGTCGCTCAGTCATGTCTGACTCTTCATGACCCCATGGACTGCAACCCACTAGGCTCCTCCATCCATGGGATTTTCCAGGCAAGAGTACTGGAGTGGGGTGCCATTGCCTTCTCCGTAGACAGGCAAGAGTCTGGTATAATTTAACAGAGCCAAGGTTCTAGGTGACAGGGCTTGGGATGGAGTAGAAAAGTGCTGGTCCAAGAGTTGTAGAACATAGAACCAAGGAGGAGAAAACTGGAAGAGAGACTAAGGACAAAACCAGAATCAGAAAGTCTGTCTAGTACAAATAACGATGATAGTCAGAAGAGAAAATGGAAACGTAAAGCAGAGAAAGCATACGGCTAATGAAAACTGGAAGACGGAGCCAGGCGTGATTCCCTGGGATATAGGAGGTTACTACAGGACTTTATGGGGTGTCAGAGATCTTACCCATAGGAGAAGAAGAAGTTGTTACAAACACTTCACACACTGGAACAATAAGATTTTGGTCTAAGTTGCCTATATATCATCTGGTTTTATAGGGAAAAAGGTGGAAAGGATACCATCAGTCTATATGCCCTGTTGGAGAAGGCAATGGCACCGCACTCCAGTACTCTTGCCTGGAAAATCCCATGGATGGAGGAGCCTGGTAGGCTGCAGTCCATGGGGTCGCTAAGAGTCGGACATGACAGCGACTTCACTTTGACTTTTCACTTTCCTGCATTGGAGAAGGAAATGGCAACCCACTCCAGTGTTCTTGCCTGGAGAATCCCAGGGATGGGGGAGCCTGGTGGGCTTCCGTCTATGGGGTCACACAGAGTTGGACACGACTGAAGCAACTTAGCAGCAGCAGCATATGCCCTGTAGTTTCCTCTACACAATGGACATCACAATAGTTTTTAAAACTTTTTCATGAATGGTTTGGGGGAAATTGAGATTCATTAACTTTTAAAAGGAAACACTTAAGTTTCCTTCCCTGGACAGCTGAGCCCTTGCCCATTCTCACCGAGAATAAGGACTGGCACTAAAACACAGAGAAATCCCATCAGAATTGAGGTGTGGCAGCCACAGTTCAGTTCAGTTCAGTTTAGTCACTCAGTCTTGTCCGACTCTGTGACCCCATGAACCATAGCATGCCAGGCCTCCCTGTCCATCACCAACTCCTAGAGTTCGCTCAGACTCATGTCCATTAAGTCATTGATGCCATCCAACCATCTCATCCTCTGGCGTCCCCTTCTTCTTCCCCTAAACCTTACCAGCATTGGGGTCTTTTCAAATGAGTCAGCTCTTCGCATCAGGTGGCCAAAGTATTGGAGTTTCAGCTTCAACATCAGTCCTTTCAATGAATATTCAAGACTGATTTCCTTTAGGATGGACTGGTTGGATCTCCTTGCAATCCAAGGGACTCTCAAGAGTCTTCTCCAACACCACAGTTCAAAAGCATCAATTTTTCAGCACTCAGCTTTCTTTATAGTCCAACTCTCACATCCATACATGACCACTGGAAAAACTATAGCCTTGACTAGATGGATCTTTGTTGACAAAGTAATGTCTCTGCTTTTCAATATGCTGGCTAAGTTGGTCATAACTTTCCTTCCAAGAAGTAAGCAGCTTTTAATTTCATAGCTGCAATAACCATCTGCAGTGATTTTGGAGCCCAGAAAAATAAAGTCAGCCACTGTTTCCCCGTCTACTTGCCACGAAGTGATGGGACTGGATGCCATGATCTTCGTTTTCTGAATGTTGAGCTTCAAGTCAACTTTTTCACTCTCTTCTTTCACTTTCATCAAGAGGCTTTTTAGTTCCTCTTCACTTTCTGCCATAAGGGTGGTGTCATCTGCATATCTGAGGTTATTGATATTTCTCCCAGTAATCTTGATTCTAGCTGGTGTTTCCTCCAGCCCAGCATTTCTCATGACGTACTTGGCATATAAGTTAAATAAGCAGGGTGACAATATACAGCCTTGATGTACTCTTATTTGGAACCAGTCTGTTGTTCCATATTCAATTCTAACTGTTGCTTCCTGATCTGCATATAGGTTTCTCAAGAGGCAGGTCAGGTGGTCTGGTATTCCCATCTCTTTCAGAATTTTCCACAGTTTATTGTGATCCACACAGTCAAAGGCTTTGACATAGTCAATAAAGCAGAAATAGATGTTTTTCTGGAACTCTCTTGCTTTCTCCATGATCCAGCGGATGTTGGCAATTTGGTCTCTGGTTCCTCTGCCTTTTCTAAAATCAGCTTGATCATCAGGAAGTTCACGGTTCACATATTGTTGAAGCCTGGCTTGGAGGATTTTGAGCATTACTTTACTAGCATGTAAGATGAGTACAACTGTGCGGTAGTTTGAGCATTCTTTGGCATTGCCTTTCTTTGGGATTAGAATGAAAACTGACATTTTCCAGTCCTGTTGCCACTGCTGAGTTTTCCAAATGTTCTGGCATATTGAGTGCAGCACTTTCACAGCATCATCTGTCAGGATTTGAAATAGCTCAACTTGAATTCCATCACCTCCACTAGCTTTGTTCGTAGTGATGCTTCCTAAGGTCCTTTTGACTTCAGGTTCCAGGATGTCTGGCTAATATTATCAATTTCTCTTCAAATAAATCCCATTAGGGAGGCATTAGAAAAGCAATGGGTTAGCATTTCAGAAATTACCTATGCAAAATGGTACTATAAATTATAATAATGGAATAAAATTAACTTTTATTATTTACAATATACCAGGCCTCAGTATCCTATACAGATGTTCTCATTGTTTCCTCACAAAATTAAGTGCAAACGTATTTCCCATTTTGTGGATGAGAAAGCTGAAACTCCAAGAGGCAGATTCACACAAAGGCAATTCAAGCCTCTGCATTTAGCCACCACACAGATGGCGACCCACATGATTTGGGTAATGCTGCTATGGTGGGCTAAATGACACCTTTCTAAATAATATATCTCTGCATCCTAACCCTTGGAATCTGTGAATGTGCCCTAATTTGGAAAAAGGGCCTTTGTGGATGTAATTAAGAATCTGGAGATGAGATCATCCCATGTTATCCAGGTGAACCTTAAATCCATTTAAAGCCATTTTTATAGGAAATAAAAGAGAGACACCCAAGGAGAAGAGGAGACATCTGTGTAAAGACAGAGGCTGAGACTGAAGTGATGCAGCCATACTGTAGGGATGCCCGGATCCACCAGAGTCTGAAAAAGGCAAGGAAAGAGTCTCCCCTAGAGCACTCAAGAGGAACACAACCCAGTCTACATTTTGATCTTATATTTCTAGCCTCCAGAACTATGAGAATAAATTTCTGTTGCTTTAAACCCCTAGGATTGTGGTAATTTGTTACGGCAGCTTTAGGAAAATACAGTTGACCTTTAAACAATGCAGGGGTTAGGAGATTAACAAAGGGTTGACAAGTTAGCACCTTGCTCAGCAGAAAATCCAAGTATCACTGTACAGTCTGCCCGCCATATCACAATCCTGCATCCCCAGAATCAACCAACTATAGATTGTATAGTGCTATAGTATTTATACTGAAAAAAAAATCTATGTATAAGTGTATCTGTACAGTTCAAACCCATTTTGTTCAAGAGTCACCTGTAATACAGTTGATTTCTTAGCTTAACTGCCAGAACATAATTGCATAAAGTGAGTGCATCATCAGCAACAGGAGCTTATTTTTTCACAATTCTGGAGGATGGAAGTCTAAAGTCATGAAGTCAGCATGATTAGGTTCTGGTGAGAGCCCTCTTCCAGGGTCTCTTTTATAAGGGCACTAATCTCATTCATGAGGGTTCCACCCTCATAACCTTATCACTTTCCAAAGACCCCACCTTTTAATACCATCACACTTGGGGTAGGATTTTACCACACTATCTTGGGAAGACATAAATATTCAATCTATAATAATTGGTAAAGATGGGTTTTATTTTTACTTTGGGAGTCTTCTGGGTGGCCACATTTTATAAGAAAGAATAATTCCAAAGAATCAATTGAATAATTTTTAAATTAAAAGCTTTTTTATTATTGCTATTTAAAGGACCATTCAGTTCAGTTCAGTCACTCAGTCGTGTCTGACTCTTTGTGACCCCAATGACTCACAGCACGCCAGGCCTCCCTGTCCATCACCAACTCCTGGAGTTTACCCAAACTCATGTCCATTGAGTAGGTGATACCATCTAGCCATCCCATTCTCTGTCAACCCCTTCTCCTCCTGCCCCTAATCCCTCCCAGCATCAGGGTCTTTTCCAACGAGTCAACTCTTCACATGAGGTGGCCACAGTATTGGAGTTTCAGCCTCAGCATCAGTCCTTCCAATGAACACCCAGGACTGATCTCATTTAGGATAGACTGGTTGGATCTCCTTGCAGTCCAAGGGACTCTCAAGAGTCTTCTCTAGCACCACTGTTCAAAAGCATTAATTCTTCAGTGTCAACTTTCTTCACAGTCCAACTCTCACATCCATACATGACCACTGGAAAAAACCATAGCCTTGACTAGACAGACCTTTGTGGGTAAAGTAATATCTCTGCTTTTTAATATGCTATCTGCTGCTGCTGCTAAGTCACTTTAGTCGTGTCCGACTCTGTGTGACCCCAGAGACAGCAGCCCACCAGGTTGGTCATAACTTTCCTTCCAAGGAGTAGTGAAGTCATTCAATCGTATCCGACTCTTTACAACTCCATGGACTATAGCCTACCAAACTCCTCAGTCCATGGAATTCTCCAGACAAGAGTACTGGAGTAGGTTGCCATTTCCTTCTCCAGGGGATCTTCCCAACCCAGGAATCTAACTCGTGTCTCCCGCATTCCAGGCAGAGCATTTCAGAGTCTGGTGGCTCAGAAATGGTGGCTCACCAGGGAAGACTCCAAGGAGTAAGCATCTTTTAATTTCATGGCTGCAATCACCATCTGCAGTGACTTTGGAGCCCCCAAAAATAAAGTCTGACACTGTTTCCACTGTTTCCCCGTCTATTTGCCATGAAGTGATGGGACCAGATGCCATGATCTTAGTTTTTTGAATGTTGAGCTTTAAGCCACTTCAGTATTCTTGCCTTGAGAACCCCATGAACAGTATGAAAAGGCAAAATGATAGGATACTGAAAGAGGAACTCCCCAGGTCGGTAGGTGCCCAATATGCTACTGGAGATCCCCATCATTACTATGTGTCAATACACTTTTTAGAGGATAAAAGGTGTTTTATCATTTGAACTTAATATCATTGGTGGAGCAAAACCTCATAATATTATAAAATAACATCAAAACAATGGTTTTCAACTAAAGCTTTTGATTACTACTAAAAACAATTGTTTTAAAAAACAGAATATTTTCTTTTAATATTTTAGTATTTTATAGCAGTAATCAACTCTTTTTTTTAATTAAATTTTATTTTGCTTAACTTTACAATATTGTATTGCTTTTGCCATACATCAAGATGGATCCACCACAAGTATACATGTGTTCCCCATCCTGAACCCTCCTCCCTCCTCCCTCCCCATACCATCCCTCTGGGTCATCCCAGTGCACCAGCCCCAGGCATCCACTATCAGGCATCATACCTGGACTGGCGACTCGTTTCAGATATGATACCATACATATTTCAATGCTATTCTCCCAAATCATTCCACCCTCTCCCGTTCCCAGAGTCCAAAAGTCTGTTCTATACATCAGTGTCTCTTTTGCTGTCTCATAAACAGGGTTATTGTTACCATCTTTCTAAATTCCATATATATGTGTTACTATACTGTATTTGTGTTTTTCTTTCTGGCTTACTTCACTCTATATAATAGGCTCCAGTTCCATCCACCTCATTAGAACTGATTCAAATGTATTCTTTTTAATGGCTGAGTAATACTCCATTGTGTATATGTACCACAGCTTGCTTATCCATTCATCTGTGGATGGACATCTAGGTTGCTTCCA
This sequence comes from Tragelaphus eurycerus, assembly GCA_935064755.1. NCBI lineage: Eukaryota > Metazoa > Chordata > Mammalia > Artiodactyla > Bovidae > Tragelaphus > Tragelaphus eurycerus. The sequence continues at coordinate 11,531,979 of CAKXYN010000006.1, forward strand.
AGTCCTGGCTATTGTAAACAGTGCTGCTATGAACATTGTAGTACACCTGTCTCTTTCAATTCTGGTTTTCTCAGTGTGTATGCCCAGCAGTGGGATTGCTGGATCATAAGGCAGTTCTATTCCCAGTTTTTTGAGCAATCTCCACACTGTTCTCCAAAGTGGCTGTATTAGTTTGCATTCCCACCAACAGTGTAAGAGGGTTCCCTTTTCTCCACACCCTCTCCAGCATTTATTGCTTGTGGACTTTTGGATCGCAGCCATTCTGACTGGCGTGAAATGGTACCTCATAGTGGTTTCAATTTGCATTTCTCTGATAATGAGTGATGTTGAGCATCTTTTCATGTGTTTGTTAGCCATCTGTATGTCTTCTTTGGAGAAATGTCTATTTAGTTCTTTGGCCCATTTTTTGATTGGGTCATTTATTTTTCTGGGATTGAGCTGTAGGAGTTGCTTGTATATTTTTGAGATTAGTTGTTTGTCTGTTGCTTCATTTGTTATTATTTTCTCACATTCTGAAGGCTGTCTTTTCACCTTGCTTTTAGTTTCCTTTGCTGTGCAGAAGCTTTTTAAGTTTAATTAGGTCCCATTTGTTTATTTTTTATTTTATTTCCAATATTCTGGGAAGTGGGTCATAGAGGATCCTGCTGTGATGTATGTCAGAGAGTGTTTTGCCTATGTTTTCCTCTAGGAGTTTTATGGTTTCTGGTCTTACATTTAGGTCTTTAATCCATTTTGAGTTTATTTTTGTGTATGGTGTTAGAAAGTGTTCTAGTTTCATTCTTTTACAAGTATTTGACCAGTTTTCCCAGCACCACTTGTTAAAGAGATTGTCTTTAATCCATTGTATATTCTTGCCTCCTTTGTCAAAGATAAGGTGTCCATATGTGCGTGGATTTATCTCTGGGCTTTCTATTTTGTTCCATTGATCTATATTCCTGTCTTTGTGCCAGTACCATACTGTCTTGATGACTGTGGCTTTGTAGTAGAGCCTGAAGTCAGGCAGGTTGATTCCTCCAGTTCCATTCTTCTTTCTCAAGATAGCTTTGGCTATTCAAGGTTTTTTGTATTTCCATACAAACTGAGAAATTATTTGTTCTAGCTCTGTGAAGAATACCCTTGGTAGCTTGATGGGGATTGCATTGAATCTATAAATTGCTTTGGGTAGTATACTCATTTCCACTATATTGATTCTACCAATCCATGAACATGGTATATTTCTCCATCTATTAGTGTCCTCTTTGATTTCTTTCACCAGTGTTTTATAATTTTCTATATATAGGTCTTTAGTTTCTTTAGGGAGATATATTCCTAAGCATTTTATTCTTTTCATTGCAATGGTGAATGGAATTAGATCTCAATAACAGGAGAAAAACTATTAAAACTTCCAACATATGGAGGCTGAACAACACGCTCCTGAATAACCAACAAATCACAGAAGAAATCAAAAAAGAAATCAAATTCTGCATAGAAATGAATGAAAATGAAAACACAACAACCCAAAACCTGTGGGACACTGTAAAAGCAGTCCTAAGGGGAAAGTTCATAGCAATACAGGCATACCTCAAGAAACAAGAAAAAAGCCAAATAAATAACCTAACTCTACACCTAAAGCAACTAGAAAAGGAAGAAATGAAGCATCCCAAGGTTAGTAGAAGGAAAGAAATCTTAAAATTTAGGACAGAAATAAATGCAAAAGAAACAAAAGAGACCATAGCAAAAATCAACAAAGCCAAAAGCTGGTTCTTTGAAAGGGTAAGTAAAATTGACAAACCATTAGCCAGACTCATCAAGAAACAAAGGGAGAAAAATCAAATCAATAAAATTAGAAATTAAAATGGAGAGATCACAACAGACAACACAGAAATACAAAGGCTCATAAGAGACTACTATCAGCAATTATATGGCAATAAAATGGACAACGTGGAAGAAATGGACAAATTCTTAGACAAGTACAACTTTCCAAAACTGGATCAGGAAGAAATAGAAAATCTTAACAGACCCATCACAAGCACGGAAATTGAACCTGTAATCAGAAATCTTCCAGCAAACAAAAGCCCAGGTCCAGATGGCTTCACAGCTGAATTCTACCAAAAATTTAGAGAAGAGCTAACACCTATCCTACTCAAACTGTTCCAGAAAATTGCAGAAGAAGGCAAACTTCCAAACTCATTCTATGAGGCCACCATTACCCTAATACCAAAACCGGACAAAGATGCCACAAAAAAAGAAAACTACAGGCCAATATCACTGATGAACATAGATGCAAAAATCCTTAACAAAATTCTAGCAATCAGAATCCAACAACACATTAAAAAGATCATACACCATGATCAAGTGGGCTTTATCCCAGGAATGCAAGGATTCTTCAATATCCGCAAATCAATCAACGTAATACACCACATTAACAAATTGAAAAATAAAAAGCATATGATTATCTCAATAGATGCAGAGAAAGCCTTTGACAAAGTTCAACATCCATTTATGATAAAAACTCTCCAGAAAGCAGGAATAGAAGGAACATAACTCAACATAATAAAAGCTATATATGACAAACTCAGAGCAAACATTATCCTCAATGGTGAAAAATTGAAAGCATTTCCTCTAAAGTCAAGGACAAGACAAGGATGCCCACTTTCACCATTACTATTCAACATAGTTTTGGAAGTTTTGGCCACAGCAATCAGAGCAGAAAAAGAAATAAAAGGAATCCAAATTGGAAAAGAAGAAGTAAAACTCTCACTGTTTGCAGATGACATGATCCTCTACATAGAAAACCCTAAAGATTCCACCAGAAAATTACTAGAACTAATCAATGAATATAGTAAAGTTGCAGGATATAAAATCAACTCTTTTTAAATCATATTTAACTAATTTTTTCCCAGAAAGAAATCATTTATTCAACAGCAGTGAGATACTGTAGTATCACATAAAATTGTCTTTAGCTTTACTATTAGAATATATGTTGGTGATCCCTAATCAATATTTTCTCAATTAGTCAAATTTAAGATTTCTAGCATATAAAGGGGGAATCTCTATTTTAAAAATTTCAATTTTATTATAACTTCTTTCTCTATGTTAATATGTATCTTTGATGGATCACCAAAGATAATACGTACTCTTCTCCAAAGGCAATTTAGAGACCTCACATTATTTTTTTCACCAGACTATAAAGGATAAATGGCTTTGATACATGGCTTCATTCCCTTTTACTATTTACCACTATGGCAGATCCTGATTTTAAACATCATAACTCACTCAACATAATTATACCCTATTTTATAGCTTACTGCATTATATTTGAAAAGTACAGAATGTCAACTATTCAACATGGAGGCGGAGGTCGATAAGCTGGAACTGATGTTCCAGAAAGCTGACTCTGATCTGGACTACATTCAGTACAGGCTGGAATATGAAATCAAGACTAATTATCCTGATTCAGCAGGCAAGAAAAATCCAGTTACACTTTTAAAGGAATTGTCAGCAATAAAGTCTCGATATCAAACTTTGCATGTTCGCTTTAAACCAATTGCTGTGGAGCAGAAAGAGACTAAGAGCCGCATTTGTGCTACTTTCAATAAGACTATGACCTTGATACAAGAACTGCAGAAGGAAACAGACCTGGAGTTGTTACCACTGACTGAAGAAGAGAAAACTGCGGCAGAGCAATTAAGAGCTCACATGTCAGACTTATGAGGAAGAAATGGACTTCCAAAAAGGAACTCTAATGGGGAAGAAATCAATCCCAGAAATTTAGGAAGATGTCTTGTTAACATTGATGACTATTGGTCGGGAGATGACAAAGGAGATTTGGCTTGGGTGACTGGATAGTGATGCCTTCCACAGAAGAGGGGGATACAAGAGAAGGGCAGATATTGTATTAATAAAGTTCAGCCAAAGAGGCAGAATGGAAATACAGAGATTTTAAAAATATATGCACACATACTTAGTAATTTCAGGCAAGGAAGTCCCAACACCATTTTGTATCTGTTTTTGTATAACTGGGATAACACAGATGTCCTGACTGACCTATTGCAAAAGAATATTACGTAGTATCAGTCAGATGTGAACGGACATGCTTGGGAAATTAAAGGTTAGAAAAATACTTGTACCATATTATACATATGTAAATAATTTTATTGTTGAAAATTCTGATCGCAGATGTGGTCACCTTATTGGTGAGACTGCTAATATGTGACTTAACAGTCTCTCATAATACCTAACTTAGTAGAAAGCTGGCTTTTCTGTGACAGCTTCACTTTTATTTTTGTTCTGTTCCTTCTGCCTGCCAATGTTGAGCATGAGCTCTGCTTTCTAATGCTGTTTCTGATTGTCCCTGTAACATTTCAGGGACCTCAAATATATCTTTGTTCTCCTCTAAAAAAAAAAAAAAAAAAAAAAAAGAAAAGTACATTATTCATTGTGATTTGAAAACATTCATAAGATAAGTGTGACTGTGTTAATTTAGTTAATGCTTCAAGCGAGTGCAGATAATATTAAAATGAATGTTTTATTTGCTAGCAACACCCACTGGAGCAAAAAAAAAAGTCATTTATTTTGAGGATTAGTCATGTTATACTAGTGTCTAACAAATAGTGAGATAAATAGCAGACATACATTTTATTTTAATGCATCATAAAGAAAAAAAGGAACAGAAGATGTGGTTGCTTCATTAAAAATAAGTACAATTTTATCCTCTTACAGTAATTTCAAGGTACTGTGATGTGATTGTGAGCCTTCTAATCAAATAGATATGCTTTTAAATTTTACCTCACTACTAAATCACTGAGAAATTCAGCATATAGTAATTAATCTCTCTGAAACTTTATTCTTACCTATATAATGGAAGAGTATATACTAACGACTGGATCAATGTGAAAATTGAATATGCAGCAAGTGAGAAAGGAAGTTAATAATGACTGCTGCTGCTGCTGCTGCTAAGTCACTTCAGTCGTGTCCGACTCTGTGTGACCCCATAGACGGAAGCTCACCAGGCTCCCCAGCCCCTGGGACTCTCCGGGCAAGAACACTGGAGTGGGTTGCCATAATGACTGACAGATAGTAAATAATCATTACATAATCGACAGTGTTGTTGTTTGTGAATCTACCTTGAGAGTCTGAAGCACTGACTTAACAATTGCATGATTTGTGAGTCTTCTTATCATTCCTTTTCTCAATGTTTCTCCTCAGATTCTATTACCATTTCTTTGTATATTTACCTTATTGCTTATAGATTCTATTATTGAGAATAAATCATAAATTTGAGATGTCTTACATAACTGACTATATCATTATCATGTGACTTCTTAAAATTTTTAGGCAACCAAGTTCACTTAAGAGATATAGAATCCATAATAAATGAAGAATAATACACAGCTGATCCTTGAATAGTGCAAGGGTGAGGGGTGCTGACTCCTGCACAGTTGAAAATTTGCACATGACTTTTGACTCCCCAGAAACTTAGCTACTAATAATTTACTATTGACTGAAAGCCCTGCTGATAATATAAATAATAAGTTAACACATAATTTGTGTGTTATATGTACTCTATACTATATTTTCTTACAATAAAGCTAGAAAAAATGTTATTAAGAAAATCATAAGAAAAGAATACATTTACAGCACTGTACTCTATTTATGGAAATCATGTTTTATGTCATCTGTTTATATCATGTCAGTACCTACATCAACATTGAATGTATTGAATGTTGAAATACTAAAACACTGTAGATGTTATACGTATTACTAACACTAGACATTAGAAATGAAAATGTGGTGTGATAAAGAAAATCATATTTATTTACAGATGCAACAGTTCATGCACTGATAATGAAGAAACAGCAATATGATGGCTTTATGGTAGCCTGGTATAATAGATAGGATTGCTTCACAGTAGCCTACCTTATACACTAATGGATAAATTGTTATAGAAATGTTATGGTATACAATATTACATTACATTTATAACACAACATTGGAAACATTGTTATATTTTTTAAAAAATCACTTATTTGTGATGATAGGTTAATACACAGTTTTTCATTATGAGAGAGGGGCATACTCTACAGTAATGTAATTCTTTGAAAGTAAAATAATAAAACAGTAAAAAAAAAAAAAAAAACTAACACATTACTAAGTTTATATTAAATATCACTCCCCTTACACCTATGTAAGGTTAGGCTGTCCACTTCAATACAAGTCTTGCACACAGTGTTCTATATGGTGAATATTTAGGCAATGATGATAGTGAACATCACATACAGTTCTTGCCATGTAGTATTACATTTTCACACTCACAGACACACACAACCGATAAGTCGACTAACTACTGCATGATGATTACTTTCTATTCATTAAGGGAAACTGGATCGTTATAAAGGCCTTCATCCTTGTTGTCTTCACATTGAGTAGGCTGAGGATGAAAAGGACAAGGAAAGGTTGATCTTGCTTTCTCCAAGGTGGCAGAAGCAGAAGAAATAGAGGAAGTGGAAGGGAAGACAGGAGAGACAGATACACTCAGTGTACATAGTAATTTCCATCTGAATAGTTTGCTTTTCCATTTCTCTAAAAATGTTTCTGTATGGTACCAATTCTTTTTTCACCATTTCCTTTCGTTTCAGTGCCTATATCACAGAAGGCTCTGTGTCATAAAAGAAGTCAAAAGTAGTCTTGAATAATCAAAACCCTTCTGCCAGATTGCCTAATGTAGATTTGTTTTCTGGCACTGCTTCTTCTATGTCTTCTTTCTTATCATGTGGCACTGGTTCAGAAGCACTCATCTTCATCACGTGGGCTTCTGTTCATTTCTCTGGTGTGGTGTCTATTAACTTCAAGAGCCGTACCTTGAAAACTTTCACCCTCATTTTTTTCCCCCATATCCATAATCTTTTTCATGATTCCCTTGTTTAGCTCTGTAATAAATCCTGTGAAGTCATTCACAACAGCTGGACACATTTTTTTCCAGAAGGAATTTATTGTTTTAGGCTGGGTGGCTTTCATGACATTTTGTATTACAAAAATGATATTCTCAATGGTGTGATTTTTCCAAGCTTTCATGGTGTTCTCTCTGTTGAAGTTCTCTTCTATTGCACTGACAATCTTTTCCGTAGAGTACCATGTGTAATGAGCCTTAAAGTTCCCTGATTTACAGGCGGAATTAGAAACATTGTGTTTGGGGGCAAGGAGACCACTTTGATGCCTTTGGTGTTGGACTCATTGGGTTCAGGGTGGCCAGAAACTTTGTAAAATAGTGAAAGAACATGAAAAGGCAGCCCTACTGGTGCACTGGGACGACCCAGAGGGATGGTATGGGGAGGGAGGAGGGTGGAGGGTTCGGGATGGGGAACATATGTATACCTGTGGCGGATTCATTTTGATATATGGGAAAACCAATACAATATCGTAAAGTTAAAACATAAAATAAAAATTAAAAAAATAAATAAATTAAAAAAAAAAAAAAGGCAGCCCTATATTGGTAAGATACTTCCTAAGTTCAGAGACAAAGCATCAGTGGAATAAATCCAGAAAATTTTATCTCATTGTTCAGGGCTTCTTATTATACAACCAAAAGACTGGCATCTGGTATTTATCTTCTTCTTTTAAGACCCAGGAGTTTGTGGCTTTATAGATAAAGGTAGTCCTGATCATAAGCTTAGTAATTTTCTTAATGGTGTCTGGGAACTCGTCTGCTGCCTCTTGGTCAGCAGAAGCTACTTCTTCTGCCATCTTGACATTTTTAAAGCCAAACCACTTTATAAAATGATCAGACCATTCTACACTTGCATTAAATTCTCCAGTTTTAGATCCTTCACCTTCTTTTTAAGTTGTCATATAATGACTTTGCTTTTTCTTGAATCATATTAGAGTCTACAGATGTGACTTTTTTAGAGCAATCCTGAACCCACATAAGAGCTGCATTTTCAATAAGAGATAAAAAGGTATTTCATGAAAAGTACAAGGTTTTCATGCCTTCTGTCCTGGCTTCAGTGACAGAGTGACAGTTTCATGGGGGAATTTCTTTTTTGGGGGTGGGGGGTTGTTGCCCTTTTGCTGGATTCATCTATCTTGGAATGGTGGGCAACCATCATTGCAGACCTCAATCTACAGTACATATTAAACAATTAAGCTTTTTCTTGTCATGCCATGAGTTTTCTCTGTTTCTTGGGAGCACTTCTAGCATCATTGGGGCACCATGGTGTTATTCAGGTTATGGTATTGCACTAAACACTATGAAAAATATACACGAATCTCAAGAGTACAGTTTTTATTGCAATATGCAATTTCCTGGAGAGATGAGCTGTTCATGTGGAAACGATTAGAGTTACAAAGTGTCTCAATAAAATACTTGCAACACTTGAGTTCTCTGCAATAGCAACAGGAGGTGGTTACAGAATTATTACAGTAGGACAGTGTGTACTATTTAACTTTATGTAGTTAAGATTTGGGCTTCCCTGGTAGCTCAGCTGGTAAAAAATCTGCCTGCAGTGGTTCAATTCCTGAGTCAGGACAATCCCCTGGAGAAGGGATAGGTTCCCCACTCCACTATTTGGACTTCCCTAGTGGCTCAGATGGTAAAGAATCGGTACTTCATCTTTATGTTTGTTTACATTTCCTTCAACTGTGAATGCTACCATGTATAATGTGTGTGCATAAGTTTTTATAAAGTTTATCTGTAATAGATTTGTATATATTTTATGGTGGTAAATGATAGAATAGCATCTACTTAGATTTTATGCATTCCTATCATAACTTTTTCTTAATTTTTTCAACATTTCAAGACTATGCAGTTTATCAGCAAGTATTCTCAAATTCTCAAAGGTCTCCAAATTTTTTTCCATCATATTTATTGAAATAAAACCCACATATAAGTAGACCCACACAATTTAAACCTATGTTTTTCAAGGGTCAATCATACTTAGGAAATAATTCCGCAGATGCTTTACTTTCATCTAAGGTGAGGTAATGATAAATTTCTGTTCATCCTTGTGTACAGTAAAGTAAGCAAACAGTGGAATACAGTATAAAATTTCAACAATATGTTTGGTCTTATATAGTACCTCTTCTTTAAAACTGATAGATAAACCACAGGTTTTTAAACTTCAGGGGATGGCAGGAACCTTCTCTTTTTCTGTGTCAAAATTAGTCTTTAAAAATATCCAATTACAGGGTTTTAGTCCAAGTTTATATGTTTCCTTTCTCTCTCTCTCTCTCTCTCTCTCTCACACACACACACACACACACACACACACACTAGCAAAATCATGTGATCGTCACCTTTTCAGTCGACTTCAGTATTATTTCATAGTGTTGACAAAAGTTCAAACTCCTCTATAAGAATAAAAGAGAACAGACGTTGGAGTTTTGGGAGAGCAGCTTAAATGGCAAGTAAGATGGGCCCAACCCACTCCAGTGTTCTTGCCTGGAGAATCCCAGGGACAGGGGAGCCTGGTGGGCTGCCGCCCATGGGGTCACACAGAGTCGGACACAACTGAAGTGACTTAGCAGCAGTAGCAGCAGCAAGATGGGCCCAAACCTACCCTGTGCAGTACGAAGCCTAGGCAGAGGTAGAGGCAAGTGTCCATGGAGGAGGGCAGCTCAAGAGCTGATAAAACTGCCCTCAAAGGGGCCAAGCACAGAGATGAAAATGGTTCCAAGGCACTAGGTCTGTTAATAGAGGTAAATATATGAAGACGACTGATAAGATGAGCCTGCTAAAGACCCTGGAAGTAGAGCCATGGACTAGTTTTTCAGTTGTCTGTGGTCTTATTCATGGACATGAACATGAAGCCCTAAAAGGTGTCTAATTAGCCCAAAGATACAAACAGGAGACACCATCATCCCCTCAATAGCTGACTTTGGCAAATATTAGTTTAAAAGAAGGCTTCCAGTCCTGCCACCATCAAATGTTCTCTGAGCACTTGTCCGTACAGGATGATCTACTAAACGACTTTCTGCAGTGACTTCAAGCTGACAATAAAACTTAACTTTACTAAAAAACAATTCATTGCCAGACCCAGGGCAAAAACATACAAGAAGAGTCTAGAATATTATTTCTTGTCATACCAATATGCTAGGAAACTATGGAGTTACTGCAGTTGTGTCAAAAGAACTCAAGGGTCAACTTTAAGAAGCTCTCACTAGCCAAAGAGGAGAATATTTGAGTACAAATAAAGAAAACTGCAACTAATAGAAAAAAATAAACTTTATACACATAAATTCATAATAATATTTTTAATAATAATAACTGGTTAGACTATTAGGATACTTAATATTATTAAAGTAAATAATATTATTTATTATTTTAAATAAATTACAATTGTTTATTATTTTAAATAATAATATTAAATAAAATATTTAATATTCTTAATACTAATAAAACCCTAAGATCCTTCTCCTCCCTAGGAGGGTCTTAGGGTTTCAACTCATTATTTTGGAAACTTGCAAAAAAGGAATAGAATTAAAAATCTTTTGTTCTGTTAAACCATACTGTACCTCAAGATAACTCGGTAGTTGATGAGGGAGCTCATAAATGAGAATGAGTTGATGGAATTCCTCAACCTCTGATGAATTAACGGATCTGGGGAGTGATCATACATAGCTCATAGCATCACAACCAGACATTATATGTCCCATGATGGAAGTATGCATCAACTATGCAATAGAAATCGTATCACACCTCTCAATCTAACTTCCATATCACAGAGGACAGAGGAACTTAAAACTGACAGCATAGGAAGCAATCTGATCTGCAAAATCCAGCCTGTGGAAAAGGCATACAGGACAAAATGCCTTTTTTCAACAAATAAATTTCAAAAAAAGAAGAAAAGATTAAAGGAGAATCTATACATTAAGAGATACTTAAGAGACTAATCTAATCTAAATGCTAACCTAATCTTATTTGGATCCTGATTAAACAGTGTGCTAAAAAGAAAGAAAAGGGGAAAGAGAGACAGATTTGGGGGAAAGAGAGAGAGACTTGGGCAGTTGGAAAAACATAAATACAGTCGGTGTTGAGGAAGACTCTTGAGAGTCCCTTGGACTGCAAGAAGATCCAACCAGTCCATTCTGAAGGAGATCAATCCTGGAATTTCTTTAGAAGGAATGATGCTAAAACTGAAACTCCAGTATTTTGGCCACCTCATGCGAAGAGTTGACTCATTGGAGAAGACTCTGATGCTGGGAGGGATTGAGGGCAGGAGGAGAAGGGGACGACAGAGGATGAGATGGCTGGATGGCATCACTGACTCAATGGGTATGAGTCTGGGTGACCTCCGGGAGCTGGTGATGGACAGGGAGGCCTGGCGTGCTGCGGTTCATGGGGTCGCAAAGAGTCGGACACGACTGAGCAACTGATCTGATCTGATCTGATCTGATAAACTAGATGAAATAGGACTTGCTGCTAGTATTTTTAGGTGTGATAATAATATTAAGTTTATGTTTTAAAGAGCACTATTTATCTTTAAGAGATATATACCAAAGTATTTCAATATTTGGAATTTCTTTCAAAATAATCTGGAAAGAACTGGAGAAAAATAGATCAAAGAAGTTTGACCGTGAGTTGATCTTTGTTAAAGGTAGATGATGGGGACTTGTTATTATATTTTCTCTACTTTAAACATAAAAATTTCTATAAAATTTTTTTAAATTATGGAACTTGATGGGACTCTTTTTGGATGAATTTTGTTGTTAGAATCACAATTCTAAATATATTAAAAGTTATCAAAAGGAATGAATGTTGCTATAATGCCTCCTTACAGTATTGATGTGAAATCACAAATAACACATAAAAAATGACAAATAACACATAAAAAGTGCCTATCCATTTTCCTGCAAATCACATTTGTTCAATAAATAATGAAAGTGAAAAGGAAACAGTGTTAGTCACTCAGTCGTGTCCAACTCTGTAACCCCGTGGGCTGTAGTCCACAAGGCTCCTCTGTCCACGGAATTTCGAGGCAAGAATGTTGGAGTGGGTTGCCATTCTCTTCTCCAGGGGATCTTCCTAACCCAGGGATCAAACCCACATCTCCTGCATTCCAGGCAGATTCTTTACCATCTAAGCCACCAGGGAAACCAATAAATAATGGTTATTATATGTATGATCATTGTGGTATCCAAAGTGAGTGCTGCTGAAAACAAAGTAGAATCTTCCTGGAAATGTGGTAAATTAAGATTATGCCAGAAACATCACCCCTGAACAAAATAGAGGAGAAGCTGTTCCCCAAAAGAAACTGGAAAATTAGTATGTTCCAACACAGGTGAAAGAACATAGCCTGGGTAGGAAAGAAACAAATATCCACCCTTTGGAGAAAACAGGAGACTTCTGTTTTAAGCTTAATACTTGACTTCATGTAAACTAAGGATTCAGTACTAATAGGGTAATACTGGTAACATGTAAGTTACATCCTAAATCCAAACTAAATTTTTATACAAATATTTAGAGTATATGCAATGGTGATTAATTTTTAGTCAGATCACACAACATTTTAAAGTTTTGAGTTCCTAAAAATATACATCATTATCTGCTTTCTAATGTCAATTTCTCACAATTTATATCAACTGAGTAAAATTTCACTGTGTCAATTTCTCACAATTTATATCAACTGAGTAAAATTTCACTGTCAAAATTATAGGATAAGTTTTTGAACAAAATGCCTAAGATTATAAATCCATTATTGAAAGACTACAATATACTCTGCCATGCACATTTAAAAAGTGACTACAATGAAAAAAAAATATTTGAAAAAAAAACCTCAATATTTGAAATTTTGTTCATATGATGGCTTATAATCTGATTTGGAAAAAAATGTTGACTTTTTTTTACATGATTAAGATTTCAAAAGTGCTTAATTTCTTACAGAAGTCAGCCTGTATCAGAAAACATCACTACAGCAATCATTACACTAGTAATGGTGAAATTAAACTTGTTTACTGAAGGCCTCATTAAAAAATTGTTCAAAGATACAGGAGGAATTTGGCAAGGGGCGGGGGCACAAATTATTTGAAAGATACAACACAGTAACGCAGCATGTATTTATCAGATTCTTCCTTTCTCCAAGAACTGCCCTAAATCTTTGGCATACAATGATGAATAAGGTAAAATACCATCTCCTCCTTTAGTGCACAGTAAAGAGAAGACCTCTGTCTAAAGAATGATGGCATGATCAAATGAATGCCATGGCAGAGGCAAAAACTCAATGCTGTGCAGGATGGAAAAGAAGTGCTAAGGTTTTCTTGAGGGCTGGGACTAAGGAAAGTTGTAGAACAGATAGTAGACAGTAAAAAGAGTCATTAGATTACATACTCCAAATTAATAATTCAAACTTGTAGCGTCATGGTCACATAATACACATATTTTTAGAAATATTACTCTGGCAACAATGTGGAAATAGATCAGAGTGAGTGAGGCTGAAACAACACAAGAAGAAAGATATTTCAAGAGGGAAGAATTAGGAGAGAGATGGGTAAATGGACAAGAAAATTATATGTGACGATATTTAGAAGGTAAGATTCAGAAGACTTTGTGAGTGAGCAAAAAGAGGGAAATGGAAAAGAAAAGCAGTTAAGTCAATGGTTCTTATAGCAAGATACCTAGAACAGCAGCAGTAGCAGCCCCTGGGAACTTTTTAAGAAATATATATTCTTTAGCCTCACTCCAGACCTTCTGAATAATAAACTGGGATCGGGGCCCAACAATCCATGTTTAACAAGCTTTCTGGGCAATTCTGATGCATGCTACAGTTTGAAAAGCACTTTCAGCTACAGTTGGTTCTCAAATCAGCTGCAAATTGCACAGGGATCTCAGAAAAAGAAAATTCCCATCCCCAAAATTCTCATTTCACTGGGCCAGACTGTAACCTGTGGTGGTTTAGTCGCTAAGTCGTGTCCAACTCTTGGGACCCCATGGACTGTAGCCGGCCAGGCTCCTCTGTCCATGGGGGTTCTCCAGGCAAGAATACTGAAGTGGGTTACCATTTCCTTCTCCAGGGGATCTTCCCAACCCAGTAATCAAACCTGGTTCTCCTGCATTGCAGACAGATTCTTTGCCAACTGAGCTACAAGAGAAGCCTTGTGGCTTTCAGTTTAATTAAAGGGGATGCCCCCAGATTTTCATGGACTGGACTGTAGGTCCTTAATGTTGAACATTCTCTTCCCATTTAGCGAGTTACTGGAACACATGCCCATTTGGAAGGGGCTTATCCATTCTACATTGCTGCAATTCCACCCACCCCCCAGTCCCTATTAACTCAGTCACTGTTTCTGTACATAATATGGTTCCCACCCTAGGCCTTCTTAGATCTTAAGTCCATGAACATACACCTACTTGATTTTTTTCTTCAGGACACAAAGCTCCTATGGTGGGTCTCAGAAGACAAGTATCTCTCAATTTTGCCATGGGACATCCACTAAATTCAAGGGCCCCAACTCAGCCTACGGCCAAATACTGCTGTTTGCAAACCATTTGCCCCAAATGATTATGGATGGATCCACAAATAATCTTCACATCTAGGGCATGGGATCCTGTGCAGGGGCCCTTCAGACTTTCCTAGGAAGCCTCAGGAAGCAATATGAGTAGGCCAGATTTACACTGAGAGCTGTTCATTGCCCTCCTGCTATTTCCTTTGGGACACAAAAAGTTAAAGAGTAAAGGTAGCTTAAAGAATAAGACCTAGGAGAGGAATGGAATAGGAAGTTGTCAGTTACACACACACACACACACACACACACACACACACACATATATATACACTCTTTTTGTATTCTTTTCTATTATGGTTTATCATAGGATATTGAATATAGTTCTCTGTGCTATACAGTGGGACCTTCTTATTTATCCATTATATATATAAACATTTACATCTGCTAACCCCAACATCCTACTCCATCCCTTCCTCATCTCTCCTCTTGGAAACAGTCTGTTCTCTATGTCCATGATTCTGTTTCTGTTTCATCAATAGGTTCATTTGTGAACCTATTTTAGATTCCACAGGTAAGAGATCTTGCATTTGTCTTTCTCTTTCTGACTTTCTTTACTAAGTATGATAATTTCTAGTTGCATCCTTGTTGCTGCAAATAGTATTATTTCATTCTTTTTATAACTGAGTAGTATTCCATTGTATATATGTACCAATTCTTTTTATCCATTCATCTGTCAATGGACACTTAAGTTGCTTATATATCTTGGCTATTGTAATAGTGGTGCTATGAACATACTGGTGTGTGTACCTTTTTGAGTTTGGTTGCTGGATCATATAATGATTCTATTTTTAATTTTTTGAGGAACCTCCATACTATTTTCTATAGTGGCTTCACTAATTTGCATTCCTACCAACAGTGTAGGAGGGTTGCCTTTTATCCACATCCACTCTGGCCTTTGTTATTTGTAGCCTTTTTAAAAGTGGCCATTCTGACTGGTGTGAGGTGGTACCTCATTGATTTGCATTTTCTTTGCATTTGATTTGCAATAATTAGCAATGATGAGCATCTTTTCTTAGACATCAGGATTTTTTAAAGTTCTCCCAGGTGATTTGAGTGTATGTGCACTTGTGGTAGACTGCTGGTTCTGGCTGGGAGGCTGGGTAGATAGTGTTAATGCCAAGGAAAGAGGGGAGGTTTAAGAGAAATTTTGATATTGAATCTCGAAATAAGCACACAAGACCTTATTTAACTAGCTTTCTTTAGTCATGACCAATTCTTTAGGACGCCATAGACTATACAGTCCATGGAATTCTCCAGGCCAGAATACTGGACTGGGTAGCCTTTCCCTTCTCCAGGGGATCTTCCCAACCCAGGGGTCAAACCCAGGTCTCCAACATTGCAGGCAGATTCTTTACCAGCTGAACCATAAGGCAAGCCCAAGAATACTGGAGTGGGCAGCCTATCCCTTCTCCAGTGGATCTTCCTGACCCAGGAATCAAACGGGGATCTCCCGCATTGCAAATGGATTCTTTACCAACTGAGCTATGAAGGAAGCCCTTACTCTAAGCCAACAGATGAAAAAGAAACAGCAGTATCGAAACATGGGCACATTACAAGGGTATCAAAACTTCAAAAGTTCTCAATAAAACTCTTTTCATTCTCTGAATCTTTTGCCAACTAATCTCCAAAAGCTTAAATGTTCTTCTATTCTCCTCTTCCTTTTATTGCTAAGTATGGAACTCATCAGTGCTCCCTCTTCAGTTAGTCAACATTTGGTCCTTAATGTAGTGGGTAAGTACACATGCTTCAAATCCCTGCTTTACCACTTGCTAAGTCTGGGGGTTTAGCCAACTTAAATTCTCTGTCCATCAGTTTCTCCATTTTTAAGTGGGAATAACAATAGAACCTGTTAGGATTGACCAAGGATTTAAAGCATTAATAGAGCTTTCCTGGTGGCTTAGTGATAAAGAATCCACCTGCCAGTACAGGAGACATGGGTTCAATCCCTGATCCAGGAATATTCCACAGTCCATGGAGCAACAAAGCCTGTGCAACACAACCATTGAGCCTGTACTCTAGAGCCCAGGAGCGGCAACTCTGAGCCCATGTAATGCAACTACTGTAACCCATGTACACTAGAGTCTGTGTTCCACAATAAGAGAAGTCACCACAATGAGAAACCCATGCACTGCTACTAGAGAAAAGCCCGCACAGCAACAAAGACCCAGCATAGCTACAAATGATAAAATTATTTTAAAAATAAGTCAGTCTATGAACAATAAATGCTGGAGGGGGTGTAGAGAAAGGAAACTCTCTTGCACTGTTGGTGGGGATGTAAATTGATACAGCCACTATGGAGAACAACATAGGGATTCCTTAAAACACTAGAAATAAAGCTACCATATGAAAAGACACATGCACCCTGGTGCTCATAATAGCACTATTTACAACACCCCAGACATGAAACAACCTAGATGTCCATCAACAGATAAATGGATAAAGAAGATGTGGTTATATATATATATACAATGGGATATTACTCAGACATAACAAGGAATTCATTTGAGTCAGTTCTAGTGAGGTGGATGAACCCAGAGCCTATTATACAGAATGAAGTAAGTCAGAAAGAGAAAAACAAATATCATATATTAATGCATATATATGGAATCTAGAAAAATGGTACTGATGAACCTCTTGCAAGGCAGCAAAAGAGACTCAGACGTGAAGAACAGACTTTTGGACATAGTGAGGGAAGGAGAGAGTGGGATGATTTGCGAAAGGAACATTGAAATATATACATTACTGTATGTAAAATAGACAGCCAGTGGAAATTTGCTGTTTGACTCAGGGAGCTCAAACCTGGGTGCTCTGTGACAACCTAGAGGAGTGAGATGGAGTGGGAGGTGGGAGGGAGGTTCAAGAGGAAAGGGACATATATATACCTATGGCTGTTTCATGTTGATATATGGTAAAAACCAACAAAATATTGTAAAGTTATTATCCTCCAATTAAAAGTAAAATTAAATTTAAAATAAAACATTAATAATCATAAGATTTTTGGAACAATGCCTGGCACATGGTAAGTGCCATGTAAATACTATTAAGTAATTTTTTAAAAATTAGCTTTGACCATTTGGTATATAAACCAAGAGGCAATTCAAGGGCTTCCTAGTACAAGAGAGGTAATTTGCATCAGGTGAGCCTCACTTGTGTCTCCAGGAAACACATACATTATAACTCCTGTAACTAGACTGCCAAATCCTTGCAGACAGTGTCATGGCTTACTCACCTTGTATTCCCACTTTCTATCACAAAGCTTAGCCAATGGTAATTAATAAATATTCATTGAATAAAGGAACTAAAAATGGATTATTCACTTCAGTCATTAATTTTTACTCTATGTAGAAAATAAGATCTCATATGGTATCTTCCAAGAGGATATAACCATTTGGGCATGGTGATTGAAGCCAAAGTGTCCCAAGACAAAGGTAGAAGATAAAGAGAATCACTCTACATACCTTACCTCATTCAGCTGTAGCCAGAAAATCAGGTGGGTCTGGGCCTGCAGAAGAATCTATCAGAGATTCTGGGAGGGGCAGAAGCAGGGAAATGGGCCTCGGGCTAACATTTGGAGTGGATGGGGAAAAAAGATTTAGACAATCAGAAAATGATTCTGAAGCAGTTTTCATTAGCATAGCAGAAGAATAGCACAGTTTTATACACTCAGAAATTCTGCCAAAGAAATTAAAGCATATTTAAGACTTGATGGACTTGGAATCAGGGCCAACTTTGCCATTAGCAAGCTCCTGACCTTGGATGAGTCACCTGGCCTCTCTAAGCCTCAGTTTCCTCCTCTCCAAAATAAGGCATTGATTAATGATTCAAAAGCTTCTTTATAGTTCTGTAGTTCTTTGATTCTAACAGCTAACTGAAAATTTAAACTCTTCAAGGAAAAATAAAATGCTTTATTCTAATTCATGGAGCTATTGTGGGGACTCTATATCTCTTTTCTGTGTGTAATAATACTATTTCCTCCTAAAATTCATTCTGTGTTTTAGACTTCCATTTGTAATATATGGACTGACACCCAGCTTAGAATAATTACCAAAATATAGAGCTTAATACACTAGACTAAATTTATTTTTAACTTTGAGTCATTCATCATGTCTATAATAGCAATATGCTATGAAATTCATAACAGTTTCTAAAGAGTCTTTGAAAATATTATAATACCTATTTAGTTCTTGAACAATTTATTAATAAAACTTAAAAGGCAATACCCTTTATATGAGTTACAGTTGCTCTTTTAAGCTTACAAAAATAAAACAAAACAGAACCACTAACTCTGAAGCATGTAGATAAGAATGAGTCAAAATTCTATGACTTTTATGTTTCAATACAAGTTGCATGTAGATAAGAATGAGTCAAAATTCTATGGATGGGGAACACATGTATACCAGTGGCAGATTCATTTTGATATATGGCAAAACCAATACAATATTGTAAAGTTAAATAAAATAAAATAAAAAATTTTAAAAAAATTCTATGACTTTTATGTTTCAATACAAGTTGTGTGTAACATACCTCGGGATTTGTGTCAAACTCCAGGCTTAAACAGTGGAAACCATTTTATCTATTTACTTGGTTCAGAAAGGCTCAGTGCCTCTAGGCAATCAATCTAACTCTTTGCAACAAGACATAAGTTATTTGAGATTTCTACCTCAAAACCTATTATGCCCCCAAAGTGCTATCTCTGATTATTGTTAAATGAAGTCTCAGTTGGCAGAAGAGTTCACCATACTAGGACTCTTGATAGCTTCAGAGAAATACTTTATTAAATTCTAAAGCACTCAAGCCATACCTCCAAAATACAGGCAAACCTCCAGAGTCTCCTTGAAAAATTACTCACGGCCCGATCACTGTTGGGGCCATAAAAGGCAAAGCCTCAGAACCACAGAGTTAAGGTAGAAACCACATCTTTGCTCTGCTAACTCTATAAGGAATCTTTTTTGTTATTGGGATCTCTAAAGCCCCACAAAATACCATGTTCTTGTCAACACCAACTTCAGACAAATAGTCCAAACATGAAAGTAGTTCCCAGCTACTGTAATTCAGTTCTTGCTTTGACATATAAGTGGAGCTTGTCATTCTAAATGCAGCATTTATCACATTGAGTATGTCTAAGCAATCCAGAAGGCTCATGCCACATATCAATTTATCAAGTTTTGCCCAGTTGTACATGACAAGTCTCTCACATAAGAGTGAGACATTAAGCTAGTGAGTAAATCTAGCGGAACACAGAGCACCTCAAACTCTACAACAGTCTTATTGTTATCTATTTGCAATCGTAAAAACATTGTTCTTTATTAAAAATCTCCTCTGAAGGACAGTCAAATGCTCACAATGGTGATTAAAATGGAGAGAAGCAAAGTTCCCCATAGTTCCTAACCAGAAAGAAATTCTATGGAGGAAATTATATGCTGTGGTAAATTACTGTCATGTACATGCTAAAATTTTTGAAATGCAGCAGTTGCAAGGGTTAAATGTCTGCTTTCTTATGCAAAAGGCAAATGATAGTGAACACTGGTAACTCTTTGTTAAATCAACTGTACAGTATTAAGAGTAAACAAGATCACAATGTAGGTGAAATTGCTTAGTAACCTGTAAATCACTTTAGAAAGAGAAAAAATAAGTTACACAGAGAAAAATACTGAGATGCATGATCATTTAAGATGCTGAAGTGTAATAAAAGATGAGACCATTTCTGTAATCTTTCTGAGAAAACAAAAATTCCTAGTTGTATTTTGCCTCTATTATCTTTCATACTTCCACAAGTTCCTGAAAGGGAATCCGGTGTTTGGAAGAGCTACGCGAAAAACAAAAAGAGAGAGAAAAACAGAGAGAGAGAGAATCTAGGATTAGAAGTTTTATACATTGCATGTATTTAATGATGGACAAGTGGAACTATAACATCTTATAAAACAACATCTTATAGTTCAATATATGTTGTCTTCTCAATAAACTAAAGTGAGCTGTATGTTTGGTATTGGCTATGTTAACAGTATGGTAAAACTCACTTCTGAGAATGGATTTAAGAGATACAAGTGTGTTTTACTGGTTTATATTAGTCAAATATTAACCAACTTGAAAATTTATTACTTTGTGTCCCTAAATCTTAAATAAGTTTAAATCTACTGATAACATCAACATCTCAATGGAGAGTCCATATATATATATTTAAATTTTTTGTAAGTATAGTTGATATACTATATTATGTTAATTTCTATTGTACAAAGTGATTCACTTATACATATATATTCTTTTCATATTCTTTTCCATTGTGATTTATCACAAGATATTGAATATAGTTCCCTGTGCTATTCAGTAGGACCTTGTTATTTATCCATCCTATATACAGTAGTTTGCATTTGTTAATCCCAAATTCCCAGTCTTTCCTCCCTCCAACTCCCCCCACCTCTCCTTGGCAACCACAAGTTTGTTCTCTATATCTGTGAGTCTGTTTCTGTTTTTGCAGATATGTTCATCTGTGTTGTATTCTAAGTTACACATACAAGTGATATCACATGGTATTTGTCTTTGTCTTTCTGACTTACTTCACTTTGTATGATAATCTCGATGTTGCTGCAAATATCATCATTCTTTTTCCTGGCTGAGTAATATTTGATTATATATATATATGTACACCACACCTTTTTTACCCATTCATCTGTCAATGAACATTTAGATTGCTTCCATGTCTTGATAATTATATTAATAAAGAGTACTGCTATGACATAGAGGAGAATGGATCATTTTGAATTATAGTTTTGTCTGGATATATGCCCAGGAATGGGATTGCTGGATCATATAGCAATTCTATTTTTAGTTTTCTGAGGAACATCCATACTGTTCTTCATAGTATCTGTACCAATTTACACTCCCACCAACAGTGTAAAAGGGATCCATTTTCTCCACATCCTGTCCAGCATTTGTTATTTGTAGACTTTTTAATGGTGGCCATTCTAACTGGTGTGAAGTAGGTATAGCTCATTGTAGTTTTGCTTTATCTATTTGTTAAATTAATAGAGATTTCTATTAATTAGCAGTGATGAGCATCATGTGTCTAATGGCCATCTGTATTTCTTCTTTGGGGAAATGCTTATTTAGATCTTCTGGCCACTTTTCAATTGGATTGTTTTTCTATTATTGAGCTGTATGAACAGTTTGTATATTTTGGCAAAAGCCCTTGAGTGCACATCATTTGAAAATATTTTCTCCCAGTCCATATGTTGTCTTTTCATTTTGTTTATGGTAAAAAGCCTATATTTTATTTCTAAAGATGGAATTCCAGTTGAGCTATTTCAAATCCTAAAAGATGATGTTGTGAAAGTGCTGCACTCAATATGCCAGTACATTTGGAAAACTCAGCAGTGGTCACAGGATTGGAAAAGGTCAGTTTTCATTCCAATCCCAAAGAAAGGCAATGCCAAAGAATAGTCAAACTACCACACAATTGCATTCATCTCACATGCTAGTAAAGTAATGCTCAAAATCCTCCAAGCCAGGCTTCAACAGTATATGAACCATGAACTTACAGATGTTCAAGCTGGATTTAAGAAAGACAGAAGAACCAGAGAACAAATTGCCAACATCTGTTGGAGCATCAGAAAAGCAAGAGAGTTCCAGAAAAACATCTACTTCTGCTTTATTGACTATGCCAAAGCCTTTGACTGTGTGGATAATAACAAACTGGAAAATTCTGACAGATGGGAATACCAGACCTCCTGACCTGCCTCCTGAGAAATCTGTATGTAGGTCAAGAAGTATCAGTTAGTACTGGTCATGGAATAATAGACTGATTCCAAATCTGGACAGGAGTATGTCAAGGCTATATACTGTCACCCTGCTTATTTAACTTATAGGCAGAGTACATTATGCGAAATGCTGGGCTGGAGGAAGCACAAGCTGGAATCAAGATTGCTGGGAGAAATATCAATAACCTCAGATATGAAGATGACACCACCCTTATGTCAGAAAGTGAGGAAGAACTAAAGAGCCTCTTGATGAGAGTGAAAGAGGAGAGTGAAAAAATTGGCTTAAAACTCAACATTCAGAAAACTAAGATCACAGCATCTGGTCCCATCACTTCATGACAAATAGATGGGGAAACAATGGATAGAGTTAGAGACTTTATTTTTTTGGTTTCCAAAATCATTGCAGATGGTGACTGCAGCCATGAAATTAAAAGATGCTTGCTCCTTGGAAGAAAAACTATGACCAACTTAGCATATTAAAAAGCAGAGACATTACTTTGCCAACAAAGATCTGTCTAGTTGTTTTTTCGATCACTCATGTATGGATGTGAGAGTTGCACCATAAAGAAAGCTAAGCACCTAAGAATTGATGCTTATGAACTGGTGTTAGAGAAGACCCTTGAGTCCCTTTGACTGAGAGGAGATCCAACCAGTGCATCCTAAAGGATGTCAGTCCTGAATATTCAATAGAAGGACTGATGCTGAAGGTGAAACTCCAATAATTTGGCCACTTGATGCAAAGAATTGAGTCATTGGAAAAGACACTGATGCTGGGAAAAATTGAAAGTGGGAGGAAAAGGGGACAACAGGGGATGAGATGGTTGAATGGCATCACCAACTCGATGGACATGAATTTGAGTAAGCTCTGGGAGTTGGTGATTAGAAGCCTGGCATGCTGCCGTCCATGGGGTTGCAAAGCATTGGACACAACTGAGTGACTGAACTGAACTGGAAGATGACTTGCTGTCTTTAGTGAGATCCAAGAAATGAATTCTAGAACAGTATTTTTCAGAATTGGAAGAGTCTTTCTATGTCATCTATATAACTTGAAACTGAAATTCTTAATTACCTCTAAAATATCTCAAGCCACTGGAAACCCAAATTCTCTTTGGAGACCTCTCATAATGAGGAATCTCACTACTTTAGGAGATTTTCACTTAAATTTCAAAGAGTTCCCATGGATTCTTTTAAAAATTTATATATTCACTTTAAATCTGTTCTTTCTATAGCTAATTTCACAGCTTAGTTCCAGTTCTCCATAATTATTCTCCATTATTCTCAACCAAAGAATAATCCCACTTCTATATGAAAACTCCACAAATGTTCAGAGGTAAGTATCATAAGTAAAGCACCTGGAAGACACTCCAGCTTGTATTCAAATAAATGCAAGCTATTATAATTTCTATCATCAAAGTCATAAAAATAGTTCTTTCTCAGACTCCCCATACCAAGTTTCTTCATGCCTCTATTGTTAAATCAAACAAGGAGTCCATTAGATATAGGAGGTTCCATGCTACAGCAGCATACATAAGCAAACCAAAATTAAGCCTGTAAATGCCTCAAGCTTACAAAATTGAAACCTAAGGACAACCAATCACAAACAGCCAACCAGGCTTTATGCTATAGACAACCAATAATTTTCTTTCTTTGATTCTGTACCTTTTCTATATTAGTAATTCTCCCAGCTCCTGTGGGTGAAGCACTCCTAAACACTTCTGGTTTGAGGCTGCCAAAATCCAATCAATTCTCACTCAAATGAATTTTTAAAAAATTTTAATATACTTTAGTTTATCTTTTAATACTGTAGTCCAGTACAGAGTTATACAAAAGTCTATTAAATTGTGTATTTTGAAACAGAGAATATGTCTTCTCTTTAAGTATTCAAAATCTGTCATTGAAATGAACCAAACATTATACCACTAAGGAAACGTAAACATTCCAAAATTTAGAAATAATGTTGGCCATTTTCTCACATCCAACATAATAAAAACTAGAAAGAATGTAAAAATAATTTTTAATTCACCTACCTGGAAATTAAAATGAAAACTCTCTCAAACAATTCTGGATCAAAGTGAAAAACAGTCCAAATTACATGATTTAAAAAATAATAATAATGAAAGTAATATGAACCCCTATATTCTCCTCCATCTACCTCTCCTCTGTTGCTTATTCCACATAAATCTTCTGTTTTGTAATAAGACCTCAGTGTTCATCATATCAGAGAAAAGCCCAAGGGAAAAATCAAAACCCCATACAGAAAATTATGTCAAGTAGCAGGCAAGTCCTATTGTGATTGGCAGGATTTGCCATTGAGATTAGAGCAAGATTCTAATTTGATGTCAGTCATTCGATGAAATAAACATATCCACACAGTTGGAAATGGAGAAGCAAGATTCTCTTGAGCTCAAGAAAAACGCTACTTTACTCCTGAATTATTCTCCCATTGGCAACAATATAGTCACAATTAGAAAACACCATCTGGTTCTAGACAAATACTTCCATTCTGACTCCACATTAGGATTTATGGTGTTTAGCTATAATAGAAAATAGATTTTTTAAAAATAATATATCAGAGATCAGATCAGATCAGATCAGTCGCTCAGTCGTGTCCGACTCTTTGCGACCCCATGAACCGCAGCACGCCAGGCCTCCCTGTCCATCACCAGCTTCCGGAGGTCACTCAGACTCGCATCCATCGAGTCAGTGATGCCATCCAGCCATCTCATCCTCTGTCGTCCCCTTCTCCTCCTGCCCTCAATCCCTCCCAGCATCAGAGTCTTCTCCAATGAGTCAACTCTTCGCATGAGGTGGCCAAAATACTGGAGTTTCAGCTTTAGCATCATTCCTTCTAAAGAAATTCCAGGATTGATCTCCTTCAGAATGGACTGGTTGGATCTTCTTGCAGTCCAAGGGACTCTCAAGAGTCTTCTCCAACACCACAGTTCAAAAGCATCAATTCTTCGGCACTCAGCCTTCTTCACAGTCCAGCTCTCACATCCATACATGACCACAGGAAAGACCATAGCCTTGACTAGGCGAACCTTTGTTGGTAAAGTAATGTCTCTGCTTTTGAATATGCTATCTAGGTTGGTCATAACTTTCCTTCCAAGGAGTAAGCGTCTTTTAATTTCATGGCTGCAGTCACCATCTGCAGTGATCTTGGAGCCCAGAAAAACAAAGTCTGACACTGTTTCCACTGTTTCCCCATCTATTTCCCATGTAGTGATGGGACCAGATGCCATGATCTTCGTTTTCTGAATGTTGAGCTTTAAGCCAACCTTTTCACTCTCCACTTTCACTTTCATCAAGAGGCTTTTTAGCCCCTCTTCACTTTCTGCCATAAGGGTGGTGTCATCTGCATATCTGAGGTTATTGATATTTCTCCCGGCAATCTTGATTCCAACTTGTGTTTCTTCCAGTCCAGCATTTCTCATGATGTACTCTGCATATAAGTTAAATAAACATGGTGACAATATACAGCCTTGATGTACTCCTTTTCCTATTTGGAACACACAGAAGAATACACAGAAGAACTGTACAAAAAAGAGCTTCAAGACCCAGATAATCATGATGATGTGATCACTGACCTAGAGCCAGACATCTTGGAATGTGAAGTCAAATGGGCCTTAGAAAGCATCACTACAAACAAAGCTAGTGGAGGTGATGGAATTCCAGTGGAGCTATTCCAAATCCTGAATGATGATGCTGTGAAAGTGCTACACTCAATAGGCCAGCAAATTTGGAAAACTCAGCAGTGGCCACAAGATTGGAAAAGGTCAGTTTTCATCCCAATCCCAAAGAAAGGCAATGCCAAGGAGTGCTCAAACTACCGAACAATTGCACTCATCTCACACGCTAGTAAAGTAATGCTCAAAATTCTCCAAGCCAGGCTTCAGCAATATGTGAACCGTGAACTTCCTGACGTTCAAGCTGGTTTTAGAAAAGGCAGAGGAACCAGAGATCAAATTGCCAACATCCGCTGGATCATGGAAAAAGCAAGAGAGTTCCAGAAAAACATCTATTTCTGCTTTATTGACTATGCCAAAGCCTTTGACTGTGTGGATCACAATAAACTATGGAAAATTCTGAAAGAGATGGGAATACCAGACCACCTGATCTGCCTCTTAAGAAATCTGTATGCAGGTCAGGAAGCAACAGTTAGAACTGGTCATGGAACAACAGACTGGTTCCAAATAGGAAAAGGAGTACGTCAAGGCTGTATATTGTCACCATGTTTATTTAACTTATATGCAGAGTACATCATGAGAAAATAATATATATGTTTACCTAAATGTATATCCTCAAACATTCATATTACCAAATAAGAACAAATAGTATTAACTATAATTATGCAGTGGGGCTTCCCTGGTGGCTCACAGAGTAAAAACTCTGTCTGTAGTGCGAGAGATCCGGGTTTGTTCCCCAGGTCAGTAAGATCCCTTAGAGAAAGGAATGGCAACCCACGCCAGTATTCTTGCCTGGAAAATTCCATAGAAAAATGAGCCTGGCAGGCTACAGTCCATGTGGTCCCAAAGAGTCAGACATGATTGAGTGACTTACACTTTTAAGCAATCTAAGAAGTTAAAAAATAAAAATAAATTGATTTTTAAAATTCAATTAATTAAAAAGAAGAGAAACAGTGAGCTGATAAATATACCTAGAAACTGGTACTTTGAATAAAGAAACAAAATGTATTACTAACAATAATCAAACCAAGGAAGAAAAATACCAAAACACAAATGGTCCAAATAGAACTTAGATGGAGGCAGCCAAGACACAGGTAAATTTTAAGAATTATTTCCTCAACTCTATGCAGATATACTTGAAAATTCTCATATAATAGATTATTTTTTTTCTCTTTATTTTTACACTCCATTTCCATTTCCCTTGCCCCTTAGGGATCTAACCTATTGTCTTTAATATTGACACTTTTATTTGTAAAATGTCTTTACAAAATATGCGTCGATGTTTTATGTGCATTTCTTTCTAACACATGTAAATAGTATTGTACCATACATTTCCCTTCTTTTACTTAGTGCTGTTTTAAAAACACAAGTTTCTAAGATCCATCCGTGTTGCCCTGTGTGCAACACTAGCACTTCTCATGGCTGCTTGTGTGTACCCACCACATTTTGCCTATCTTCTCTTCCAGCTATGGGCACCCAGGTTACCACCAACTTACCACACTGCTTCTCCATCTTTGGCTGCAAAGAATATAATCAATCTGATTTGAGTGTTGACCATCTAAACACAAGAGAAGACTTTACACATGGACATCACCAGATGGTCAACACTGAAATCAGATTGATTATATTATTTGCAGCCAAAGATGGAGAAGCTCTATACAGCCAGCAAAACAAGACCAGGAGCTGACTGTGGCTCAGATTATGAACTCTTTCATTGCCAAATTCAGACTTAAATTGAAGAAAGTAGGGAAAACCACTAGATCATTCAGGTATGATCTAAATCAAATCCCTTATGATTATACAGTGAAAGTGAGAAATAGATTTAAGGGACTAGATCAGATAGATAGAGTGCCTGATGAACTATGGAATGAGGTTCGTGACATTGTACAGGAGACAGGGATCAAGACCATCCCCATGGAAAAGAAATGCAAAAAAGCAAAATGGCTGTCTGGGGAGGCCTTACAAATAGCAGTGAAAAGAAGAAAAGCGAAAAGCAAAGGAGAAAAGGAAAGATATAAGTATCTGAATGCAGAGTTCCAAAGAATAGCAAGAAGAGATAAGAAAGCCTTCCTCAGACATCAATGTAAAGAAATAGAGGAAAACAACAGAATGGGAAAGACTAGAGATCTCTTCAAGAAAATCAGAGATACCAAAGGAACATTTCATGCAAAGATGGGCTCGATAAAGGACAGAAATGGTATGGACCTAACAGAAGCAGAAGATATTAAGAAAAGGTAGCAAGAATACACAGAGCGTTAGTTGCTCAGTCGTGGCCGACCTTTGCGACCCCATGGACTGCAGCCCACCAGGCTCCACTGCCCATGAGATTTTCCAGACAAGGATACTAGAGTGGGTTGCCATTTCCTTCTCCACAGAATACACAGAAGGACTGTACAAAAAAGATCTTCACGACCCAGATAATCACGATGATGTGATCATTGACCTAAAGCTAGACATCCTGGAATGAAGTCAGCCTTAGAAAGCATCACTAGGAACAAAGCTAGTGGAGGTGATGGAATTCCAGTTGAACTATTTCAAAACCTGAAAGATGATGCTATGAAAGTGCTGCACTCAATATGCCAGCAAATTTGGAAAACTCAGCAGTGGCCACAGGACTGGAAAAGGTCAGTTTTCATTCCAATCCCAAAGAAAGGCAATGCCAAAGAATGCTCAAACTACTGCACAATTGCACTCATCTCACACGCTAGCAAAGTAATGCTCAAAATTCTCCAAGCCAGGCTTCAGCAATATGTGAACCGTGAACTTTCAGATGTTCAAGCTGGTTTTAGAAAAGGCAGAGGAACCAGAGATCAAATTGCCAACATCTGCTGGATCATGGAAAAAGCAAGAGAGTTCCAGAAAAACATCTATTTCTGCTTTATTGACTATGCCAAAGCCTTTGACTATGTGGATCACAATAAACTGTGGAAAATTCTGAAAGAGATGGGAATACCAGACCACCAGACGTGCCTCTTGAGAAACCTGTATGCAGGTCAGGAAGCAACAGTTAGAACTGGACATGGAACAACAGACTGGTTCCAAATAGGAAAAGGAGTACGTCAAGATTGTATACTGTCACCCTGCTTAATTAACTTATATGCAGATACATCATGAGAAATGCTGGGCTGGAAGAAGCACAAGCTGGAATCAAGATTGCTGGGAGAAATATCAATAACCTCAGATATGCAGATGACACCACCCTTATGGCAGAAAATGAAGAGGGACTCAAAAGCCTCTTGATGAAAGTGAAAGAGGAGAGTGAAAGGGTTGGCTTAAAGTTCAACATTCAGAAAACGAAGATCATGGCATCCAGTCCCATCACTTCATGGCAAATAGAAGGGGAAACAGTGGAAACAGTATCGGACTTTATTTTGGGGGGCTCCAAAATCACTGCAGATGGTGATTGCAGCCATGAAATTAAAAGATGCTTACTCCTTGGAAGGAAAGTTATGACCAACCTAGATAGCATATTCAAAAGCAGAGACATTACTTTGCCAACAAAGGTTCGTCTAGTCAAGGCTATGGTTTTTTCAGTGGTCAGGTATGGATGTGAGAGTTGGACTATAAAGAAAGCCAAGTGCCTAAAAATTGATGCTTTTGAACTGTGGTGTTGGAGAAGACTCTTGAGAGTCCCTTGGACTGCAAGGAGATCCAACCAGTCCATTCTAAAGGAGATCAGTCCTGAGTGTTCTTTGGAAGGACTGATGCTAAAGCTGAAACTCCAATACTTTGGCCACCTCATGTGAAGCATTGACTCATTGGAAAAGACTCTGATGTTGGGAGGGATTGGGGGCAAGAGGAGAAGGGGATGACAGAGGATGAGATAGTTGGATGGCATTACCGACTTGATGGACGTGAGTCTGAGTGAACTTCGGGAGTTGGTGATGGACAGGGAGGCCTGGCATGCTGCAATTCATGGGGTCATAAAGAGTCGGACGCGACTGAGCTACTGAACTGAACTGAACTGAACCACACTGCTAAGACTACAATGAACACACTGTGACATGTCCACATGAGTATGGCTGAAAACTTCATACAAATACCAGATTATAGGATGAATTTCCTTAATCTCCCTGAAGAGTGCTTTCTTAGAATGGTTGTACCACTCTACACTCCCACCAGCAATGTAAAATGTGACTCTATTTTCATAGCTCTGCTAAACTTTGGCATCATCCAGCTTTATTTTTGTTGGTTCATTTGCTGCTAAATGGCATCTCATCACTTTTTAAAATTGAATTTCTCTATTTTTTGCATTTCTTCATCTTTGATAAATTGCCAGCTCATACCCCTTGACCATTTTTCTTTGAGGATGGTTGTCTTCTAAATGTTGACTTAAAACTATTGTAGCAAGAACACATCATGAGGTCTATCTATCCTCTGAAATTTTTTCAAATGTGCAATTCAGCATTGTTAGCTATTTCAAAGAAATATTAGCACTTTAATGCTCATTGACACACTATTCACAATAGCCAAGATATAGAAACAACCAAATGCCTATTGATAGATGAATACATAAAGAAAATACAGTATACGTGTGCATGCTAAGTTGATTCAGTCATGTCTGACTCTTTGCAACCCTATGGACTGCAGCCTCCCAGACTCCTCTGTCTTTGGAATTCTCCAGGCAAGAATACTGGAATGGGTTGCCACTACCTCCTACAGGGGATCTTCCCAAGGATTGAACCTGTATCTCTTATGTCTCCCGCATTGGCAAGTGAGTTCTTTACTACTAGCACCACTTGGTAATATTGTTCAGCCTTTAAAAAGAAGGAAATTGTGTAATATGGGCCAATATGGATAAACCTTAAGGATATTATGTTAAATGAAATAAGCCAGTTAGAGATGGAGCTCTTCGCGTTAATTGATTTTAATCATCTTTTGTTTTTCTCAGGTTTTAGCAATTGCAAAAATTTCCTTTCGTTGTCTCTCCAGAAACCATGTCCATGGTATCTGTCTTTTTAGCAGAATTCTTATTCTTAATTTTGAGGTAAAAAGTTGCATCAATATTTTTTCTTTATGATTTGTAAGTTTTCAGTTTTAGTTAATAAGACCTTCACTGCTGCTGCTGCTGCTGCTAAGTCGCTTCAGGTGTGTCCGACTCTGTGCGACCCCATAGACGGCAGCCCACCAGGCTC
This sequence comes from Tragelaphus eurycerus, assembly GCA_935064755.1. Lineage (NCBI taxonomy): Eukaryota > Metazoa > Chordata > Mammalia > Artiodactyla > Bovidae > Tragelaphus > Tragelaphus eurycerus. The sequence goes on from CAKXYN010000006.1 coordinate 11,563,029, forward strand.
CCCCGTCCCTGGGATTCTCCAGGCAAGAACACTGGAGTGGGTTGCCATTTCCTTCTCCAATGCATGAAAGTGAAAAGTGAAAGTGAAGTCACTCAGTCATGTCCGACTCCTAGCAACCCCATGGACAGCAGCCCACCAGGGACCTCTGTCCATGGGATTTTCCAGGCAAGAGTACTGGGGTGGGGTGCCATTGCCTTCCCCGAAGACCTTCACTACCCTAGCTTAAAAAGAACATAATAGTTTGCCTGTTATATTTAAGTGTTTGATCCACCTACGATTATCTGTATATACAGGATCAAGATCAATTTTTATTTTTATCCATAAAGTTAGGTGATGATGTTTCATGGGGAAATGCTTGTAATATGTTGTTATATAAACGTATAGCCCTATGTTCAAACACTCTGTTCTGTTGCACTGGTAGTTTATATGTTTTGTACTAATATTACACTATTTTTAGAACAGTGGCTTCATTGCATGAATTACTGTTTTTTATAGCACTGACTTAGCTCTTCATGAACCTCTATCCTTCCAAATAATTAAGTTTACTGAGTTTCTCAAGAAATTCAACTATAAATTTAATTGGCATTATGTTGAATATATTGGAGAAGGAAATGTCAACTCACTCCAGTATTCCTGCCTGGGAAATCTCATGGACAGAGGAGCCTGATGGGCTACAGTCCATGGAGTTGCAAAGAACTGGACACCACTTAGTGACTAAACAACAACAAATATTGAATATATAAATTTAGAACAAATTTACATCATTTTAATGGTAAATATTTTATCCAGAATGATGGAATACCTCTCCATTTATTTAGATCATCTTCCATGATCTTTTATTAATGTTTTCAAGTTTTCTGTAAATAGGGGTTGAGTGTTTATTATTAAAATAGTTCCTTAGATAGTTTGTGATTTTTATCACTTCAAGGATTTAAATTATGAAAAAAATATATTTTATTATACTTTCTAGTTAGTTTTTACTGCTATTGATTTTAAAAATTGATCCTTTGCCCAGCAATTGAATTCTCTTTTTAGTTGTAATGTCTGTGAGTTCTTTTGCTACCCAGGTATATGATTATAGCATCTGCACATAATGATAATTTTCTTTCTGAACTTCCACCCTGTCCAATCTCTTCTTTATATTTTTTTCTTCATAGCATTGGCTAGGACCCCTGTCAAAATGTTAAACAGTAATTGTGGACTTATTTGTCCTGTTTCTCCTGAGAGATAATTATCCATGTGTATCTTGCATTCTGCATGTCTTACAAGCAGAAATGCTGACTGCTTCTATATTCTCTTTTTAGAGATGCTTGTATCCAAAGTAAAAGGCAGATTTGGCTACAGCCTTGGGAGTAAGGGATAGTGTCTCTCTCCAGAGAGAAGGACAGGTATACTTCTCATGATACACTATATGTGTTCCTAAATTAGTTCAGGGTTTCTCTCCTATAACCCAGCCTTCATTGTGTATGCAGTGTCACTGAGTCCTCTGCATGTAACCCTGTGGGAATTTGGGCTTGGGGAACTGGCACAAGAAAATACTGATTTCTGCCGTTGTAAATAATAATTCTAAACCAGCAATACCCTGTATTCTGCTATGAAACTGCAGCAAATTAACTTGTAAGCTTGCAAAGATAAAATCTACAAGCATTTGTTTGTAATCACCCTAAATTGATGACACAAATGTTCATCTATGATGGAACTGATACATAAATTGTAGGCTGTTCATAAATTTGGAGTGTGATAAATCAAAAACAAAGAACCGCTGTATTAAAAAACATGGAAGAATCTTGCAAATATGATTCTGACCAAAGGAAGCTAGACTCAAAGGAGCACATACTTTCCTTTCAAGTAAAACTAGTATCTGACTACAGATTAGAAGTCAGGACACTAGTTATCCTTGGCACGCACTGTTGCAGGGGTAGTAAGTGATAGCTAGAAGAGATACATGAGAGCTTCTAACATTCTGGTCATGTGTTTCTTCATTTAGGTGCTATAGCACAAAGAGCTCACTTTTTGAAAGTTTAATTTTTATATTTATCACTTGCACACTTTTCTGTATGCATGTTATATTCTAACAAAATTTATAATATATATATTATTTCATTAGAAAGGAATCAACAGAGAATAATTTATATCAAAATAGACACAATTCATAGGGGAAATGATTATACCTTAAAGGTGTCATATCAAATCAGTTGAGAAAAGATAGACTATATAAAATTATGTTGAAGCAACTGAATAATGACTTAGGAAATAAAAATCAAGCAAAATCCTTTTCCGAATCCTTGTACCAAAATACATTTAGCAGAAAAATTTCAAATGCAATACGTGATTCAAATATGGATTCAATATGTATTCAAATGCAATCCACAGTAGTATGAAAAATGACATAACTTATTTTACACTTTTGATGTGAAATATTTTGTGGGATACAAAGGAAAATGTCAATCAATTTGCCTAAAAAGTCAAAACTCCTTTTAAAAATAAATCATAATAAGATTAACAAGTACCTTTGAGAGACTATTTCTTAGACCCTGTTTCAACTTACCAATCAACTTACCAAGTTGATTACCTCTAACTTGTTCAGCCATGAAATTAAAAGATGTTTACTCCTTGGAAGGAAAGTTATGACCAACCTAGATAGCATATTCAAAAGCAGAGATATTACTTTGCCAACAAAGGTCTGTCTAGTCAAGGCTATGGTTTTTCCAGTGGTCATTTATGGATGTGAGAGTTGGACTGTCAAGAAAGCTGAGCGTCGAAGAATTAATGCTTTTAAACTTTGGTGTTGGAGAAGATTCTTGAGAGTCCCTTGGACTGCAAGGAGATCCAACCAGTCCATTCTAAAGGAGATCAGTCCTGGGTGTTCATTGGAAGGACTGATGCTGAAGCTGAAACTCCACTACTTTGGCCACCTCATGCGAAGAGTTAACTCACTGGAAAAGACTCTGATGCTGGGAGGGATTGAGGCCAGGAGGAGAAGGGGACGACAGAGGATGAGATGGCTGGATGGCATCACCGACTCAATGCACATGAGTTTGGGTAAACTCCAGGAGTTGGTGACGGACAGGGAGGCTTTGCATGCTGCAATTCACATGGTCACATAGACTCGGACATGACTGAGAGACTGAACTGAACTGAACTGAAATTGTTCAGCAACATAATTTATTTTGAACAAAAGGAGAGAATGATAATTTTCAACTTTAGCTGAACCCTTTGCTCCCAGAAAGCAGTAATGGTTGAGAGATTTCCACTCTTTATTCTCTGTGGAAATGGCTAAATCCAATGACCCACCATATTCTGGCATGTCCCAAGATAAAATCCACCTTCATCCTTATCAATAATTCCTTTGTTTACTTCCCTCTGTACAAACAAGGCCCCTTCCTTTTCTTTGAGTGTGCTTGGTCGCTCAGTCATGTCCAACTCTTTGCAACCCCATGGACTGTAGCTTACCAGTCTCCTCTGTCCATGGGGATCCTCCAGGCAAGAATACTGAAGTGGGTTGACATGATCTTCTTCAGAGGACCTTCTCAACCCAGGGATCAAACCCAGGTCTCCTGCATTGCAGCAGATTCTTTACCATCTGAATCACCAGGGAAGCCTTTCTTTGAGTAATTTCTTATTAATAAATGTTTTCCCAATTGCAATAGTCTGAATAAAATAATTTCCTAAAATATTAATCAACAAAATTATAATAGAATTGATAAATTCATAACAAATATCTGACCATATAATGTTCTTATTTCCTTGATACCAACAGACACTTATAAATCAATATTTTTTAATTAATTTATTTTTTTAATTGAAGGATAATTGCTTTACAGAATTTTGTTGTTTTCTGTCAATCCTCAACATGAATCAGACATAGGTATACATATATCCCCTCCCTTTTGAAACTCCCTCCCATCTCCCTCCCCATCCCACCCCTCTAGCTTGATACGGACCCCCTGTCTGAGTTGCATGAGCCATACAGCAAATTCCCATTGGCTATTATTTATTTTAAATTTGGTAATATAAGTTTCCATGTTACTCTGAACATATATCTCACCCTCTCCTCTCCTCTCCCCATGTCCATAAGGCTATTCTCTATGTCTGTTTCTCCACTGCTTCCCTGTATATAAATTCTTCAGTACCATTTTTCTAGATTCTGCATATATGTGTTAGTATACAATATTTGTCTTTGTCTTTCTGACTGACTTCACTCTGTATAATAGGCTCTAGGTTCATCCACCTCATTAGAACTGACTCAAGTGTGTTCCTTTTTATGGCTTAGTAATATTCATATTGTGTATATGTACCACAACTTCTTTATCCATTGATCTGTGAATAGACATCTAGGTTGCTTGCATGTTCTAGCTATTGTAAATGGTGCTGCAGTGAACAATGGGATACATGTGTTTTTTTCAGTTTTGGTTTCCCCTGGTATATGCCAAGGAGTGAGATTGCTGGGTCATATGGTGGTTTTATTCCTAGTTTTTTAAGGAATCTCTATACTGTCTTTCATCGTGGCTGTATCAGTTTACATTCCCACCAACAATGCAAGAGTGTTCCCTTTCCTTCACACCCTCTCCAGCATTTATCTTTTATAGATTATTTGATGATGGCCATTTTGACCAGTGTGAAATGATATATCATTGTAGTTTTATAAATCAATATTTTTTAACCTAGCAGATTGACCAAAAAAACTTTTAAACTTTCATGCTGTTCAGTATTGGTGAAAATGTGGGAGAAACAAGCAGTCTTAATATATTTGAGTTTATACTACCATTGTTGGCACAACTTTTTGGTAGGCACATAGCTAAATATGTCAAAATTGGAAGAAAAAAAAATTGGCCCAGCAAGTTCAACTTTAGGAATTTACCTTGTATCAGTTCAGTTCGGAGAAGGCAATGGCACCCCACTCCAGTACTGTTGCCTTGAAAGTCCCATGGACAGAGGAGCCTGGTGGGCTGCAGTCCATGGGGTCGCTAAGAGTCTGACATGACTGAGCGACTTCACTTTCTCTTTTCACTTTCATGCATTGGAGAAGGAAATGGCAACCCACTCCAGTGTTCTTTTTTTTTTTTTTTTGATCAAGAATCTTTTATTGATATCAGAACATACACTCTAGTATGAACAAATTGTAACATGATGTGTTTAGTTTGAACAATTAATACTTTCAGATATAATATTATACATATTTCAATGCTATCTCCCCATCATCTCACCCTCCCTGTCCCAGAGTCAAGTCTGTCACTCAGTGTCTGTCCGATAGGGACCTCTCATCCTCGAGAACTGTGCGCACACACTCTGGCCCGCCCCCCCGACTGACATGATGGTGAGATCATGTGGCCACGCGCCCACGTGGATGGACTCTAGGGCCCACTGCAGAAGTGCTGCTGTGGGGACGGTGCTCATTCTGGTCTAGTGTATATGCCCTGGAGAATCCCAGGGACGGGGAAGCCTGGTGGGCTGCCGTCTATGGGGTCACACAGAGTCGGACACAACTGAAGTGACTTAGCAAAGCATTAGCATAGTTCAGTTCAGTTCAGTTCAGTCGCTCAGTCGTGTCCGACTCTTTGTGACCCCGTGAATCGCAGCACGCCAGGCTTCCCTGTCCATCACCAACTCCTGGAGTTCACTCAGACTCACATCCATCGAGTCAGTGATGCCATCCAGCCATCTCATCCTCTGTTGTCCCCTTCTCCTCCTGCCCCCAATCCCTCCCAGCATCAGAGTCTTTTCCAATGAGTCAACTCTTCGCATGAGCTGGCCAAAGTACTGGAGTTTCAGCTTTAGCATCATTCCTTCCAAAGAAATCCCAGGGCTGATCTCCTTCAGAATGGACTGGTTGGATCTCCTTGCAGTCCAAGGGACTCTCAAGAGTCTTCTCCAACACCACACTTCAAAAGCATCAGTTCTTTGGCGCTCAGCTTTCTTGACAGTCCAACTCTCACATCCATTCATGATCACTGGAAAAACCATAGCCTTGACTAGACAGACCTTTGTTGGCAAGGTAATGTCTCTGCTTTTGAATATGCTATCTAGGTTGGTCATAACTTTCCTTCCAAGGAGTAAGCATCTTTTAATTTTATGGCTGCAGTCACCATCTTCAGTGATTTTAGAGCCCAGAAAAATAAAGTCTGACACTCTTGCAAAAAGGTGCCTTGACATGTGTACAGTGTTCACTAAACATTATTGTTTTAGAAAAAAAAAAAAAAAAAAAATAGGGGGGAAAATCCTTACATGCTCTTTAACAAGGAATTAACTAAATAAATTCTAGTTCATCTATGCAGCCAAATGGCTTCCCTGGTGGCTCAGTGGTAAAGAATCCGCTGCCAATGCAGGAGATTCGGGTTTGATCCTGGAGTTGGGAAGATCATCTGGAGAAGGAAATGACAACCCTCTGTAGTATTCTTGCAATCTGACAGGACTTACTTACTAAACAACAAGGTAGCCAACATAGCCAAACCTAAAATAGCTTCCCCCCATCCCCAGGGCTCAGTGGTAAAGAATTTGCCTGCCAATGTGAAGATGCAGGAGACATGGGTTCGATTCCTGGGTCAGGAAGATCTTCTGGAGAAGGAAATGGCAACTCACTCCAGGATTCTTGCCTGGGAATTTCATGGACAGAGGAGCCTCTGACTACAGTCCATGGAGCTGAAAAGAGTCAGACACGACTGAGAGACTGAACAACAGCAACAACAACATATAATAGGAAATAAGTGCTTACATAAAGTGATTCACAAGATGATTTCATGCATTTAACAACAACAACAAAAAACAAGATGTAAGTGTGATTCCATTTCTGTACCAATTCCATTTGTGTACACATGAAACTGCCGATAATCATTGCTTCTGCACACTGAGAGCAAGGTTTTCTTTGTAGTTTTGTATGTCTTTTTTTTCTTTGACATATCTTTACAGTTACATCTAACCCATTTTCATGTCTGACTTACTGGGTCTCAACTCCAGTCCTTTCTGGAACAAGTCAATTTTAAAATATAGAATCTGTGTCTATCAGTTTCTCTTTGTCTTCTATCCTGACCTTGCTAGGTCAGCCATATTCCTTCCAACTGCAATGCCTGTCACCAGCAGTATCCCAATGTATTAGTCCAGATACTTTCAATCTACTAGGCATTCATTTATCCTCATTCTCTCTCTCTCTGTTTCCTCTCCCCATCATTTCTCCTTTTCCTCTATCCTCTCTCCATTGCACATTTAATTTGATCATCAAATGAAAAATAACATGATGTGTTCAGTGACTTTTATGGTTGTGATATGCATCAGATGTGGAAATAGAATGGAATGGAAAGGATAAATGCTCCATCACAACAAGTTCTGCTTTATTGTTATCTACTGGAGAAGGCAATGGCACCCCACTCCAGTACTCTTGCCTGGAAAATCCCATGGAAGGAGGAGCCTAGTGGGCTACACAGTCCATGGGGTCACTAAGAGTCGGACACGACTGAGCGATTTCACTTTTACTTTTCACTTTCACACATTGGAGAATGAAATGGCAACCCACTCCAGTGTTCTTGCCTTGAGAATCCCAGGGACGGGGGAGCCTGGTGGGCTGCCGTCTATGGGGTCGCACATATGGACACAACTGAAGTGACTTAGCAGCAGCAGCAGCAGCAGAGAACCCAGAGTTGGTGCTGGCGTAGCATTTCACTGTGAAGAAAACTGCCAGTTACAGAAAGAAGTACACAGAAACTCATCATTATATATTCTAAACTTTTATGATGCTTTTCTTCTGAGCTTTTAAAATTCTGCTGGATAGGTATCATTTTCCTGTTTATGAAGATAGAGGAACTGAGCCATAGGTGAGATTAAGTGGCTTGTTGTAAGAGTTCAAAGCAAGCCTGATAAGAGTTAGAAATCATTCTGGTTGTTGAGCCCAGCTTCTCCACAACAGTGATCAGAGGATCAATATCACTTTTCACCTCTGCAGGAATACAATTTCTAAGCCTTTACTGTGTCTCTCTGTCATGCAAAATTTAAAAAACGCTTCATAAATACATAACGTTTTCATTTCAAATACACCCCAAACCCCGGGGTATTCTCACTACATAGCCCAGAGACATTGCTGCCCCTGGCTATAGAGAAAAATGAGAAAAGGATGAACGTACATTTAATTTCCACCTCAGTCACTGAATTACAGCATCTTCAACAAGTGATTTTGCTTGTATGCTCTGACTTCTCAACTACAGAGTTTGGATAAAACTTTACTTCTCCTTAACTAAAAGCTACTGAGATAATTTGTTTAAAGCCCTTGAAGCTCAATGATACGAAATGAAAAGGAAGAACAGGAGGCCATCTGTATCATTCTATTACTGAGTTAGGACCTCAGAAATCTATATTGCTTCAGGAAGTTGTCTTCCCCAGCAATCCCTCTGATCTATTAAAGCTCACAGGGTGCTTGCAAAGGCAAGAAATCCAGAGAATAGGGCAGAAAAATAAACCACATACAACTTTGCCTCTGTAAGCCATTGTTATGTCTCTGAATAACCTGGGTCAAATCCATTTACAGGCAGTGTAATTTTAGGTGGGTTATTTACTCACTGTGCCTCAGTTCCTTTGTAAAGAGAAAGGGGGTATAAAACTGTTATCAACATCTTAGTATTGTGAAATTAAATTAGTTGATATGTATAGATAACTTAGAAGAATATCCAACACATTATATGAACTAAAAATGTGTTAGCCATTGCTATTGTTGTTATTGATATTAATCATATATTTATGTACAAATATATATAATTTACTATATAATATAGTATATATATTATACTATTGTTACATATGTTAGAATATATGAGATGTGGATTTGTCTAAATCTCACAAATGATCCAGTCATTCTATTAATTGGAGTTACTTTGCACTGAAATGTTCCTGTTTTAGATAAGCCAAGTATCAACAAATTTTTTTCTGTGAAGTGCTAGATAGTAAATATTTTTGGCACAACTACTTAAGATTCAACTGTTATTGTACCTTGGAAACAACCATAAAAAGACTTAAACAAATGGGTGTGGCTATGTTCCAGTAAAACTTCACTTCTAAAAACAAATCATAGCTTGCCAGCCCCTAAAATGAACTGAGAAACCTTTCATAGTCATTGTTTTTACTTAGTGAAGAAAACTGGGACCTCAAGAAGGAAATTACTCTTCCTCCCAAAAGACATGAGATAAAAATATTTCCCATTATTATGCCCCAGATATCACCTCAAGGCAAAACAATGATACTCCTACAGGACAGAGCGCTCAGATTTGAAAGCAAAGCCATAGGACTGGGAGAGAAGCCACTCCTAGGGCAATGAGCAGAATTCATTTTGTAAAGAGTCAGAAAAAACTATCATCTCTGAGAACATGGTTGATGATGTTTTGGCACTTAAAATGAATGTTGAGCCTTATTAGATGTAGAGACTGAGAAGTTTCTGAAATACTAAGAAATGCTTTATTTAAAAGGCTTCCCCTTTGGCTCAATGGTAAAGAACATACCTGCTGATGCAGGAGACGTAAGAGACGGGGTTCAATCCCTGGGTCGGGAAGATCCCCTGGAGAAGGAAATGGCAACCCACTCCAGTATTCTTGCCTGGGAAATCCCATGGACATAGGAGCCTGGCAGGCTACAGACTATGGGGAAGCAAAAGAGTCAGACACAACTGAGCAACTAAATAATAAACAGATCCCAGCACACATTGGTGTGGGTCAGGAACAATGTGGAGGTGGCAGGGGTGAGGCGGCATCACAGAAAAATTAAGGATCCAGCATATCACAAGCCATGCAGGATGAAGAGAAATCTGGACCAGACCAGAACCAAGAACTATTCTCATAGCTACTTAAGAGCTTTTACCAGGTCTGTAGTGAAAAGAAGCTAAACAATAATATTGCAACTGCTTCATATGTTACTTACAGTTTTGGTACTTCGCTGAGGATATTATTCTGTCCTCAGGGTATTAGCTGCTCAGTTGTACACAACTCTTTGAGACCCCATGGACTGTAGCCTGCCAGCCTCATGGACAGTAGCCATGCCCGCTCAGCTGTGTCTTACTCTTTGTGACCCCAAGGACTGTAGTCTGCCAGGCTCCTCTGTCTGTAGAATTATCCAGGAAAGTATACTGGAGTGGTTTGCTATTTCTTACTGCAGGAGATCTTCCCAATCCAGGGATTGAACCCAGGTCTCCTGCATTGCCGGCAGATTCTTTACTGGCTCAGATGGTAAGGAATTCTATCCTCAAGATACTGAGATATTGAAATAATTTCACTGAAACCTTGGAGACCTGGTGGCTTAGCTGGTGAAGAATCTACCTGCCAATGCAGGAGACGCAAGAGTTGTGGGTTTGAAACCTGTGTTGGGAAGATCCCTTGAAGAAGGAAATGACAACTTGCTCCAGTATTCCTGCCTGGAGAATCCCATGGACAGAGGAGCTTGGCAGGGTATAGTCCATGGGGTCACAAAAAGTCAGACACAACTGAGCAGGCATGAACAGCCCAAATGGATCTAGGGAAAATAAGATGCAGGGCTCCTCCTGCATTACCTCATTACTAATTTAAGACTTGGTCAATTTGTTGTGTATAAGGACATTCTCATCCTAAGCATTAAATATTTACTGTATGGAATCCCTTGGGATGAGAGGTTTTTGAGAGGAATTTAAGGAAGAAGATAATTTGAGAAATGACTGGATCATAAGCTTCTTAAAGGCAGGAACTCTAATGTTCTGTTTACCATTAACTTACATTGTCTGAACTTTAGACACCCAAACAGATGTTGAATGAATGAATGAATGTTTACACTGTATAGTTAGGTTTGGAATGTCTGTGTCTGCACTCAGTTGTATCGTACTCTTTGTGAACCTATGGACTATAGCCTATCAGGCTTCTCTGTCCATGGAATTTTCCAGGCAAGGATATTAGAGTGAGTTGCCATTTTCTCTTCCAGGGGATCTTTCTGATTCAGGGATCAAACCCACATCTCTTGTGTCTCCTTCATTGGCAGGCAGATTCTTTACCAACTGTGCCACCTGGGAAGCCCATATAATTATGTTTAGAATAACTATATATTATTTATGTTTTTATTCTATTGAATAAATTCAATCATTCTCAATCCACTCAGTGCTTCACAGAGTTCTTTATTAAAATTCTCCTCCAGATACTATCTTTATTATATGACAAGGTGGACCTTCAGAACTACCATGGTCAAGAGCATTGCCCAGACTGAGTAAAAAGAGCAAGCATTAACAATAAATCTATTTCTCTCTATAAGTGTTCTATATTAACATATATAAGACTTCATAAACTAAAAGCCTAATGAAATGTTTTCCATGTAATTTTCTCTAGGTTGTTTTATAGTCTTTAATGCTGCGTTTTTAAAGTAACCAAAACAGCATTGGGACAATAAATGCATCTTCACCTAAACTATTCTGCCATAATCATAATTTTAATTTAAATCAATATAAATTTGCATTATTAAGTAATTTGAAGACAGAAGTTTAAATAATTGAGATATAAAGCTTTACCATAAGTGAGACAGAGGAATAAGGCTCAGTCACAAGAACTGAGAAATCTTTCTCCTCAGCCTCCTAAATGTTATCCTGGTTAGCTGAAAGGCATTTAGAGTGGTTTTTTTTAAGTGCAGGAGGATATTGCAGAGAGATGGAGATTATGTTAAGTGGAAGGCTTACAACTTTCAAGAAACTTTTATATATATATATATCCCCAAAGGATCTTCCCAACCCAGGTTTCAAACTCAAGCTTTATGTTTTATATTATATATATATAATACAGGAGCCTGGCAGGCTACAGCTATGGGGTCACAAAGAGTCAGACACGACTAAGCAACTGAATACATTTGCAATATATGTGTGGGTGTGTATATATATATATATATATAACATAAAGCTTGGTCAAAGGTTGTTTATAAATTAAAACTTTGAAAAATTAGACATATCAAACATTCTTTCTGAGAAAGAAAAACAAACAAAACTTTATAATTGTCAACAGTCATTGACAGTGTTCCCAATCATGTGGTGCTAAAAGTGGGCAATTCTAAAATGTTTGTGTGTGTTGTGATTAAGAATGCAAGGCCAGGCTACAATTTTAAAAATTGGCCCTGTCACTTTCTAAGTGTGAGGGGACAACCATGTACTTAATGGCTTAGGATGAGCTAGGTTACCGTCCAATAACAGCCCCCCTAAAACACATTGACTTACACAATAAACTTACTTCTTACTCATACAAAGCTTACTATAGGTTCTCACAGCCCTCCAGACTGCTTGAATCTGATACATTCTTCATGTTGGCAAGGGCCTCCGTGTCATCATAACAGGGAAAGAGAAAGCATGGAGAACCCAAGCATCAGTTCAATATTGACTACTGTGAAGTAGGCAGAAAAGAAAATTAAGACAAAGTTAACCTGAACTATTTAAAAACCATGTCATTAAAATTCAGAACTTGAAAGGGCCTAAAAATGATCCAGTCAAGCCCTGTATTTTACAGATGTGGAAACAGACACCAGAGAAAGTATAAGAACGTTTACTCAAGGTTATACAATCAGCAATAGCACAGTCTGGAATGAAATCCAGATTTCTCTCCTAGCTCCCTACTGGCTGAAAATCCCACCACTAACCTTTGCAAATGTAGTAACACTCTTGCCCCTCTGTCATATGGTAGAGACCAGGGCAACATGATGCTTAGGTATCCTATCTCTTTTCCAAAATTACGTTTAATAGAAAACCCAGAAACAATGGTAATGATAGGCAGAATGTCAGCAGGCCTCAAATGTTATTGTGAAACTTATTATTTATTCCTACTCATGGCATTTTAGCAATGTGATACATATTATCCAACCCAACTACAAAGCCAAGGTTAAACACCTTATTGAAAATTAACTGAGAACATTTTTACTCACATTACTCTGCAAGGTCCATTGCCATCAGTAGGAAGAGTCAGAGTGCTGAGTTAGCTGTCACAGGTGGCTTTTGTTTCCATTTGCTGAGTGAAAGAGAAATTGAACAGTGTGTAAAGATTAGTGAAGGGTTTACTGTGTCTATTGAAGGATATGGTGGGCAATGACTAATATAGTCACTTTTCACTTGCACAAAGTCAGGTTCAAATTGTAGCTTCACTTATCTTTAATATGAAAGAAATGATCTGAGTTCTACTACCACATCCATGTACTTAGATCATTATCATATGAACCTCGTCCTTTCCCTTTCCCTGCTTTGCTTCAGACTCCAGCACGGAGTGTGAAAAGGCAGCCTCGTGTCGCGAGGCTGAGCTGTGAAGGAATACTACCCTAGAGCATCCTGGGAAATACTGGACCAGAGCTATTGCTGTTACTTCTTTGTTAAGCCCCACATCTTTCAAAACTGATGATCCTTAAAATGAGTTCAGAAATTCACTTATTGTACAAAGCACCCCAAATACTCTGGTTAAAAATGTTTTTGTGAGGTAACCTCCCTTTTATGCCCTATATACTGTTATCTAACTTTAACAACTAGAAATTCTTATTTATTCAAATATCAGCTTGTTTACTTTATGACATTGGCATAAAATAGTTACATGCCTAAAGTTAGAATGTCTCCACCCGAAGAGTCTCCAAAATCTTGTTTAGTGTAGTGAGGACCGTAATGACATTCTTAAGTACAATAGATATTTTAAAAACAAACAAAGCTGGTACCTCCTATTTTCTTTAAAATAGCATTGATGATATTCTTCCTCCAGTGGATTATAGATCAGAGAGGTCTATAAGAATTTTATAAGAATAAAAGCAGCCCCTTAGCAGAGTAGCTTGGACCTCTGAAATGAAAACAAGATGCTATTTTTCATTCACATCAAGCCTGAGCAAGTATTTGGGTTAGTTTTATATGTCAAAACCAAAAGGGTAGGCTTAGCAAAGACATTGTCTCTTGCTTCAAATAAGGCAGGCTGAGGAGATGTACATCATTTCGCGCACACACAGAACTCCCCTCCCTTTTGTTCCTGCTTCTCTGCTGCTTAGAGCTGACTGACTCCTCCTTCCTGCAGCTCTGAGGATCACAGGCTGATTGAAGAACACAGCAATTTCGATGGGGAGCCGTGCTCAGTGACTCTCTCTCATTTTCTCTGTCTCTCAGTCTGTGAACCGGCCAAGCTGAAATCTACCCGAAAATCTCTCTGCCTTTGAATCCAGCTCTGGAACCAAATGCATCATTTTACTGCTCTTAAAAAGTGAATAGAGTTTGATTACCTCAAGCCAAAGCTGCTTTGCTCCACAAGAAGGACCCAAAAGGATCCAGACATCATTGTTTTCCAGCTCCTCCTCTACTCGAGGAGCTTTTGCTTTCATGCCTGAAACTTGCTGGTTTCAGGAGGGAGTTTTTGGCTTCTTCTTCTTCTTTTTTTTAATTGAAATGTTGAAAAGTTTCTTATTGCTGCTTTAAGTGGAACCCATTTTTCAAATATGAGTTGAGTCACATCTAACGGAGACTTGTCTGACCGTTTTCTGCAGGAATGACCGTGGAACATTTTGAGGGAAACTTGGTAGGAGAAAATGAGATCTGATTTGCAACTAACAGCCATGCTTATCAATCGTGAGACTATTTACAGACCTATTGAAAAAGAAATTAAATATTGACCAAGGATAATGTCTGTGTTTCTCAGTAACTTATCAACAAATGACTCTAACCTGTGGAAAGGAAACCATAATTCGACAGACCCTTTAAATCCGCCAGGAAACGTGAATATCTATCTTTTTTGCCTGACATGCCTAATGACTCTGGCAGCCCTGGCAGGCAGCATTTATTCACTAGTTTCTCTGCTGAAAATGCGGAACAGAACTGTGGTGTCCATGCTTGTGGCTTCCTGGTCTGGGGATGATCTCATGAGCGTCTTGTCGGTGACCATCTTCATGTTTTTGCAGTGGCCAAATGGGGTCTCTGACTACTTCCAGTCTCTGTGCACCATCTCCGCCTTACTTTATTTATGCCAGGGCCTCTCGAGCAACTTGAAGGCGACTCTCTTAGTCTCCTACAACTTTTACACGATGCACAGGGCTGTGGGGAGCCAGGCAACCTCCAGAAGATCCGGCCAGGTGCTTGGCGTGGCGCTGACCGTGTGGGCAGCCAGTCTGCTGCTCTCCGCGCTCCCTCTGTGTGGTTGGGGCGCCTTCGTGCGCACGCCTTGGGGCTGTCTGGCCGACTGCTCCAGCTCCTATGTGCTGCTCCTCTTCGCTGTATACACTTCGGCTTTCGGACTACTAGCCGGCCTCTCGGTCCCGCTCATTCACCAGTTGCTGTGTTCCGAGCAGCCGCCGAGACTTCACGCCAACTACCAGGAAATTTCCCGCGGCGCTTCCACTCCAGGGACCCCTGCAACTGGAGGGAGAGTGCTTTCCCTGTCCCCAGATGATGCTCCAGGTCCGGCCCCGCGGTGCTCTGGAGGATGCTCCCCGAGCTCGGACACCGAGTTTGGACCGGGTCCACCCGCGAGGAGCGCAGGGCCAGGGCAGGAGCCGGCGCACGGTGCTGCCGCTGTGGCTGGAGACTGCAGGCGCGAGAACCGGGGGACTCTCTTTGGCACCAGAAGCTTCACCGTGAGCGTAGCGCAGAAGCGCTTTTCTTTGATCTTAGCGCTGATAAAAGTCACCCTTTGGCTGCCCATGATGGTAAAAGTGCGGCTGCTCACGGTGTGCGGATGTGTGTGCCAGACAGTATGAGTGCGTGTTGAGACCAGCGCCCCTGGTTTGGAGGGTCACCCAGAGATGTGCAGTTTAGTCCGCTTACAAATGTATCTCGGTTGGTTTTTAAAAAGCACTTGGAGGAAAGCAGTTCACGAGTAGGACTAGCAGCCGCGAAGCCTTTGCTAAGTGCTTCTCGGTTCAAAATTAGGGAGAAGGGCGGGGAGCGCTTTCAGACACGGGAGACTTAGTTTTCCCACATCTGTCATGGTCAAGGGTGTTCTCTCTCCGAGCAATGTCTGGGAGTATTCAGAAAAGGAGGGAGGCAGTGAAGAAAAACAGTGTATGCCTCTATTATTCCCCCAGTCTTCTGTCCTGCGCTCATCTTTGCTCCATTCCTCCATAGTAAGGTCGCAGCCCATCCCCATCAGGAAGAGAGGAGAGGCATAACCACTAGTAGAGAGAACAGAGAGTAGACAAAACAGGCTTTTGTTCACGCCTCCAAGAGAGAGACACAGGAGAGAGGTGGCAGGCGGTGCCCTAGAGTGACAAGCATGGCCTGGCAGGGGTGAGGGGCTAGGGATATGACAAAGGACATCTGGAGTACCAGGTACAGGTTTCACAGATGCTTGGCTGTTTTCTGGGATAGTTTTTTTTCATGTTGTGGACTGTGCTTTCCTGGTGGAAACTTGAGCTGGCAGCAAGCACAGACCAGGCACTCAAGATCAGAAACCCTCAAAAGCCCTTGCAGTCTGGGGCAGCTAGCCTCTTCCCAAAGGATCCTGGTAGCCCAAAACCAATGATGCCAGCTCAAAAGCGGAGCTTCTATCTCTCAGATAGGAAAGGGGCCTGGAGAAGGGAACTGAGGCAGCATGCTTGGGGTAAAAGGCTTGGCAAAGTGGAAAACGTTTTCCTGGGATAGGTCTGAAGCTCTCTGCTTTTACAGATCCACATGGCGGTCCAGCACATCTTGGGGTTTCAGAGCCTTCCCTTTGAGACGCTCAGCTTTCTGCTAACCCTCCTGGCCACCACTGTAACTCCAGTGTTTGTCTTGTCTAAACATTGGACACACTTGCCCTGTGGCTGCATCATCAACTGCAAGCAGAACACATATGCAGTGACATCGGATGGGAAAAAACGTAAGTCCTAGATAGTGCAGAGGTTGAGAACAATACGCAGAGGGTCAAATACAGAAAGGTGGTCTTTTGAGAAAGTTGCTTTAGTAGGTGATGAGTCCAAGGACAAGTGAAATGATACATAAAAGGAAGAAATGTTAAACAATTATCAGCACAATGTTGGAGTAAATTTTAAATGAAGTAGGTTTAAAACAACTCTGTGAACTGCATGTACATTGAATGGTTATTTTCGGTGATTAAAAAGAGAGAGAGAATGCATTCCACCCAGCATGAAATCAACAAAGGACTTTAGATGTCATATCCACCATAACTCTTAGCTCTGAGTAGAAAATGAATCCCCTTCCCAAGCCTACGTAGGAGAAGTCTGCATCTTTGAAAAGTTAAAATTCATTATGTTAAAGTTTATTATTATTGAGTGGAACAGTAAAGAAAAGCATTTCCATTATTTTGCAGATTGTATTCTTCCAGGGTGTTGGAAACTTTTCAGAGTAAGCAATAGGAGCACCTAAAAACATTTCCAAAACAAACTTTAAGTATGCCTCTGCTTTTAGAAAACATACAAATATATACACAAATGACAACCCCCCCCCCCCATACCTATAATTTCAAGAAAGGACAAAGGTTGGCAGAGTTGTTCATGTATAATTCTCATCATTAGTTACTTAAAAAAAAATCTGTTTAAAAACTGCATCTTTAACAGGAATGGAGTCAATTATAAAGCTCACTAGAGTGTAATTGTTCCTATACTAAGACAGGAAAAGTTGAGGAATGACCTGTATGTTTTTACTCTGTCAGGAAGGAAAAGGATATCTTTTTTGTCATTCCAGAAAAAAAGATAGGATGTTCTACCATTTAATAAATCCAATACACTAATAAATGCCTTAGT
Organism: Tragelaphus eurycerus; assembly: GCA_935064755.1. Lineage (NCBI taxonomy): Eukaryota > Metazoa > Chordata > Mammalia > Artiodactyla > Bovidae > Tragelaphus > Tragelaphus eurycerus. Next base: position 11,580,684 of record CAKXYN010000006.1, read on the forward strand.
GTATGCTGAATTAACTCTTCCATTAATTGTCCTTTGCTCAGAATAAGCAAGTATATTTTTGTTTAACAGAGAAGAAAAAGTGAATGAAAACAGTCCATCTCAGACTATATTAGGGCTATAAAAACAAGACTATTAAAGAATACTCTGTAATCAATTCTTCAACAGGGTTATTTTATAACATTCAATAGTCATGAACTGCTCATTTTCCATGTATTGATGATATTTAACATCTAGATAATTTTCAAATAACCTGAAGATTTTTTTAGTGTTAAGAGTGCCATAAAGTTTTATTGTCAATAGTCACCAAATCCATCTATGCCCTTAAAATACAATAACCACAGAACTTGTAATAAGTATGTGCTTCTGGAGATTAATATCCAGAGCAACAGTGACACAGAAAATGAATAATAAATTTTTTGATAGAAAACACAGAAGAACATAGAACATATAAAAATTACTTACAGACACGAAAATTCTACCATTCTATCAAACAGTAATATTTTGTCACTAAATTAATGAAACAATCCCACCTTATATATTTAAAATTGTGAGAGAAGTTAAAAAAATAAAAATAAAATAAAATTGTGAGAGAGACAAGAAGAATTTAGAGCAGTCTTTTTAAGAACTAAAGGACACCTCTGTCAAAGTCAAAAACAAAGCAGTAGAACATATCTATCACTGTAAATCGTCTAGGAAGCAGTCTCTCTGGTACAACACAGGACAGAAGAGCCTACAGCAGGCTAGTAGAATCAATAATCAAGTTAATATCTTGTGTTTAAAATTAGAACCACACCTCTCAAGATCAAAGTAATATTTTTCCTCTAAAATTCCCATTGCCCTTATTTTTATAAGGCAAAACAGGGAGAGATGTAAAAATTCAAGGAAGATACTGAAATGTAAGCCTAGAGAAGCAAGGCTTCAAAAACAAAATGTGACAAACATTCATTTAAAATAGCTTCATTCTCTTTTGATCCCAGGCTCTGCAACAGGGAAATTATAAGAATAAAAATGGTGTATTTTCACTGTCTGACCCACCATAAATTTTCCTATTGCTAGGATGACATACAATTTTGAAACTCCAAACATGGGTCATCCTTAGGTGGGCAGGAGCTTGGTCAGTTACTTGATATAGTACTTTGATTCTGTATAGTCATAGTACTTTGATGGCTCCAGTTTCACACTTAAGCTTTTTCTCCTTAACTAATTAATGTCCTCCTTTAATGTTTTTTTTTGTTGCTGTTGTTTTGTTTTTTGGTGAAAACTCCAGGAACAAGAAAAGGAACATATTTTTTCCTAATTCATGCTTACTGTAAATATGATATAAACATGATTCTACATCTCAGCTTCACTACATGGAAACTGAGACATGCAACCAGAAAATGAAGTTTCCAGGGATACTAGTTCTCTCCTTTTTCCAACAATAATCTGTATTACTAATGTCTCAAGACAAAAGTGGTTTTAAAACAAGATGGTTTTAACACAGAGGTCTCAGGTGGCAGAAATATGGATTGGATATGGCTTTCACACGCATTTTGTTTTAAAATTAAACAGACAGTTCAAGTAAAATACTTTCTGAGTATAAAAATCAGATTTTCAGCTTCCTTTTTTTGATGAAGTCAAAGTATCTGGTGGCATATTACGCTGAAGAATTGTATTTATAAGCTGACAAAATTACTTATGTCTAAAATTGTCATGAAATTAAAAGACGCTTGCTCCTTGGAAGGAAAGTTATGACCAACCTAGATAGCATATTCAAAAGCAGAGACATTACACCAACAAAGGCGCCAGTCAAGGCTATGTCTTCCTATGGTATGTATGGATGTGAGAGTTGGATGGAAGAAGGCTGAGCGCGGAGTGAACTGTGTGTGAGAAGACCGAGAGTCCTGACGCAAGAAGATCCAACCAGTCCAGAAGGAGACACCTGACGAAGGAAGCGCTGCATGCCACCCAGAGTAGGAAGACGAGTGGGAGGGAGAGGGGGAGGAGAAGGGGACGAAGAGGAGAGAGGTGGAGGATCACTGACCGATGGAGTGAGTGAGTGACCGGGAGTGGTGATGGACGGGAGGCCTGGCGTGCTGCGGTTAGGGGCGAAGAGGGACACGACGAGCGACTGATCTGATCTGATCTGATCTGAAAATTGTCATTGGCAAGATGTGATTAAAATCAGAAGACTAGAACTAATTCATATCCTAAATAGGATTTTGCTTTTCAGAACAAATGAGCATGTGTGCTCAGTTGTGTCCAATTCTTTGTGACCCCATGGACTGTAAGCCCACCAGGCTCCTCTGTCTGTTGAATATTCCAGGCAAAAATACTGGAGTAGGTTGCAATTTCCTCCTCCAGGGGACCTTCCCCACCCAGGGATTGAACTCATGTCTTCTGCATTGGCAGACTGATTCTTTACCATTGTGCCACCTGGGAATCCCCAGAGTAAATGTAACAGTGTACTTATTTCTCATAAGTGTAGTATTGATTTCCAAAAGATCCTGACTCTATTCTGATGGTCATTAAGCTTCTTGTAAGTTACTAGTCAGTTATTGTCCACCCTGTTATATTGTTATAGCCAATTACCTTCATTAGTTAGTCAGAATTTACCTCTAATGTTAAGGAAAAGTAACTAACAAGAAATATTTCTATTGGTTACATTTTATAATTAACATACTTCCCTTAACTTAAAGATAGCATATTGGAGACTTTCTGCTTTTATTAACATATTTCTCTCAAGGGTCTGATTAGCAGTACAGCAATTTCCCATAGAGGCTAATAACTCCAATTCTGGAGTCAGCTTTAAATTCAAATCTCTTTAAGTAAGTAATCTTAGGTTTCCTTTATCAGCCTCAGTTTTCTCAAATGCAAAATAGAACCAATTTGCCTATTATTATGTAGGGCTGTTGTTTTATTAAATGACAAGACCCATGTGCCTAACTGGCCCTGGAATGCTCTAGTTCCCCATTGTATCTTTCTCAATCAGACTTCCTTCTTGAAGCCTACCTCAGACTGCCTCTTGTACCTCATAACATGCAGGTAGATTGTCCACTGAACTAATTCTTTAAAAATCTTGCTCATTTTTGCTTTCTATACTTCATAGTTGTGATGTGTAGCTAATATGATATATAGCTACAGATATCAATTTACATGATAAAATTTACATGATATCAATTTACATGACAAAATGACAGTTTTTGCTTGCTTAATATCCTTGAATTGACCACTTGTCACTTTGTATCTTATTTTAGAGAAAAAGAAAACCTATCAATAATTGAAACATCCCTTTGTTCCGCTTTCACACTATTAAAACAAATTAAAATTCTAATTTAATTTTACTGAACTATATTATTAGAAAAACTTCAGTAGTACTATAAATGAGACAGTGGATAGTGTTAACATCTGTTTCTAGTTTTCCATTTTCTTTGAATAGAAATTTTTGTGTCCTGGTTCAAACAAAGAGTGTTTTTGGCTCAAATAATGAATGATAACTATAAATTCTATCTTTCAGTCAGTGAAATTGGTTTGTAAATCTTCAGTTCTCAGACAGTTTCAGTAATAGAATCAGCATATGAATGACACAAGGGTGTACTATGAAATAAATCAAACTTTACCTGTTGTTTTCATAGAAAGTTTATAGTTTTTAATAAACTTTTCCCCCAAGGATCTCTCAATCTGTGCTAAGGGTGTGCTATAAAACACAGAGCTATCCAAGTAGAAAAAAGTTTTGAAATGAGCCATATTTGAAAGATGAAAACCAAAATATTACATGGTATTTTGCCTACCATCTTGATATAGCTTCATTCTTAATACTCAAAAATTATCTAGTATTTAATGACATTCACACAAAACAATTATATCACTTCTGTCACATTCTCACTTGTTATTTTAGTAAAATTTTATACTGTATTCACCAAATAATAGTAGTGTATATAGGATATCATGGTATTTCATCTGATTTAAACCATAGAAAGTTTTATACATTCCTGCTAAACTCATCATGTAATTAATAAGGTGTAGACATATTGTAAAATGCTTCATTTCACAGAAATATAAATATATGCACATTTTTACAATTCATTTCAAATTATTAATGCTGTTTTTAAATGTTTAAAAACTAAGCATTATCTAATTTTTAATGTATTCATTTATAAACATAAATGTCAGCAATGATATACATTAAAATATTGAAAACAGTTATATCTATTGTTGGTATTGCCAGCTGAAAAGCTCAAAGAATATTAAAAGCTTCTTTTTTGAGTTTTTTTTTAAAGGATAAATTGCTTTTGTTATGTGTATTTATTTATTTGGCTGTGTTTGTTTATAGTTGTGGCACGCTGGAACCTCATTGTATCATGCAGATCTTTTGTTGAACACACAGACTTTCTCTAGTTGTGGCTCATGGGTTCAGTAGTAGTTGTGGCAACGTGGACAATCTACTTGTGGTGTGCAAGTTTAGTTACCCTGATGCATGTGGGGTCTTAGTTCCCAGACCAGGGATAGAACTCACATCCCCTGCACTGAAAGGCAGATTCTTAACCACTGGACCACCAGGGCAGTCTCTATTAAGAGCTTCTTAGTTAATATCTAGTAAAATAAAATTTATAAACTATGTATTTTATCCTAAAATAAAGAAATGCACAATTGGTAGACCAATATAGCTACCCTAAAACTGAAAATATATAAGACTTTTTAAATTTATAGTTAAAGTTTTAGATAAAATTTGTTTAAAGACTTCAGGGTTCTGGAGCTGTATGTATGTCAAGCCTTTCATTGTGTAAGTGACAACAATTAAGCCCAGAATGATATGATGGCTTGAACTTGTAAGAACTATTTCTTTGCATAATTGACAAGATCATTTTAAGATTTCATACTAATCAAGTTTAACTCACTTTCTTATTTTTATTCACTTTGTATATTCGACTGCTCTTTACATCTACCTTCCTAATCATGGAATTTTGTTTTTGTTTTTACATAGCCAAGAGGAGATGCTTTGAATTCAATCTATCATTTCAGCAAAGTTATGGAATTTATAAAATAGCACAAGAAGATTACTATGATGATGATGAAAATTCTACAGCCTGTCACAATCTCATGAACTATGAGTGCACAACTACAAAAGACTCTCAGAGAGACACTCATATCTTCAGTGCCATAAAAGTGGAAATCAGCACCACACCCTCTCTGGACAGCTCCACACTAACAAGCATCAACAAATGCACAAACACTGACATTATAGAAGCTGAAGAAGAGTCCCACAGTGAAAGAGGTGTTGATCCACTACTTTCTGAAAAAGCAGAAGGTGATATTAAATATGATGAAACCACCTTTTTGGAAGGGCCAGAAAGAAGACTTTCTCATGAAGAGAGTCAGAAACCAGACCTTTCAGACTGGGAATGGTGTAGGAGTAAATCAGAAAGAACCCCTCGTCAGGTACAGTAAAGATTGCTATTATTGTAAAGTAAAAATGAGACCAAGCATGACAGCATGCAAAAAAAAATTATCAGTTGTTTATCTCATTCAAGATAGTATTCACTTTTCTCAATTAATTTCCATAATATTAGATTTATTTCAAAGTGTCTTTTGAAGGACTTCTAGATGTTTTTAATTAGTTCTGTACTTTCATTCAAATTCTATACATTTGGGGATTGGCAGAGTTAAATATGCTTTTTGAGAAGAGTAGAGCATTCTAACTTCATGTAATCCATATAAATTCAGACTAGACCCTTGAAACTTATCTTAAGTTAATTAACTTACAGATTTTATTTTTATTCACCTGAAAACTTTACACAAGTCTCTAAAAGAGGTTTGGGGGCAAAAGGTTATACAACTAGTGATGAAGAAATAGTCCTATTGCAACTGTACTAGATAGCTTACCTATTAACCTTGCTGAAATTAGTCCCTCTAATACTCAGCAAGGAAAAAAAGATCTATTTCAGAATACACCCAAGTGAACCTTTACAAAAACCCTGCTTAATGTTCCATCTTTTTTAAGGATTGAAGAATGTTTATATAATGTTTTTTAATGAAAGAATTTGTACTTTAAGCTCATCTCATTCTTTCCTAGATTTCAGCCTGCCTATAAGGGTGAGGAGTACTTATTTTATTAAAATCATAGTGTGATATTGATATAAGATTGTTCTTTCCTCTAAATGCTCATATCTGATAATTAAAGTTGCCCTTGCTTTCCACACAATTGATTTACTAGGAAAAGATACCTTTTACCTTTTTCTACCTGACAGTGTAAATCAAAGTCCACTTGCCCATAGTCTCTGAAATTAAAAATACAATTCTTTAAATATCCACTAGTAATAATGCAATCATTGATCAAAAATATGACCATAAAGCACCAATTATGAATATGAACAGAATGATTTGAGATTTCCTTTATTCTTCTAATTAATTAGAACTACTAGTTTTACTTTGATATCATCAGTTTTAAAAGTTAGGTAATAAAGCATACAAAACATATGAATAAAAATAATTACACATAGTGTTCCATGATTGGATATCTCAAAAACAATCACTAAATATTTACTGTGAATTGAAAAATATCATAAAAAGTCTATTACTAATAGGACACATTGTTCTGTCAGTGTGGGCACACTGACAGGACACACACATTTTTAAAACAATGTGGTATCGCAGCTAAAAGGGGCCTCCCTACAATATCATCATCAATTTGCTCCTAAATAATCTAAACCTCCTGGTTTCCTTGCACTTAAAAATTAAGTAATATTCATGGTGAAGTGAGTATGTATATGTGTCAGTGTGCACCCGTGTTCACCCCAGTAACCTGGAGCTACAGTACCCTGTGCTACTCCTCTGTTCCATCCTCACGCTTACCTCTTGTCGGTTACAGCTATCTTGACTTTTGCTCATGCTTTTTGGTTTTACTATTTTATCACAAATGAGTGTGTTTCTAGCATAATATAGTCCTTAGTTTTGCTTGTTTTGAGTTTCCTGAAGATAGCAACATATCTGGGTGGGACCTGTGTTTTTTTCCCATACTACCTTACTTTAAATGACTTCATTTTCTGATTTATTTTGTCAAAACAATGGGAAATGCTGCCTCAATTATCAGAACTTACAGCTGTTATTTGGCAGTGGCACCCCACTCCAGTACTCTTGCCTGGAAAGTCCCATGGATGGAGGAGCCTGGTAGGCTGCAGTCCATGGGGTTGCTAGGAGTCAGACACGACTGAGCAACTTCACTTTCACTTTTCACTTTCATGCATTGGAGAAGGAAATGGCAACCCGCTCCAGTGTTCTTGCCTGGAGAATCCCAGGGACGGGGGAGCCTAGTGGGCTGCCGTCTATGGGGTCACACAGAGTCGGACACGACTGGAGTGACTTAGCAGCAGCAGCACAGCTGTTATTTAAAAGCCTTAGTTATATTTCTGGAGAATATAATCCATTCTCCTAGAATTGGGGGAATACATAAAAGGATCAGACTCTGCTTACATCTAAGTATATTGTCTTATGAGAGTAGTGAAGTACAACTTACAAACCTCTGTAAATCAAAAACCAAAATGATATAGGAAAAGCACAAAATGCTGATCAATCCAGATATCTTTCAACTACAAAGATTGCTTAGTAAGTATTAATATTGTAACATCTGTGAAGAGCAAATAGTTCAGGAAACTGATTTTAAATGATCTTTTAAAAACATTTAGTGGTAAAATAGATAATACAATGCTTAGGAAAGGTAAATTTATATTTTAAGAGACTAATTAAAATTAAATGAAATACTATCATACATTTTTAAACAACAGCAAGAAATCCTTAAGCTACAGGCTGATGTTATTGGTATGACTTTTCGTTAGCAAATCACCAATGGACTTTAAGGTTAACATTATAACCAAAATGTGTTTTAAGGTTGAAAAGCTTTTCCTCTGACCAAAGATTGGTTTTAACTCTTAACCTATTCTTCACCAGCAGATATTTCATGGGAAAAGGTAATGACTCAAAAAGCACTTTCTTTTCATTCTCTCCTTCCAAGTTCTTTCTTTGTTCTGAAATCAACTTAACTTATATATCTTATAGTGATACATTAAACTTTGGTAGATATTGTAGTAATTATGAAAATGCTATCTTTTTATCTTCTATGGTTGTATTTTCAAATATTTAGGTTCAATTTATCAGTTCATTGAATTATCCATGTTCTTGGGGCTATAAAAAACACAGGTTTGATTTAAAATGTATTTAACTGTCCCTACCATATTTTTACAATGTGCTCAATCGTTCAGTTGTGGCTGACTCTTTGCAACCTGATGGACTGTTGCCCACCAGGCTCCTCTGTCCATGGGGTTCTCCAGGCAAGAATTTCTAGGGCTCTAAGGCAACAAGTTAAAAAGAAAAGAAAATGAAATCCATGGATAACCTGATGAGATTAGTATTAAAAGAGAAAAAGTGAAAGTGAAGTCGTGTTTGACTCTTTACGACCCTGTGGACTGTAGCCTACCAGACTTCTCTGTCCATGGGATTTTCCAGGCAAGAGTACCTGAATGGGTTGCCATTTCCTACTCCAGGGGATCTTCTCAACCCAGGGATCAAACCCATGTCTCCTGCATCTCTGCACTGGCAGGCAGATTCTTTATCACTTCACCACCTGGGCAGCCCTTTTTTTTTAGAATACAATAAACATTGCTTATTTTTTTTTTTTTTTTTAGCGTTTATGCAAGTAAACAAATTCTCAGTATATCGTGTTGGAAATTCTGGTAGGTGTGAGAGTGTCAGATCAAGGTTAAAGTTATAAAGAAAATGGTAGTAGAATGACTTGAGTAGGTTTAAATGCTGTCCGATAAAATGTATCAGAGGTGAGAGTGTTTGTAAGACTAAAATTCAGTGTTATACTTAGCCACACAATTGCTTCTTTTTGAACCCCTAGTAGGTTGAATCCTAAGCAGTTTATTGTTTTAAAGTTCAGGGGAAAAAATAGAAATGTCAGAGGTCTTCAGTTACAAAGTTTTAATGTGGTTGCCATGGTATAACTGTCCCTCAAATGAAATAATGATTTTCTAGAGCCTCAAAGTTTTGTCATCTCTGAATAAAAACTGTTAGCTCATTGGAGATCACCAGGAGCTTCACTGGTGGCTCAGAGGGTAAAGCGTCTGCCCGCAATGTGGGAGACCTGGGTTCGATCCATGGGTCAGGAAGATCCCCTGGAGAGGGAAAAGGCAACCCATTCAGGTATTCTTGCCTGGAAAATCCCATGGACAGAGAAGTCTGGTAGGCTGCAGTCCACAGGGTCGTAAAGAGTCAAACACGACTTCACTTTCACTTTTTCTCTTTTAATACTAATCTCATCAGGTTATCCATGGATTTCATTTTCTTTTCTTTTAACTTGTTGCCTTAGAGCCCTAGAAATTCATTTATTACTATGAATTAGCAGCAGAGATATGCTGTTATCATGCACTTCAGTTCAGTTCAGTTCAGTCGCTCAGTCGTGTCAGACTCTGCAACCCCATGAATCGCAGCACGCCAGGCCTCCCTGTCCATCACCAACTCCCAGAGTTCACTCAAACTCACCTCCATCGAGTCGGTGATGCCATCCAGCCATGTCATCCTCTGTCCTCCCCTTCTCCTCCTGTCCCCAATCCCTCCCAGCATCAGAGTCTTTTCCAATGAGTCAACTCTTCGCATGAGGTGGCCAAAGTACTGGAGTTTCAGCTTTAGCATCACTCCTTCCAAAGAACACCCAGGACTGATCTCCTTTAGAATGGACTGGTTGGATCACCTTGCAGTCCAAGGGACTCTCAAGAGTCTTCTCCAACACCACAGTTCAAAAGCATCAGTTCTTCGGCACTCAGCTTTCTTCACAGTCCAACTCTCACATCCATACATGACTACTGGTAAAACCATAGCCTTGTCTAGACGGACCTTTTGTCCCACTTATAATTCTTTATCATCATAGCATTTAAAAAATGAAAGGTCCTCTACTACACCAGTAGAATATAGAAAAATAGATTCTGAAACAATCTTCAAACGAGGGTCAAGTGCTGGAAGTGACTGCTTTTTGAATTAGCCATACCAACCATTTGGAATAATGAAGAATAAACCAGCAAGAACTAACTTAAAGTCACCAGGGAAATCAAAGAAATTTTAATTTTAAGGAAAATGTTTTAACTGTCTAAAAATAGTTTTACAAATCAAAATTAAGTACTTCTTTGTAATATTTAAGTACAACTTTAATATCTAATTATATATCTAATAATATCTGATTTAATATCTAATAAGAGATGGATATTAGTTTAAAGAATGGGGCAAAGTCATTCATATCAATGTATGGCAAGAGCTATCACAATTTTGTAAAATAATTAGCCTTCAGTTAAAATTAATTAATTTTTTAAAAGTAAAAAAAGAATGTGGGGATAAAACATTTGAGTGATGCAACATCAAAAATCTAATAAAGAAATACACTGCAAAAAAAGAGAATGGAACAATCTTTGTCACTTAATATATGCCCCCAAAGTGAAATAAGACTTGAATACCCCAGTATACATATCTCTTTCCTCTCCCTAAAAAAGTGCATCTTCTCTTTTCATTTAAAAAAATAAAGTATTGAAAATTTAAATCAAGCGTAAGATGTTAGTGTTTCCTCTGACACTGTCACCTTGATAATTGCAAATGCTCAAACTTATTCTCTGAGTAATTTTTGACATTTTTAAACTGAAGTGACATGAGGGGAAACTGACATATCACCTCCTGTTTGTAGCCTCAAGGCAAAGATGTAGCCTCATCTGAACACAAAATGAGTGTTTGGAATATAATTTTTTTATATTTAGCTACATCTGTTTGTTTGGAGTGGTTAATTCCACTCACTGTTCAGAGATCTGAAAATTGTTACCCTGCTTTCTTTTTTCAAAACATTTATAATCTTTTTTGTTTTATGATTACAAGGCAATATAATTATTGTAGAAAAAGTTTAGAGATTGCTGCTAAGTGAAGAAAAACACCCACTTTTAACCACCCAGAGTTAATCACTGTTTACATTTTATCATATAAAATTTTAGGCTCTTTTTTAAGCATATATTTTCACTTTTGACAGAAATGGGATTGTAGTGCACGTATTGTTTTGAAATCTGTTTTTTTCCACATAAGAGTATAATTTTCACCTGATTTAAATTGTTTGAGCCATTTGTGTGATTATGTGGTATAGTTTAGAATGGCTGTTAAGAGTGTGGTTTAAAAACTTGTTCACGAATGTAAATTTGTTCTCAAGTACTTAAAGTCTTGAAAGTTGAAACTAAGGAAATTTCATTGTAAGCTAATTTGAATATTTCATAACACATTTTGTGATCCTCACAGCATGTACTATTTGCTGAAATGAAATAAGATTGAGCTAACTGTTCAATTTCTATGGATTCAAGAGGATTAGCATTGGGTCAAAGTTTATATAGAATCTTATTCACTTTTTAAGCTAAGGGTTGTGTTAATATCGTCAAAAAATGCTCATGGTTTAAACTTTAAAGGCTTTGTGTTGGACCTGCCCAGTTATGGCTTAGATCTCTTCTGCAGCTCCAATTATTATCCCTATTTGAACTCAGGTAGCTGGGAACACTACATTTTAAAATCTTTTTTAATATGAATTCACTTTAGAGTTACAAAACAGGTTTTAAAATAGTATGAGAGTTCTAATATATCCCTCATCCAGTTCTATTAATGTTAACATGTTACATGATAATAATATAATTATTAGGGAATTAATAACTAATTTATAGACCTTATTTCAGTTTTAGTAGCATCCTGCTTATGTCCTCTTTTCTGGTCCAGAACCTGTTCCTCAATTCATTACTGCAGTTACTGTCATGCCTCCTCATATTCTTCAGTCTCTAGCAACTCCACAGTCTTTCTGTGTCTTATTATAGATGACTTTGACACTTCCGAAGACAACCAGCCAGTTTGTTTCACTTTGCTTTGTTTCTAGGATATCCTTGAGTTTGTAATTAACACATGTTTTCTATTAATCAGATTGAAGTTATAAATTTTTGACAAGAATAACACAGAAGTGATGTTTGCCCTCCACAGCACACCACATCAAGAGGTTCATGATATTGATATGTCTTATGACAATGATATAAACTTTGATCACTTGGTGGTATCTACCAGATTCCATGTAGTTACTATTTTTCCCTTTGTAAATTATAACTATTTTGTAGGGAGATATTTTTGAGGCCATGCTATGCAAATATTCTGTTTCCTATCATACTTTTGCCCACTAATTTTAGCATTAATTTATGAATCTTGCCTGTAACAATTATTATGTGAAAGTGATTTCCTATTTCTATAATTTCTCTATATTTATTATTGGAATTATCCTGCAAGAAAAAAATGATCTCCTCTCCTGTTATTTGTGTTAGTATGAGATCAGATACTTATTTTAATCTATATATTATTAGGAATACTATTATTTATTTTATTACTCCAGTTAGCCTACATTTGGCCATTGGGCTATTTTGACTTATTCAGGTTTATGCCATTATCCATTCAATATGCCATTCTCATCTCTTTTTAGCACTTCCTTACTTTCTAGCAGTACAAGGTATTAATCAGTATCATCTTGTATTTTTCCTGACCCATCCCTAGAATCAATCATTTTCCTAAGGAGTTCTAGTTCCTTTTGTTAAAGAATGGGATTTAGAAACCAACATCTGGGTTCTAGTTATTGTTACTAGTTATTGTTATTGTTACTGAGATGTCTTGCTTCTAGACTCTATCATTGGACAGATCTAAGAATATATGTATGTATGCTCATGTGTGTGTGTATATATATATATATATTTCCATATCAATTTCTCTTTAAAAATCATTTAAAACCATGAGTTTAAACTGATAGCTCCAAGTCCAATCGAATAGCACAGCATTCATTCAAATCCTTCCTTTTTCTTTTTCTGATAGTGAGAAAACTGGTTCTCATTCTCCACAAATTTGTTTACTTATCTGCTCAACCCTGATATACACATAAAGTAGTTTTAGAAATGCTAACCCTAGTGGTCCAGTGACTAAGATCCAGGGCTCCCAACGCAGGGGGTCTATGTTCGATCCCTGCTCAGGGAACTAGATCCCACATGCTGCAACTGAGAGCTCACATGCCTCAACCGAAGAACCCCCATCTTGCAACTAAAAGAAAACGCATGCTGCAGTGAAGACTGAAGATCCTATTGCTGCAACTAAGATCCAATACACCCAACAAATAAATAAATATTTGAGAAAGAACTACTAACCCATACTGCTGCTGCTGCTAAGTCGCTTCAGTCATGTCCAACTCTGTGCGACCCCATGGACTGCAGCCTACCAGTCTTCTCCGTCCATGGGATTTTCCAGGCGAGCATATTGGAGTGGGTTGCCATTGCTTTCTCCCATAACCCATACTAGTGTGGGAAAAAACATTAACTAGAATATAATATTTGTGTATAGTTCTTTTTATTTTTAACCTTAGAGTTGACATGGTTGTCTGCTTTTAGTTAGGTTAGTTATTTTCATTTCCATTCCCTTCATTTTGTATTACATATTGAGTTTCTCTCACATTCTTTTTGATTTTGATTATTTATGTTTAAGTATGTGAAATTACTGGGTTTTCCAGGTCACTCAGTAGTAAAGAATCTGCCTGCCAATGCAGGAGACATAAGAGATGAAGGTTCAATCCCTGGGTCAGGATGATCCCATGAAAGAGGAAATGGCAACCCACTCCAGTATTCTTGCCTGAGAAATCCCACAGACTCCCACAGACAAAGGAGCCTGGCAATCTCCAGCCTATAGTCCATGGGGTCGCAAAGAGTTCAACATGACTTAGCAACTAAACAGCAGCAGCAGCAGCATGTGAAATTATTACAGTGTTTCCAAGAGTCAGAACTATTGAAAAGGTAGACCATCCGCCCTCATTCCTTTTTCCCACTCTCATTTTCCCATTGTTACCTCTTGTTCCTACCTAGCCCCTGTAAATAATCAATATCATACGTTCTAGTTTAATCATCCTGTATTTCTTTTTGCACAAAGAGCAGATACATGCATATCTTCTTATATCTTCTTCTTCCTTACATATATTCTTTTGTACTTTGCTTTTTTCATTAACTAATGTCCTAGAAGTTTCTATATATCAGTCATAGAGATATTTCTCATTCTTTACATAGCTGCATAATAATCTATAGTGTAGATACACTATAGTTAATTCCACTACTCTCTTATATGAGCCTTAGATTATTTCTAATACTTTGCAATTAAAAATAATATCGCAGTGAATAACCTTATGCAAATGCATTTTCATATTGTTGGAAGTGTGTCTTTAGGATATATGCCTAGAATTAGAATTTCTAGGTTAAAAATTAAGGGTAATTTTGTTAGAAATGGTCATACAAGTTTGCACTGCCACCAGCAGTGTGTAACAGAAGACCCTTTCCACCCCTCCTCAATAATAGAATATATTATCATGCTTTTTAGTTCTTGCCAGTCTGATAGTAAAGAAATGCTATCTCAGGGTTGTTTCAAATTATAGTTACATAATTATAAATGAGTTTAAATTGTTTTCATTTAAGAGCCTTTTTATCTTTTTTGTTTTTTGTAAATTGTTTTTATCTTTTCCCATTTTTCTATTGGATTTTTGTCCCTTTAGCCTTTAATTTTTAAAGGTTCCTTACATATTTGGGATATTAGTTCTTTGTGACATATGCTGTAAATATTTCCCCAAGTTTTCCATTTGTCTTTTTAACTTTACTTATGCTGTTTTTAGTATGTATAATTTTTAATATTTTTATAGTAAAAGTATCATTTTTATTTACTTGTCTCTGGATAAGAAAGTCAGGTTTTTATTTTATTTTATTGAAGTATAGTTGTTTTACAATGTTATGTTAGTTTCAGATGCACAGCTCAGTGGTTCAGTTATATGTTCTTTTTCAGATTCTTTTCTTTATAGGTTATTAGAGTATGTTGAGTATAATTCCCTGTGCTATATAGTAGGTGTTTGTTGGTTATCTGTTTTATATAGTATAAGTATGTTAGTCCCAATCTCCTAATTTATCCCTCCCTGACTTTCCACTTGGCATCACTGACTCGATGGATGTGAGTCTCAGTGAACTCCGGGAGTTGATGATGGACAGGGAGGCCTGGCGTGGTGCGATTCATGGGGTCGCAAAGAGTCGGACACGACTGAGCGACTGATCTGATCTGATCTGATCTGACTTTCCACTTTGGTAACCATAAGTGTGGTTTCTATGTCTGTGTGTCTATTTCTGTTTTGTAAATAGGTTCATTTGTGTAACATTTTTAGATTTCACATATTGGTAATGTCATATGATATTTGTCTTTCTCTGTCTGCCTTACTTCATTTAGTATAATAATCTCCAGGTCCATCCATGTTGCTATAAACAGCATAATTTCATTCTTTTTATAGCTAAGTAATATTCCATTGTGTGTATGTATATGTGTGTGTGTGTATACACATACACATGTATATCTCACATCTTTATTCATTCATAGGTCAATGGACATTTAAGTTGCTTCCCTGTCTTGGCTATTGAGAACAGTGCTGCAGTGAACATTGGGGTGAATATTTTCAAATTATAGTTATCTCTGGATCTATGCCTAGGAGTGGGGTTGCTGGATTATACAGTAACCCTAGTTTTAGTTTTTGGGGGATCTCCATACTATTCTCAATAATGGCTGTATATAGTGTCTTTAGTATACATTCCCACCAACAGTATAGGAGGGTTCCTTTTTCTCTACAATCTCTTCAGCATTTGGTGTTTGTAGACTTTTTGATGATGACCAGAGTATAAAGCCAATTTTAAATGGAGTTTACTTGAGTTTTCTTACTTGTATGGTTTCAGTTTTTACATTTATATCTCCAATCTGTTTGGATTTATTTTTGTGTTTGGTATAACATATGAATATAATTTTATCTTTTTTTCCAAAGGTTTACCCATTATTTTCTAAAAGGAGTCATTTATTTAAAACTCAAATATTATCCACAGTGTTTTGAGATATTATCTTTATCTTATATAAATTCCCATATTTACTTGGGTCTACCTCTGGTCTTTCTATTCTATTCCACTGTTCATCTATTCATGCACTGGTATCTCACTGTTTTAATTAGAGAGAGTTTTAGATTATAATAAATTTTAAGGTCTAGTAGTCCTGACCTCCCCATTCCCCTTGTTTTATTTCTTTCTCAGTATTTTTCTTGCTATTCTCGTATGCTTGCTTTTCCATAACAACTTTGATTTCAACTTGTTTACTTCTTTTAAAAAAGGTATATCAGGATATTGTTT
This sequence comes from Tragelaphus eurycerus, assembly GCA_935064755.1. Taxonomy (NCBI): domain Eukaryota; kingdom Metazoa; phylum Chordata; class Mammalia; order Artiodactyla; family Bovidae; genus Tragelaphus; species Tragelaphus eurycerus. The sequence continues at coordinate 11,596,934 of CAKXYN010000006.1, forward strand.
AAGTTTATAAGTTGGTCCAGAGAAAATGTTATCACGTTAAGTTGTCCTATCCTTTTCATTTGTTCTAGTCCACACTTGTTTTTCTGATAAAAGATTTAAAAATGTTCTTCCTATAAGCTTTACACATTTTAGTTAGGTTTATTCATGAATATTTGATCTTTTTTTATTGTAAATGAGGTTTTTCTCTAATGTCAGGTACTCTAAATGGTTATTGTTTGTGTATATTAAAGATATTGATTTCTGCCTCTTAGTACTATATCTGTTATACTACTACATTATTGTTTAAATAAAATCATTGATTATCATTAATTATCTAGGATTTTCTCAGTGTACCATCATACCATCAACAAATAGAGTAGTTTTACTTCTTCTTTATCAATACTTACGCCTCTGTTTAATTTCTTCTCTCTAGTTGTATTTGCTGATCCCTCTAGAATAATATTGAATAGGAAAAGAGACAGGGAAATCAATCTTGCCTTGTTCCTGATCTTAGTGAAAGATTACTGATGTTGTCCCATTGAGGAAAATCCTGGCTCTTGTTACTTTCTAAGGCAGTTAATTTAATCTTTGGTGATGATGATGATGACTACGATTAATACTTATGGAGCACTTGCTATGTGTCATACACAGTACATATAATTGTTTATTTAGAATTCATAAGGATTATCTAGCAGATCGTTCAATTCAGTTCAGTCACTCAGTCGTGTCTGACTCTTTGCGATCCCATGGACTGCAGCACACCGGGCTTCCCTGTCCATCACCAATTCCTGGATTTTACACAAACTCATGTCCGTTGAGTCAGTGATGCCATCCAACCATCTCATCGTCTGTCATCCCCTTCTCCTCCCACCTTCAATCTTTCCCAGCATCAGGGTCTTTTCAAATGAGTCAGCTCTTCCCATGAGGTGCCCAAAGTATTGGAGTTTCAGCTTCAACATCAGTGCTTCCAATGAATATTCAGGACTGATTTCCTTTAGGAAGAACTGGTTAGATCTGCTTGCAGTCCAAGAGACTCTCAAGAGTCTTCTCCAACACCTCAGTTCAAAAGCATCAGTTCTTCACCACTCAGCTTTCTTTATAGTCCAACTCTCATATCCATACATGACTACTGAAAAAACCATAGCCTTGACCAGACAGACTTTGTTTGGCAAAGTAATGTCTCTGCTTTTTAATATGCTGTCTAGGTTGGTAAAAGCTTTCCTTTCAAGGAGTAAGCATCTTTTAATTTCATGGCTGCAGTCACCATTCGCAGTGATTTTGGAGCCCCCCAAAATAAAGTCTGTCACTGTTTCCACTGTTTCTCCATCTATTTGCCATGAAGTGATGGGACAAGATGCTGTGATCTTAGTTTTCTGAATGTTGAGATTTAAGCCAACTTTTTCACTCTTCTCTTTCACTTTCATCAAGAGGCTCTTTAGTTCTTCTTCACTTTCTGCCATAAGGGTGGTGTCATAAGGGTGGTATCTGGTAGATGCTGCTGCTGCTGCTGCTAAGTCGCTTCAGTCGTGTCTGACTCTGTGTGACTCCATGGACTGCAGCCCACCAGGCTCCCCTGTCCCTAGGATTCTCCAGGCAAGAACGCTGGAGTGGGTTGCCATTTCCTTCTCCAATGCATGAAAGTAAAAGTTAAAGTGAAGTTGCTCAGTCATGTCTGACTTAGCGACTCCATGGACTGCAGCCTACCAGGCTCCTCCGTCCATGGGGTTTTCCAGGCAAGAGTACTGGAATGGGGAGCCATTGCCTTCTTCGATCTGGTAGATATCATTACCCAATTTTATAAATGAAGAAAAGTGAAATAAGTTAAGTATAAAGTCTATCAAAGCCTGGGTGCAAACTCAGACCATGTGACTCCAGAGATGGTCCACATATCTATTAACATAACTGCTCCAGAGAGATCAATTTGATAGTTAACACATCATTTCTTACACTAAATTCTAATCTATTCCTTTCACATAGTCAGATTAATATCACCTGGGACACTTTTAAAAGTGTCTTGACCCTAGCCACAGAAATTTTGATTTGATTGATAATTTTATTTAATTGGATATCAGATCAGATCAGATCAGCCGCTCAGTTATGTCCGACTCTTTGCGACCCCATGAATCGCAGCACGCCAGGCCTCCCTGTCCATCACCAACTCCCAGAGTTCACTCAAACTCACCTCCATCGAGTAGGTGATGCCATCCAGCCATCTCATCCTCTGTCGTCCCCTTCTCCTCTTGCCCCCAATCCCTCCCAGCATCAGAGTCTCCTCCAATGAGTCAACTCTTCGCATGAGGTGGCCAAAGTACTGGAGTTTCAGCTTTAGCATCATTCCTTCCAAAGAAATCCCAGGGCTGATCTTCTTCAGAATGGATTGGTTGGATCTCCTTGCAGTCCAAGGGACTCTCAAGAGTCTTCTCCAACACCACAGTTCAAAAGCATCAATTGGATATCAGCATTGTGTAAACCTTTCTAAGGGTGGATATTTGCAAAATATATAATCAACAAACTTGTATTTAGAATATGTAATTCATAAAGAACACCAATAAATCAATAAAAACATGAAGATAACACAGTAGCATATAAGCCAAAGATTTAAACTGATACTTCTCATAAGAGAAAATTCAAATAGCCATATGCATATACAAAGGTATACCATATCATGAATAATATGGAAATCTCATTTTAAAAAGCAATGACAGACCACTGCACACCCACAAGAATATCTAAAATTAAACAATCTGACAACACAAAGAGTTTGGGAATGTAGGAAAACAGCAAATCATATGAACTGCTTGTGGAGTAAATTGTTAAAATCACTTTAGAAAACAGAAAATAGCTACAAAAGTTAAATATGTATAGGCATTATGCCCCAGCAATTCCACTCTTGGATATACACTCTAGAATGCACTGCCCAATACAGTAATGACTAGCCACATGTAACCATTTAATTCTAAATTTATATAACTTTCTTAAATTTAAAATTCAGTTGCCCATTTGTACTAACCACCATTCAAAGTGCTCAGTGTCTAAACATGACTAGTGGCTACTGTATTGAACACCACAAATACAAAACATTTCCTTGACTGTAGTTATATTGGAAAATTCTACCTTCAGTTTAGTTCTGATGCTCAGTTATGTCCAACTCTTTGAGACCACATGGATGGCAGCACGCCAGACCTCAATGTCCATCACCAACTCCCAGAGTTTACACAAACTCGTGTCCATTGAGTCAGTGATGCCATCCAACCATCTCATCCTCTGTCATCCCCTTCTCCTCCTGCCTTCAAATCTTGCCCAGCATCATGGTCTTTTCCAATGAGTCCTTTCTTCGCATCAGGTGGCCAAAATATTGGAGCTTCAGCTTCAACATCAGTCCTTCGAATGAATATTCAGGACTGATTTCCTTTAGGATAGACTGGTTGGATCTCCTTGCAGTCCAAGGGACTCTCAAGAGTCTTGTCCAACACTCCAGTTCAAAAGCATCAATTCTTTGGGATTCAACTTTCTTTATAGTCCAACTCTCACATCCATACACGACCGCTGGAAAAGCCATATCCTTAACTAGATGGGCCTTTGTTGGCAAAGTAATGTTTCTGCTTTTTAATATGCTGTCTAGGTTGGTCATAACTTTTCTTTCAAGAAGTAAGCATCTTTTAATTTCATGGCAGCAGTCACCATCTGCAGTGATTTTGGAGCCCCCCAAAATAAAGTCTCTCACTGTTTCCATGTTTCCCCATCTTTTTGCCATAAAGTGATGGGACTGGATGCCATGATCTTAGCTCTCTGAAGGTTGAGCTTTAAGTCAACTTTTTCACTCTCCTCTTTCACTTTTGAAGCCTGGCTTGGAGAATTTTGAACATTACTTTAAACATGTGCTGCTGCTGCTAAGTCACTTCAGTGGTGTCCAACTCTGTGTGACCGTACGGACAGCAGCCCACCAGGATCCTCTGAACCTAGAATTCTCCAGGCAAGAATACTGGAGTGTATTGTCATTTCCTTCTCCATTGCATGCATGCATGCTAAGTCACTTCAGTTGTGTCCGACTCTGTGTGACTGTATGGACAGCAGCCCAGCAGGCTTCTCTGTCCATGGGATTCTCTTGACAATAATACTGGAGTGGGTTACCATTTCCTTTCCTGTGTGAGATGAGTGCAATTGTGTGTTAGTTCAGGGAGGCCTGGCATGCTGTGATTCATGGGGTCACAAAGAGTCAGACACGACTGAGCGACTGATCTGATCTGTGTGGTAGTTTGAGCATTCTTTGGCATTGCCTTTCTTTGGGATTGGAATTAAAACTGACCTATTCTAGTCCTGTGGCCACTGCTGAGTTTTCCAAATTTGCTGGCATATTGAGTACAGCACTCTCACAGCATCATCTTTCAGGATTTGAAATAGCTCAATGGAATTCCATCACCTCCACCAGCTTTGTTTGTAGTGATGCTTTCTAAGGCCCACTTGACTTCACATTCCAGGATGTCTGGCTCTATGTGAGTGATCACACCATCATGATTATCTAGGTCATGAAGATCATTTTTATTCAGTTCTTCTGTGTATTTTTGCCACCTCTTCTTAGTATCTTCTGCTTCTGTTATGTCCAACCATTTCTGTCCTTTATTGAGCCCATCTTTGCATGAAATGTTCCCTTGGTATCTAATTTTCTTGAAGAGATCTCTAGTCTTCTCTTTCTATTGTTTCCCTCTATTACTATGCATTGATCACTGAGGAAGGCTTTCGTATCTCCCTTTGCTATTCTTTGGAAATCTGCATTCAGATGCTACCTTAGAACACATTAATGTTTTTGGAAAATCAGTTCATAATAACCGTAGCATTTAGGGATAACCAAAAGTCCATCAACATCAGAATAGGTAAATAAGTTGTTGAATATTTTTACAATAAAATACCACAACCAGAGTATATTTTTCATAAAGCCAAAGAAGCTAAACTTTAAGTCCTTGGCTTGCCCTGATCTCTTCCTAGGCTGGCAGTAGGCTTAGCAATGTGTTCATATGGACATACATTTTTATTAAATTAAGAAAAACAATTTTTCTTATCTTTTCTCTTAATGAACACCAATACTAGCTTCAAGTCCTTCAAAATCTATTTCAACCCCTAACCAAAATAACATGCAATTTAATAAACTAGAGTAACACATGATGTCTCCCAAAGAAAGTTACAGCAGAAAGTGAAGAAGAACTAAAGAGCCTCTTGATGAAAGTGAGAGGAGAGTGAAAAAGTTGACTTAAAGCTCAACCTTCAGAAGACTAAGATCATGGCATTCAGTCCCATCACTTCATGGCAAATAGATGGGGAAACATGGAAACAGTGAGAGACTTTATTTTGGGGGGCTCCAAAATCACTGCAGATGGTGACTGCTGCCATGAAATTTAAAGATGGTTACTTCTTGGGAGAAAAGTTATAACCAACCTAGACAGCATAATAAAAAGCAGAGACCTTACTTTGCCAACAAAGTTCCATCTAATCAAATCTATGGGTTTTCCCTTTGTCATGTATGAATGTGTGAGTTGGAATATAAAGAAAGCTGAGTCCAGAAGAATTGATGCTTTTGAACTGTGGTGTTGGACAAGACTCTTCAGAGTCCCTTGGCCTGAAAGGAGATCCAACTAGTCCATCCTAAAGGAAATCAATCCTGAATATTCGTTGACAGTACTGATGCTGAAGCTGAAAGTCCAATACTTTGGCCACCTGGTGTGAAGAACCAACTCATTTGAAAAGACATTTATGCTGGGAAAGATTGAAGGTGGGAGGAGAAGGGGACGACAGAGGATGAGATGATTGGATGACATCACTGATTGAATGGACATGAATTTGAGTAAGCTACAGGAGTTGTGATGGACAGGGAAGCCTGGCATGTTGCAGTCCGTGGGGTCACAAAGAGTCGGACACAACTGAGCGACTGAACTGAACTAACACATAATATGAATGACTTTTGCAGATGTAATGAAAGAAACATAACAGAAAAAGAGCATGTAATTTATTTATTTATTTTTGATTGAAAGATAATTTTTTTACAGTATTGTGTTGGTTTCTTCAAAACATCATCATGAATCAGCCATAGCTATACATATGTCACCACCTTGTTGAACCTCCCTCCACATCCCACCTCTCCAGGTTGTTTCAGAGCCCTGGTTTGAGTTCCCTGACATACAGCAAATTCCCATTGGCTATCAGTTTTACATATGGTAATAATGAATGTTTCCATGTTCAGATCAGATCAGTCGATCAGTCGTGTCCGACTCTTTGTGACCCCATGAATCGCAGCACGCCAAGCCTCCCTGTCTATCACCAACTTCCAGAGGTCACTCAGACTCACATCCATCGAGTCAGTGATGCCATCCAGCCATCTCATCCTCTGTCATCCCCTTCTCCTCCTGCCCCCAATCCCTCCCAGCATCAGAGTCTTCTCCAATGAGTCAACTCTTTGCATGAGGTGGCCAAAATACTGGAGTTTCAGCTTTAGCATCATTCCTTCCAAAGAAATTCACACTGCTTCTCCATCTTTGGCTGCAAAGAATATAATCAATCTGATTTGAGTGTTGACCATCTAAACACAAGAGAAGACTTTACACATGGACATCACCAGATGGTCAACACTGAAATCAGATTGATTATATTATTTGCAGCCAAAGATGGAGAAGCTCTATACAGCCAGCAAAACAAGACCAGGAGCTGACTGTGGCTCAGATTATGAACTCTTTATTGCCAAATTCAGACTTAAATTGAAGAAAGTAGGGAAAACCACTAGATCATTCAGGTATGACCTAAATCAAATCCCTTATGATTATACAGTGGAAGTGAGATATAGATTTAAGGGCCTAGATCTGGATAGATAGAGTGCCTGATGAACTATGGAATGAGGTTGGTGACATTGTACAGGAGACAGGGATCAAGACCATCCCCATGGAAAAGAAATGCAAAAAAGCAAAATGGCTGTCTGGGGAGGCCTTACAAATAGCTGTGAAAAGAAGAGAAGAGAAAAGCAAAGGAGAAAAGGAAAGATGTAAGTATCTGAATGCAGAGTTCCAAAGAATAGCAAGAAGAGATAAGAAAGCTGCCTTCAGCAATCAGTGCAAAGCAATAGAGGAAAACAACAGAATGGGAAAGACGAGGGATCTCTTCAAGAAAATCAGAGAGACCAAAGGAACATTTCATGCAAAGATGGGCTCGATAAAGGACAGAAATGGTATGGACCTAACAGAAGCAGAAGATACTAAGAAGAGGTGGCAAGAATACACAGAAGAACTGTACAAAAAAGAGCTTCACGACCCAGATAATCATGATGGTGTGATCACTGACCTAGAGCCAGACATCCTGGAATGTGAAGTCAAGTGGGCCTTAGAAAGCATCACTACGAACAAAGCTAGTGGAGGTGATGGAATTCCAGTGGAGCTATTCCACATCCTGAAAGATGATGCTGTGAAAGTGCTGCACTCAATATGCCAGCAAATCTGGAAAACTCAGCAGTGGCCACAAGACTGGAAAAGGTCAGTTTTCATCCCAATCCCAAAGAATCGTGCAACCGCACGATTGCACTCATCTCACACGCTAGTAAAGTAATGCTCAAAATTCTCCAAGCCAGGCTTCAGCAATATGTGAACCATGAACTTCCTGATGTTCAAGCTGGTTTTAGAAAAGGCAGAGGAACCAGAGATCAAATTGCCAACATCCGCTGGATCATCAAAAAAGCAAGAGAGTTCCAGAAAAACATCTATTTCTGCTTTATTGACTGTGCCAAAGCCTTTGACTGTGTAGATCACAATAAACTGTGGAAAATTCTGAAAGAGATGGGAATACCAGACCACCTGATCTGCCTCTTGAGAAATCTGTATGCAGGTCAGGAAGCAACAGTTAGAACTGGACATGGACCAACAGACTGGTTCCAAATAGGAAAAGGAGTACGTCAAGGCTGTATATTGTCACCCCGTTTATTTAACTTATATGCAGAGTACATCATGAGAAACGCTGGGCTGGAAGAAACACAAGCTGGAATCAAGATTGCCGGGAGAAATATCAATAACCTCAGATATGCAGATGACACCACCCTTATGGCAGAAAGTGAAGAGGAACTCAAAAGCCTCTTGATGAAAGTGAAAGTAGAGAGTGAAAAGGTTGGCTTAAAGCTCAACATTCAGAAAACGAAGGTCATGGCATCTGGTCCCATCACTTCATAGGAAATAGATGGAGAAACAGTGGAAACAGTGTCAGACTTTCTTTTTCTGGGCTCCAAAATCACTGCAGATGGTGAGTGCAGCCATGAAATTAAAAGACGCTTACTCCTTGGAAGGAAAGTTATGACCAACCTAGATAGCATATTCAAAAGCAGAGACATCACTTTGCCACCAAAGTTCGCCTAGTCAAGGCTATGGTCTTTCCTGTGGTCATGTATGGATGTGAGAGCTGGACTGTGAAGAAGGCTGAGCGCCGAATAATTGATGCTTTTGAACTGTGGTGTTGGAGAAGACTCTTGAGAGTCCCTTGGACTGCAAGGAGATCCAACCAGTCCATTCTGAAGGAGATCAGCCCTGGAATTTCTTTGGAAGGAATGATGCTAAAGCTGAAACTCCAGTATTTTGTCCACCTCATGCGAAGAGTTGACTCATTGGAGAAGACTCTGATGCTGGGAGGGATTGGGGGCAGGAGGAGAAGGGGACGACAGAGGATGAGATGGCTGGATGGCATCACTGACTCAATGGATGTGAGTCTGAGTGACCTCCGGGAGTTGGTGATGGACAGGGAGGCCTGGCGTGCTGCAATTCATGGGGTCTCGAATAGTCGGACACGACTGAGCGACTTATGTGATCTGATCTGAATATTCCATTGTATATATGTACCACAGCTTCTTTATCCATTCATCTGTCAATGGACATCTAGGTTGCTTCCATGTTCTAGCACTTGTAAATAGTGCTTCAGTGAACATTGGATTACATGTGTCTTTTTCAGTTTTGGTTTCCTCCAGGTATATGCTGAGGAGTGGGATTGCAGGATCATATGGTGGTTTTATTCCTAGTTATTTAAAGAATCTCCATACTGTCTTCCATAGTGGCTGTATCAATCTACATTCCCACCAACAGTGAAAAGGGTTCCCTTTTCTCCACACCCTCTGCAGCACTTATTGTTTGTAGATGTTTTGATGATAGCCTTTCTGACTGGAGTGAGGTGATATTGTAGTTTTGATTTGCATTTCTCTAATAATGAGAGTTGTTGAGCATCTTTTCATGTGTTTATTAGCCATCTGTATGTCTTCTTTGGAGAAAGGCCTATTTAGGCTTCTCCCACTTTTTGATTGTGTTATTTGTTTTTCTGATATTGACTTATATGAGTTGCTTGGATGTTTTGGAAATTAATTGTTTGTCAGTTGTTTCACTTGCTATTATTTTCTCCTATTCTGAGAGTTGTCTTTTCACCTTCTTTATAGTTTCCTTTGCTGTGCAAGAACTTCGAAGTTTAATTTGGTACCACTTATTTATTTCTGTTTTTATTTCGACTACTCTAGGAGGTGGGTTGTAGAGAATCGTATGCCTGTGTTTTCTTCTAAGAGTTTTATAGCTTCTGGTATTACATTTAGGTCTTTAATCCATTTTGAGTTTATCTTTGTGTATGGTGTTAGAAGTGTTCTAATTTTGTTCTTTTACATGTAGCTGTCCAGTTTTGCCACACCACTTATTGAAGAGACTATCTTTGCCTCATTTAGTATTCTTGCATCCTTTGCCAAAGATAAGGTGCCTGTAGGTGCAATGGGTTCATCTCTGGGCTCTCTATCTTGTTCCATTGGTCTATATTTCTGTTTTTGTGCCAGTACCATGCTGTCTTGATGACTGTAGCTTTATAGTCTGAAGTCAGGAAGGTTGATTCCTCCAGCTCCACTCGTCTTTCTCAAGATTGCTTTGACTATTCGGGGTCTTTTGTGTTTCTATATGAATTGTGAAATTTTTTGTTCTAGTTCTGTGAAAAATACCATTGGTAATTTGATAGGTATTGCATTGAATCTGTAAATTTAATTTGGTAGTTTAGTCATTTTCACAATATTGATTCTTCCAACACAGGAACATGGAATATCTCTCCATCTTTGATTTATTTCATTAGTATCTTATAGTTTTCTGTATACAGCTCTTTTGTCTCCTTGCTAAGTCGCTTCAGTCGTGTCCGACTCTGTCCGACCCCAGAGATGGCAGCCCACCAGGCTTCCCCGTCCCTGGGATTCTCCAGGCAAGAACACTGGAGTGGGTTGCCATCTCCTTTGATAGGTTTATTCCTAGATATTTTATTCTTTTTGTTGCAATGGTGAATGGGATTGATTCCTTAATTTTTTTTCTGAATTTTCATTGTTAGTATATAGGAATGTAAGTGATTTCTGTGTGATTTTGTAGCCTGTGACTTTTTTAAATTCACTAATTAGCTTTACTAGTTTTCTGATAGTATCTTTGAGGTTTTCTATATATAATATCATGTCATCTGCAAACAGTGAGTTTTACTACTTCTTTTCTGATCTGGATTCCTTTTATTTCTTTTTCTTCTCTGATTGCCATAGCTAGGACTTCCAAAACTATGTTGAACAACAGTGGTGAGAGTGGGCACCCTTGTCTTATTCCTGATCTTAAAGGGAATGCTTTCAATTTTATACCATTGAGAATAATGTTTGCTGTGGGTTTATCATATATGGCCTTTATCATGTTGAGGTAGATTCCTTCTATGCCCATTTTTTGAAGAGTTTTTATCATAAATGGGTGCTGAATTTTATCAAAGGCTTTTTATGCATCTATTGAGATTTTCATATGGTTTTTATCTTTCAGTCTGTTAATATGGTATATCACATTAATTAATTTGCATTTATTGAAGAATCCTTGCATCCCTGGTGTAAACTTGACTTGATCATGATTTATGGTCTTTTGGATGTGTTGTTGAGTTCTGTTTGCTAGAATTTTGTTAAGGATTTTTGCATCTATGTTCATTAGTGATATTGGCTGGTAATTTTCTTTTTTGTGTGTGTTGTTTTTGTCTGGTTTTGGTATCAGGATGATGGTGGCCTCCTAGAATGAGTTTGGCAGTGTTCTGTCCTCTGCAAATTTTTGAAAGAGTTTTAGAAGGATAGGCATTCACTCTTCTCTAAATGGTTGATAGAATTCACCTGTGAAGCCATCTGGCCCTGGGCTATTTTAGGAGTTGGGGGGAGATTTTTGATCACAGTTTCAATTTCAGGAGTATGTAATTTATGATTGTATTTAATAAAGTTTTAAAGCAGACACATCTAAATTAAGTGATTTAGGGATAAGTACAAAAATGGTAAAACCATAGAGAAGAGTTTGGAAGCAGTTATCACAGAAATCTGAACAGTGTTTGTCATTAGAAGGAAAATAAGCTGGAAAGTATACATGGGGTCACTGTGGGTGCTGAAAAGGCTCTATTTCTAATCTTGGGGAGTGATGATTATACTATTTTATACTGTGTGTTAATCTTTAATGCTCTTTAGATCATGTGTTATATTTCACAATTTTAAAGTTAAAAATAAATACAGTTTGTCTAGATGATTCTGATAAGCACCCATTGCCCTAGGCCTCTCATCCTGCTTTGCTTCTGCTGCTTGGGCCACCCAGAACCATTCTGCTACCTCTCTGACTTGCTGTTAAGTTAATGAACTATGGTTACCTAATTCTTCACATTGCTGTCCTTTCTCATCTAAATATCATTACTTTGCTCAATCTTTTTTTTTTGTGACAAATTCACTTAAATTAGCCCATAGCCAACTAAGCGACTAAGCATATAGAATCAAAATGTTCACGCTGTCTTCTTCACTCTATGAGCTATACCTCTCTTAATGCATCTTAAGGTCACATTCAATTATTTGGCAGCCATATCACACTGCTGGGATGTTTAACATCAGCTGACACCATTAAGCCCTTTTTGCGCATGCTGCTGCTTAGCCATCTTGTACCTTTGTAATCTATTGTTAAGGCTCATATCTTATCTGTTCAAGTTCATCTAGTTCTATTTAGTCCACTCTTCCATTTTTTCTGCCATCTTTTCTAATGCTATCAAAATGCTTTCAGATGCTGATTCTAAGACCTTACTTCTATACTATAATTCCAAATTTTGTACCACCCATGAATTTAATAAATCACCCTTCATATTTTTCATTAAACTGTTGATTAAAAATGTGGAGCAAGGCAGAGCTAAAGAAAGAAGCCTAATGTATACTATCAGAAATAAGTCCCTCCTTTAGTCTGGTTTGTTTAAAAACACCTTTGGTACTGTGGTTCTAATATTTATCTCCTTCATTACCTTTGCAATGAATCTATTTTTACTCCCTCTTTTTCACATGTGTCATTAGGATATTGTATGATGCTTTAATGAAATACGAATATAAAATTTTCTATTGCATCTCTTTTATCTGCCATTAGTTAGTTTATTCAACAATTATTCTTAATAGAAACACTATGGATATAAAAGAGTTTCCCAGGTTGTGCACTGATAACAAATTCACCTGCCAATGCAGGAGACTCAGGAGACAGGGGTTCAATCCCTGGGTTGGGAAGATCCCCTGGAGTAGGAAATGGCAACCCACTCCAATATTCTTGCCTGGAAAATTCCATGGACAGAGGCGCCTGGTGGGCTACAGTCCATATAGTCAGTCTACGAGGTCACAAAGAGTTGGAAACGACTGAGCACGCACACAAACATGGATATAAACATGTAAGCTTCTTGCCTTCAAGTTAGGAAATAGACTTTCAAGCAAATAACTGCACCTCAGTGAGAAAAGAATGGACAGAACACAGACATTTTTAGACCATAGAGGATGACATGATTAGGTCCAGTAATGCTGAAGAAGAAATGAACTGGTCTAGTAAGATGTAAGACATAGTGGTGGTAAATTCATACTGTGTCATCATCTTAAATCTTTTTTCTTGACTTTCAAACTCCATCTTTTCATCAAGGAAATCTTTGAAATTTTCGTGGAGTTAATGAAATATCATGAGTCTAGTTTATTAATTTCACTTTTTTCCATTTGACAAAGGAGAAACATTTGCACATTTCCAGTGTTCAAATTCTCATTTGCTTAAAGGTCATCAACCATGTTTATACAGCAACTTTTCCTGGTAACTTTGAATATGATTATTTTGAGGGGTATATTTTACACCCTTGCAGTTGCAAGATTCTCCCTTATTATTTCTTATTTCAAGTTGTACTTACTTTATTCTCACAGATGTTTTCTTTACATTTTAAAATTCCTTTACAAAGGACACATAAGTGAATTAGGATCTGGGGATATCTTCTTTTCTTGTATCATCCTTCACTTGATGACATTGACTGCAAGCAGTAGCCTACCCCTTTCTTTGATCTTCTGATCTGAATGTATTTCCATAGTTTGTTGCCCTCAATATTTTCACAAGCCACCGATAATTTTCTTCATTTATCCTTCCAAAAACCAATCTTCCCATCTTTGGTGATGAGTCATTTATTCTAGAGGTCCCCTTAAGCCTGGCCTGACCTGCAGTGAATTTTTAATATACAATCATCTCTTCTTCCTCAACTGGATCACTTATGACTACATAGCCAGAATTGTAATCTTGATGCTCATATCTATGTTTGTTTCTCAGTTTTTCTTTTCAAAGTTGGCTTATGGAAGTTTAAAGCTACATCCAACGTACAAGCTATACCCAAGCTTTCCCTCCCAGTTATCATGTATTCTAGAAATAAACATTTTTCTCCTTACATGTCCAACTCTTCTAATTTGCCAATCACTTCCCTTATTGGTCAGAATTAGAGTCAAAGATACTGTACCCTTGAGAGTACTGCCTGTACTCTGAGGTGAAACTATGAGCAAATCAAGGCAAAAGCACGCTAGATGGCCTGCTTTATGTTTAAAAATACCTTCAAGCTGAATCTTCAGAAAACATTGCCTTGCCTCTGGGCAAACATATACACTCCACCTTCCTGAACATATCTCTGTTCAAGAGCCATCTTTCCTATATCGTTAGCTATGATCTAGAAATCTAAATTCAGTTCACGGACATTATCTGCAAAGCCAGAACGGTTTTGAAATAACCACTAAACTGCTGCTGCTAAGTCGCTTCAGTCGTGTCCGACTCTGTGGGACCCCATAGACGTCAGCCAATCAGGCTCCCCCATCCCTGGGATTCTCCAGGCAAGAACACTGGAGTGGGTTGCCATTTCCTTCTCCAATGCATGACAGTGAAAAGTGAAAGTGAAGTCGCTCAGTCGTGTCCGACTCTTAGCGACCCTATGGACTGGAGCCTACCAGGATCCTCCATCCATGGGATTTTCCAGGCAAAAGTACTGGGGTGGGGTGCCATTGCCTTCCCCGAACCACTAAACTACTTATGACCAATTCACGATAGCAAGTGAGTTTAAGCAGCTACAGGAATAAAAGGGGGAAAAGACTTTTAAGAATTTAAGAAAATAGCTAATTGTGTTTTGCCTTTCCTCTTTCAAAGAAAGATAACTTTTGAACCAATCCCCTCCTCCCATGAATCCTATAGTGAGAAGTGGTAAAACAAAGGCTCAAACACATGGGCCATCCTGTGAAACATTTAGTATAAAAGTTCAGCAAGCATCTTATCAATATCCATTCATTTTGGAGCAAACATTACTCTGAGCAAAATGAAATTTAATACTAGATTGTAATCATGGGTTATAATGTATTTTCACTCTAGTAGTGACTAGTCTTTGATGGACTATTGCAGATAGAGCATGAGCTTTGAAAATGGGCAGGCCTGAGTTGTCTTGCCTCCACCTCCCTGTACTCCTGTATCTTCATAGATAACACAGGCAAATAATAAAACAGATGTTGACAAAGTTAGATAAGATAATCATATCAAATATTTATTTCAGTGTTTAATGCATAATAATATAATAAGAATGTTTGATGCTATTATATTATTCATTCTTTCATTCAGCAGCTGGTCAATGATGCATACTAGGTGCCAGGCACTATGCCTGGTGCTGATGGTAGAATAATCAACAAAACAGACATCCTCTCTTTCATTGTGGGGTTAATTCTTTAATATACAAGAGAACATTTAAATTAATGAATATTTAATAAGTAGAAGGCATAATAAGAGTGTCTAACTGAAAACCTAGGAAAGACTTGCCAAAATATAAGGCTCTTGTTTAAACAGAGACCCAATGACAAGTAGGATTTAGCCATACAAAATGGGAGAGAACACATCCAGGAAAAGATCTGTCAGACTTAGCTTATCTTTGTAGAATTTCCTCATTTCTACAATCCTATTACAAATGAAGGACTTCCCTGGTGGCTCAGATGGTAAAGCGTCTGCCTACAATGTGGGAGACCCGGGTTCAATCCCTGGGACGGGAAGAACTCCTGGAGAAGAAAATGGCAATCCACTCCAGTATTCTTGCCTGGAAAAGCCCATGGACAGAGAAGCCTGGTAGGCTCCAGTCCATGGGGTCGCAAAGAGTCGGACATGACTAAGCGACTTCACTTCATAACAAATGAAAGTAGAGGATATACATTCTAGATACATTTCCTCAGATCTACTGAGTAGTTTTAAATTTCCTGTGAAGATATTCAAGGTTACCTATAAAATGCTTCTCAACTTATTTCCAAGAACTGAGGAAGGTAGTTTTACAACTTCTGTTTCATTGCAGTAAAAATGAAGCAGGAATCACTCCAGAAACAATGTCACCTAATTCAATAGAATATAGTATTGTATCACAAGGGGAGGCTTTGGGATTTTTATATAAGCAGAGCATCAAAATGACAATCTGTTTGTAGAAGGGACTTATGTTAAAGTGGTATTTAACTCACTGATTATGTTAAGTGGTAGTAAGCTCACTGTTTTCTATTGGAGAGCAAATATATTGAAGTAACTTTGGGAGCATCATTGAAGAATATTGAGGAGGATTGGAAGAACTTCCCCTAGATTGTCCATTGGCACAACTACTATATGCTATAAGAAGTATTGTATAAGACAAGTAATGTAATCTCTGGTCATTAGTAAGCTCATAGGACTACTACAAGGATTTTTTAAAACATTTATTTAGTTAGTTAGTTACATCGGGTCTTAGTTGTTGCAGTGCATGGACGGTGATAATTGTGGTCTGCAGGCTTTACTAGCAGCATGAACACATATGGTCGTAGTTGTTCCACAGCATGTGGGATCTCAGTTCTCCTACCAGCAATCAAACACTCGCCCCCTGCATTGGGAGCATGGAGTTTTAGCCACTGGACCACCAGGGAAATTCCCGCTATGAGGATTTACTACTGTAATATAAAATGATTTCAAATACATGAAACCTTTTACACATGTATATGATTATGATATGACATATATATACCTTCCCAAAGAAGGGCAATGCTTATTTCACACGCTAGCAAAGTTATGCTCAAAATCCTTCAAGCTAGGCTTCAGCAGTACGTGAACCGAGAATTTCCAAGTGTACAAGCTGGGTTTTGAAGAGGCAGGGGAATCAGAGATCAAATTGCCAATATTCATTGGATCATGGAGGAAGCAAAGGAATTCCAGCAAAATATCTACTTCTGGTAGATTGACTACACTAGAGTCTTTGACTGTGTGGATCCCAACAAACTGTGGAAAATTCTTAAAAGGATGGGAACACCAGAGCACCTTACTTGTCTCCTGAGAAATCTGTATGCACAGCATCAAGGAACAGTTAGAATCGGACATGGAACATCTGACTGGTTCAAAACTGGGAAAGGAGTGTGACAAGGCTGTGTATTGTATCTAACTTCTATGCAGAGTACATTATGCAAAATGCTGGCTGGATGAAGCACAAGCTGGAATAAAGATTTCTGGGAGAAATATCAACAACCTCAAATATGCAGATACCATGCAAATGGCAGAAAGCAAAGAGAAACTAAAGAGCGCAAAGACAGATGGTCTGTTTACCTGGACAAGACTGTTAGATGTATCTGAAGACATTACCTGAGGTATATCTGTGGCGCTATTATTAAAAAGTCTTTGTCATTTGACATCCTGACCCTGATACTGGGAAAGATGGAAGGTGAAAGAAGGAGGCATCACCAAGTCAATGAACGTGCATTTGAGCAAACTCTGGGAGATAGTGAAGGAGAGGGAAGCCTGGTATGCTGTAGTCCATGGTATCACAAACAGATAAACAAGACTTAACAACTAAACAACAACAACAATGGTTATGATAACATAAAAGTATCAGAGAAATTTTTGGATATATATGTATGTCATATAGGGACTCTATAAGATAATATAGACAATTCTATTTTTAATTATATAGATATGATGATAATAGTATATTATGCTGTTGAATTAATGGATAAATGTCAGTGAAAGTAATCATGTATTTCAAGCCGGATGGTGGAGATGACTTAGGTGTTTGTTAAAGAGTTATTTTCCTGCTTTCTGGTAAAGAGAGCTCAGGATGTCAAATGACAAAGACTTTTGAATAATAGCACCAAAAATATACCTCAGGTAATGTCTCCAGGAACTTCTAACAGTCCTATCCAGGTAAACGGACCATCTATCTTTGGGCCAGAGGAAAGCTGCCAACAACTCTAGAAACACTCTATGGGAATTTTTGTTTCAAGTTCTGAGATGGATTTGGACTTTAAAGATAGGAGTAAATAGAAGGGAAAAGTCCAAAACCAGTCAAAGGATAAAGGTGATATTTATTACACAAAGTAATAATTGACAATTTTTAAACATTTATGGGAAAATATAGGTTTTAACTTGCTTTTCTTATTCTCAAAATTTAACTTTTTAGTAGCATTTATTCACTTTTTAATGTTGTTTAAGCTCAACTTTTACATGAAAATTATAGTTTTACACAAAAGTGAGAAAAAATCATTGCAGTTTGAATATTTGACAATATATTCATGTTATAAATACAAGCTTTGCTTTATGTTTAATGAGCCTAATCTCTGGAGAAATGCTTAATAAAGAAAAGCACCCTAAGTCCATCCAGTGGTTCTCAACTCTGTCTGAGCTGATAAATTATATGAGATGTTTTCAAGAAATACCAATACTCAGTCCCCACTTCAAACCAACCAAGTGAAGATCTCAACTGGTTAGCTCTAGTATTCAATGTTTTTAGGCTGTTGATTTCAATGAATAGCTTAGATTTAGTACTACTAGTCTGTACTTTATAAACCAAAGTTACAAAGTAGTGAGAAAAACTGCCCCAGTTGTAATTAATCCTTTCCTCTGCCTCTTATTTTTACTGGAATCATGTTCAGCTCTATGAATGGGATGAGACATCGTACTTCAATGGTGAAAACTAAACAAGGTTGACTTGCTCCGGTCATTCTTCAGTTGGCCAGGTCAATCAGGTGTTAATAACTATGTCATTGAACAAATGACATTGCTTCCTCTGAATCAGTTCTTACATTGATGAGGTGAATCATGGCCACTTTTAATTATTTTAAGAACCAAAAGCATATATGGAAATATCAGGGTCTTTGAACTTATCATTTCAGCCAAATTTTAATTATAGAAACTATATTCTGCTTACCTCATTTCCCCATGATTTTTCAAGGTTATTGTTTCTTTCTTTATTCTTTCTTCCAGTCTTTTCTTTTTAAAATTACACCCAAAGCTTCCTGTTCTCAATTGCATATATTGAGAAACTATAATGGTTTCAATTCAGCTAGAAATAATCATTCTAAATGGTCTAATTTTTAATTTAGGATAAAAGACTATAAAAATAAGCAAGAAAAATATCAGAGATGGATGAAATTGACAATTTATCTAATCAATAAAGCAATTTTCTTCCCCAGTGAGTCTTTACTTCATAAAGGTTCTTTCCTTTTAAAGCCTTTGATAAAATCTGGATGAAAAAGAAAAAGGGTGCTTTACCTTCTCTAATCATAATCTTAATGGGAATTTGTATAGCACTTCACAGTGTATAAAGAACTTTCACATATGTTGCCTAATTTTATCTTTCCCCTAGACAGTCACAGATGTTTTCATCTGTTTGAGGGATAAATAAATTGAAGTGAGATTGATATTTCAGTGGCATAAATATATACCTAGGGATATAAGTGGGCTTCGCTGGTGGCTCAGATGGTAAAGATTCTGCTATAAGTACATGAGATTATAAATGTTGCTGATATAAAGGATATATGGCAAACAATTCTTTTACAAATAAAACAGACACTACTCTTAATTGTAAATTCCATATAGCCACTTGATTCTCACAGAATATTTTCATTGGTTTCTGCCAAAATTTTGAATTCATACTTAAGTCACAATTGTCAAACAGATGTATTTCTAATAGGAATGTTGGTTAGCATTCTCATATGTTAATGAGTAAAATTAAAGTAAAACAACAAAGGTGTGTTGCCCTTTGCTTGTCAATGATATAAGAAAAACTTCATTGAATCAGATAACACTTTTTAATTTTTTGTGCTTTTCATAATGTAATTGGCTATAGACAAGACACACTTTAATTCTAATAGCATTATTAATATTTTCTCCATTACTTTCTTAAGTCTAGGCAATTAAGAAAACAAAAAAAAAAATCAAGCACCAATTTATAGCATTTGCTAAATTCCATGGTACAAAGACTCCCTCCCTGACTGATTTCAAGTTATCAAAGTAGTATCACTGAATGCAGAGTTAGGAAGAAATGTGCAATAGCAATTTATATAGTATTTCCAATGTACAGATACAATAGATATAAATAACATCAAGAGCACAGGAAATAACAAAATGTAATAAGATAAATAGGAAATGATAAATCTTGAGCATTCCTTATCTTTGTTTTTAACATAATTTTAGCTTACTGTTAAATTTAATATATATTATTTGTTACATAATATATATAATAATTTAATGTATATATATAATGTATAATTTATATAATTTAATTTTTAACAACTGGCATTCAAGATTACTGAAAATTTCATGTGTTAGTATGAAACCAGCTGCAGCACACTGTTGGCATACTCCATTAAGAAGATTCAACATAAAACATGTTAATAATACCCAGTGTCTGATCACATGAGTCATAGTCCCTCCAGGCTGACTGTCTTGAACCCCTTCTTCCCTGCCTGCCTTCTCTTGGCATGAACATTTGACTCTATCTCTTCTTAGAATCTGATTCTTTGTTTTCCCCTGAGTCTGTCCTTTACCAGGCACCTGACTCAGAACTGATTTAGGCTTTTGGTCTTCCTACCGTGACTCTCAACTTTTCCCAAATAATAGGAATTGGATTTGCTTCCATGTCAAATGTGCTCTCCAATTCATAAATCCTTACTTCCCTCCCTGCCCCACCACTCCTAGTGGCTATACAGAACAGTGGGAAGGATTCAAGCACCCAATTTACATAGATAACATTAGAAACTTTAAAGTTAAGGCCATACTCCTAGTTCAGTGTTTAGGCACCATTTTTAAAAATATAATTTTTTTAAATAAGAAGAAACTAATTGACAGAAGAAACAATTCTCACTTTTTAACCTATCTCTCTCCCTATCCCAGCCTAGTGGAAATGATTGTAAAAGGATTAACAAGATATAAGGAAGAGAGAAAAGATCTCTATCTCCTACTAAGTATATACATAGTATACATTGTTATACATAATATAAATCTGATAATATATTTATATATAGTATTATCATATATTCCTAAAAATATTTTACTGATGTCAACTTTTATTTGAAATTCTAGTTTCAGAATCATGATATTTTGTTCACCTTGAGATATAATTTATATTTTTAAACCCTCTGAGTATGACTCAGTAGTTATGTATGGATGTGAGAGTTGAACCATAAAGAAAGCTGAGTGCCAAAGACTTGATGCATTTGAACTGTGGTGTTGGAGAAGACTCTTGAGAGTCCCTTGGACTGCAAGGAGAATCAACCAGTCCATCCTAAAGGAAATCAGTCCTGAATGGTCATTGGAATGACTGATGCTGAAGCTGAAGCTCCAACACTTCAGCCACCTGATGTGAAAAGCTAACTCATTAGAAAAGACCGTGATGCTGGGAAAGATTGAAGGCAGGAGGGGAAGGGGACGACAGAGGATGAGATGGCTTCATGGCACATCCAACGTGATGAACATGAGTTTGGCAAGCTTCGGGAGTTGGTGATGGACAGGGAAGCCTGGCATGCTGCAGTCCACGGGGTCACAAAGAGTCGGATATGACTGAGAGACTGAACTGAACTGGGTTTGACATCCTTTCAAATTATGTAACATTTAACTTAGATGAATAGCTCCTATATTAAATCACAAGAAGTTTTAGATTTAGGGAAACTTTGAAGCAAAAGAAGATTAATAATATCAACTCATTACAAACCAAAAAGTTTTTAAGACTCTCATTATAGTAAGTTAAAAGTCACAAAAGAAAAGAAATATATACATATATTTGAGCATATATATTTATAGTTAAGAATACTGTTTCTTTAGTTATATCATAAAATATAAATTCCTTAATAGAAATAACCTGTGACCTGTGAGCAGTTTTCTAAGAGATACTGAGATGCCGTCTCCCAGGCTCAGAGTCCTAAACCTTCCCACCAAATAAAATAACTCTCTACTTTCAGGTTGACTATATTTTTTAGTCGACAGTTTTGGTGACCAACACGAAGGGACCCAGAGCAGAATCTTGTTCTCCACCTGAAATCTAGGAAAAACCAGAGCCATGGTACCAACAGAGGCCCCTTGTGCTCATCCACTTCCTGGGGAGTTTGGGTTGGATTTGAGTAAGTCTCTCTTGGTCCTCAGATCTCTGGTTGAGATCCTGATTTTTTATTTGGTGGGGGTATAGCAGCTACCTGCCCCTTCTCACTAAGTAGACACTGGGAAATACCCACCCAGGCTCAGTCGGAAGATACCAAGAGAATTCCCACCCAGTTGAAAGACACTGAGAGCAGAAGGGAGTCAGTAAAGGACACCCAGGGCTTGGTTGAAACATACCAAGAAAACACACCTACCTGTGGAAAGGCAAGGTGGGGGCAGGCTCAGTTTTTACTGAGAAAAACCCGGGGCTTGGTTCAAAGACACCAAGGTGGCTCTGTTGTAGAAAAATGTAAAAAATGGAGCTCACACTTGAAAATACCTAGTTAACTGAAGAAATTAAATCTCGCCCTAAATATTGAGGGGGGCTCTTTAATGCATGGGCAGTTAAAAATTAAAAGCTGGCCTGGTAAAATCTTAAGCAAGGCCTTATAGAGAGAAGCTCAGATTTCTGTGTCTTTGAGATGTAAATATCCTATCTGATCTTCCTAGGTTGTTCTATTGTGTGTTTTTTTGTTTATATTAGGCTTATAAGAGGTCTTTTTGCATTCTTAATTGGTGGTCAAACAATGACCCTTTTAAAATTAGAGAAAGTAACAAATTATTTGTTGGCAAACAATAATTTGTTGGCAAATTATTTGATGGCATCTGGTCCCATCACTACATGGGAAATAGATGGAGAAACAGTGGAAACAGTGTCAGAATTTATTTTTCTGGGCTCCAAAATCACTGCAGATGGTGACTGCAGCCATGAAATTAAAAGACGCTTACTCCTTGGAAGGAAAGTTATGACCAACCTAGATAGCATATTCAAAAGCAGAGACATTACTTTATCAACAAAGGTTCGCCTAGTCAAGGCTATGGTCTTTCCTGTGGTCATGTATGGATGTGAGAGCTGGACTGTGAAGAAGGCTGAGCGCCGAAGAATTGATGCTTTTGAACTGTGGTGTTGGAGAAGACTCTTGAGAGTCCCTTGGACTGCAAGGAGATCCAACCAGTCCATTCTGAAGGAGATCAATCCTGGAATTTCTTTGGAAGGAATGATGCTAAAGCTGAAACTCCAGTATTTTGGCCACCTCATGCGAAGAGTTGACTCATTGGAGAAGACTCTGATGCTGGGAGGGATTGAGGGCAGGAGGAGAAGGGGACGACAGAGGATGAGATGGCTGGATGGCATCACTGACTTGATGGGTGTGAGTCTGAGTGACCTCCGGGAGTTGGTGATGGACAGGGAGGCCTGGTGTGCTGCAGTTCATGGGGTCGCAAAGAGTTGGACACGACTGAGCGACTGATCTGATCTGAACAAATTATTAAATCTAGAGTGCTCCTATTGTAAACAGCTGTTTTGTTGGTAACCTATAAAACAAAAGTCAAATTAACTTAAGAACTTTTCTGAATGAGAAAAACCAGTTTAGGAGGCTTCTTTGAGGCCTTCTCAGCAGGTGTTACAGATACTAGTAAGAGCAATTAAGAATATCAGCAAAAAAACTTGGGGGAAAAAAAAAGATCTAGCTATTATTTCAATGAGGTAAAAATTTTTTTCTTTTTTTAAAAAAAAGGAGTTACCACAAATGAATTTTAAAAAATTCTTTGGATGGTTATTTAAAATGGAATAAATAAAACAGACTTTTATGATGATTAAAACAAGATTTCATATTACTACCCTACCTAAAGTTGGCTTCCCTGGTGGCTCAGACTGTAAAAAATTTGGCTGCCAATGTGGGAAGACCCAGGTTCAATCCTTGGTCAGAAAGACCCCCTAGGAGAAGGGAATGGCAACCCACTCCAGTATTCTTGCCTGGAGAATTCCTTGGATAGAGGAGCCTGGCAGGCCTCAGTCCATGGGGTCACAAAGAGTCAGACACAACTGAGTGACTTAACACTTACAACCTGGGACTCTCCCTATGTCTTGACAACTAATCAGCTGCTGGACTTTATTTCTTAGTGTTTAATTTACCTGACATAAAAATGGCAGTAGCTACATTGGTCTCACACCAAACAAAGTTTCCTTAATAAGACATGGAAGTTGATCTCAATAACAATATCAGTTGATCTGATTTAAATATAATTTATAAGTTCAAGCTTGTCTAGGCAACATTAAAAAAAAGCTTTGCTTGGAATTCAGTGATCCAGTGAGAATCTTACATGTCTCCAACCACCTTAGTACTCTAGATTTAGATTCAAAACTGGACACACTTTAGTGCATTTATAATTCTTAACAGCTGCTGTTGTTCCTATATAAGACTCCCTGGAGAAGGAAATGGCTACCCACTCCAGTATTCTTGCCTGGGAAATCCCATGGACAGAAGAGCCTGGTGGGCTACAGTCCACGGGGTTGCAAAAGAGTCGTACGTGACTTAGCAACTGAGCACGACTATATGAGTCTAAAGAATCAGGAAAACTATTAATAGTCAAGAAACATACAACTTTCAAATATTACATAAATATTTTGAAGGCCATGACTGTGTTTTCATATCAATAAATTTAAATTACTTTTACACGATTTCCTGCTTTCCCACATATGGTTTGGTTTTGTTGTTGCTATTGGCTGTATTCATCAAGGTTTGGAAAACATTGTCTTTACTTGACAGGGTGTATGACTTATTAGGTATCCATGGTTTTAGTCTTGCTCTAGAAATTACTGAACAACCTGATTTTAAATATACTGGATTTCCCCAAATCTACCTCCTGACTTTTCTATTCACATCCTAAGAATAAATCAGTTCTTTAAGAGTATTATTTATTTGCTTTTTTAGGGCAGTATCTTCAAGTCTGATTTCACTTCCCAGAATGTTAGTATCCCAACACTCACATTTCCTCTAAAATATGCCAAATTTTAAAATTTCTTCCCCGTGATAGCTTTTCACATATATGAATTATAGACTTGCTGATGTAAGACAGTATAATTCAGACATGCAATATGTAAGAAAGTATTTACTCTTTTTACAAAGCCAAAAGGGAGGATCAGCTTGAATAACTCGGAGACAGAAACTACTTACTGGAGAGCTGGAATGCAAGCTCCTTAGAAGATAATTATCATAAGGCCTCTGGCAGCTGATTGGTTAGTGCTAATCAATGAACATCTACATATCTATATAACTGGAATGTTTAAAACATTTAGATTTGGGTAGAAGCCTATAGTATCTAAAACTTTCTTCCAGATGTATTCTAACTATTCTTGTTCCAAAAAAAAAAAAAAAAAAAAAAAAAAAAATAACTATTCTTGTTAAGTTGTTAATCTAAATTGGACTTTTCATCTCAGTTTTCTGAGACCAGATCTTCTATACTCTAAAGATGCACTGTCTAATAATGTAGCCGGTTACCAAATGTAGCTTCAGATCAGATCAGATCAGTCACTCAGTCGTGTCCGACTCTCTGCGACCCCATGAATCGCAGCACGCCAGGCCTCCTTGTCCATCACCAACTCCCGGAGTTCACTCAGACTTACATCCATCGAGTCAGTGATGCCATCCTGCCATCTCATCCTCTGTCATCCCCTTCTCCTCTTGCCCCCAATCCCTCCCAGCATCAGAGTCTTCTCCAATGAGTCAACTCTTCGCATGAGGTGGCCAAAGTACTGAAGTTTCAGCTTTAGCATCATTCCTTCCAAAGAAATCCCAGGGCTGATCTCCTTCAGAATGGACTGGTTGGATCTCCTTGCAGTCCAAGGGACTCTCAAGAGTCTTCTCCAACACCACAGTTCAAAAGCATCAATTCTTCAGCGCTCAGCTTTCTTCACAGTCCAACTCTCACATCCATACGTGACCACTGGAAAAACCATAGCCTTGACTAGATGAACTTTTGTTGGCAAAGTAATGTCTCTGCTTTTGAATATGCTATCTAGGTTGGTCATAACTTTCCTTCTAAGGAGTAAGCATCTTTTAATTTCATGGCTGCAATCACCATCTGCAGTGATTTTGGAGCCCAGAAAAAGAAAGTCTGACACTGTTTCCACTGTTTCCCCATGTATTCCCCTTAGCTTACATTAATTAAAATTAGATAAAATTTAAAAAGTCATTTTCTCAGTATCATTAGTCACATTCCAAGTGCTCAGTACTTCATATGTCTATGGCTACTTCATTGGAGGAGAGTGAAGTCAGAACGTTTCTATCATTGCAGAAAGTTCTACTGGATGGAACTCCTCTATAACTTCCATGTTTTAAAGCTTATTCAAATAGCTGAAGTGCATTTTTTTTCTCCTCATCTGTTACTGCCCAAATCAGGTTATTAAAAGGAAGAAATCAGGGAGACTCAGAACTCAAATTTCATCCTACCCATTCCCAACCCAACAGTAGTGCCAGCCCAAACTCAGGAGGCTTCAGTCTGCACTAAAACACTTACAAAACATTTGATCTTATATATACTAATTGCAAACAGTCAGACACAACTTAGCAACTGAACAACAACACTAATCTCAGGAGACCTATGTTTCACTTGCTCATCTCTGGTCTGGAAGTCTCACAGGAGATAAGATCATGTCCAATGATGATTTGGACCTATCTCCCAGGTGGCTCCAGTAATTTGGATGGACTCTGCCCCCAGCCTAAGCAATGGTTCTTTCCTCTGTGCCTTTGTAAATGCATCTTGTGCTTGTGTTCAGTTGCTAAGTTGGGTCCAACTCTTTTGCAGTCCCATGAACTGCAGCCTGCCAGGCTCTTCTGTCCATTGGATTCTCCAGGCAAGAATACTGGAGTTGGTTGCCATTTCCTACTCCGGGGGATCTTCCCAACCCTGAGATAGAACCTGTGTCTCCTGCATTGGCAGGTGGGTTCTTTGCTGCTGAACCACCTCAGAAGCCTAAATGCAGCTGTGCTCAGTCACTTCAGTCGTGTCCAGCTCTTTGTGATCACATGACTGTAGCCCACTAGGTTCCTCTGTCCATTAAATTCTCCAAGCAAGAATACTGGAGTGGGTTGCCATTTCCTTCTCCAGGGGATCTTCCCGACCCAAGGATCAAACCCGCATCTCTGTCTCCTGCATTGTCAGGCAGGTTCTTTACCACTAGCACCAATTATAAAGCCCAGCTGCATCTAACCTGTCTTTAAACATGTGCTTTTGTAATTATGTATTTGTGTGTCTGCCACCTCCACCAGATTGTGATTGAATATTTGTGCCTCCTAAAGTCTTAATATGGTACCTGGCATAAGCCTGGCATGAATTCCATAATAATGAAAAAAATGAATGAATAAATTATCTGGGACTCAACCACTCCCAGATTTCTACAAGTGGTTACTTTTTCTCAAAACTCTGAGGTAATCCATTCATTCCTTCTCCTCTCCTGTGTTAGTTCCCACTCACAGTCACTAGGAAGTGTCCTCATACAGACAAAGTGGTTTCTTTACTTTATTTTAATATGTATTTGTATTCGTGAAGTGTTTAGCTTAACAGTGGGATCCTGGTTTTCCTGACAGTGGCCAATTTGTGAGTCAAAATCCTGCTCTCCCTCTGTCTGCACCATGGATGATATGGCTCTGTGCTCCTGTAGTCCACCTGCAGGTCTCATGGGTTGGAGTCTTCAGAGCAATAGAGTTGAATGGAATAGAGTCACAGGATGGTTAAGTAATTATAGCCTGCCTGCCCCTGTTCCTGCCTTTCAGCTCTACAGACCTTGCTATAGTCGTATTTTCTTTGGAAGCACAGAGTCCTAACCACTGGACCACCAGGGAACACTGGTGGTTTATTTTCTGAACACTGCTTTCAAAAAGTCAGTGCTTAGTCAGTCCTCAAGTAAGAGCATATAGTTAAAAGCTCAAGTATTGAGCGTCCCTGTGGCTTAGCTGGTAAAGAATCCACCTGCAAACAGGAGACCTGGGTTCGATCCCTGGGTTGGGAATATCCCCTGGAGAAGGGAAAGGCTACCTACTCCAGTATTCTGGCCTGGAGAATTCTTGAGGTCGCAGAGTTGGACATGACTGAGCGACTTTCAGGTTCACTTTCAAGTATTTATAGACTCAGAAATGAGAGTTTAGATGCATGGAGAAATGGGGCGGCGGGGAGGAGGGGGCGGATACAGGGACAAAGACAGACAGATGTTTGAAATTCTCCCAATACACGCAGGAAAAACAAAAGGAAAATTAAATTCCAAATTGGTACTTTTCCCACAAATTACAGTTCATAACAGTCCATAGACTTTGAAATGCTGCTATTTCCCACAGTGGATTTTATAGATGAGAAAAACTAAGTGTAAATGTACTTAAAATGTAAGGTAACAGAATCATTGGGATTTTCCAAATGTTATAAACTAAAACTTAATTTTCCAAAACAACCTGAAAAAACAGTGGTACTGTTTCAAAGTACGTGTTATTAGAAACTGTGCATGGTTCACACATCAGTGTGCTTCCTCCAACTCAAAGTAGGCAAAAAAATTTATTTCTTTTAAAAGCCTTTGCCTCTTGAGGCAAATTATAAATAATCATTGGTCCTCCACAAAAGTAATGCTCAGGCTCATTTTTCTCACTGTCTTATTTTTTGCTTCATATTTCTAGAGTCATGCCATAGGGGTTCACAGGATGTGTACTGTTTAATAATAGAAAGCATAAGTATAGTGAAAATGTTTCCAGGTTCTTTTCTCTTCTCAGGGTAAAATTTTCAGCACTCTGGAGAGTGCCAGGAGCTTGCTTAATGTGACAATAATAGACTCTATAATAAGAAATCCTGGTTCTCTAAATGTGGTTTTATTTATTTCCCACCATTCCTGTGAGGTAGGAAAAGGTACAGCCTTATGAAGTTTAATAAGACATCCAGATATAGAATATAATTGAAAGGGAAGTCGTTTAGGCTCACTGACTCCTGCTCTACTAAAATTAAAGAAGGTAATGAACCCTGATGTATGCTTGGGTCCAGTCAGGTTTGAGTTTATGTCAGGTCACTGCATCTTGTCCTTATGGGGAGAATGTTAAGGTACATTCAACTGGGACAGTATTATTCACTCAAAAAAAAATTCATTGAGTCCAGGACTTAGGTATTATTATTCAAAGGCAATAAAATAGACCCCTTGCTCTCAAAAGGGATTAGGAAGGGAGGAAGGCACAGACATATTATCTCAAGATAATTGATTACTATGGTTTGGGCCAAAATGCTACAGGCACACTTAATTCTACTGAAGAGAAAACTAAAATAATCACAGCTTTCCCTGTCAGCTTTGAAAGGAATAATAGTTCATCCTGAAGAAAGAGTGGGAGGAAGAGAGCACACAGAGGCATGAAAAGTCCAGGAACTTTCCACATTTTTGTTTCAGTACAAAATTTCTATTAAAAAATTGCACTTCTAAGTATTGCTTATATATACTCAATTATGCATTTTAAAATTGAGCATGTGGTGAGCATAATTCTGAGATTTTCTTGGATATTTCTTTTAAAGGGGAAAAGAGAAGAAAAATACACTTCAATCCTTCTTCTAGAAAAGAAAAGCTGAATTTACCACAGATGAATAGAAGGGAAATACATGTTTAATACATTATTCAACATTAAATAATGCAATGTTTTAAAATATTATATTTTAAAATATTGACTCTCCTATTTAGACATTCCTAACTTTATTAATTAGATATGTCTTTACAAGAAAAAGATAATGTTTTTAGTTGACCAAATCTTAGTGTCAGCTCTGCAAGAATTAAATCTGCAGTGGCTATGTTTCTTTTTTTGTCCCCAGTCCTGTGTTTTTTTCAGCAGCATCTTTCACAGGAGTATCTTGCCTATAGAGAATGAACAGTCTCGCTAAGGCAAGTGGCCAGGTGGACTCAAAGAGTGAGAGGTGGTTGCTTCTGAAGATATGATGAATGTGGCCTTAAGGAACTGGTTTATACTACAAAGGGCTTCCTCTTCATTCAGGTAGATGGATACAGGTTCCACTGTGGAAATATGATCTCTTTTAAAACATCTGTATAAACAGCCCTTTCCTATGATCACAGAGTCACACCGTGAGACACCATCATCCTTCTACCTCAATAGACTATTCTGTTAAGATCATGTTTGAATTTGGGCTTCCCTTGTGGCTCAGCTGATAAAAAGTCTGCCTGCAATGTGGGAGACCTGGATTAGACCCTTGGGTTGAGAAGATCCTCTGGAGAAGGGAAAGGCTACCTACTCCAGTATTCTGGCCTAGAGAACTGCATAGACTGTATCATTCATGGGGTCGTAAAGAGTCAGACATGACTGAGCGACTTTCACTCACTTGAATTTGGGGGTGGGGAAGTCACCTGTCCGGCTGATTCTATACTGGTGCAGACAAAGGTAGAGAGGCACTCTTAGTCTCAAGGAACAATGTCTAGCTCTTTGCAGTTGTGTAAGTTGCAATTGTGGTCTCAGAAACACAAAAGCTGACACTTTCTAGTTCTGATTTATGACCATTTTTCAACCTTGACTTGACACTCAATTCCTCTAACTGTGTAGGGAGATAAAAACATTCACCTCACAGGGTATTGATGTGAAATAAGCCAGAAGTTTGATCCATCTTTCAAATACTAGCTGTTTATTGTTGATTAAATATCTATTTATTCATCTACTCACCTAACTAATATTTGTTATGAGCTATTAATCATTCCCCTTATCTGTACCAAAGAGTCAGAAGGTTACAGAAATTTGCAAGTTATCATATCAGAGATCTTTGAATTTATGCCTGTCTCTCAA
Source organism: Tragelaphus eurycerus (assembly GCA_935064755.1). Lineage (NCBI taxonomy): Eukaryota > Metazoa > Chordata > Mammalia > Artiodactyla > Bovidae > Tragelaphus > Tragelaphus eurycerus. The sequence goes on from CAKXYN010000006.1 coordinate 11,627,274, forward strand.
CCAGTTCTTAAGGGTATATAGTTCATCTGTGGATTTGATGGTAAACAGACCCAAAGGAGGTCCACTAAAATCTCATAGCTGGTAAGTACCTGGACAAGATTATAATAATAGTGTCAGACTCCAGGGTTCTCTTTTACCTCTCTTGTCCTACTCTGTGGCATAAGTAGCCTCGAGTGGACTAGACAGTTGCTCAAAATGAGGACAGTGATCGGTTTATTGGAATTTTACAAGAAATTTGTATCCAGGGCGGTCATGCCTATGGTAAGAGTTCCTCTTATGAATTTAAGTTTCTTGTTTAATTAGGTAAACTCAGGTGTCTTCCAGCCCTAAAATGCTATAGTATATAATTCTTTCACACACTGCATTTACCACCAATCCAAAAAAATATTTGAGTGTCTACTCTGGATTTCCAACTCCAAAGGGTATACAGGGTTTGAATAACCTCCAAACTCATTGTCCTTGCTTGCCCTATAGCAGGCATACTTCAAGTTTCTTTGCAGTGAACAAGTTCTCTGCCTAACATCTAAAAACCCAAGACCTCAAACATCAATCAGTTCAGTTCAGTTCAGTTGCTCAGTCATGTCCAACTCTTTCTGACCCCATGAATCGCAGCATGCCACGCCTCCCTGTCCATCACCAACTCTCGGAGTTTACCTAAACTCATGTCCATCGAGTTGGTGATGTCATCCAGCCATCTCATCCTCTGTTGTCTCCTTCTCCTCCTGCCCCCAATCCCTCCCAGCATCAGGGTCTTTTCCAATGAGTCAACTCTTCCATGAGGTGGCCAAAGTATTGGAGTTTCAGCTTCAGCATCAGTCCTTCCAATGAACACCCAGTACTGATCTCCTTTAGGATGGACTGGTTGGATCTCCATGCAGTCCAAGGGACTCTCAAGAGTCTTCTCCAACACCACAGTTCAAAAGCATCAATTCTTTGGTGCTCAGCTTTCTTCACAGTCCAACTCTCACATCCATACATGACCACTGGCAAAACCATAGCCTTAACTAGATGGACCTCAAACATAGGCTGATTCACATACAATCCATAAGCTCAGATATGTACTATCAGATCAGATCAGATCAGATCAGTCGCTCAGTCGTGTCCGACTCTTTGCGACCCCATGAACCGCAGCACGCCAGGCCTCCCTGTCCATCACCAACTCCCGGAGGTCACTCAGACTCACACCCATCAAGTCAGTGATGCCATCCAGCCATCTCATCCTCTGTCGTCCCCTTCCCCTCCTGCCCTCAATCCCTCCCAGCATCAGAGTCTTCTCCAATGAGTCAACTCTTCGCATGAGGTGGCCAAAATACTGCAGTTTCAGCTTTAGCATCATTCCTTCCAAAGAAATCCCAGGACTGATCTCCTTCAGAATGGACTGGTTGGATCTTCTTGCAGTCCAAGGGACTCTCAAGAGTCTTCTCCAACACCACAGTTCAAAAGCATCAATTCTTCGGCGCTCAGCCTTCTTCACAGTCCAGCTCTCACATCCATACATGACCACAGGAAAGACCATAGCCTTGACTAGGCGAACCTTTGTTGGCAAAGTAATGTCTCTGCTTTTGAATGTACTATACGTACTATATATAGATATACATATATAGATATGTACTATAAACTCATATAATTAAAGATATAGTATTTCTCAAAACATAGGCATGCTATGCTATGCTAAGTCACTTCAGTCGTGTCCGACTCTGTGTGACCCCATAGACGGCAGCCCACCAGGCTCCGCAGTCCCTGGGATTCTCCAGGCAAGAACACTGGAGTGGGTTTCCATGTCCTTCTCCAGTATACATGTCACCATACTCACAAAGCAAATAATACGCATTCACAGCTGTAGCTTACTTACATATCCATTTGGGGGAAGTCCATCAGGTAAATGGTCGAAGAGAAGGTGAAGAAGAATCAGCAGTGACTCAGACATCATTCTCTTCTGCATAGAAGTACTAATAGATATTCTATAGTTATTCAATGACCAAAAAGGAGTAGTCATCCTGATGATGGAATTTCAACCATGATCCCCAAGCTAGCTCTGTTGTTGTTGTTGAGTCACTAAGTTGTGTCTGACTCTTTGCTACCCCATGGACTGCAGCACTCCAGGCTTCCCTGTCCTTCACTACTATCTCCCAGAATTTGATCAAACTCATGTCCATTGAGTCGGTGATGCTCTACCCTGACACAAAGTAATTACACATAAAGTCACATAAGCCCCAGGATCTTGGTTGGCTTTCTTGTTGCTAGGCAGAATTTGGATTCTTTCTCTGGCTTGGGGACTGATTGTGTGACATGGGGCAGACTCTTTGCCTTTTTATCATACCTGAAAAATGAGACGTTTGAGAAAATGAAAAGATTGGAACTAGGTAAACTCAGGTCTCTCCCAGCCTTAGAATGCTATTGTATATAATTCTTTCACACATTGCACTGTCCCCAGATTTCACTTCAAAAAGCTTCTCCCCAAGGTAGTAGGGCTTCTCTATCCTAGTTATGTAAGCTCAAATTTCAGGCTTTCTCAGCTTACTATGGAAGGTACCACTAGGCTAGGTGGCAGTAATGGTAAAGAACCCACCTACCAATATAGGAGACATAAGAGACACAGGTTGAATCCCTGGGTCAGGAAGATCCCCTGGAGAAGGAAATGGCAACCCACTCCAGTATACTTGCCTAGAGAATACTGTGGACAAAGGAGTCTGGCAGGCTACAGTTCATGAGGTCACAAAGAGTTGGACACAACATAGTATACACGCACATGGCAACTGAATTATTGCCTTTATATTTCTTATTGAAGATGTTTGTATCTATTAATACTACTGAGTTGTGCACCTTGAGGCAGTGATTGGTGAAGCAAACAGACTTCAGTTTTGAATACATCTTTCCATGTTTGAGCAGTTCCTAATTACTTTATGTGATAAAAGAGTCTGGAAATGTTTCTACATGAGAAAATGACTTGACCTTTGCTTTACTAGTAATAGCTATTTATAACTTTTATTCTTTTAAGTTTAGTTTACTGGAAATAAAGTCTCACCTGAGGCTTCAGGAAAATGCCTGGAGCTTTAAAATCTTCAGTTTTCTAAATCTTCTCTGAACCTTCAAGTGCAGAGGGCTTGGTTTCAATTCAGCATCTGTATGTAACTTTCTTCCTCAAAGGTCAAGGTAAAACTGTAGCATCTCTGTGTCTCAAGCATATGCCTGTGAAATATGGGAGTCTTACTACTGGGAAATTTGCCAAACAAAGCATAAATTAGAACTTTGTCAGGAGAAAACCCATAAATGATTTGACTTCAGTTTTCAAGAGTCTGCTGCTGCTGCTGCTGCTAAGTTGCTTCAGTTGTGTCCGACTCTGTGCGACCCCATAGACTGCAGCCCATTAGGCTCCTCTGTCCCTGGGATTCTCCAGGCAAGAATACTAGAGTGGGTTGCCATTTCCTTCTCCAATGCATGAAAGTAAAAAGTCAAAGTGAAGTCGCTCAGTCGTGTCTGACTCTTAGCGACCCCATGGACTACAGTCTACCAGGCTCCTCCATCCATGGATTTTCCAGGCAAGAGTACTGGAGTGTGGTGCCATTGCCTTCTCCGTTCAAGAGTCTACATATAACTATATCAAGTCAACAAGCACTTTTTAACCCATTTCAGTGCACCCAATACTGTGTTTAATATTCACTGCTGGGGACTGAAACAAAATAAGAACTGAAAATACTGGTTCTTGGACTTCCCTAGTGACCTGGTGGTTGAGAATCCACCTGCCAATGCAGGGGACATAGGTTTGATTCCTTGTCGGGGAGGATTTCACATGCTGTGGGACAGCTAGGCCTGTGCACCACAACTACGGAAGCCTGTGCTCTACAGCCCATGCTCCAAAAGAGAACAGCCCCCACTCGCCGCAACTAGAGAAACCCCCGTATAACAAAGACCCAGCACAGCCAATAATAAAATAAATAAATAATTGTTTAAAAACATCTCAACATCATCATTCAACAACAACAAATTTTTTTTTCAAATACTGCTTCTTTTTAAGGAGAGAAATCCACATAGAAGTAGGTGTCTACAGTCTCAGCCAAACCCTATTTAAATTATCTCCTATCTTGAGACCACCCATGACTTGAAGTAGAAATGAGTGTGTGCTCTGAGATGGTTTAACTGTGGCCTGCTCAGTAAAGAGTCTCAGCCCTAAGCCTGTTTTCTGAGTTTCTTCTTTCCCCAGTTCTCCCACAGCTGGGTCAACTAATTTCATCTTCTGCAGATCCAGCCTATTTATTTTCAGAGCAATTTGAGTTTTAGAGACTATAAATAAGTGGCCTCTGGCCCAATGCCTCTATTCATCCAGGATTATTATAACAGCCCTTTTCAGATATGGGGCAGGGGCGGTGTGTCCTGGGCTACCCTCGCTATGATCTAAACCAGATCCATTTTCTACTCTTTCCAGATCGTGACTTCCTTATCTCAGCCTTAATCCTACCCCAAATTCCAGCCAACAGCAATTTATCAAAAATCAGTTCTCTGGAGAAGCAATTTTCTGAATGATTAATTCACTGAATTTAATACATTTATCAACATACCAACAATTTTTTTAGAGAAATTTCTTTTTGAGTATATTAAATGAATTTGGATATATTTTTGAATATATATTTGAAAATATATTTTAGTTGGATATGATCAAGCATATGTTGTTGTTTAGTTGCTAAGTCATGTCCAACATTTTTTTGTGACCCCATGGAATATATTTCTTATAAACTTATTCTTCATAAAAATATTCATAAGAAAAATGAATGACACATATGACCCCCAGCATTTAATAAATTGAGCATTATTTAAAATAAAGCTAGAGTGAACCATTAATAAATTTAAAAAAAACCCTTGATCTGTCTGAGCTTTTGATAATCAGCAGCTTGATTAAATGGTTAAATTTGACAAATTGATCTTTTAGTAAACTGGCTTTCTGCAAAATAAATTTTGGTGAAAGAATCTAGATTGACCACGGTGCTGTGTCTGTGTTTCCATGGACAGACTGATGGCTAACCTTCCTGGATTTCTATTTCCTTCACCACCCACCTGTGGCTGAACTCAGCTACATCTGGCCCCAGGTGTTGAGAATGGATGCCACTTCCTGAATAGCTGAGATTTACTCATGTGACTGAAATGCTTTTGCTGGCTATCTTATAGCATCAGTGTACTCAACTCCCCTTCTCCTCACTCCCTCCTGCTCGGCCTCACTGGCAAATTTCAAGATGCAACAGAGCCAAAAGCCTGTCCTCTTTTTCTTTCAAACTTGAAGTTTTTAAATGTTACCTTGTCTCTCATAGTAATGCCAGAGTTCTAAGAATTCTTGAAACCCAAAGGGAAATATCAACTTCCTGTGTTGAAAAAAACTTTCCAGCTTTTAACAAAATAAGCTCTGTTGGAAGATGTCTTATTGTTTGGAGTATGATGGAAGTAGTTGGGCAGGAAAATAGGTAATTGTAACATAAATTGGACTCATTTAGGTTGAGAATTACTCCTTACTCTCTTCTAAAGACAAATGAGTATTTCTAAGAAACTTGTGCTAGGAAGTAATCACATCTTTTAAAACAGTGCATATCACGACATTCAATTTTAAGTGCTATCACAATAACATATGACTCTATGCTCTTGCATAAAAGGACTTCAAATCATCAAATCATTACCTTTATGTCTCTGACTAGCTCTTAGTTAAGGTGTTAGTTCCACATCAAATATCTTTTTTTTTTTTTTTCCCCAGCTGTGCAGAGCGTGAGTTGTGGCTTGCAGACTCTTAGTTGCAGCATGTGGTCTAGTTCCCCGACCAGGGATAAAACCCCAGCCTCTTACACTGGAAACGCAGAGTCTTAGCCACTGGACCACCAGGAAACTCCCATATCAAAAGTCTTAAAACAAAAAAGTCTGTTTTAATCTTGAAGTTTCTCACTCCCACTAACACCAAATACATTGACTTTATGTTAAAAATCTTAAAGCAACTAGAGATTTCTGGTATGGTAGGCAAAATTTCAAAATAGTCATTAGTTATAAGAAAAATGAGATCCTAAATATTTGGAGACCAACAGAACTGAATTAATTTAAAAATACAGCAATTCAAACAATAAAACTTTATTTTGTCAGCACTCTTGAAAACTACTTGAAAAATCTTTATTTCTCAAATCAAAATTGTGTAGTGATTGTTGATCTGCAACATTTACAATGTACAGTTATCTGAAAAGCAAGTATACACTGAGCAACAAGAACATCAGTTCTTTAGAGTATTATCTGTCAGAGTGTGGCCACATGAATGGAAGAGACAAGCTCACATGAATAGCAACAGGCCTTGAGGTCTAGAGAATGCACCTGGATAGTCTGCAGAGACTGTCTCCCAAGGGCATCCATGTTGTTTTCAATATATTTTAACCGGGGGAAAAAAATCTCTCTTGCATCCATTATGTTGTTGCACTTAACTGCCTCTTTGAGGTTTTGCCTAGAACAGTGATTTTTAAGCCTGACTGACCATTAGAATTGCCTAATAATACCCAGTCCCCACCTAGACTAATTAATTAAAAATTTCTGAGTGTGATATCCTGGTATTTGTATTTTTTAAAATTTTCCTGAAGAACTGCTGGTGCTTATCTAGATTTGGGAACTACTGGTTTAGAGTATAATACCAGCTAAATGCAAAAAGTAAATTAGTTATTAGTAAATCTCAAAGGGCTTGTTCAGCCCTTGGGCTTGGTTGTTAGCTTTCAAGGTCCTACTTTTAAAATCCTGTATATAGAGATTGTCTTTAATCCATTGTATATTCTTGCCTCTTTTGTCAAAGATAAGGTGACCATATGTGCGTGGATTTATCTCTGGACTTTCTATTTTGTTCCATTGATCTATATTTCTGTCTCTGTGCCAGTACCATACTGTCTTGATGACTGTAGCTTTATAGTAGAGCCTGAAGTCAGGCAGGTTGATTCCTCCAGTTCCGTTCTTCTTTCTCAAGATAGCTTTGGCTATTCGAGGTTTTTTGTATTTCCATACAAATTGAGAAATTATTTGTTCTAGCTCTGTGAAGAATACCGTTGGTAGCAATCTCTTTAACAAGTGGTGCTGGGAAAACTGGTTGAACACTTGTAAAAGAATGAAACTAGAACACTTTCTAACACCATACACAAAAATAAACTCAAAATGGATTAAAGAGCTAAATGTAAGACCAGAAACCATAAAACTCCTAGAGGAAAACATAGGCAAAACACTCTCCGACATACATCACAGCAGGATCCTCTATGACCCACCTCCCAGAATATCGGAAATTAAATCAAAAATGAACAAATGGGACCTAATCAAACTTAAAAAGCTTCTGCACAACAAAGGAAACTATAGGCAAGCTGAAAAGACAGCCTTCAGAATGGGAGAAAATAATAGCAAATGAAGCAACAGACAAACAACTAATCTCAAAAATATACAAGCAACTTCTACAGCTCAATCCCAGAAAAATAAACGACCCAATCAAAAAATGGGCCAAAGAACTCAATAGACATTTCTCCAAAGAAGACATACAGATGGCTAACAAACACATGAAAAGATGCTCAACATCACTCATTATCAGAGAAATGCAAATCAAAACCACTATGAGATACCATTTCACGCCAGTCAGAATGGCTGCGATCCAAAAGACCACAAGCAATAAATGCTGGAGAGGGTGCGGAGAGAAGGGAACCCTCTTACACTGTTGGTGGGAATGCAAACTAGTACAGCCACTATGGAGAACAGTATGGAGATTCCTCAAAAAACTGGGAATAGAACTGTCTTATGATCCAGCAATCCCACTGCTGGGCATCCACACTGAGAAATCCAGAACTGAAAGAGACACGTGTACCCCAATGTTCATAGCAGCACTGTTTACAATAGCCAGGACGTGGAAGCAACCTAGATGTCCATCCACAGATGAATGGATAAGCAAGCTGTGGTACATATACACAATGGAGTATTACTCAGCCATTAAAAAGAATACATTTGAATCAGTTCTAAGGAGGTGGATGGAACTGGAGCCTATTATACAGAGTGAAGTAAGCCAGAAACAAAAACACAAATACAGTATACTAACACATATAAATGGAATTTAGAAAGATGGTAAAAATAACCCTATTTACAAGACAGCAAAAGAGACACTGATGTATAGAACAGACTTTTGGACTCTGGGACTGGGAGAGGATGGGATGATATGGGAGAATAGCATTGAAATATGTATAATATCATATCTGAAACGAGTCAGTCCAGGTATGATGCCCTATAACAGATGCCTGGGACTGGAGCACTGGGATGACCTGGAGGGATGGTGTGGGGACGGGGGAGGGAGGAGGGTTCAGGATGGGGAACATGGGTATACTGGTGGCGGATCCATCTCGATGTATAGTAAAAGCAATACAATATTGTAAAGTTAAGCAAAATTAAAAAAATAAATAAATAAAATAAAATCCTGTATATAACATTAGAATAGCTCAATAGGTGGTGTGCTTGGAATTTATTTGGACATATGGCCTAATAGCATGCAGTTAAGCTAACAAGTGGTTTTGTTTTGTTTTTTTTTTCTTTTTTACTCTATGAATAATCTTAGCCTTAAGTGCTTTTACAGAATCAGATATTGACAGTTTGGATTTAATTTACTTAGGCACAACAGTTTTGACCTTGAAATAGTCAAAATTTAGTGTTAATTATTAATTTAAATACTAAATTCGAAGCATGGTAATTTCTAAAAGAAAGGTGGGAAAGAGAGAGATTAATCTGGGGTGGTATTAAAGGGCTATTTGCAGAATAAAAGAGCCTATTTGATGAAGCACCTGATGAAAGAATGATCTCCATTTTTCTTAGTCGTAATAAGGCTCACATAGTTCTCATCAGTATAAAGGTTAATCATTAATGAGCAATTATCTCTACATTTAGTGAAATTAGGTACAAAGAGAATCACGAAATGCTTTAAGAAGGTTCAGCAAATGGATTTGTCACTTAAGTGACACTTCAAGGTGGTTCCTTGAACACACCTGATATTAATGAAATCAGACATCTAGATAATCAAAATCACTACCTTTGTAAGTTATCTGTTTAATATTTCCATTCTGTGAGAGCAGTCAGCACCTTGCTGGTGTGATCCTGTAACAGGAAACTGGGCATGGCATCTTGAGTGCAGATGGAGCTCTGAGGCGAAGCGTGTAGGACAGGACAACAGCTAAGTCAAAGAATGTGTCATACTAATCTCAATTATTCTTCATGTAAAAGGCATTACATGGAATAATATTGATTTATTTCTATAAATTATGTGAATAATAATTTAATGTAGTTACATAAATGTAGGAATTAATAGTGTAGAAACAATTCTCTTGCATAAAGGACAGTTTTCTAGCTTACCTAATTTTGTTTTGTGACATATTTGTGTTAAATGGCAGCAATGGGGGTTTGGGAAATGAGCATCAGTTCAAATAGTAGGAAAAAAATCTTTCTACCAAGCAATAATTATGTGTTTTTCTGGTACAAAATAGCACATGCAGTTAACTCCCTGGCAGTGGACTTTCAGAATAAAATTTCAGCCCCATAAGGAATGGTATATCATTGATGCTTACAAGTTTAACCAACAGGAAAATACACACTCACTTTATCAGAGGAATTAATGAACAAGGACTAGCTAATGTAAAAACTGTGCCACAACAAAAATATTTATATTCATTTACCATACAATCTTAAACCTTTGATTTTATAGGATATATGTGAGGGTTGGGGATATTTTTTGTTGTTGTTGTTTGAGTGTTTCAACCAAAAAGATGAATAGAAACCACACACCCCAACATTTACATCTTAGATTTTTAAATGTAAAGAATGTTATGATGGTATGAAAGGATGAACAACAGAGTCATAAGTCATACACTCCCTGATTTCAAAACTTACTATAAAGGCACAGTAGTCAATACAGTGTGGTGCTAGCATAAGGATAAAAATATAGATAAATGAAACAGAGTTGAGTCCAAGAAAAAAATCTTTACATTAATGGACAATTGATTCTTGACAAAGAAACCAAACAATTCAATAGGGAAAAGATAGACTTTTCACCAAATGGTGTTAAGAGTTGGATATCAATATGTTAAAAAAAGAAAAAAATAACTTAGACCCTTACTTTATACCATATACACAAGTTAACTCAAAACAGGTCAAAGATATAAATGAACTTAAATTACAAAAGTTGTAAAGGAAAACACAGGAAAAAAATCTTTATAACCTTGGATTAGGCAAAGACTTCTTAGATATGATATCAAAAGCATAATTCATAAAAGAAAAAATTGATAAAATTGAACATGAAAATAAATAATTAAATAGGTTTGAAATTAAAATACACTTGCTCCTTGGAAGAAAAGTTATGACCAACCTAGACAGCATATTAAAAAGCAGAGACATTATTTTGCCAACAAAGTACTTTTCCACTTAGTCAAAGCTATGGTTTTTCCAGTGGTCATGTATGGATGTGAGAGTTGGACTATAAAGAAAGCTGAGTGCGAAGAATTGATGCTTTTGAACTGTAGTGTTGGAGAAGACTCTTGAGAGTCCCTTGGACAGCAAGGAGATCCAACCAGTCAGTCCTAAAGGAAATCAGTCGTGAATATTCATAGAAAGTATTGATGCTGAAGCTGAAACTCCAATACTTTGGCCACCTGATGTGAAGAACTGACACATTTGAAAAGACCCTGATGCTGGGAAAGATTGAAGGCAGGAGGAGAAGGGGATGACAGAGGATGAGATGGTTGGAAAGCATCACTAACTCAATGGACATGAGTTTGAGTAAGCCCAGGAGTTGGTGATGGACAGAGAAGCCTGGTGTGCTGCAGTCCATGGGGTCGCAAAGAGTCAGACACGACTGAACTGAACTGAAATTTATAAAAGAAAGTAAATAGATAACCATGTGCTCCAAAAGGCAAGAATAAGAAAATTAATAAAACAGCCACAGACTGGGAGAAAATATTTGCAAATTATTCTTCTGATTAAGAAACTTGCATCCATGATATATAAAGAACTCTCACAAACCATTATGAAGATAAAAACAACTAAATTTTTAAAATGAGAATAATATTTGAAAAGATACTTAACTAAATAAGATACAGAATGATTAATAAGCAATGATCCTTAACATTATAGAGAAATGCAAATTAAAGCCACAATCAGATACCACTACATACTCACTAAAATGGCTGCAATTTAAACAAAATAGTAATAAAAGTTGGCGAGGATGTAAAGAAAATGGAACATTCCACATTGCTGGTAGGAATGTAAAATAGTATTCCCACTTTGGAAAAAAGTTCAATGGTTTCCAAAAAAAGATAAACATAAGCTTAAGTTCAATGATTTCCAAAAAAAGGTAAACATAAGCTTATACAATCCAGCAATCCTAGGATTATAACACAAGAGAAATGAAAACATATATCCAAAGACATGTACATGAATGTTTATAGGAGCACAATTTATGAGAGCCCCAAACTGCAATCCAAATATCCATCAAGTAGAGAATGAATAAAAGTTGTGATATACTCAAGCGATGTAAGATTCTATTCAGCAATGAGTAGGAATGAACTACCAATAGATACTACTACATGAAACCAGTTCAAAAAAGTGTGCCAAGTAAGAGAAGCCAGACCCAAAAGACTATATATTGTATAATTCCATTTATATGGAATGTCCATAAGACTTAAATCTATGTAAATAACAAATTAGTGGTTGCCAGGGGCTGAAAGCCAGAATAGGGATTATCTACAAATGGTCATGAGAAAACATCTTGGGGTGGGAGGAGTGATGGAAATGTTCTAAAACTAGATTGTGGTGATGGTTGTATAACTCAGTTTACTAGAAATTGTTGCATGGTGCATTTACAATGGGTGACTTTAGCAGTATGTAAATTATACCTTACTAAAGCTGTTTGTTGGAGAAGGCAATGGCACCCCACTCCAGTACTCTTGCCTGGAAAATCCCATGGATGGAGGAGCCTGGTAGACTGCAGTCCATGGGGTCGCTAGGAGTCAGACACGACTGTGTAACTTTCAAGTAGACACCCTGAGCGACTTCACTTTCACTTTTCACTTTCATGCATTGGAGAAGGAAATGGCAACCCACTCCAGTGTTCTTGCCTGCAGAATCCCAGGGACAGGGGAGCCTGGTGGGCTGCTGTCTCTGGGGTCACACAGAGTCAGACACGACTGAAGCGACTTAGCAGCAGCAGCAGCAAAGCTGTTTGTAAAGGCAAAAAATAATTGAAGAGCAAGATGTTCTGCCCCAGAGCATATTGCTCATACTGGCTTACACAAATATGTTTTATAGATTTAAAACCAAAACACCCTTTACCTAAGACCTTTCTTTTCTTTTAATATTTTATTCTCGCTCGAGGACCATACTATCAAATATTCATTAAGTAATGATACCACATTGGAGAAACATATAGCAGCCTATTCCAGTATTCTTGCCTAGGAAATCCCATGGACAAAGGAACCTGGCAGGCTACAGTCCAAGGGATCGCAAAGAGTCGGACATGACTTAGCAACTAAACAGCAACAACAATACAACATATTTTCTTCCCACACACTTTAGAATTATTTTGTTTCACTGCCATTTCATATTTTTTACTTTCTAAATACCAGCCATGATCTACCATCCCCATTTACCCTCTATATTTTATTATCTTCTGTTATTCAGGACTAGTGGTGCTTTCTTTTTGTTGCTCAGTCATGAAGTCATGTCTGACTCTTTGAACCCCTATGGACTGTAGCAGGCCTTCCTGTCCTTAACCATCTCCTGGTGTTTGCTCAAACTCATGTCCATTGAGTCATACCCTTATCCTCCTGCCTTCAGTCTTTCCCAGCATCAGGGTCTTTTCCAGTGATTTGGCTCTTCCTATCAGGTGGCCAAAGTATTGGAGCTTCAGCTTCAGCATCAGTCCTTCCAATGATATTCAGGGTTGATTTCCTTTTGGATTGACTGGTTTGATCTCTTTGTTCTCCAAGGGACTCTCAAGAGTCTTCCCCAACACCACAGTTCAAAAGCATCAATTCTTTGCTGCTCAGCCTTCTTTATGGTTCAACTCTCACATCCATACATGACTACTGGAAAAACCATAGGTTAGACTATATGGACCTTTGTCAGCAAAGTGATGTCTCTGCTTTTTAATATACTGTCTAGTTTTGTCAGCTTTTCTTCCAAGGAGCAAGCATCTTTTAATTTCATGGCTACAGTCACTGTCCACAGTGATTTTGGAGCCAAAGAATAGACAGTTTATCACTGTTTCCACTGTTTCAGCATCTATTTGCCATAAAGTGATGTACATAAAGAGGATGCCATGATCTTTGTTTTTTGAATGTTGAGTTTTAAGTCAGCTTTTTCACTCTCCTCTTTCATCTTCATTAAAAGGCTCTTTAGTTCCTCTTCACTTTCTGCCATTAGAGTGGTGTCATCTGCATATTTGAGGTTGTTGATATTTCTCCCAGCAATCTTGATTCCAGCTTGGAATTAATTCAGCCTGGCTTTTCACATGATGTACTCTGCATATAAGTTAAATAAGCAGGGTGACAATATACAACCTTGACATACTCCTTTCCTGATTTTGAACCAGTCTGTTGTTCCATGTCCAGTTCCAACTATTGCTTCTTGACCTGCATACAGGTTTCAGAGGAGGCAGGTAAAGGGAGTCTAGTATTCCCATCTCTTTTTAAGAATTTTCCACAGTTTGTTGTGATCCACACTGTCAAAGATTTTAGTGTAGTCCATGAAGCAGAAGTAAATGGTTTTCTGGAATACTCTCACTTTTTCAATAACCCAACAGATGTTTGCAATTTGATCTCTGGGTTCCTCTGCCTTTTCTAAATTCAGCTTGTACATGTGGTGCTTAAAATAATAATTAACGTTTTTGGAAACAGCATCTTCTACATACTTTATGACTTCCCTGATTGCTCAGTTGATAAAGAATCCACCTGCAATGCAGGAGACCCTGGTTTGACTCCTGGGTTTGGAAGATCCACTGGATAAGGGATAGGCTACCCACTCCAGTATTCTTGGGCTCCCCTTGTGGCTCAGCTGGTAAAGAATCCGCCTGCAATTCGGGAGACCTGGGTCCAATCCCTGGGTTGGGAAGATCCCCTGGAGAAGGGAGCAGCTACCCACTTCAGTATTCTGGCCTGGAGAATTCCATGGACTGAATAGTCCACGGAGTCACAAAGAGTCGGACTTCTTACCTTACTTCATTTAATTCTCAAAATATTCCTATGAAACAGGCATTATTGTAATCCCTTTATAATATGTTAAAGGAGAGGGAAGCACAGGGAAATCACCCAGTGTAACCCCTGTCTAAAGTGATAGAGCCAAATATGACTCCAGAGTCCAGCCTCTTAACCACTGAGCTGAATGTCTCTCAAGAGCATTGCCAGGTAGGGAGTGTTTTACAGTTGTCTCCATTTCTGTTGCAATGGACTTCCCAGATAGCACAGTGGTAAAGAATCCTCCTACCAATGCAGGAGACACAAGAGACACAAGTTTGATCCCTGGGTCAGGAAGATACATTGGAGTAGGAAATGGCTACCTACTCCAGTATTCTTATCTGAAAGATTTCATGAACAGAGGAGCCTGGCAGACCATAGTTCAAGGGATCACAGAGAGTGGAACATGACTGAGCAGCTGCTCACACATGCATCTCTGTTATAATGGCCTTGTTTACCTAAGTATTTTTATATAAAACTCTCTAAGACAGGAATGCCCTAAGTATATGCTGCTCCTTTCTTCCTGTTTCCCTAAGACAAACAGCGGGGAAGGCAATGGCACCCCACCCCAGTACTTTTGCCTGGAAAATCCCATGGACGGAAGAGCCTGGTAGGCTCCAGTCCATGGGGTCTCTAAGAGTTGAACACGAATGAGCGACTTCACTTTCGCTTTTCACTTTCATACGTTGGAGAAGGAAATGGCAACCCACTCCAGTGTTCTTGCCTGGAGAATCCCAGGGACAGGGGAGCCTGGTGGGCTTCTGTCTGTGGGGTCACACAGAGTCGGACACGACTGAAGCGACTTAGCAGAAAGACAAACAGTGTATGGGTATATTATATGAATTTGTTATCCACTCCTCCAAAATGGGCTTCCCTGGAGGCTCAGACAGTTAAGAATCTGCCTGCCAGTGCAGGAGACCCAGGTTTGATCCCTGGGTCAGGAAGATGCCCTGGAGAAGGAAATGGCAACCCACTCCAGTATTCTTGCCTGGAGAATTCCATGTATAGAGGATCCTGGCAGGCTAGAGTCCACGGGGTTGCAAAGAGTCAGACACGACTGAGCAACTAGCAGACACACACACACACACACACACACACACACACAAACTTCTGAAATAGCATTTGTTTGGTATTAGTAATTGGGAAAAAGTAAACACATACATATATATGTTATGAATAACACACATTATTTGACTTTCTGGTAGAACTTTGAATTTAATCCCAGTAACTAATCTCTTTGTACACATTACTTCATCCTGAAATGTATAATGTACATAAAGAGGAATAACTTGAACAGAGAGAATTGGCTTATGAAAGAACAAAGCTACTACAGATGCAGTTTTAGAAACTTTAGTTGTAGCAGAAGAAATGAGTATCTTTAAGAAAATCAAAGCCCTGAGTCTAAGTCTTCCTTTTAAACAATGAGATGGATATTGTAAAAAAAAAAAAAAAAGCCTATTTTAGCAAATAAAATTTGAATAATGAAGGAACTAATGATGAAAACAAGGGAATTGTTTTATACTTTTAATCAGGGATATGTACAAACACCTAGTTCCAGTATAGCTCATCTTTTATAGCTTTTTTTAAGATTGACTGCCACTATGGGTTATGAGTTATGACAAAATATAATTTGGTTCATGATAATTTTCACTACTAGGGTCTGTTCAGCATGTTAAAAAATTAACATTCTGGCACATCAAGTCCTCTGGTGAAAATAATTTCCCAGTTTCAAGTTGACAAAATAGCCTAAAGGTGTTTTGGACAGGAATTTATACGTGTTTAATACCGACAAAGATGCCCTGTGGTAAGCTTTGATGATAGTATTGAAGAGAGTTCACTGGGGAGAAAAAAAAAAACAACTTTTAAAAGAGATGAAAGCCACTTGAAAAAATACAATATTTACACAATGTAATACTTTGGCATGCAACTGTTGAGGACAAAATGTTCTCAAACCATTTAAAATTTTTTCAGGGAATGTTTCCTACTTCAGTTCAGTTCACTATCTTAGTTGTGTCTGACTTTTTGCGACTCCATGGACTGCAGCATGCCAGGCTTCCCTGTCCATCACCAACTCCCAGAACTTGTTCAAACTTATGTCCATCCAGTCAGTGATACCATCTAACCATCTCATCCTCTATCATCCCCTTCTCCTGCCTTCAACCTTTCCCAGCATTAGGGTTTTTCCAGTGAGTCAGTTCTTCACATCACGTGGCCAAAGTATTGGAGTTTCAGTGTCAACATCAGACCTTCCAATGAATATTCAGGACTGATCTCCTTTAGGATTGACTGCTTGGATCTCTTTGCAGTCCAAGGGACTCTCAAGAGTCTTCTCCAACACCAAAGTTCAAAAGCATTAATTCTTCAGCATTCATCTTTCTATATAGTCCAACTCTCACATCCATACATGACCACTGGAAAAACCATAGCCTTGACTAGATGGACCTTTGTTGGCAAAGTAATGTCTCTGCTTTTTATTGTGCTGTCTAGGTTGGCCATAATTTTTCTTCCAAGGAGTAAGCGTCTTTTAATTTCATGGCTGCAGTTACCATCTGCAGTGATTTTGGAGCTCAAAAAAATAATGTGTGCCACTGTTTCCACTATTTCTCCATCTATTTGCCATGAAGTGATGCGACCAGATGCCATGATCTTTGTTTCCTGAATGTCGAGCTTTAAGTCAACTTTTTCACTCTCCTCTTTCACTTTCATCAAGAGGCTCTTCAGTTCTTCTTTGCTTTCTGCCATAAGGGTGGTGTCATCTGCACATCTGAAGTTATTGATATTCCTCCCAGCAATATTGATTCCAGCTTTTGTTCATCCAACCCAGCATTTCTCATGATGTACTCTGCATATAAGTTAAATAAGCAGAGTGACAATATACAGCCTTGACGTACTCTTTTTCCTATTTGGAACCATCTGTTGTTCCATGTCCAGTTCTAACTGTTGCTTCCTGACTTGCATACAGATTTCTCAACAGGAAGAATTGGATTTCATAAGCTTCTGTCCTCACCTTGGGCCCTGAGTAGGAAGAATATATGTATACTTCTTTGCATTGACTCCATCTGGATTGACCTGATTCCCCATCTCATTTCTTACCTGTCCCTGGATCAATGGATTTTTGGGTCTTTATCTTAGCTGGCTTCCCAGTAGCATTTGACATTATTAAATCTCTATTTTAGAAAGTGAAGAAGAACTAAAGGGCCTCTTAATGAAGGTGAAAGAGAAGAGTGTAAAGTTGACTTAAAGCTCAACATTCAGAAAACTAAGACCATCGCGTCTTTTCCCATCACTTCATGGCAAATGGATGGGGAAAATGTGGCAGACTTTATTTTGGGGGACTCCAAAATCACTGTAGATGGTGACTGCAGCCATGAAATTGAGAGACTCTTGCTCCTTGGAAGAAAAGTTATGACCAACCTAGACAGCATATTAAAAAGCAGAGACATTACTTTGCCAACAAAGGTCCGGCTAGTCAAGGCTATGGTTTTTCCAGTAGTCATGCATGGATGTGAGAGTTGGGCTATAAAGAAAACTGAGCAGTGAAGAATTGATGCTTTTGAACTATGGTGTTGGAGAAGACCCTCGAGAGTCCCTTGGAGAACAAGGAGATCCAACCAGTCAGTCCTAAAGGAAATCAATCCTGAGTGTTCATTGGAAGGACTGATTTTGAAGCTGAAACTCCAATACTTTGGCCACCTGATGTGAAAAGCTGACTCATTGGAAAAGACCCTCATGCTGGGAAAGATTGAGGGCAGGAGGAGAAGGGGACAACAGAGGATGAGATGGTTGGATGGCATCACCAACTCAATGGACACAAGTTTGGGTGGATTCCAGGAGTTGGTAATGGACAACGAGTCCTCGCATGCTGCAGTCCATGGGAGTCACAAAGAGCTGAAAACGACTGAGCAACTGAACTGAACTGAACTCTTTCCTTGGTTCCCATTACATTCTACATTTCTGATTATTCTCCTCGCTCTTTGGCTTCCCTTTCATGGAGTCTTTTATGATCTCTCTTATCTCTGCCCATTCCTTAAATGTTCATATTCTTCAGGTTCCTCTTCTCATTTCACATATTCTCCTGATTCAGTCTCATCTCAAATATATAAACAGATGGATTCTTTACCAGCTGAGCCACAAGGGAAGCCCAGACAAATGTATATTTCAGGTCAAATCTCTCCTGAACCTCAAGCCCCAATATCCAACTTTCTGCTGAATTTTCCCAGTTCAACAGTCATCAAGCACCTCAATTCCAGCTTTCCAACACTGAATTCTTAATTTTTCCTGACCCTTACATCCCATCCCTCCAAACTTGCTTCTCCTCTGTTTTCCTTCTTTGGAAATAAAACTACCATCCATCTAGTTGACTGAGCCAGATACCTGGTCAACCTTCTTGATTCCTATTTCTCTGTCACAACTTCCATGAAAGCAGTCTCTAAGTCCTTCATCATAAACATATCTTGCTATTCCCACATCTTACCATAGCCATAGTTTCTCCCCTGATTTAAATCATTATTCTCTCTCCTTTGATGGCCTCTTTGCTGGTCTTCCTGCAAAGTCTGAACCCTTCCAAGATATTTTACTGACCACGGACCAGAATAAATTTGCAAAAATGCAATTTTCATCATATCAACCATTTGTTTAGAATACTTTGTGGTTCCTTTATCATTCAGGACAGGGTTGAAAGTCCTTAATGTGGCTCAAGTGATTGGTTCCTGTGTTTTCATCTCTCCTCAATCCTCTCTTAAACTCCTTGCTCCAGTTCTTCTGACTAGTAATAATTGTACTTTTTGAATGTGTCCATGCTTTTTCTTTCCACCAGACCTTTGAACTCTCTAGTCAAGTGTTCCCTCTAAGAAGTATGTTTAGAGGATCCTTCAAAGATGATCTAGTACTGCATATTATTATGAGATCTCATGTCTAATGCTTCACCAGTGGTGGTGGTTGAGTCACTAAGTCATGTGCAACTCTTGCCATGCCATGGACTCTAGCCTGCCAGACTTCTTTGTCCATGGGACTTCCCCAGGCAAGAGTACTCAAGTGAGTTGCCATTTTCTTCCCCAGGGGACCTTTCCAACCCAGAGATCTAACATGCATCTCCTGCACTGCAGGCAAATTCTGTACCACCGAGCCACCAGGGGAGGCCAACCGTAGTGTGTCTCTAAATAAGCCTGATATTCATTCTATGATTTCTACTGTCACTTAAGACATGTATACAGGTTATGTGGGACTTGAATATTACATATTTGGAGGAGATATCTTTTCTTAAGTATATAAATCATGAAAAAAATAAGGTATGAAAATTAATGTTTATTTAGAATAAGAGAAGAAATCACAACAAATGTATCAGTACCCTGGAGATTTGGGCATCTTTTTTTCTGAGATCTTTTTAGGCCATTTCCCAGGCACACCTACCTAGAAATGCTTTCTAATTGTAACCTCATTTCTCATTCCCCACTCTGGGTACTTCCAACAATAATCAGTTCTCAGAGTAGCCCATTTCTTGTGAGTGGCTCTGGAACATTAAGTTTATGATAGATTCGTCTCCTCCTTGAAGTTTTGATATTTTTAAAAGATTTTTACACATCATAACCAATGCACATGCTCGTTTGCTTCTTTTAAAATTTGTAATTCTGACTAATGCTTTGAAATCAGAGACTAGGGGCTTGTAGCAAGATATTTCTTAACATCCTTTTCTGAATTGTTCAGTAAATTAACCAGGAATTGTTTACTTTGGGTGACATCACAGCTCTATCTTCATTTTCTTGTGTTTTCTAACTCAGTGGTTCCCAAATCAGGCTTTATATAGGAATCACTGGGAGAGCTCTTTACAAATTAAATTCTTGGTTCCAATTTTAAACCTACTTTAGTTAGATTCTTCCACAGTGAGACCAAAAATCTATATTTTTAACAAAATATGCTGGCAATTCTTGTGGAGTCAGTTCAGCACCAATCTTGGCATTTGAAAACCACTGGTCTAAAGAACTGAAGAAGGCAGGTTGAAGGCCTGACTCATTGAAAAACAAATAGTGCCAATCAGTAAATTAAATTTTCTTCAAACACTTTCATAATACAGAGAATCATCAGTTCTCAGAACTTAGATGCTCTACTGCAAATTTCTAGGACTGCCACATTAGGATAGCCAACTTATTCTGAAACGTTAATTGATTGGGTAAGAGAGAAAAAACACTATGGATTGGCCTAAAAAAATTTTTAAAGACTTTGGAGCATCACCAATTTTCACCCTGTAAAGTCAAAAACATGTATTAGTGCATATGGCTGTCCTGTCACCCACTACACAAATAACTTACATAAAACAAAAATTCAGGAAAAGTTTAAACTTAAGTATCTGAGTAATTCCATCATTTTATACCATCCCTGGAATAGTGTCTGGCTAAAACATGTAGATTTTATTAGCACAAAGATTGCAATCTATTCCTGATGTTGTTATATATGTGTATGTTATTCTCTCCCAGAAATAAAAACACTATGTCAGATATGCCCTTTCCACTTTCACAAGACTCATTTCCTTTGAAAGTAAGTGGTTTCTGAGAAGTGTTCAAATGGGTGATGTATAACTGCATCACTAACATTCTCCTCTTTGAGATCTAATAATATCACTAAGGCTTTTTAGTTAATATTTTCTAAAGATCCTTTGTAATAATGTTTTTAAAAGAATTGCTTTAGTATTTTCTGTGTGGAATAGAAAGGTTTTGGAGACCTTGACTTCTAAATCAGACTGAGAAAACAATTTCCACATGTCATATTCCATTGCTTTGCATGTAGTGAAAAGAAAGAATGAAGCAGTCTTTTCATACTCCTTTGAATTTAAGATTTGAAAATTTTCTTTGTGTTTTCTTCAAAAGAGAAATGAGTCACAGTAGGTTTTCTCTTAAGAATAATGACCTTATTGTTTTAATAAAAATAACATATGATTCTGTTTTAGAAATTCAAGCAATACAGAAAAGTACCAAAAAAAGAAAGACAACTAACTTTAAATTATGCAACCAAGGAAGAACCATAGTTTTCCATGCACCATATACAGAGGGAAAGATGGATGGATGGATGGATGAATGGGTGGGTGGATGGGTGAGTGGAAAATCACTTTACACCCTCCCTAGAATACTGTCTGGCTTATAGTAGATACTCAGTAAAAACACAGTAAATGAATGAATTGGATTGAATAATGGAATAAAATAAATTTGCTTTTTTCTGGAACCATACTGCCCAAATTAGAATCTCACTTCTATCACTTAATATAGTTTGGCCTTGAAAAAGACACTTAACATCTCTGTGACTCAGTTAATTCATCTGTGCAAGTGAAGTGAAGTCACTTAGTCGTGTCTGACTCTTAGCGACCCCATGGACTGCAGCCTACCAGGCTCCTCCGTCCATGGGATTTTCCAGGCAAGAGTACTGGAGTGGGTTGCCATTGCCTTCTCCCAATTCATCTGTAAAGTGGGGATAATAATACTAGTCACCTTAATCAATGACATTCTTAAGTGATCCTGAATTGTGTGTGTGTACATATACATACATATACAGTGGTGGAAGGCACAATGCCTACTAGTAGATTTGGGGCCGACTGCCATGAAACTTGTTAAAGTGCAAGCAGTTTTAGCAATCATTGCTTTTGTACCAGCAATGAACATGTCAGCACAATGAAAATAGCAAACAAAGCTTTCATATTATTATAAAAATTAGTTTTGACTATACAGATCTCCTTCATTTCAAGAACTACTTCTTGCCAAAATAAAACTTACAGCCAGAATTCTCAGGATATTTTCAAGTCATCTTCTTTCTGTACAACTGCTTTTGGAAGTGGGTGTCTCCTTTGTTTCTTTTTGGGGTCACTACTCTGCATGAGGCCAAGCCCTTCATTTGGTTGTTGCTTGAACTCATGGCTGTTATTTTTTCCCCTCATTTTGTTACTGGATGAGAGAGAACCTGTGATTGGACTGCATTCCACCACCTTCATCCATAAATATATTTTGGTTTTTGAGTTAATTATAAATAATTGCATTTCTTAAAAGCTATTAAGGTTGCGGTTTCTCTTCCATTGAATGGGATTTTGATCAGATAAGGTTTAGTCAGGAGAGCAGAAGCACAGTAGTTATGGGATAAGAGACTTATTTAGAATTGTGGGAAATCTGGGGAAGAGAAGAGTTTAGAAAAGAAGTTGGAGGCTCAGATCTAGAGTTAACAATCAGTCGGTTTAAGAAGCCACGTACGTCTTGTCCCCATGTAGGAACAGGAAGGGGCAATTTGTGTAGAGTTCTATGAAAAACTGTTGCCTATGAAAGATCTGGGTTAGACTGTAAAGAATCTGCCTGCAATGCCGGAGAACTGGGTTCAATCCCTGTCTCAGGAAGATTCCTTGGAGGAGGAAATAGCAACTCACTCCAGTATTCTTGCTTGGAGAATCCCATGGACAGAGGAGCCTGGCCGGGCCAGGAGTCCATGGGGCCCCAAAGAGTCGGACATGACTAAGCAACTAAACTCTTTCACTTTTCACTAAGAAAAACTGTTCCTATGAATAAGCCGCAGCCTCTGTGGGTCCACAGCCAAGTATCCAGGGGTGGATCTGAGCCACTGTTGGTGTCAGAAGCGACTGCCAGGAGTCAGGAAGCAAAGTTAGATGTGGAGCAAGGGAGTCAGATGACACCGTGGCACATGCTATATATCTCTGCTTCTGTCTGTCTCTGTACCTGTTTGTGAAAGGAATTCCAGATGGTTGTAGCCACTACCTTTTCTCTACCTTCCAAATACTGAGCAAGCCCTGTCTTGGCCAGTTCTAACCTGGAAGCATACAAGGAAGACATAGACAAGGTAATTCTAAAGTTAGCTACACAGATAGAGCAGAGTTTGATGACATACACTGCCTTTTGTTAAAGTATAAATATTAGATTTATCAAATGATTATCTTGATAAAGATGTATAGAAACTTTCCAGAGAATTTTGCCACTGTTTTACAAAAAAATAATTTTGCAAAACATTAGGAGAAATTCCCATTAATTTAGGTAGCTCATAATATCTACATAGGCTGTAGAGTTGAATGATTCTTTTATTCAAAAGGATTAAAATTCTTAAAATTATAGTCACATGGAAGTCATCTTAATTTTCTATGACCTGAGGGCTATTTGGTACATATTCTTAAGATAATTTTATAATTGTAAAAATTTACAGTAATGTATTTTTATCATTTAAAAAAGTTAACTATAAATTATTATACATACATATATAATACACACATACACAAACACATATATATTCATATATGTAGGATTCTACATGTTCTTTTAACTATATCTAGTGTTCAATAGTGGAGAAGGAAATGTCAGCCCACTCCAGTGTTCTTGCCTGGAGAATCCCAGGGGTGAAGGAGCCTGGTGGGCTGCCGTCTGTGGGGTCGCACAGAGTTGGACACAACTGAAGCGATTTAGCAGCAGCAGTGCTCAATAGATCAGAGAAGGCAATGGCACCTCACTCCTGTACTCTTGCCTGGAAAATCCCATGGACGAAGGAGCCTGGTAGGCTGCATTCCATGGGGTTGCTAAGAGTCAGACACGACTGAGTGACTTCACTTTCACTTTTCCCTTTCATGCATTGGAGAAGGAAATGGCAACCCACTCCAGTGTTCTTGCCTGGAGAATCCCAGGGAAGGGGGAGCCTGGTGGGCTGCCATCTATGGGGTCGCACAGAGTCGGACACAACTGAAGCGACTTAGCAGCAGCAGCAGCAGTGTTCAGTAGATATTTCCTATGGTTGAAGATTTAAATTAGAACTATATAAGCATCATGTAACTCTCCTTACAGGTTTATTTCTAAACAATGGCTTATAATCTGCTTCATTTTCTTCCTTGTTGTTTTATTTTCCCACCACAGGCATTTTCATTGAAGAGAAAGCATGGCAGCCTAGATCGAATATACTTTGAAAGCATAAAATATGTTCCATCAACAGCAATGTTCTATTGATAAAGGAGGCGGGTGTGTCTTTGAAGGGTCTTAGATCCCTAATTTAGGGGGCACATTTTTAAAGGAAATTTTTGTATTTCAATTCCCTTCAGAAGAGCATCTCTGCTTAGAGATTTTTTCCAGGAACAAAATGCTTTCTTTGAGGTTAGCTTGGCCAAAGTAGAGTCAAAGAATATTGAAATGCAAGAACCAAGAGATACTTTGGGGGTCATATGCTTGACCCGCTCTTTATATGGATAATGAAATAAAGGCCTACAGGGAATATGCTACTTGTCTAGAGTCACATAGTTATTATTTATTAGAGAACAGTGGCTTATTTCAGGGTCTCCTGAAAATGCTCTTTTAAAAATACTTCAGTTTTTTAAGGAACTTCCATATTGTTCTCCATATTGGCTGTATCAATTTACATTCCTACCAACAGTGCAGGAGGGTTCCCTTTTCTCCACACCCTCTCCAGCATTTACTGTTCGTAGATTTTTTGATGGTGGCCATTCTGACCGTGTGAAATGATACTTCATTGTAGTGCTGATTTGCATTTCTTTGGTGATGACTGATGTTGACCAATTTTTCAATTGGTTGTTGGCCATCTCTGTGTCTTGAGTGGGGGAGGAAAGAGAGGGTAGGACAAATTGAGAGAATAGCATTGACATATATGAGTAAAATAGATAGATACAAGGAATCTGCTATATAGCACAGGGAACTCAGCTTGGTGCTCTGTGATAACCATGAGGGGTGGGATGGGGAGGTGGTAAGAGGAAGGCTTTTGAGGGAGGGGATGTATGTATACATATAGCTGATTCACTTTGTTGTACAGGAGAAACTAACACAACTTTGTAAAGCAATTAAACTCCAATGAAAATAGTTTCATTAAATAAATTTAATTGAGGAACATTTTATATAATATATAATTCTCTCAAGTGTACAATTCAATGATTTCTAGTAAATCTGTTTTAGAACATTTTCATCACACTGGTTAGATCCCCTGTGCCCGTTTATGCTTAACCTATCACCATCCCTGTCCCAGGATACCCCTAATCTGCTATCTATCTCCATGTGTTTCTTGGTTCTTTTTCCTATATTATGCAGTCTGATAAAAAATATTTTGTCTATTACATTTTTATGAATATCATCAACATGAATTTTAACACATTTTCTAAACTATAGTCATCTTACTAAAAAAATTATATTTATCCTTTGGAACTGTCTTATGAATGAAAATATACATTCATTCTTAACCTAATTCAGGTTCATGAAGTATGAGAAAAGAAATTTGTGCAACAGTTTTTAGTAGGATATCCCTAAGTGATACAACACCCAATTGAATGCTGTTTATCATTTAGATGAGAAAAACCACTTCATTTCTTATAATTCATTATTCCTGATAAAATTGTATATTCTAAATAGAATCAATGCATGTTAATTCTTTTAAAATCATGATGTTTTCTTTCAAATTACAGTCTATTCTCTATTTGTTAGAAGAACAGAAAAAGTTGGTAGCACCTGGAAATAAATATCATTTTAATATATGGCAAAATCAATACAATATTGTAAAGTTAAAAATAAAATAAAATTTAAAAAAAAGAAAAGAAATAAATTTGGATACTACTATGTGGTCAGGGAATGTTTAACAGGAGGATTCCTATGTGCTATTTCTCATAAATCCTCTGTTCCTTATCAGTTTCTGGCAACAGAAACGAGTGGAACAGCATGCTGCTCCCAGGACTGAGGCCATAGGATGAGACATGTATGAATCTCCTTCAGTAAACATTCTCCTTACGACAAAACTGCTTAGTCTCGATCCTCTTTCTTGAGATATGGATCGTCTCATGACCTTATGACCATTGTTAATCCCTTGTTCCCTTGGTAATGGTTCTGTATGTTTGGTTTTCTGATCTTTATCATTGTTGAAAGAAATTCCTTATACAACAGCCTATATATACTCACAGAAAGATCATTAAAGCACCTTTGCTCCATCAGAGCTTGGGTCCCTGTGTCTTTCTTTCTTTCTCTCTCACTCTCTCTCTTTGATTTTCTTATCATCAACTCCAGACCACCAGGTTCGAATCCATTAAAGGACTGCAACACCATGTCTAAACCGAAATGTCATTATCAGAGATACAACAAGAGATTCAGTTTCTATTAGACCAGAGAATGGAAAACCTAGCCAATGATCACCAAGAGCTACAACACAGTTAAATTCAGAATACCCACAGAATTTCTCATAGCCTGTGATGATTGTGCTCATGGGTTCAGATAAAGTCCCAAAGTATGAACTGGAAATATGAGAATAATAATTACCATAAATAAAAAATAAAGCAGTTTAAATACAAAGATATATTCATTTCAGAAGCTTATGTTTTGGTCATAAGATCAATGTAAAATTAAGATTCATGCTGAAACATGATCATTTTTCATAAGATGGTTACTCATTTATAATAGATGTCATTTGAATAAAATATTAGAATAGATGAAAGGCATGTGGAAAGATAAGAGTTTATTTCTCATCACATTCAGCTATAAATTGGCTCTTGGGGCCTTTCTATTAACCTGTCAACTGAAATTGAATTCTCTCCTCTACTTCTCTTAACTGCTAATACTAGAAAATAACAAAATCTGTTCACTTGTGAAATCATATAATTTGAGAACATAAGGCTTACAGGTGTATGTCCTTTGCTACTTAAAGTGTGGCCCATGGACCAGCAGCCTCAGCATCATCTGAGAAATCTTTTTAAGTATAGAATCTCAGACCACCACAGACCCACTGAATCAGAATCTGCATTTGCACAGAACAAAAGTTTTTAATTTTGATGGTCTAATTTATTAATTTTCCTATTACCAATTGTGCTTTTGATACCACATCTAAGAGCTCTTTGCCTAGCCTTAGGTCTCAAAGATTTTCACCTTTGTTTGTACTAAAATGTTTATAGTTTTACATTTTACATTTAAGTCTGTGATCTATTTTATTCAATTTTTGAATAAAATATGAAACTTAGTTCTAGGTTAATTTTATTACCTATGGATGTCAGTTGTTTCTGCATCACTTGCTGAAAAGTCTATGGAATTGGTTTTGTACCTTTGTCAAAAAGCAGTTGGGCATATTTGTGTGGGTCTACTACTTCTGGGTTCTCTGTTCTATTCCACTGATCTACATGTCTATCCCTGCACCAATAACACAGTCTTGATTTTTGCAGCTACATTGAAATGAGATAGACTGACTGCTAAGTTGCTTCAGTCGTGTCCGACTCTGTGCGACCCCATAGACGGCAGCCCACCAGGCTCCCCCGTCCCTGGGATTTTCCAGGCAAGAGTACTGGAGTGGGGTTCCATCACTTCTCTGACTGCTCTCACTATATTAACTTTTTTTCAGAATAAGTTAATGATTCTTTTCATTTGTCTTTTCATATTAATTTTAGAATAAATATGTCTGTACCTGAAAAAAACTTGAGATTTTATTAGGAATTACATCAAATCTATTGGAGAAGGCAATGGCACCCCAGTCAAGTACTCTTGCCTGGGAAGTCCCATGGACGGAGGAGCCTGGTAGGCTGCGGTCCATGGGGTCGCTGAGAGTCGGACACGACTGAGAGACTTCACTTTCACTTTTCACTTTCATGCATTGGAGAAGGAAATGGCAACCCACTCCAGTGTTCTTGCCTGGAGAATCCCAGGGACGGGGGAGCCTGGTGGGCTGCCATCTCTGGGGTTGCACAGAGTTGTACACGACTAAAGCAACTTAGTAGCAGCAGCAGCAGAAATATTTAATGTAATGAGTCTTTCAACCCATGTACATGATATGTCTCTCCATTTATTTGGAGCTTCTTTAATTTTTTTATGCATCATATAGTTTTCCAGCATATAAATTATATATAGGCTTTGTTAGACTAACAGTTAAGTATTTCAATTTTTGAGCAATCGTAATTTCCAATTTTGATGTCCATACAGTCCTACTTTCCTGCCAATTTGTCCTACTTAGAAATCATTCTCTCTCTCTCTCTCTTTTTTTTTCAAGTTTGGAAAATTGCATTTGATTTTATACTTGACAATGTTTGGGTGGTTTTACAATAAACTTATGGAAGCACATTAAAAATTACATGACAATTACCAGGGAGCCTGGTGCTCTTCACTAGTTATGCCATAAGTGCTTGTGAGGTATGTACAAAGTGCATGATAGTAACGGTCTAAGTTTTCTAAGTTTAAATTTCTTTTTAAACCAAGTGTTTTGTATGTTTCTTTTCAATAAGTGCCAAAATTTGTCAGTATTACATGTAAATAATTGGGGTTTTTCTTTATTTATATATTTATTTGCCACACCATGTGGCTTGCAGGATCTTAGTTCCCTGACCAGAGATTGAACCTGGACCCATGGTAGTGAAAGCACCAAGTCCTAACCACTGGACCACCAGGGAATTTCCATTCAAAAAAATGTTAATTCTTTTATTGTAGCATAGATTCTATTTAGAAAATGTTTATAAAGTTTTATGGACTTTTACAGTAAAGTGTAGAAACAATTTTCTAAAAGATTTCTAAATACTCCCTTCACTTCCTACAGTGCATAAATCCCTCCATCTCCTTTGTTCCCACAAGACATCACAGGTTCCAGCTGGATTAGGAGAGTAAAGTGTTACTCATATTTTATTCCCTAACTCTACTCCTTGAAATAGCAAAAGGGGTAAAAACAGAGTGCTTGAGACAGATAGTCCTGGATCTGAATTTGACCATGCCATTTCCTAACAGGTGCTTCCCTGGTGGTTCAGACGGTAAAGAATCTGCCAGCAATGCATGAGACCCAGGTTCAATCATTGGGTCAGAGAAGACCCACTAGAGAAGGACATGGCCCCCCTCTCCAGTATTCTTGCCTGGAGAATCCCATGGACAGAGGAGCCTGGCGGGCTGTAGTCCATGGGGTCACAAAGAGTCAGACACGACTGAATGATTAACACACACACACATTTCCTAACTGGAGTTATTGCCCCATGATCCAGTTATGTCATCATAAAATTAGGATGATGAGTGTCTTTATTTAAAAAGGTTGATGTGAAAATTAAATAAGAAAATGTATATAAAGTGTTTTAGTAAAAAGTCTAATATATGTTCTGCAGATCAGTAAGTATTTGTTATGGTGATTATCAATCCCAAATTTGCTACTCAGTTGTGAGACTCTTCATCACTATTAAGACAAATCTTAATTTATAGCTCCAAAGTCTGTGAGAATTGAAGGTATGCTATGCTATGCTAAGTCACTTCAGTCGTGTCCGACTCTGTGCAACCCCATAGACGGCAGCCCACCAGGCTTCCCCGTCCCTGGGATTCTCCAGGCAAGAACACTGAAGTGGGTTGCCATTTCCTTCTCCAATGCATGAAAGTGAAAAGTGAAAGTGAAGTCGCTCAGTCGTGTCGGACTCTTAGCGACCCCATGGACTGCAGCCTACCAGGCTCCTCCATCCGTGGGATTTTCCAGGCAAGAGTACTGGAGTGGGGTGCCATATGCTAAAATACCTAACACTTTCTGTGCCAAATAGTAGGAGCATAGAGGCCCTGCTTTCTCACTCTTACTCTTTTATTTGAGCCATTCATGTGTCTCCTTCATTTTGGTTTACTAAAGATTTAAATGAAGGTGACGAGATGACACAAGGTATATTTGGGAACTTGAATATATGAAAATATATCAATCACATAGTTTTAAATACATTTCCAAATGTAAATTATTAAAAGTATAGTTTATTATTTTTCTTACAAAGTTTTCACTCTCCCTGCTATTTAAGTGTCCCTATATCTTCTCCTCCAATCTATCTTTGATACACTGCTTAATTCCTCAGTGGCTATACTTTGAAATGCCTAAAATTCACCTAAATCACCTCAAGATCCATCTATATATTTTTAATTTGGATTAAAATTGTCAGTATCTTGGATTATTTGTGAGTTAGTGATAGAATTCTAGCTTCTAGGGCAGAAAAATCCATGATCCACCACTTCCGGTGAAAGCAGATTTCTTTTAAAGTGGCAACATGGTGAAGTGGAAAGAGCATTTAACTCAGAGTTAAACCACCCAAGTCCTGGTGCCAGTGCTACTATTACCCGAGTGGCCCTGGGCAGATTCACCACTCTGGCTGCCAGGTCTCCTTTTATAAAATGGTCTCTTATGAGCCCTATGATCCCATGTGTTGTAATACCGCTTTCATAAATTGAACGACTCAGATAATCATCAGAAACTTCACCTGTTATGAGAGATATTTTAGAGCAACTCATTTATATTATAATTTCACCCTGGATTCACCTAGAGGCTTACAGTGAAGAAATAAAAAGTTCACTATGCTCAAGGTCAGTTAGTCTGAATCAATTATCACAGCAGATTATTTGTGCTAATGTGTTTACATGACATGCTGGCTCCTCCTGAAGCATTTCTGAGCAGACTGCTTTTCATTTTCAGATAAAAGAGCTCCCAGCCACCTACGCTCAGGAATACAGAAATAATGGATTATCATTAATCCTGACAGCATATGCTAATTCATAGACTTTTAAATGAAAAGAAAGCAGAGACTACGAAATGAGTAGGTTTATGTTCTCTGAATCTATCATTTTTTATCATGCAATAAACTTTCACATACAACTCAGTCCCTCAATATTCTATTTGAATTTTAAAAAGAGTATGGTCTAACACGACTTTCTGATGCACTTTAACTATCATTATTTATTATATAAGACTGTTAAAATAGATAAATTTTAAAAGGCAATACAGGTATCCTCTGCTTTTCGAAAATTCACTGTATTCCACTTCACTTTTATGAGAGACCTACACTAGTACCTTTTTTCACTAACTGAAAGAAATCCGAAGAGGATTTTTTATTTTAATAAGAGGCAAAAAATGAAAATAACATTCAGTGTTTGTTTTGCAACAAGCCTTTATAGGAGCAGCACACACCCAGAGCTGCGGGAATGGCACCACTCAGCTCCTTCTCTGGAAAATATACTCAGCATCTCAGCATCAAGCTGCCATAGCTTTGAACTGTGTCTGTGAGCATCTGTGCTTTATCTCAGTTTATTTTGTGTATCTCTTGGTAAGATGTGTCCTAGAGGAACTGCTTCTTCACTTTACACCGCTTCAGCTTATGAAAGCGATCATAGAAATGCTCTATTTTGAGATAGCAAAGGAAACCTGAATTTTTAAAAGTTGATCTTATGTTTTGTGTTTTAGAAAGTCAAGATAAACAAAGCACTACTGTATAGGACAAGGAACTATATTCTATATGCTATGATAAGCCATAATAGGAAAGAATTTTTAAAAGAATGTTATGTATATATATCTGAACCACTTTGCTGTACAGCAGAAATTAACATTGTAAATCAGCCATACTTCAATTTAATAAAAAGAAAGAAAAGATATGGAATCTAAAAACTCTACAAAGCCAATGCTGCGGATTCATTCATTCATGGAAACATTTATTCACTCAACAAATACTTTTTGAGGGGTTGTCATGTGCTAGCCACTGTTAGAGATAGCAGAGAAAATCAAGATCAACAAGGAAATGTTCCTTTCCCTTGAGGAGATTACATTCTATGTGGATTTGACAGACTTGTAACAGTTCCAGTCTCCACAGGCAATAGGCAGTCGTACAACTTTGCAAAACGTTTATATGCATATTTATTTTTGTGCTTCTTTGCATAAAATATTGTATTAGTTTTCTAGGGCAGCTGTAACAAGTTATCACGAACTTAAATAGCTTAAAACAACAGAAATCTATTGACTCATATTTTTATGCTCCTCTGAGGCTCTAGAGGAGGATTCTGTCTTGGTTTATGACAGCATAACTCCAAATGCTGTATCCTTTACATGTTCACCTTCTTTATGTGAATCTATATCCAAAATCTTGGAATTAAGGTTTACTCTAATTCAGTATGACTTCATCCTAATTTGAGAACATCCACAACGATGCTAGGCTTCCCTGGTGGCTCAGTGGTAAAGGATCCGCTTGTGATGCAGGAGACACAGGTTCAATCGCTGGGTGGGGAAGATCCCCTGGAGAAGGGAATAGCCACCCACTCCAGTATCCTTGCTTGGGGAATCCCACGGATAGAGGAGCTTGGCTGGCTATAGTCTATGGGGTCACAAAAGAGTCAGACAGCACTTAGCAACTAAACAACAGCAACAAAGATTCTATTTCCAAATAAGGTCATATTTGTGACTATCAAATTTTATCTTCTATGTGCTACAAAAATATTATCTCCAAGACTACCAATTGTCTTTTCCATTGCTTTCAGCATATACTTCTACACAGACATTTTGAAATATATATATTTATTATTTATTTGGCTGCACTGGGTTCTAATTGCAGCATGTGGGATCTAGTTCTCTGACAAGGGATCAAACTTCAGCCCCCTGCATTGGGAGTCTGGAGTCTTAGTGACTGGACCACCAGGGAGGCCCCCTACACATTTTTAATTATTCTGCAATCAAATCTGTTCATCTTGGACTTTGTCATTTCTAATTTTCATTCCAGATTTGGAAAGATCTTCTTCACTCAGATTTTTAAAGAATTACTAAGATTCAAGAAATAATTTTTGCATATTGAAAAGGGAGTCTGATTTCATTTTGTAGTGAATAGCCAATAATATGTAAAGGCCCACTTGAATCCTTATTTTGAAATGCCGTCTTCATGACATACTATGCCTGGTTTCTTGACTCAGACTTGCTTGATCAAATCTTGCTATTAACACCTTGTATTAATTACATAGCTTCATATCATGTTTGCAAAGTCCCCTCATTAGTCTGCTTTCAAATTTCTTGGTTATCCATAAGCATTTACTCTTTGAAATAAATCTTAGAAGAAATTTTTCAGGCTCTAAAATAAAAGTTCATTGGTATTCCATTGGAATTTTTTAAAATTGTATTAAATCAATAAAGTAAAAGAAAATTGTCATATTTAAACATAGAGTTTTCCCATATGGAACCATTGTTTCTTCTGTCTCCTATTTATTTTGAACTTTTTTTTCAGGCCTCCTTTCCCTCACTTCACCTAGGTTCGGTGCTGCTTTTCCGTATTTTCATAATACTCCAGCCAGGGTCTATTATAGAGCTAATCACAGGGAAATCCAATTGTTTATAAGCTTCAGTACTCTGCATTTTATGGGCTCTTAAGAGAGTCTCTTCATTCCATTACTATAGACCTACCAGCTAGCCAAGTCCCAGTATACAAATCTGTCTGTTCTCCTACTTCTAATCTGTCTCCATTTGAGTCCTTCTTCCATAACCATAGTCCTCCTTCCATATCCTTAGGCTTCCCTTGTGGCTCAGCTGGTAAACAATCTGCCTGCAGTGAAGGAGACCTGGGTCCAATCTGTGGGTTGGAGAGATCCCCTGGAGAAGGGAAAGGCTACCCACTCCAGTACTCTGGCCTGGAGAATTCCATGGACTGCATAGTCCATGGGGTTGTAAAGATTCGGACATGACCGAGCGACTTTCACTTTTCACTTTCCATATCCTAAAAGAGGATTCTTTCAGCTCCCTCCTTGAATCTCTATTATTTCTCCATTAGTTCAAGTTCCATTTTCTCTCACATAGAGCAATGTTTCTCTAACTTAAAAAAAGACAAAAGAAAAAAATTATATAAACCTCTTATGATTTTGCTTAAAGACATGCAAAATTTAGTGTAAACTCCTTACTCTTGTACTTCATATACAACTCTAAACAACTTATACATTGCTTTCATAACCAGTAAAATTTAAATTACTGAATTAGCTTAAAGGAACAGTACGATTTTCCTGAAACTAACCTTCCAACTTTGAATTATGAGTATAAAGTATGCTCAGATATATTTCTTTATAATCTGCCTCTGTGTTTTTACTTCTGTGACTCTCAATCATAGTCTTTGGAATATTTCACAAAATAATTTTGATAACTGGGGACTCTGTACTATTTCAGAATAACCAGTCTTCATACTTAGCTAAACTCTGGCACTATGCACCTCTCAAATGCCAGTTTGAATGAGTTGTCATTTGATAACTCAGTAAAGCTTGTTTTCTCATTCAAAAATAAGGTTAGCATGGAGGAGCTATTGAAATCTGCAGTATTTAGATGTATAAAATCAGATACAAAAAATGTCATATTTGCTTTTGCTTTGATATTAACTGCTCATCAGT
The DNA here is from genome assembly GCA_935064755.1 of Tragelaphus eurycerus. Classification (NCBI taxonomy): domain Eukaryota; kingdom Metazoa; phylum Chordata; class Mammalia; order Artiodactyla; family Bovidae; genus Tragelaphus; species Tragelaphus eurycerus. The sequence goes on from CAKXYN010000006.1 coordinate 11,661,616, forward strand.
GATGCAAGTTGGTTACATATAAAAATATAGTTACACTGTTGATTACACAGTGAAAATTCTTTTTAAGAGACATGTCAATACTTCTGGGCACTGACAACTTAGTTTTCTCATCCCATCTTTTTTAAACTATAGGAGTTTGTTTATAGAATGTACCATGCCTAATGAGAAAACTTAGGAACAATTTTTAGAGTACCAATGTAGGGATTTTTTTTTCCTTGTGATCAAGTATAATGTAAGAAGGGTTGCTTTCATGTTAACTAGCTCTCAGAATAAAGAAGGCTGTAGGTATAATTCACATTATTAAATGACAGCCAAATTTTCTGATTAGATAATGTGTTGGTCAATTTTGATTTAGAAACGAAAAAGAAGTTTCTGGATTTTCTCAGGATGGAAAGTTTTTAGGTTGGCCCTTAAACTCACAACTTACTACTCAGAAAGCAAGGCTTTAAAAACTGTCAATCATTTCTTGTTTCTTAAGATCAATTTCAAATGACACCCCTACATAAAATCTAGCAGAGGTCCTAGCTCTATTGTTGTTGTTCAGTTGCTCAGTCGTGTCCAACTCTTTGCAACCCTATGGACTGAAGCACGCCAGGCCTCCCTGTCCTTCACCATCTCCTGGAGTTTGCTCAACCTCATGTCCATCGAGTCAGTAATGCCATCCAACCATCTCATCCTCTGTGATCCCCTCCTCCTGCCTTCAATCTTTGCCAGCATCATGGTCTTTTCTAATGAGTCAGCTCTTTGCATCATGTGGCCAAAGTATTGGAGCTTCAGCTTCAGCATCAGTCCTTCCAATGAATATTCAGGATTGATTTCCTTTAGAATGGACTGGTTTGATCTCCTTGCAGTCCAAGGGACTCTCAAGAGTCTTCTCCAACACCACAGTTCAGAAGCATCAATTCTTCAGCCTTCAGCCTTCTTTATGATCCAACTCTCATATCCATACATAACTACTGGAAAAACCATAGCTTTGACTAGACAGACCTTTGTTGGCACGGTAATGTCTCTTCTTTTTATTATGCTGTCTAGGTTTGTCATAACTTTTATTCCAAGGAGCAATCGTCTTTTAATTTCATCACTGAAGTCACCATCTGCAGTGATTTTGAAGCCCAAGAAAATAGAGTCTGTCATTGTTTCCATTGTTTCCCCATCTATTTGCCATGAAGTGATGGGACCAGTGATCCCATGGCCCATGATCTTTGTTTTTTGAATGTTGAGTTTTAAACCAAGTTTTTCACTCTCCTCTTTCACTTTCATCAAAAGGCTCTTAAGTTCTTTGCTTTCTGCCATTAGAGTGGTGTCACCCGCTTATCTGAGGTTATTGATATTTCTCCCAGCAATCTTGATTCCAGCTTGCGCTTTATCCAGCCTGGCATTTCACATGAGGTACTCTGCATACAAATTAAATAAGCAGGGTGGCAATATACAGCCTTGACATATTCCTTTCCCAATTTTGAATCAGTCCATTGTTCCATGTCCAGTTCTAACTGTTGCTTCTTGACACGCATGTAGATTTCTCAGGAGGCAAATAAGATGGTTTGGTATTTCCATCTCTTTCAGAATTTTCTAGTTTGTTGTGATCCACACAGTCAAAGGCTTTAGTGCAGTCAATGAAGCAGAAGTAGATGTTTACCTGGAATTCTCTTCCGATGATCTAACAGATGTTGGCAACTTGAACTCTGGCTCCTCTACCTTTTCTAAATCCAGCTTGAACATCTGGAAGTTCACGGTTCACATACTGTTGAAGCCTGGCTTGGAAAATTTTGAGCATTACTTTGCTAGCGTGTGAGATGAGTGCAATTGTGTGGTAGTTTGAACATTCTTTGGCATTGCCTTTCTTTGGGATTGGAATGAAAACTGACCATTTCCAGTCCTGTGGTCACTGCTGAGTTTTCCAAATTTGCTGGCATATTGAGTGCAGCACTTTAACAGCATCATCTTTGGGGATTTTAAATAGCTCACCTGGAATTCCATTATCTCCAGGAGCTTTGTTCTAAGTGATGCTTCCTAAGGCCCATTTGACTTCGTACTCCAAGATGTCTGGTGCTAGGTGAGTGAGCATGATCACACCATCGTGGTTATCTGGGTCATTAGGATCTTTTTTCTATAGTTCTTCTGTGTATTGTTGCCACCTTTTCTTAATATCTTTTGCTTCTGTTAGGTTGATACTGTTCCTGTCAATTATTGTGCCCATCTTTGCAAGAAATGTTCCCTTGGTATCTCTAATTTTCTTGAAGAGATCCCAAGTCTTTCCCATTCTATTGTTTTCCTCTATTTCTTTGTATTGATCACTGAGGAAGGCTTTCTTATCTCTCCTTACTATTCTTTGAAACTCTGCATTCAGATGGGGACATCTTTTCTTTTCTCCTTTGCCTTTAGCTTCTCTTCTTTTCTCAGCTATTTGTAAGGCCTCCTCAGACAACCATTTTGCCTTTTTGCATTTCTTTTTCTTGGGGATGGTCTTGATCTCCACCTCCTTGCTCTCTTAGGATACATAGAGTTGAGGTTTTTATTTTTTATACATCTTTCCCACTCAGTCATCTGTGAGGTCTTCAGATGCATGTAGTGAAAATTCAGGATCTTACAGAGAGTATTCAGAAATGTTTAACAAATGATGAATACATAATAAATAAAGTTTATCCAAAGTCACCACCACTCTAACAATGCTCTGCTGCAGAACTGAACTTAGGTGTTGTCGCTCTGTCTCTCCTGTTTCAGTCATACAAGTAAAATTGGTAAAGCTGTTTCTTTGCCTCAGTAGAAGAGCAAACTTTACTTTATGGTGTAAATTTTCAAAGTTTATGGCCCTTTAGGGTGCAAGGCCTTAAATTTAGGTCCCCAGGTTCCTTTATGGATATACAGAATTGAAGCCTTCTCTTTAGTAGGGAAAGACCAGTGGGGAAGACTACAATTTAACTGGGAAAGGCCAGTGATATGTCTCACGTGTCCTAGATTGTATTTTTCTTGGTCCCTAAATTCAATGGGTGTGATATGAAGGCACCTGAATGAAGCTCATGATGCATCCTCCCTCAAAAATTTTACCTAAGTAGATAAGAATCCACATTGTTCTGTAATAGAGGACCCTGGTTCTAGGCTTCCCCTAGCCACTCATAGGTCCATGGCAAATAGGGTGACCAACTGTCCTCATTTTCCTTGGACTGAGAGGCTTCCTAGACACAGGAATTTCAGTGCTGGAACTGAGACAGCCACAGGCAAACTGGGAAGGGCAGTCATCCTAGATTGACAAAATGCTATGAGCCCTCATGCCCATTCCCCTGGTGAAAGAAACATTTAAGCCGGTCCAGTGGGTAATTCTAGTCTCTATAGGTGGCTATGCTATGCTATGCTAGGCTAAGTCACTTCAGTTGTGTCCGACTCTGTGAGACCTCATAGACAGCAGCCTACCAGGCTCCCCCATCCCTGGGATTCTCCAGGCAAGAACACTGGAGTGGGTTGCCATTCCTTCTCCAATGCATGAAACTGAAAAGTGAAAGTGAAATCGCTCAGTCGTGTCTGACTCTTAGCGACCCCATGGATTGCAGCCTACCAGGCTCCTCCATCCACGGGATTTTCCAAGCAAGAGTACTAGAGTGCGGTGCCATTGCCTTCTCCATCTTAGGTGGAGACACACACACACATATATATATAAAGTGTCTGCTAACTGTCCCCTTACCCCACCTTCTTCTGGACTAACAACATTTCTTTAGTTACAGCAATGGGTTGTGAATCTTACCCACATGATAGAACTGCCTGGAAGGCTTGCTAAGTACAGATTATTGAACCTCACCCCTAGAGCTTTTATTTCAGTAGGCCTGGAGTCAGACTCAAAAATATCATTTCTTGAAAGTTATGAGCTGATGCTGATAATGCCGCTCTGGAGATCTAGCTTTTGGAACCAATGCTCTAAAAGTTTGCATATTACTGTCTTCTTCTGAAACTAACTGGGTTTCCCTGGTGGCTCAGATGGTCAAGAATCTGTTTGCAATGCAGGAGACCAAGTTTGGGTTGGGAAGATCCCCTGGAGAAGGGAATGACAACCCAGTTCAGTATTCTTGCCGGGAGAATTCCATGGGAAGAAGAGCCTGGTGGGCTATAGTCCTTAGGGTTGCAAAGAATTGGACACAACTGAGTGACTAACATGGTCATTGTCTGAAACGAACATGTAATAAAAAAAAGTCAATTGAAAGTATGAAGGCATGAACCAATAATATAAAGTACACACTATTGGAAGAATTAATCTTTATTTCTTATGCAGTTCTCAGTGGTGAGTACAGTTCAAAACCAAAATTTTAATACTTTAAAATGTAATATAAATTTTTGTAGAGGTGTGGAGGAGTTCTCTATTACCAGGTTTACTTTAGTGACTGTGATTTCTCTGTGGAAAATTAAGCACACTGTACCACACAGGTCTGGTGACATTTGGTTCCTCTACTGTGTGCTCAAATCTGCAGTTGAAATACTCTTTATATTTAATCTGAACTACAGTTTCACAATTGTGACTGTCTCTGCTTCCCTGGTGGCTCAGAGGCTAAAGCGTCTGCCTGCAATGTGGGAGCCTGGGGCTTGATCCCTGAGTCTGGAAGATCCCCTGGAGAAGGAAATGGCAACCCACTCCAGTACTCTTACCTGGAAAATCCCATGGACAGAGGAACCTGGTAGGCTACAGTCTATGGGGTCGCAGAGTCAGACACGACCGAGTGACTTCACTTACTTACTTACTGGCATACAAAGGGAGGGAAAGTGCATTCAACCTATGAAAAGTTTTTAATGTAACTGAACATGTAACAAAAATATAAAAGCAATTCTGAAGTGTATACATACATTTGATTTTATCCTTATATTCTGCCCAACTCCTGCTGGCCACAGTACACACACTTTGCTTTCAACTGTAGAAATAGATCCCTTATCCTCAAAGGTAGGTTTCTGACTGCCCTCAGTTAGATGTTGTATTTGACCTAGAAGAAACTAGGTACAGAGGTTTGATGACAGAATTTCAATCCTGTATCTGTAAAAGGTTTCCATGGAAATGAGTCTGAACCAGAACGTTACCATTATCATGAAAAAAAAAAATGATGAAAAAATGAAATGGCCCCCTCTCAGACACTAGTTTTCAGTAATAACCATTTTTGTCTTTGTCCCCAGCGTTCCGGAGGTGCTCTGGCCATTCCCTTGTGTGCATTCCAGGGGACCGTGTCTCTCCAAGCCCCAACCGGGAAAACCCTATCTCTGTCTACCTATGAGGTGAGCGCAGAAGGGCAAAAAATAACCCCAGCCTCTAAGAAAATAGAAGTCTACCGATCCAAAAGTGTTGGCCATGAACCAAACTCAGAAGATTCTGCCTCCACATTTGCGGACACCAGTGTGAAAATACACTTGGAGGTTCTTGAAATTTGTGATAATGAAGAGGCCCTGGACACGGTGTCAATCATTAGCAACATCAGCCAGTCCTCCACGCAGGTCAGATCGCCTTCCCTACGCTATTCACGGAAGGAGAACAGATTCGTTTCCTGTGATTTAGGGGAAACAGCCTCATATTCTCTCTTTTTACCCACAACTAATCCTGATGGTGATATCAACATCTCCATTCCAGACACTGTGGAGGCACACAGGCAGAACAGTAAAAGGCAGAGCCAAGAGACTGTTGGCTACCAGGAGGAAATTCAGCTGTTAAATAAAGCTTACCGGAAAAGAGAAGAAGAAAGCAAGGGTGACTAGTGATCATTTAGCCTGATAAAGGCAAGAATGGCTTTGCAACTTCAAATGACTAAACTAATGCCTTTGTTCTGAGGCTTATTGGTTTTCTTTATTATTTGTTGGTTTCCATAAGCTTAACAGACTTAATAGTTAATTATTTTTAGCACAAACAGCTGAAACTAGTGCAAACACTTAAGTGCTTTTGATGTGTTACTTATAGATCACTCACTGTGGCAATTAAAAGGTTCTGTTTCTTATCCGATTTCTAAAAATCTTTTCTAAATCAAAACCCTGGTCTAGTTTACTAATGTTTTCACCTATATCTGTCAACCTCAGAGTAAACAGAAAATTGTATAAAGTCATTGAAAATATTGTTCTCATGCATGTGTCTTGACACATAATGTTGGCCCTTACTGCAAGGGGGAAATGACATTTTGGGAATGGAAGGAATGTAGCAAAATGTAGTTGTATGTGAAGAAAGAAAGAAAGAAAAAGAAGTCTCTCCATTGTGTCCGACTCTGTGACCCCATAGACTGTAGCTCACCAGGCTCCTCTGTCCATGGGATTTTCCAGGCAAGAGTACTGGAGTGGATTATATGTGAAGAGGCTTGCCTAAATGTGGCTAGCAAAGCAAGCTTATTACAGTTATCGCTTTAGCTTTATACTGATATCTAGGAAATACACTCCTGCATAAAATAGCAAAGAAACTTCCAACTCTGAAACATGCATGTCCCTAGTCTCTACCTAGTTGTTCCTTTCATTTCTATAAAGTACAAATTGTTTACTGATTTCTTTTATTTCTCTCTTAAATATGAGTGTTCACTCTCCTTTCATCTTTTCAGTATGTTGACTGCTCTTAAAATAAATATATTGTATGTTAGAAGTAGAATTGGAAGTAGCTCTTAAACATATTGGAAAAGTTTGTAAATACATACTTATCATTTCTAGAAGTGTTTTGTTTATTTGAACAGAAACTAGGAAAAAAACACTCCAAGATTAAGTTCTGTGAGGTACACCCAAGTAGAGTAACAAAATTGTGGGTAGAGCAGAGGAAAAATCCTCTAAGTCCAAATTAAAGGGTCAGTTTCTAAAGCTGCAGATTTGGCAAACCTCCTTAGCTGCTCTTGAAGCTAGAAAATTTTAGTTCACTTATATTCCAAGTTTAGGTGCTTTTTCATTTCCTTCCCAAAGATGTGTGTGCTTCAAGCAAAGAAACAATTCAATATAATTTATTGATTGTGAGGTATGTAAATCAAGATTAATTTTTAAATGTGTTACATTGCAAAAATGCAGATACCACCTTGTTAGAATAAAAGTAACGTATGTATCAAAAATTAAGAAGAGATTTTTCTTTAAATTGCTTTATTCTAATCTTTGTGTAAACATATATTAAATGTATTACTTAAATGCTTATTTTTCAAAGTTATTAAGTTGACATTCTAGGTTTTAAACTTTGTACTCTCTCACTTTACTCACATATCTTTATTATTACTTACAGACTGAATTATTTTTTTAAATGATTTATTTTGGCTTCCATTTCATTATGTTGAATCAGAATGCTAAATTACTTCACATAATCCTTCAGATTGTTTTATCTTTATATTATTTTTTTTTTGCTACCAAGAAATCATTTTCAAAATAATTCAAATTCAGGTGTATTCTCGTTACAAATATAGTTCAGATCAGATCAGATCAGTCGCTCAGTCGTGTCCGACTCTTTGCGACCCCATGAATCACAGCACACCAGGCCTCCCTGTCCATCACCAGCTCTCGCAGGTCAATCAGACTCACACCCATCGAGTCAGTGATACCATCCAGCCATCTCATCCTCTGTCATCCCCTTCTCCTCCTGCCCTCAATCCCTCCCAGCATCAGAGTCTTCTCCAATGAGTCAACTCTTCGCATGAGGTGGCCAAAATACTGGAGTTTCAGCTTTAGCATCATTCCTTCCAAAGAAATCCCAGGGCTGATCTCCTTCAGAATGGACTGGTTGGATCTCCTTGCAGTCCAAGGGACTCTCAAGAGTCTTCTCCAACACCACAGTTCAAAAGCATCAATTCTTCAGCACTCAGCCTTCTTCACAGTCCAACTCTCACATCCATACATGACCACAGGAAAGACCATAGCCTTGACTAGGCGAACCTTTGTTGGCAAAGTAATGTCTCTGCTTTTGAATATGCTATCTAGGTTGGTCATAACTTTCCGTCCAAGGAGTAAGCGTCTTTTAATTTCATGGCTGCAGTCAACATCTGCAGTGATTTTGGAGCCCAGAAAAATAAATTCTGACACTGTTTCCACTGTTTCTCCATCTATTTCCCATGTAGTGATGGGACCAGATGCCATGATCTTCGTTTTCTGAATGTTGAGCTTTAGGCCAACCTTTTCACTCTCCACTTTCACTTTCATCAAGAGGCTTTTTAGCCCCTCTTCACTGTCTGCCATAAGGGTGGTGTCATCTGCATATCTGAGGTTATTGATATTTCTCCTAGCAATCTTGATTCCAACTTGTGTTTCTTCCAGTGCAGCATTTCTCATTATGTACTCTGCATATAAGTTAAATAAACATGGTGACAATATACAGCCTTGACGTACTCCTTAATTTAATATTTTTTAAGATCAAACTTGAGGGTTAATTTAATATATGACAAATGGCAAGATTAATCTGACAGTATAAATCAACAGTGTTAAATGCCTGTTATAAAAGCAAAAGTTGAATATTCTAATAATGCTTTGTAAAAGATGGGTTTTGATATATTAACTTAGTTGTATTACTTTATAAAACAGAAAAGTGATTTTGCTGCTTAAAGTATAATTTCTACAAGCAAGGAAATTACAAACAGAATCATAAGAAAAATGAAGAAATGCAACACTTTGAGTGGAAGGAGGAGATGATGAAAATCAAGGTTTAATGAACATAAGGACTTGATTGTAAGACAGTAACAGCCCTTTTCTCTCCTGTGTGCCATTTTCTTTTCACTGGACTTGGGCCTATGCTGGGGGAACTGAATACAAATCAAAAAAAACACTAGGATATTCCCATTTAATTGTCTTTGGTTGTTGAATTATCTATATGATGGATACACTTAAAAGTTTTGTTGTATTGATACAATACCAGGATTATTTACCCTCAAGCCATAGACTAATCAGCATCACAATGGTAACCTGTAACACTTCAAACTCCAAGGCAACAGGAGGTGGATCTCAAGAAAAATCTACAGGGGCCTGTGCCAAAGCATGAACGGCTCCCATCAATCCCCGTTAAGAGAGGGGAAAGTCCGACTACACCAGTACAAAATCTGCTTACTCTTTAATGTGATTATGATTGCAAAAATGTGTCCTGGTATAGGACATATCCTTATAGATACTTTGTGCTATGTTTAAATATCTTACCTTTGCATTGTTATATTGTTCTTATTATTAATAAATGCTCTACTTCATATAGTTTATCTCTTTTCTACACAGACTGATATAGCTGAAGACAAAAGTTGTTTACTTAATAAAAATATCACCACCTGGTGGTGACTCCTATAAACTGAAAAGTCATAATACTTAAAATTTCCCAATAATATAAAAGCATATTACATAATCCCAAAGACTTCCAAGAGTTACGACTGACAAAGGCAACCATTTTTGAAGATAGCAAATATCACAGTATTAATTAGAACATAATTTTTAAAAGGCTTGGTAATGCATTATTTGGAAGTTTTTTTCTCAATGTAGTTCTGTAGTACTGAATTTAATAAATAGATTTCTCTTAATTTCTTATACTATTCAGCTACTTTCATTCATGTATTCATCATAATATTTAGTGAATGCCTATGCTATGCTAAGTCACTTCAGTCGTGTCCAACTCTGTGTGACCCCAGAGACGGCAGCCCACCAGGTTCCCCCGTCCCTGGGATTCTCCAGGCAAGAACACTGGAGTGGGTTGCCATTTCCTTCTCCAATGCATGAAAGTGAAAAGTGAAAGTGAAGTCGTTCAGTCATGTCCGACTCTTAGCGACCCCATGGATCGCCTAACAGGCTCCTCCATCCATGGGACTTTCCAAGCAAGAGGACTGGAGTGGGGTGCCATTGCCTTCTCCGAGTGAATGCCTATTTCATGCTAAAAATTATTCTAGGGACATAGGATTATAACTATGTAATCAGATCAGATCAGATCAGTCGCTCAGTCGTGTCCGACCTGCGACCCCATGAACCGCAGCACGCCAGGCCTCCCTGTCCATCACAAGCTCCCGGAGGTCCCAGACTCGCATCCATCGAGTAGTGATGCCATCCAGCCATCTCATCCTCTGTCGTCCCCTCTCCTCCTGCCCCAATCCTCCCAGCATCAGAGTCTTCTCCAATGAGTCAACTCCGATGAGGTGGCATATGAGTTTCAGCTTTAGCATCATTCCTTCCAAAGAAATTCCAGGATAACTATGTAATAATTATGTAATATTTTGCAAACAAAACCAAAAAGAGAAATATGTGTGTATATACACATATATACTGTGACTGGACTGTGAGCACACACAAAATTTCTTTGACTTCCTTTTTTCTTGGGGAGTATAGTTGTTTTACAATGTTGACAATGTTGTGTTGGTTTCAGCTGTAAAGACTTTCCTCACATCTGACATCATGTGTGAGTTCTGGTGTTCCCCAAACCACTATCAATTTTAATAATTCACTAGAAGAACTCATGGAACTCCTTGAAAGTTGTATAGTCACAGTTATGGTATGTTACAAGTAAAGGATACAGATCACAATCAGCCAAGAGAAGAAGCACATACAGCAGAATCCAGAAAAAAGGCCTAAGTATGGAGCCTCTGTTTTCCTTTCCCTGAGGCGTCATGAACAACACTACTTCCCTAGCATCAGTGTGTGACAACATACGTGGAATATTGCCAATAAGGAATGAATCTTGCTGTGCAGCCTTTAATGGGGCTTCATCATGGTAGGAGTAGGACAAAGATGGTTGACTGCTCACAAGACTGATCTCAGTTTCCATCTCCTCAGGCGGTCAAGCTTATATGGAATGAATAACTCAAAGGTACTACACTAAATCACATTTTTACTATCTGGCTGATCTAAGGACCTCAAAGTCACTTCTATCACATATAACATTCCAAGGGTTTAGTTACCTCCCCCAAAGAGCAAAGGTCAGGCCTCTCTTTGGATAGGATTAAGTTCTTCACTACATATATATGTACATTGGTCATATACAGCTCTTATACAAGTCATATATAGTGCTTCACTACATATATATGTATATATGCATATGATATATCTCAGGTAATGCTAAGTATTTTGACATAAAATAGGCACCAGATGTAATTTTTAAAAATTAGAATAAAGGAATAATGACAGAAGAAGTGTTGTTTTCAAATATTTCAGTGAGGAAAGCATTCACTGATTAAGGTAACATTTCATCAGAGATGCAAGTCAAAGATCAAGGTGTTAAGTGATTTGGTTCTTGGTAAGCGCTCTCTTCTTGGCTTGTAGCCTCTGTCCTCACATGGCCTTCCTTCTGAGGAAAGAGAGAGCAAGCTCTCTGGTGTCATTTGAAACATTATCTCGAACAATCCACACTATTTCCTTCTTCTTTTGTTCCTATCATCTCCAATGACTATCTAGTCCCATACTGAAAAATTCACATACTTGTATATCAGGTGTGCCCAATGGGTACATTTATTTGAACTATCCATTCCTATAATTTTAATATTAGCTAAGAACTCCCAAAACATACACTCTCAGTCTTCTCTCTCTACACTTTTAACTCATATAACCAATTGCTTTATAGACATCAATTTGTATGTTTCGTAGGTGCTCAAACTCTACTATTATTAATTATATAGATGAATTCAAGCCTCGTCCTCCAACATCCCCCCACCAAAATCTTCCTCATCCTATGTTCTTTATATTTTAGGATACAGTACCTCTCTGTTGGATCATCTTTCAAATCTTCAACTTAGGAGTCACCTGACCCTTTCCTCTAATTCTCCACATCCAAGTGAATTACCAAATCTTGATCATCTTTTTCCCATTAGTATTTCTTAATTCCAGTCCTTCCTATATTCCATCTGTTCTGTCATCCCATTCTGTCTCCCCAAAATCACAGCCTAAGTCTCTCTACATACATTCTTGCCTTCTCCATTCCTTTCTACTTAAAGCAGTCAAAATAATATTTCCCTGATTTAAAATGTATTATTCTTTCTGTGACATGTAAGGTCTTTTATGGCCAGGCTCCTTTCTATTACTTTGGCCTTAACCATCAGTTTCTTAAGTTTCAGTGTGGAATGATCTCACTTTCCAACATTTTCATCATCCTTCTTCAAGCATAATGTTCCATCCACCTGTGATAATTTACTGCTTACCCTCTCATTCTTTAGAAAGAACTTGATTCCAAAATTATATTATTTTGCCATAACATCTCATGGCTATTGGTGGGTGGGGGAAAATTTTTTTCCTTTACCCTCCTATGTTTAGTTCTCTGGGACTTGGCATACTAAATTGACAAAAGACTCATCAGCAAGTGAAGGAAATGAAAATCCACTCCAGTATTCTTGTCTGGAAAACCCCATGGACACAGGAGTCCAGTGGGCTACAGTCTATGGGGTCACAAAAGTCAGACACAGGTGAGCACACCCACACGCACACAAAACAGATTTAATCACATATCTACAGGAGTTCATAGAATTGTGCCTCAAGGCAGTTGTTAGAACTTGGCACTTCAGATCAGATCAGATCAGTCGCTCAGTCGTGTCCGACTCTTTGCGACCCCATGAACCCCAGCACGCCAGGCCTCCCTGTCCATCACCAACTCCTGGAGGTCACCCAGACTCAGATCCATCGAGTCAGTGATGCCATCCAGCCAACTTACGTACCATCTTTTAGGGAAGGGAAGGAGGAGAAAGCTATTTATGGGAAAACAAATGGTTTTTACGAAAGATAAATGTGCTTTTATGAGGATAGATGGAAGATATGATATTTTTGTTACCAAGTCTTTTTAGGTGTGATGTTGATTTGCAGTCTCCAGTGACAAAAGTCCATCTAGTCCATCTTCTCTGATTACTCTCCCAAGGAAGGGATTTATGAAAATAAAGATCTGAGTTCTTCTGGGAGGCTGTGTTTTTAGGCATTTAAAAGATTTCAGGAATTCAACTGCTACAGTTCAAAATAATGTTTTCTGTCACAGAGAAGTATTCTGAACCCCTTCATATGGCATTGTCCTTTACTCACAACGTACATTTCTTTTGCCTTTATCTTCTCTTAAAGACTGTAAGCAAATGAAAGTTGATGCCATACTTGTCTTGTTCAGTGAATATCTTCAGCACCTTTAAGTCAGTATATGTATAAATGAACCTGATAGTCCCAGGGAAATTTGCAAGCCTATGTAGCCAAGCCACTTGATTATTCAAGAATAGCTAGTGGAAGATACTCAATGGCCTGCTCAATTAGCAATAGACAGCTTCACCTGAACATAGGAATCTTCAACTGCTGTTTTATTTAAATTGCCTAAATGCTCTACACTGAATTTGGGTAAGCAGGCTCATCTTATGCCTTTAGATAAAGGTAGTAAATGACGACAATCCTTTAAGAGAAGCAGGAACGTTCTTATACTTAATCATAGATTTGAAACAGGTGCTAGGCTGTTTTCATGCCATAGCCACTAGTTCAAAAATTTAAAAAGGAATTAATTTCTTAAAGACTTTAGGGAGAAAAACATTCAACTCACAGGTTCTTTTACTGTGCCAACCAACATTTACAGGGCCTATTGGGAAGCAATACATACAATACTCTATACATGGACATCACCAGATGGTCAACACCGAAATCAGATCGATTATATTCTTTGCAGCCAAAGATGGAGAAGCTCTATACAATCAGCAAAAACAAGACCAGGAGCTGACTGTGGCTCAGACCATGAACCCCTTATTGCCAAATTCAGACTGAAATTGAAGAAAGTAGAGAAAACTACTAGACCATTCAGGTATGACCTAAATCAAATTCCTTATGATTATACAGTGGAAGTGAGAAATAGATTTAAGGGCCTAGATCTGATAGATAGAGTGCCTGATGAACTATGGAATGAGGTTCGTGACATTGTACAGGAGAAAGGGATCAAGACCATCCCCATGGAAAAGAAATGCAAAAAAGCAAAATGGCTGTCTGGGGAGGCCTTACAAATAGCTGTGAAAAGAAGAGAAGCGAAAAGCAAAGGAGAAAAAGAAAGATATAAACATCTAAATGCAGAGTTCCAAAGAATAGCAAGAAGAGATAAGAAAGCCTTCTTCAGTGATCAATGCAAAGAAATAGAGGAAAACAACAGAATGGGAAAGACTAGGGATCTCTTCAAGAAAATCAGAGATACCAAAGGAACATTTCATGCAAAGATGGGCACGATAAAGGACAGAGATGGTGTGGACCTAACAGAAGCAGAAGATATTAAGAAGAGGTGGCAAGAATACACAGAAGAACTGTACAAAAAAGAGCTTCAAGACCTAGATAATCATGATGATGTGATCACTGACCTAGAGCCAGACATCTTGGAATGTGAAGTCAAATGGGCCTTAGAAAGCATCACTACGAACAAAGCTAGTGGAGATGATGGAATTCCAGTGGAGCTATTCCAAGTCCTGAATGATGATGCTGTGAAAGTGCTGCACTCAATATGCCAGCAAATTTGGAAAACTCAGCAGTGGCCACAAGATTGGAAAAGGTCAGTTTTCATCCCAATCCCAAAGAAAGGCAATGCCAAGGAGTGCTCAAACTACCGAACAATTGCACTCATCTCACACGCTAGTAATGCTCAAAATTCTCCAAGCCAGGCTTCAGCAATATGTGAACTGTGAACTTCCTGATGTTCAAGCTGGTTTTAGAAAAGGCAGAGGAACCAGAGATCAAATTGCCAACATCCGCTGGATCATGGAAAAAGCAAGAGAGTTCCAGAAAAACATCTATTTCTGCTTTATTGACTATGCCAAAGCCTTTGACTGTGTGGATCACAATAAACTATGGAAAATTCTGAGAGAGATGGGAATACCAGACCACCTGATCTGCCTCTTAAGAAATCTGTATGCAGGTCAGGAAGCAACAGTTAGAACTGGTCATGGAACAACAGACTGGTTCCAAATAGGAAAAGGAGTACGTCAAGGCTGCATATTGTCACCATGTTTATTTAACTTATATGCAGAGTACATCATGAGAAATGCTGGACTAGAAGAAACACAAGTTGGAATCAAGATTGCTGGGAGAAATATCAATAACCTCAGATATGCAGATGACACCACTCTTATGGCAGAAAGTGAAGAGGGGCTAAAAAGCCTCTTGATGAAAGTGAAAGTGGAGAGTGAAAAGGTTGGCATAAAGCTCAACATTCAGAAAACGAAGATCATGGCATCTGGTCCCATCACTGCATGGGAAATAGATGGGGAAACAGTGGAAACAGTGTCAGACTTTGTTTTTCTGGGCTCCAAAATCACTGCAGATGGTGACTGTAGCCATGAAATTAAAAGACGCTTACTCCTTGGAAGGAAAGTTATGACCAACCTAGATAGCATATTCAAAAGCAGAGACATTACTTTGCCAACAAAGGTTCGCCTAGTCAAGGCTATGGTCTTTCCTGTGGTCATGTATGGATGTGAGAGCTGGACTGTGAAGAAGGCTGAGCGCCGAAGAATTGATGCTTTTGAACTGTGGTGTTGAAGAGTCTTGAGAGTCCCTTGGACTGCAAGAAGATCCAACCAGTCCATTCTGAAGGAGATCAATCCTGGAATTTCTTTAGAAGGAACGATGCTAAAGCTGAAACTCCAGTACTTTGGCCACCTCATGCGAAGAGTTGACTCATTGGAGAAGACTCTGATGCTGGGAGAGATTGAGGGCAGGAGGAGAAGGGGATGACAGAGGATGAGATGGCTGGATGGCATCACTGACTCGATGGATGCGAGTCTGAGTGACCTCCGGGAGCTGGTGATGGACAGGGAGGCCTGGCGTGCTGCAGTTCATGGGGTGGCAAAGAGTCGGACACGACTGAGCGACTGATCTGATCTGATCTGATTGGGAAGCAAACTCCCAAGAGAATAAACTAAAACCCAAAACCCGTTTCCTCACATGCTGGACTTCGGGAAAGAAAACCTATGAGCCACCAGCTGCCTCTCCCTCCAAAGGTATAAAAGTAAAACATCTCTGAGCACTACACAGATTGCACCTGAGCCAACCCTGGGACCTCCCGGGCCGACGTCCTGTGACGTCACCGGAAACGTCTGCTTGTGACATTTAATGTCCCTCCCTCTTGCGCCGGGCGCCGGAAGCAAAGCGGAAGGGGACGGGCACCGGCTTCCGGCCCCGGTCGCCATTTCCAGCGGTTGCAGGTACTCACGAGTTGAGGTCTGCTGGGACAATGAGCTATGACTACCATCAGAACTGGGGCCGCGATGGTGGCCCCCGCAGCTCTGGCGGGGGTTACGGAGGAAGCTATGGAGGCAACCATGGAGGAGGCCATGGGGGGAACCGAGGCTCTGGAGGTGGCGGCGGCGGAGGTGGTGGTCGAGGCGGCCGAGGCCGACATCCCGGGCACCTGAAAGGCCGCGAAATCGGCTTATGGTACGCGAAGAAACAAGGCCAGAAGAACAAGGAAGCAGAGAGGCAGGAGGTAAACTGAGACTGGGTAGTGGAGGGAAGATGGGGCTGGACAGGTTTCTTTTCCAGCCTTCTGCCTACTCCTCCCCCCCGCTTTTTTTTTAACTTGTTTTTTTTTTTTTTTAAACTGGTGTGTGTGCTTTGTGAAGTGCGAAGTGCTAAAGCTTCCTGTAGTGGATACTATAGCGGTAACGTTGGCCATGTGCATCTTACCTGGAGCTGTTGAGGTTTATGCGGGCCAAGAGTATAATTTGGTTGAAAGACAGAGAACTGGGAACCAAATATTAAATTGAAGGTCCATCCGGAATTAACTTTATTGAGTATCACGTAGTATCTGTAGCTACCCTTTCCGTTATGATAATGTTACTTTCATTTAAGTTCTTTGTCTGATGAGCTCTTAAAATAGCGGTTTTATACATTAAATACAGGTTTGCGTGGAACAAAACTATCAAGGACTATTTTGAATGTAGATCCTTCCAGGTTTCATTTTAGTATTAAAATAGGGACAAACTCAGGTTTTTTATTATTTCTGTGGGCTGCGGAGATTTCTGCTGACTAAGAGCTCTTTGAGAAGGAAACCTAGGATTCTAGAAGTGGAAGAAGTTTCCAGAGTTGATTTGGTCTTTTGTCTTCAGCTGGCAGTTGTTTCTTTGATTTGTATACTAAACACCTGTTTGTAGTAAAGGAACCATTAAAGTTCCCCGAGTGGCCTATTGTAATAATTATGTATATATGATTAAACCTAAGTTTTCTTAATATGAGCTCTACAGTAGCTTTCTACTGACTTAAAAAGCATTCTTCATATTAGATGCAGAATGTGATTGAATCACCATTTAGGCTTCTGTGTTTCAGTTATCCCATTTCTTTGTTTTCCTTTTATCTAACTGAACTGATGTCGTTTTTATTGAATTTTTGGGGAGCATTATCCATTTACCTTAACAATTTACCGTTATTCTTCAAACAACATATTTATTTGACATGCAAATAATTAGCATATTCATTGAGCAAACTTTTTTTTAAAGTTAAGGGAAGCACATCTAAGTTGTCTTGAAATTGGGAGAATGATTGATTAGTATTAGAGAATATACATAGTAACTTCCCAAGAATTCTTTATGAGTTTTTTTTTTAACCCCTTTTTTTCACACAAGGTTTTATGCATGTTGCTATGGAGATCTGAAAAGTATTCAAGGAGCTTACAGTCTAGTTGGAAAAATAAGAACTAAACAGATGAAACATTAAGCAAATCAGGAAATCTGTTATTTCCACCTGAAGCCAGGTGTACATTGCATGATTATGAACTAAACTCTTTCACCACCTCCCAAAACCTTCTCCATTTTAGTACAAGTCACTGCCAGTTTTTCATTTGTCAAGGCCAAAATGAGATTTGTTTTGATTCTTTCATTTCAGCAAATCTGTTTTCCTTCTTCATATATCTCAAATCTAACCACCTATCTCCACAGTAGTTACCATACATCAAGCCACTATTTTGTTGTCTGTTCCTGAATCTTAACTGCCTGGTCTTCTATTTTTATTCCTTCCCATAAAATCTGACTCTTGTAGAGCCTTCAGTTCAGTCGCGTCCGGCTCTTTGCGACCCCATGAATTGCAGCACTCCAGGCCTCCCTGTCCATCACCAACTCCCGGAGTTTACCCAAACTCCTGTCCATCAAGTTGGTGATGCCATCCAGCCATCTCATCCTCTGTCGTCCCCTTCTCCTCCTGCCCTCAATCTTTCCCAGCATCAGGATCTTTTCAAATGAGACAGCTCTTCGCATCAGGTGGCCAAAGTATTGGAGTTTCAGCTTCAACATGAGACCTACCAGTGAACACCCAGGACTGATCTCTAGGATGATTTCTATTTCTACTCCTTCCCATAAAATCTGACTCTTGTAGAGTCTTAGATCATCTCATTCTCTAGCCGACAGTTTGAAAGCTAGGTCACTTCTGTCTCAGTCTCATACATTTCGGTCGCATCCTAATGTGTTTTCCAGCAATCTTGGCAATTTAGATTCTACATACTAGGTTTCCTTCTATAACCCATACCTTTCTGAGCTCATTTCCCAATCTAATGTAATTAAAGCTTTCGTAAACATACTTTTATTTTTGCTTTTTTATTATAGTTCTCATACCATTCTCTAAAAGTATCTCTCCATTTTCTCTACTAAATATTTCAATTTTTTGAAATATTTAAATAATTTGGCTCAGTGTATCTCTTTTTTTGATCACTTTCAGCCCTGCATGATTGCTTGTTTCCCAGTCAAGATTCCCAAACTTTTACCTTTTAAGTAATCTTTCTGCTTACAGTGACTGTGTTCTAATGATGCATTGTTACAGTTTCAAAAGATATTTTTGAGGTTCTAATGTATTTGAAATAGTATTAGAGACACCTTACAGAAATTGTGGTGTGTCAGGTGTTATAGGGAAGATAGAATACAATGTTTAAGTAGTACAGTAAGGAAGCTATGGGGTTATTGCCTGACTCAAATTAGGAAGAGCTTAGTAGGTTCCCTAGAAAAACAAACCCTTAAGCTGAAACTTGAGAAAGTATATTTGTGTTTGTGACTTGGGGTCTTAGGCAGAAGCAGCAGCATGCACCACAGCCTAGAGGTCAGGAGGAATGTTTTCAAAGAACTGAACAAGTAAGGGCATGGCTGAGGAGGGCACAAAACAGACTATATTTTAATTTGTAACCCAGTACTTATGTATAACTCAACAAGATGTTTCATAATATAATACTTAATTACCTGTACATTGCCCTGGGGCTTTTGTTTTTGTTTCTACCTTTCTGCCCTCTCCACCTGCCCCCCTTTAATGCTGGTCATGATACTTTCATTGTACAGATAGCAGTATGAAAGTTCCTGGACTAGAAGATAAGCAGAGCTCTGACATTCTTTCCCCTAAGAACTCTAGCAAAGTCATTAAAGCATTTTAAGCAAAAATGAAGTGTTAGATTTGTGTTTAAATTCACTCTGGGTAGCCGTATAGAGAATGGATTGAAGAAGAGACAATTCTGGGATGGGGAGACCAGTTAAGTAGCCCCTGCAGTAATTCAGGTGAGGAATGACACCTTGAATTAGGACATTGGCAGTAGGGATGGCAGAAGTGGACAGCTTCAAATGTTTTAGGAGATAGACTCAAGATGATTTTATCTGGAGGAAGGAGAAAGCAGGTGTGAATGAATGACACTAATGAGTACTAAGAGCACACTTATTGGAGGAAAACGATGGGATCAGCTTAAGGACACCAAGTGTGGTATTATAGGGCATATAAGTGGTGGTTTCAGGGAAGTAGAAGGCTGTGTGGATCTGATGCCTAGAGGAATCTAGACTGCAGGTGAACACTTGACAAGTTTGTGGGAGTATGCCTAATAGTTGGGATATAAAAGTGAATGGGAATAGTGATGGGGACAGGCCTGAGATCTGCAGACCATTGCTTCTCAAACCTGAATCACCTGGCATCTTGTAAAAATGTAGAACTCGGGCGGGCTCAGATACAGCTTTTCTCACAGGCCCCCAGATGACGTCAGTACTGCTGGCCTGCTGAGCACTCAGGCTGTATAATGAAGAACGAGAGAAACTTAAGATATGGGCTGAGGAGGAGCAGCTTGAAAGATCTAGAAAGGAGCCTTCAGAGAAGAGAAAAAAGGATGTGGATGTTGTTTTGGAATCCAGGAGAATCCTTTAGGGATAAAAAGAGTATATAGAAAAGTGAAAGTAATCAGTAGTGGCAAATGCTGCACTGATGTCAAGTAATATAAGAGTTCAGAGTGTCTTGGATTTAGCAACAATGTAATTGGTAACCTTGATGAGAGCACTTTTCATGGAGTTGTGGAATTAAAAACCAGATTATAGTGGAGTGCTTGGAGAAGGAAAGAGGCAGAAATGGGGCGCTTCCAGGCAGTTCTGCAGTGGAAAGGAAGAAGAAAAGTTAAGGGTGGGAGACTTCAAGGGAGGATATTTGTTTTTGTTTTAAAAGTGAAGAGGTTTGACTGTGTTCAATTCCTGCCATCATGAACTGATCGGTAAGGAGCCAGTGGAGAGGAAAAGTGTATTAGAGAGGACTAAATCATGTTACAGTAGTAGTAGTAAGCCCATAGGTCTTAATGAATTATCACAGTAAAGGTTTTCTACTCACGTTACTTGACCATTGGAGTTCACTGACGAGTTCTCGTGAGAGAATAAAGTCCACAGAGCCTCCGCGCAATAATTTGGACAACATTGTGAGTCTCCTTTGCCAAGGAGTTTCCAATTATAAACTGAAAGGATATTTGAGGATATTTGAGAATGTCCAGAGCAGGGAGGGGATTATCAAAAAATCAAATACCTTGATAAGTCATGAAACCTAAAATATGTGTATGAGATTCTTCAGGCAGAGGGTGAGGTAAAGTGAAAAGTAACTGGAAGAAGGTTAGGAAGGAGACACCTACAGAAAAAGGCTAGATTCAGGTTTGGAATTTCAGCATTCCTGAATTCACTGCCATAGCCTCTGGGCCCTCATTGTACTGCTGCTGCTAAGTCACTTCAGTCGTGTCCGACTCTGTGTGACCCCACAGACGGCAGCCCACCAGGCTCCCCCATCCCCGGGATTCTCTAGGCAAGAACACCGGAGTGGGTTGCCATTTCCTTCTCCAATGCATGAAAGTGAAGTCGCTCAAGTTGTGTCCAACCCTCAGCGACCCCATGGACTGCAGCCCACCAGGCTTCTCCATCCATGGGATTCTCCAGGCAAGAGTACTGGAGTGGGGTGCCATTGCCTTCTCCTCATTGTACAGAAAACCTCATTAAAAATAATTTGCCAAAAAAGTTTTATATATTTTTCAGGGGCTGTTTCATCTTTCAATCATCTCACCTTTTTGTGAATATAAAATTAATATTACAAGTTGAGAACTTTTTAAGTGAGACTATTTATAATGTAAGAGATTTAAATGCTCCTTGCCACGAAAATATTTCTAGCATTTTTTAACTTTCGTTTTTATCAGAACATTTGCGTTTATTAAATTTAATTGTATCTTTTACATTTTAAGATAGGGAAAAAGTAATAACAGTATAATGTAAAGGTAGAAAGAGCACCAAAGTTTTAGTAAAGGACATAAATTCTTCACCAGTTACAGTAGAGATGATTTTATAGACACATAGTAGAAAAGTGTTTGGAAGGCAAGTGGGGGGTGAGTTTAACTTTCTTTTATATGTTTGCTGAACATACATTGTGTTGCTTTAATTTTTTTAGTTGTCAGATGATTTTGCACGTTTTCTCATGTTGATAAGGGTGCTTTTTCCTTTGCACAAAATAGAGAGCTGTAGTACATATGGATGAACGTCGAGAAGAACAAATTGTGCAGCTGCTACATTCTGTGCAAACTAAGAATGATAAAGATGAAGAAGCACAGATATCCTGGTTTGCTCCTGAAGATCATGGGTAAGACAAAAAGTATTCTTTTCAAAAAAATGAACAGAGTGACACTTGTTTTAGAGCATTTGCTTGCAAAAAATGATAGTAAATATTGTTAGACTCTTCTATAAGTGTAATTTAGCCTCAAAGTATTTTTTCTTCTTATGTAGATTGAGCAGGGTTAGTGAAAGATTTAAAAATCTAGGTGGTGTCATTCCCACAGAAGAGTTTAATGGTAGGAATAATCTACTTACATAGGAGGCTGATGAAGTTATTATTTATTGTTCTAACTACCTACCATTGTATTTCCAAAATTCTTTTGTGGAGAAGATCTGTAAGAAGTTAAATTGCTGTTGTAGGAAATTCATAGAAACCATCATCAGGGCAAATTAGAAGTAGTTTTTCTTGGGCTGCGTAATATAGCATCCCATTTGTAGCTCGGAAAGGGTAGCAGGAGGAAAGTGAAGTTGTGAAATAAAACAAGGCTCAGAAAATTAGGTAAAGAAAAACACTAAGTCATTGCTATGAAGGAATGACTATTGGGTGGATGTTTATTGTTTTAACTACCACAAGGAATAACCTATCTGGCAGTATCTATTTGTAGGGTGGAAAAAATTGAATTTATTATAAGAATCTAAGTATTTTCATATTGTTCTACTAAGATAAAAGAATAAGCACTTGATTTTGGTGATTTTGAAATCATTAAACAGCATATTGTTCTATTTTGTTTCAGGGCTCTTTATTTAACCTTTATAAAGGTTATCTTTATAAAGAGTGGATCTTTATTTAACCTTTATCATTTTTTTATTTTTTCAAAATAGATACGGTACTGAAGCTCCTGTTGAGAACAAACCAAATTCAGTAAAGAATGTTGAGCATCAGGAAAAAAAAATGATAAATCAAGAAAAGAGGCCATTTAGAATCAGGGACAAATACATTGATCATGATTCTGAATATTTCTTGCAAGAAAATGAACCAGATGCAACTCTAGACCAACAATTATTGGAAGATTTACAAAAGAAAAAAACTGACCTTCGGTATATTGAAATGCAGGTAATGGAAAGAAAATGTTTTTACTTGTCATCTCTTCTGAAACTTGATAAAAATGTATTTATGGTTAGAGGTAGCTGCCTGATATCTAAATGAGTTAAGATTTCTCAACAAACCATCCTCTGAAAATCCCCCCACCCCCACCCTTCTTTCCCACCCACCCCCGCATAGTATAGAAAAGAAGGGAGAATGGAATTACACATAAGGAGCCTATCTCACAGTTTATATGATGAGAAGAAATATTTAAGAAATGGATAGTGCAAATGGAAAAAAAAATCACTCTTTAAGTTTAATATTTCTAGACTATTAGTGAGATGTCATAAGAGACAGGTTGGTTAGAATTGTAAAGTTGTTTTCTTCTGGAACATCTAATCCACTCTTTCCTTTTACAGATGTTAAAATTAAATCCTCAAAAGTCATATGATGTGCTTAGGTACACTGACATTTTAAAGACAGAACTGTGGCAACTGAGTTCTCTTGAATTTTTTTCAGTATTTTCTTTTCCTGGGCAAAGTCCCTCCTGCTGAAACATGAAATTGAACGCTTTGTGGATGTTCTAGAGATAGATGTAATAAAATGTTTTTTTTTTTTTTTTTTTTTTTTAAGAAAATAGGGAATTCTGAGAGCCCTGTCTTTAACGTGCAGATATATACTGCTCTTTTTGAGAAAGGCAGATCATTGTATCTCCTGTAGGAAAGAAAGGATCTTTTGGCTCAGTGAAGGTTGAATATCCTTATTAAAACAGATGAGCTGAGGTTGTCTAGGGACCAAATGCTGTAGCTCTTTGATGCCTTTTGAGTGAAAATATGTATTAGGGACAGAGAAGATTTCAAGATGAAGTTATTGAGACTATTTTACCTGAGAGCTGAGCTGCTTGTATAACCTTTAGGAACACAGAGTTAGCTGCCATCTCTGCTTTGTATGGAGGACAGAACTCAGATATTATTGAAGATGAGTAATTGATCTAATGCAGAGAAAGTTAGGAGAAGAAATGGTTCGTCTTCCTTTTGGTCAGGCATGTTGTAAATGCTTCCTATGTACCACATCATTTAAACCTCTCAGCAGCCCTGTGCAGATTACACTTGTCTGTTTCACAGAGGGAAAAAGAATCTTAGGTTCAGTGACCTACCTGTGCTTGCACAGCCAGTACCAGAACCAGGTTTAAAATCTAAGTGTTTTTAAGAGCTCAACTTTTTTTCATCCTTGGTAATATGCCATATTTTTTTTCCTTTAAGTTATAATTTTTTGATAAACATTTTTCCACTTGCTTGATGCCTGTCATTGTGCTATTTTCCAAGATAAGTCTTGACACCTCAAATAAGCTATGTAGTAATAAAAAATACTTTTGGACTCTTAATATGTTTATCTATGATCTATTCTATTTACCAGGATTATAATTTGATTATATTTCTCATGTAAGAAATTAAAAATTTTTTTTCTTTTTATAATTTCAGCGTTTCAGGGAAAAACTGCCATCATATGGAATGCAAAAGGTAAAATTTATATAAACTATTTAATATGATTTGCAAAATGCTTAAATCCATTTCTTTTAAGCTCTGAATCAAGAAGAAATGTAAATTAATGAACCTTTCGCTAAAGGATAGTCTTGGAAGTTCATTTTATTCTTTTGAATTGTTGAAAGACCAAAAAAAAAAAATTTCTGAAGCAATTTTACTGAAAATTTTTCTTTATTTATGTCCATGATAGAGTTTAAAAATAGAATTTTCACTTGTAAGTTTGTTTCCTCATACAATCACCCTATATAGAATAATATCGTCTCCCATCCTTCCCTGACCTCTCAGTCTTCCTTTGTTTTGACTTTACATTTCTTAAGGACCGTCTGTTTTAGTCACTATGTACCTCTTTACTCAGAACAGTGCTTTACATTCTATAAACCCCCTAGTAAATACCTTTTGAATGAATGAATCATGGTCTGCTTCTAAATACTTCTAGCTGTTACTTTGTTGAAATTTGTTCTGATATATATGAGGTATTAGATACATTTCTAAATGGTGAGTTTTCAAGTTAGACTGTTTCATAGATTAAAAATAACTCCTAACACCCTTTTGAAGTGGTAGGATGGTTTTGTTAGCTACTAATTTGAAAGTATTTATGTTTATCTATAAGATCTTTCCTGAGTAGGCAGTTTTTCAGATAGTACCTGAATTGTAGCCATTTGATGTAGTTATTTAAAACCTGGCTCTGTTTTAATTATTTAAAAGAGAATAGTCTTAAATTATACTCTTCCTTGTTCTCAAACAGTATACAAAACTTGTCCTGTAGACAGTTGCATTTATGATTTATAACATAAATCCTTGATGTTCTGAGTAGTTTTTTTCAGGGGATTTGCCTTATATTCAATAGACTCCCATGTCAACATTCTTTTTAATGTTAATTCTTACATGAATTTATAAGCTGTCTCCTTTTCCTTGTGTGCTTTTCTTTAACAGAGCCATGGCTCTGTTCTTAAAATTTGGTGCCTCATCTCTTGAAAACTGGTAGATCCAGATACCCAAACTGCCAGTATTGCATATAATAGAATTTTCAAGTATTACTATGCTTATTAAAAACAATTAACCTTCAGTTTGATAAGATTCAGGAAACTTTTCAGACTTAGTCATCATGTGACGGATGTTCTTCACTTTTTTCTCCTTTTGAAATAGGAATTGGTAAATATGATTGATAACCATCAGGTAACAGTGATAAGTGGTGAAACCGGTTGTGGAAAAACCACTCAAGTTACTCAGTTCATTTTGGATAACTACATTGAAAGAGGAAAAGGATCTGCTTGTAGGATAGTTTGTACTCAGCCAAGAAGAATTAGTGCCATTTCAGTAAGTAAGCTCTCACTTGTTAAAATTCCCAACTTTTTTTTTTTTCCCATTCTTCTATGTAGTCTTTTTAGAAATTACTGATTTCATGTGTTGGGGTGATTCTTAATTAGGTTTAGGATATGTTGCTATGAAAGCAAAATTTGGTTAGCAAGTATTTGGTAGTAAAGACCAAGAAATTGAATGACCTCTCTCTTATTGATAATAGATGTTTAGGAGTTCAAGATAAATTGCAAGTCCAGGGAATTTTCTATAAAACTAAATGAAAGCTGATAATGTTTATAGAATTGAGTATGAGCTTCAAATAATCTCCATCATTAGATACTTTACCTTTTACTCCTTGATTCATTTAATACTGTTTTCAGCGCTTTTTTTTTTCAGTGTATAGGTACTGAATGATAGCAATATTTCTGATTTTTTAGTGCAATTCAGTATTAGGGAATTAGTCATAGAAAAATAAGGTGTTTGCAGTTTATTTTGAAACAGGTATTAACTACATGTTTTTTATAGATAACATTGTGTTTAGTTAGATGACCTAGTTAAATATATGAGTTATATGTTCTGTAAAGATGTTTGGGGTTTCTTACAACATCAGGTGTACAGTACATTTACTTCAGTGTTATGTAATTCTTTGTGTAAATTTAAATTATGAAGCTTTCCAGTTGTATTTGATTTTATGATAGTGTTATTACATTTCTAAGTCATTTTATACAGAATCTGTGGTCAGGAACTTCATTACCAATTACAGCAACATTTTGTAGGAACTACAGTATACGTTTAAGTTATAGTTCCTAAGAAATAACTATTTTTAAAAAGTAAAGCTGCCATGTTTGTGGGAGGATAATCCTAGAAATGGCATAAGATTACAGAAAGGTGAAAAATAAGGCACTTTCATTGTAACACTATTACATAGACAGACTTTGGTTAAAAATCTAATTTTGCCGTTTTCACTAAAATATGACTATCAATTCAGTTCATTTGCTGAGTCGTGTCTGACTCTGCGACCCCATGGACTACAGCATGCTACTATAAATTGACAGGAGAAATGTTAATTAGGTTATTTCGTTGCTTCTCCCCTCCCCCCAAGATCTGTTGGTATTTAAATGGGCAGTTTAATCAACAGTGAAAAGTGAAGTAATGGTCTTAAGTTAATGTATACAGGATATGATGATTGGGAAATTTTACTTCTGAAGTATTTCTTAAAAGCTAATTGTCATTTTCTATTTCTAACCTCATAAATCACTGATCTGTCACTAAATGACTGTTACTTTCAGTTGCACAAATCAGTATTAGTTTAACCTTTACGAGTTTAGATTAAAATTTCCAACTGTTATTAAGACAAAGATAAAGAGGACTTATAGAAAGTTGCTTTGGAAATAGTTAGGAGGGACAATTTCAGAGGAAATGAAAAGTAAGCATAAGCAGGTAGTCTTCAGCTCTTAAAAGGAACAGTTTTAGATACCTCAGATTTTAATGTTTCTCTTTGTTATCTAATGAGTAGTGTTTCAACAACTCCAGATTTTCACAGACATTTAGGATATTTACTCTAAAGGAAATGTTTTCTTTGTAACTGTATTTTATTTTAATTGAAGGTTGCAGAGAGAGTGGCTGCAGAAAGGGCGGAATCTTGTGGCAATGGTAATAGTACTGGATACCAAATTCGGCTCCAGAGGTAAAGAGTGTTCACTTGTTTTGTTTTTGGCCATGCCAGGCAGCTTGTGAGATCTTAGTTCACTGACCAGGGATTGAACCCAGGCCCTCAGCAGTGAAAGGGCTGAGTCTTAATCAGTGGACCACCAGAGAATTTCCAAGAATGTTCACTTCTTGTTTACAGGTAGATTTTAGTGAAACTTCGAAGTTATCAGCGATTTAAAAAAAAAAGATTTTCCCCCAAATGTTTATTCTCATTACTGTTTTTAGAATTAACATTTGTAGTAACTCCAACATAGGCTTGCAACCCACAAAATCATTTTTTTTTGGATCCAAATTCAGATTTGAATTGCCATTTTAAGATGTCTTTCGACTCCTGGTTTGGGAAGATCTCCTGGAAAAGGGAATGGCTACCCACTCCAGTGTTCTTGCCTGGAAAATTCCATGGACAGAGGAGCCTGGCAGGCTACAGTCCATGGGGATCTCAAAGAGTCAGATACGACTGAGTTACTAACACTTTCACTTCACTTTTTTTTTCACTTTAAGGTGTCTTTTACACTAGGAAATGTTCAGAAGGATAACATTTTTCCTGGATATGTTAGTAGACCGTCACTCGCCTAAAGGAGTGGCCTCCTGTACGTTTTGGTACCACCACACAGCCTCTGACTACCTTAAGCTAGTTTGTATCTTAACCCCTATCCCCCTCCACTGTATTTTTGTTGTCCTCTGCAGCTCAAGATTCTGTTTATCTTTTTAAATGAACTGATTTTCCAGTCACTAAACTGAAGTTGAGTGTCCTAAATATTTGGTCTTTTTCTGAATGGTAGGTCTTGTAAAGAAATCATTAATGTTGTATTTATAACAAAAATAATGTATAATGAACTTGAAGCTAGTATTTCTCATTCCGTGCTGTAGTAGTTCTGGTAACTGAAAAATTAAGGTTGAAGTTTTTCATTAAAACCGAAAGCATTTTTTAAATTGAAGATTTTCTCTTAAACGTTTGTGGTATTTAATAGTTCATCAGTAAAGAAAACCAAGAATTAATTCGTGTCTTTTATTCACAGTCGGTTGCCAAGGAAACAAGGTTCTATCTTATATTGTACAACAGGAATCATCCTTCAGTGGCTTCAGTCAGACCCGTAAGTATGTTTCAACGCAGGACATCTAGTTAAACATCATCAAAAGATATCATTATTACATTGGATTTTATTATTATGTAAACGTAAAATTGTTGTGTTTTTCATTTTGCGCCAAATAGCAAACTTTATGCTTCTATTGTAGCCATCTGTCCAGTGTTAGTCATATCGTGCTTGATGAAATCCATGAGAGAAATCTACAGTCAGATGTTTTAATGACTGTTGTTAAAGATCTTCTCAGTTATCGACCTGACCTGAAAGTAGTATTGATGAGCGCAACATTGAATGCTGAGAAATTTTCTGAATATTTTGGTGAGTAGAATTTATGGTTGTTACTTTACAGAGTTATCACAAAACCACTGAATTTAGAAGCAGTTTTTTAAAAAATGTTTTCAGATGTTTAGTGATACAAGTAGTCAATGTTTAGCGATGTATTATATTTGAATATTTATCTACCCTTTGCTGCTGCTACTAAGTCATTTCAGTCATGTTCGACTCTGTGCGACCCCATAGATGGCAGCCCACCAGGCTCCTCTGTCCCTGGGATTCTCCAGGCAAGAGTACTGGAATGGGTTGCCATTCCCTTCTCCAATCTACCCTCTAGTAGTTTTTACAATACTTACTTTGACTATGTTGTGTCTGTTGCTGCACAGGCTTTTCTCTAGTTGTAGGGAGTAGGGGCTACTCTCTAGTTGTGGTGTGCAGACTTCTCATTGCAGTGGCTTCACGTTGCTGAGCCCAGGCTTTAGGTCCTCAGGCTTAAATAGTTACAGTATATGAGCTCAGTAGTTGTGGCACATGAACTGCTCCAGAAGCATGTGCTGCTGCTGCTAAGTCACTTCAGTTGTGTCCGACTCTGTGCGACCCCATAGACAGCAGCCCACCAGGCTCCTCCGTCCATGGGATTTTCCAGGCAAGAGTAGTGGAGGGGGTTGCCATTGCCTTCTCCGCCAGAAGTATGTGGGGTCATCCCATACCAGGATTGAACCCATGTCTTCTGCATTGGCAGGCAGATTCTTTACCACTGAGCTACCAGGGAAGCCCTCTCTAAGTAGTTTTTTAATGCTGGCATCATCTCTTGTTTTATAGTAAAGAGATGTAGCCTGTTGGTGCTACCAAGGTGACATTAATGAAGTCAAACCACAGATTTGAAAAATTTATTAACTTTTGTTGATAGTCTTCTGTAGCTTTTTTGTAGTTCAGTTCAGTCGCTCAGTTTTGTCTTTATCTCTGCGACTCAATGAATCGCAGCATGCCAGGCTTCCCTGTCCATCACCAACCCCCAGAGTTCACTCAGACTCACATCCATCGAGTCAGTGATGCCATCCAGCCATCTCATCCTCTGGCGTCCCCTTCTCCTCCTGCCCCCAGTTCCTCCCAGCATCAGAGTCTTTTCCATTGAGTCAACTCTTCGCATGAGGTGGCCAAAGTACTGGAGTTTCAGCGTCAGCATCATTCCTTCCAAAGAACACTCAGGGCTGATCTTCTTTAGAATGGTCTGGTTGGATCTCCTTGCAGTCCAAGGGACTCTCAAGAGTCTTCTCCAACACCACAGTTCAAAAGCATCAGTTCTTCGGCGCTCAGCTTTCTTTACAGTCCAACTCTAACATCCATACATGACCACAGGAAAAACCATAACCTTGACTAGATGGACCTCTGTTGGCAAAATAATACCTCTGCTTTTCAATACGCTATCTAGGTTGGATATAACTTTCCTTCCGAGGAGTAAGTGTCTTTTAATTTCATGGCTGCAGTCACCATGTGCAGTGATTTTGGAGCCCAGAAAAATAAAGTCTGACACTGTTTCCACTGTTTCCCCATCTATTTCCCATAAAGTGATGTATCTCTGGCTAAAGTTGCAATTTGCTAATAACAGTGATAACTAGTGATAACTGTGATATCAGTGGTAACTGTGGAATACCCTCAGCTTGCTGGGTAGAGTATTTGGTCTGTCTTCATCAATGCTCATTGATACCTTGTGAGGTAGGTGCTATTATTCTCCTTGTTACAGATGGAAAACAACCTCAGAATAGTTAAGTAGCTTACCCAAGGTTGCATAATTAACAGAGGGTCAGGATGATTTGAAACAAAATTTGAGGGAATTCCCTGGGAGTCTTAGTGCTTTCACTGCTGGGGCCTGGGTTCAATCCCTGGTCAGGGAACTAAGATCCCACAAGCTGCATGGAGTAGCCAAGAAATAACAGAGAACCTAAATTTGAGTAGCTGCACAGTACATTGTTTTAAAATTATGTCTCACTGTCTCTACTGCTCAAATTGTTTGGGGAAGGAGGAGAAATGGGAGGACGTTAAAATGGAGTAGCACTATATTTAATGTGTTTTTAATCAGCCCAGTTGACCCTCAGAGCCTTACTTTGTTTTTGTCTGTCTCAGTCCTTTTGATGAGAAATGCAGAACTAACATTGAGTAAACTTAGCCGGTCAGAAATATAAGTGTACTCAAAGTTGTGGTGCCACTCAGTTACTTCCATCTGTGCTGTAACTTTGGCTTTTGCTTACAGAGAATATGGTTTATTTTGTTTGGTACAGAACCTAAATAACATTTAAGTAACAGTACTGAGAGACTTCTGTTTTAACTAGTGATTCTAAAATAGTAAGCAGTAGTTTAATATTTGGTTAGTTCTTGCTGTAACTACTCCTTTCTTTGCCTAATTCTGGATGCCACAGAGGTCATTTCACTAAAGGTAGGTTTCACTAAAACTTAAGTTCTCATGGCACCATCTTGGCTAATGATAAAGAGAAATAGACTTAATAGGTCTTGAATCCAACTTAAAATACGCTATTTTTTTGTATTCTGGGTTACTTTGTAGAACTGTGAGGTGTGTATACAGTTTGGTAACAGTAAATTGCTACTGAATGAGGACTAAATGCTGTTTTTATTAAATGAGATGTGGAAAAATAAGGTATAGCTGTAAAAGTTTCAGGACCCTTTTCTGAAGTTAAAACTAATGTAGTCATTGTCCTATTTACAGTTAATTTTTTTTTTACATTTGAATACAGATTTATGTTTTATCTACCATAATAGGTAACTGTCCAATGATACATATACCTGGATTTACTTTTCCGGTTGTGGAGTATCTTTTGGAAGATATAATTGAAAAAATAAGGTAAGTAAATATTAGGAAGTAAAAGATTAAAAGTACTAATATACTTTAGTATGTTAGTATCACTATTTTGTCAAACTTTAGTCTAAGAAACTCACCCCTAACTATTTCTTTCTAAAACATTGTTTTTCCTTAAATCAGGGTTTCCCAAACTTGGTTGCACATTGAAATCACCTGGAGTCTTTGAAAATCCACATTGACGCTCATACCATATTATATTACAGAGCCTGGGCTTTAGCCACATATCAGTATTGTCTAAAGACTCCTGGGCAGAAAAGTTTGTGAATCTCTGTCTTTAGTGTTGAACTTCTGTTCTGATTGTCCTCCCTGGTATTCATTCTCCCTTGCTGGCCTCCATTTCCCAGCCTTTAAATATGATATTCCCCTAGAGTTCTCACCTTAGATGTTTCTCACTGTTTTATGATTTCACTGTGCAATCCTATTTCCATGACCATAGTTCCAATTTTTCAGAACTATTGTCCTACAGCTTTCAGAACTATTTTCCTACAGCTTTGAGAACTATGGTTTCAAAACTGAATTCTTCCTGAATTCTAAACTTATCTAAATCTGTACTCAGCAACATTCCAGTATCACAGATTTCTTGAACCTCACATTGTTCAAACAAAAACTGTCATCTTATATTTGATTCCCACTGTGCTTCCACCAAAAAAAAAAAAAATCTATGTTGCTTAGTATGCTTTATAATGGTTGCTCCTGTTGTCTTCCACCCGGTTGTTTAAACTCTTAATCAAAGTAACACGTTAACTGCTTTACATGCTTAGTAACCAAAGAACTGTAAGTAATTCTGTATCCCATCCCACTTTCCCCCATGAAACCCTGAGAGCTTTCTCCTTGAACATACCTTCTCTTTTTTATTTCTTCTACTTAAGGTCCTTATTATCTCTCCTATGTTAGTATAAGAGTTTCTCTGAGGGCACTGTGGTCTTCGCTCTCACAGATGCTGCCATCTGTTTTCCCCAAAACTCTGGTCATGTGAGCTTTCTTCCCTATGGTATGCCCCTTGAGACTTCTCTTTGAAAACTAGTTGAAGAACCTTTGTTGCTTTGTCATAGCCTAGAGTGGAGCACCTCAATTGGTATGCCCAAGTTATGATCCTGTTCACGCTGGCCTTTAGCTGGTAGCAGGCTTCTCGAGGAGCCATCAAAATTACCTTAGTATCACTTGATGAGAGAGGGCTGAAGGCACAGACCCACAGGATCAGGTTCCAGCTTCTTAGCCTGTCACCCCAAGGCTCTTTACGGTCTGGCCCTGTCTGTCTAGTGGCACGCATTATGTCACTTCTCTTACGCACTGTCTCTTCTATGCCAGCTTGTGCCCTTTCATAGTTTTATGCTTTGTTACATGCTGTTTCCTCCTTTATTTGCCACCCTCTCCACTTTTCATCTGTGAACTAATTGTGTAAGAACAAATCCCTGCCCATTCAGCCTTCTCTGATACCTCTCACAGTGAGTTACCTTCTCAGCAAGACTGCCAGAGCACTTTTATGATATCTCTTGTACCGCTTACCTTATTGCCATGTGATATGTCTTGGTATATATGTCTCTTGCACTAGATTTCAAATTTTCAAAGTGGAAGATTTTGTCCTATGCATCTTTGTTTGTCCTATGCATCTTTGTAACTAGTACATAGCACAGTGCCTGGCCTATAGTAAACATCTGAAAAGTAAATGGACAGATGTAGAAATATTTGTGCTGAGATTTTTCAAGACTCCACAGCTTACTTGTTAAAGGAGAAAACCAGAAAGTGATGGTGGGAAGGTGAGAACAAAGATCCTACTGCATATTTTACATGGAGAAAAGTCAGCTGAATTTTGAATGAACATTTATATAACATATTTTTGAAACTATATGGCTTGCACTGTGCACTAAGATCTGAGAAAAAGCAAGGGAACAACTCTTTACACAACTTTGGAGCTTGTATCTAGATAGGGATACATATAGGCTATTAACTCTTAAGAATACACTCTGGTCATACTCATGACCAGAGTTTTGGGGAAAAGAGATGGCAGCATTTGTGAGAGTGAGGACCACAATGCCCTCAGAGAAACTCTTATACTAACATAGGAGAGATAATAAGGACCTTAAGTAGAAGAAGTAAAAACGAGAAGGTATGTTCAAGGAGAAAACTCTCAGGGTTTTCATGGAGGAAAGTGGGACAGGATACAGAATGACTTACAGTACTTTGGTTACTGTTCTGGGTAAGTGAAGAGTGTGTAAGGCAGGGATAGCGTGGACAAGTCAGGAAAGCAGAGAGGTCGGCAGGGCAAGGAGGGAAGTGTGTGTCAGGGAGGAACATGTTAAAATGAAAGAGTGTATGTTGGTCTTCCATGCTCTGGTTATATCATCAGTGCTCATAAATTTTTATGCTCTCCCTCAGTTCCACTTTCAACCACGTGGCCCTGTTTCTTACCATAGCACATTTACCCGTTGTTTTGTAAGGTAATAACAGGCAACAACCTGACAACAAAGATTCAGGGACCAGTAATCTAACATAACATAAAGATGAATTGCTTTCTTAAGGTCTCCAGAAGGCAGTGAATATACATGGAATTGTAGTTAAGGTGAGTCTCTTGAAGCAACAGATAGTATCTGTGCACTTGTTCTGTAGCTAGCGCAAGAGGGGAGGTGAAGTAGGGTGGTCATTGGGTAGAAGTTTTCAGCAGAGGCCCCAGCTATTCCTTTTCCAGAGGAAGAGCTGCTCTGCAGAGAAGTAGGAAAGAAAATAGGTGAGATATTACGGAGGATTGTGATTGGGTACTTGGGGAGGGAGGCTAAAGGTTACCTCTGATCCTATAATTGCTGGGAAGGGAGCTAGCTGTGGGTCCATCCTGCTGACTAGATTAATTTCTGTCTCAGGTTGCCCTACCTCACAGTGGTGCCTCTATATGTATCGAAGACTTAGGGAAGTCCTGGGTCACAGGTACTGAATAGAGAAGGGGATTGATGAACTCTTTGGGGTGTCTGCTATATGTCAGGCACCATACTTTATCACTTCTTATTCATTCTCATGTCAGTACTGTTAAAAGAGTATTAATCTCTCAAATAAGAAAACTAAAAGCCAGAGACTTATACCTTTTCCAAGGTCACATAGCTAGTCAGTGGCAGAGCACGGACATCCGTCCCTTTCTGTCTGACTCACAAAGCCCACGCTTAACACCCCCCATTCTGTCTAGATGCTCTCATCTAGGTCAGCTCCGAGGGGCTTTGGGGTTAAATTATAGGTTTATTTTTCTTTGTGTCTCTCCACTCCCATGCCTCTCACAACTCACTTATGGTAGGTGATGTGCACTACAGCATGGTGAAGTCAAAGCGTAGCACTGGACTGACTTGTAAGACATGTGAATGCTGATTCTGGTTCTGCCATTGTCTTTGTCTGTAAGACCTAGCAGAACTAAGTAGTTCTCAAGCATGAGTCTATGGATCTACAGACCGTTATAAATACACTGAATCTCCTGGGGCACTAAATAAAATTGCTGGATGAGCAGACCCCAGCCAGACCTACTGTATTCAAATCACAAGGTATAGGATTGAGGAATCTGTTTTACAGACTCCACAGGGAATTATTTGTACTCAGGTTTAGAAACTTCCTATATTCAAAATCTGAGTCTTCTAGGCAATTGTTAACTATTATTTTGAGCCTATATTAATGTTAACTTTTGATATAAAAGTAAATTCAAACTTAAAGATGGTAGTTACTCTACCATTTAAATTTTTATTGCTGAAGATTAAAGCTTTTACATACTTTCATAAAGAATGATTTTAATCTAAAATGTTACGTGTTCATATTTGTGAATGTTTAGTATTTACTAGAAAGTATAGTGAAGATGTTCTTTAAAATTTTTTAAAATCCTAAAAAGTCAGAGATATTAGTGAAAACCAATTTTAAACAAAGTGAAGCTATTTAAGAGTATTTTTATTTTAGATATGTTCCAGAACAAAAAGAACACAGATCCCAGTTTAAGAAAGGTTTCATGCAAGGGCATGTGAATAGACAAGAAAAAGAAGAAAAAGAAGCAATCTATAAAGAACGCTGGCCAGGTTATCTAAGGGAATTGAGACAAAGGTGAGTCCATTTTTGTTTGAAAGTGAGAACATAGTGGCTAAACAAGATGCAGGTTTGTCTCGACTTTGTACATATTTAAGGGTAGCATTGTTGTTTAGTCACTCAGTGGTGTCCAGCTCATTTGTTATGTAGTCACTAAATGTAGCCTGCTAGGCCTCTGTGTCCGTGGGGTTTCCCAGGCAAGAATACTGGAGTGTCGTCTACATGGGCAGGCGGGTTCTTTACTGCTGAGCCACCAGAGAAGCCCTGAGGGTAACATTTCGAATCTCATATCCTAGCTGGATACTCTACTGATTTGACTTGTAAACACTATCATAATCCCAGTATTTCTTTTTATTTATTATGTTTTCCCATTTGCAGATTGAGTTAATTTTAAAATTTTATAAGTAAGTTAAATGTCAGGAAACTGTCAAGTATTTCATGACTTTATATTTGACTTGATAGGTATTCTGCAAGCACTGTAGATGCTGTAGAAATGATGGATGATGAAAAAGTTGATCTGAATTTGATTGCTGCCCTTATTCGATACATTGTTTTGGAAGAAGAGGTTAGTTTTGTTTTTCTTTAATTTTCAAAAGTGAAACATTTCAATTTGATATCAAGGACTTGAAAAAATTTTTTCTTAATAAATGCTTTTAAAAAATAATCTTTGGAAGAAACAGCTTTTGATACCAGGAGCAAGAATTTCAAAATGCCAAATGATTTAGCAGTTTGACCTGTTTGAAGAAAAAACTCAACAAACAAAATGTCTGGATTATAAATCCTATTTTTAGAAAGCAAACTCTTTAGTTATAATTACTAATTAAAAGTTATCTTGAGCTAATGTAATTTTAATGAAGAATTAATTGTGCACAAAATTATACTCTTATTTTGTTATGTGATCCTTTATAACAGTTATTTCCCTTCTGCATAGGATGGTGCAATATTGGTCTTTCTACCAGGCTGGGACAATATCAGCACTTTACATGATCTCTTGATGTCACAAGTGATGTTTAAATCAGGTATTTTAGAAATGTACTTTTATTGCTGTTCTAAGAATGGTACCTGAGTTATGTGTAGCCTGGTTATTTTCTTTCATTTGAGTCCAAGTTGAATTTTTTCAAAAGTTGGATTTTTTTTTCCCCCCTAAAGTTCTAGGTCAAAGATGAAGATGGTAGATACGTAGTGAAGTTCCTTATTTAGTTTTATGGTGAGACTTTCCCCTCTCTGCCTAAATTTGCCCAGTAAAATCGAGTCTTTGGCATTTGAGGTTTTTGTCTCTTCACTCACTTCTGCACTTAGTTGGGCAGAAAAGAAGTTTGAATTTATCCTCTTAGGCCAGTATTTCTCAGCTCTAACTGTACAACAGAGTCACTCATGGCATTTCTTTAAAAATGCAGACCCAGATCGCACCCTCACGCCAGATATTAGAATGTAACCTGCTAAATGTTAGAATGTGACCTGAACATCTGAAGTTTAAAAAAAAAAATTCTCAGATGATCTGATTGTTTAATAGGATGTTTTGAAAGATACAACCTCTTATGTTTTAGAGAAATGCATTGAAACATTTTTCTCCTGTGAAATTACAGCTTTTTCCGGAGTCACTGTTAACTTTAGTAAAATCAAAGCAAATTCCATTTAGTATTTTAAATAGTTCTGAATATACTTTCTAGCCTTACTCTGTTGAAGTGCTTTGATATGTTTTATTTTTTTAAAACACTGAAAAATATTTTGATCTAATTTTATTGGCTAAAATACTTTTTAAATCCCATCATGGCAATGCCCTCAAATCATTCACTATAATTAATTTTCTATTTTCTCACTGCAAAAATATTTTGTCTGATTGCTATGACTTCTCTATAATGAAATACTACTTTCTGTTTTCTTCATCATTGGTAACTTGTGTGTAGAAAAAGTATAGGTCGTGATTAAACTATACAACCATATATATTTTTTTAAAACAGAAATACTTCTCTGGCAACTTTGGCCTTTCCTTCCCCCATCATAAACTCTATTATATGATCTACTCTTAGTTTTAAAAATGTGAGTGTGTATGTATTTTCCAAGAAAAATGTGGAGATCATTTTGGAGGAAGTAGGGAAAGGGTATAATTCATTGTCTTTCTGATTTCTGATTTAATTATACTCAGGGATGGAAGTATTAATTTATAGTTCTACCATCAGCTTCAGTTCAGTCGCTGAGTCATAGCTTACTCTTTGGAACCCCATGGACTGCAGCGTGCCAAGCTTCCCTGTCCAAACACCTGGAGCTTGCTCAAACTCAAGTCCATCGAGTCGATGATGCCATCCAACCATCTCATCCTCTGTCATCCCCTTCTCCTGCCTTCAGTCTTTCCCAGCATCAGTGTCTTTTCCAGTGAGTCAGTTCTTCGCATCATGTGGCCAAAGTACAACCACCAGCTTAATTTCTTTTACAGAAAATCTTTCAAAAATTAAACATTCCTAATCTTTATCATTGTTTTGACCTCCCTGGTGGCTCAGAGGGTAAAGCGCCTGTCTACAATGCAGGACACCTGGGTTCGATCCCTGGGTCGGGAAGATCCCCTGGAGAAGGAAATGGCAATCCACTGCAGTACTATTGCCTGGAAGGTCCCATGGACAGAGGAGCCTGGTAGGCTACAGACCATGGGATTGCAAAGAGTCGGACACGACTGAGCTACTTCACTTTCACTTTTCACTTTCAATCTTTATCATCATCTGATAATCCAATCCATAATCAGATTTTCCCATTTTTTTCCCCCAAAGTATCTTTCACAACTAGCTTGCTCAGGCTGTAGAAAAAGTCAGACTGATAAATCATTTAGTTTTAGAATAGCACTTCCATCTTCCCTTTTCTTTCCCCATGTTGGAAAAGACTAGGTTCTACTTTCTGGAGATGTCTAAATCTTTATAGTATCGTTTCATTTGATCATCTCTTAATCCTTTTTTCCTGCCAACTGGAAGTTACATCTGAAGGCTTGATTGAATTCAAGTTAAGTTAGAGTGGATGTATTTCATACTATGTGACAGAGATAAGTCATTGAAGGTATTCTTTGTCAACACTATTTGACAGCTTTTTACAGTTTAGGAGGTTCATAGAGGCTGTGGGAAGCACTGTATCTCCTGAATAACAGCGGTTCTTTTTCTTGGAAAATACAACTACAATACAAGAATGTCTTCTGGACATTCTTGCCAGAGATTTAAGTTAGGTTACACTTTGGTAGCTATATCTGGCTGAAATTTACCCTTGTTTCTGTAACACTCTCTCTCCTTCCCATTACAGTACTACATCAAACTGTCTGTTGACTGATAATCATGAATGGGCTTGAGCAACTTGATTTTGAAACCTAAAACTTCCTATATTCCTAACAAAATTATTATTTTTTTTAACGTGGGTGACTTTTGGAATATATTACATTTTACTAATGCTATCATTATTTTTAAGTGGACATGGAAATTTAATAAGTAATTTGCTTTAAAATTTTCTTTGATTAAAGTAGGATTACCCAAAGTCTACAAACATATTCACCCATATTAAATAAAATCCTTTGATCTTTAGTTAGTGGTGGGAATGGAGGTAATGTTTTGTTTTGTATTTTTTTTATTATAATTTTAAAAGGTTGCTACCAGCTTTTCAGCATTGTATAAGAATTTAGAATTTGCAGAAAAAATATTAACAAGTATATAAAATGTGTATGCTTGGTCTGATTATACATAGGAATATAAATTAAGAATTACCATGTATTTTTTATGGAATTTTCTGCAGCTGTGTATCTTAAAGTTTAATTTTCTTCTTAATTTTCAGACAAGTTTATTATTATACCTTTACATTCTCTGATGCCTACAGTTAACCAGACACAGGTATGTTGTTAAATTTATCTTTCAAACTGAGGCAAGCTTTAAGGACTGCTTTTTGTGTGTTTTGTTTTCTTTTATTTTTGAAAGCACATTTTAAAATAGTAATCCATACAAAAAATACTTCTTTGAGAACCTTTGCAAATGAGTCTTCAGGGAATGACTGCATAAAAATTTGGATAAGAGAGGGTAATCCATGAATCACATTAGTTTCATCAGCATTAGGGAAACATTTAAAGATTGCTTTTATCAATAGCTTGTTTGGGTTTCCTGAATAAAATAAAAAAACATGTGAAAGCCAATAAAAATAATTCAGCCTAGCAATGAATAATCTGTGACATACACAGTTTGATACTGAGATTTTGATTTAACAGAATTAGTACATTTATAGGCATGAGATTTCAGTGATGTATATTATTAATTATGGTTTTGGATGTTTTGACTTTGTCAGATTCAGGGATCTCTAGTTAGAATGAACAGTGCATTCCCAAAGGAAAGGTAATTTTCTACTGTGTTTGCAGGCCCTGGTAGAATGAAATGGATCCATTCTTTCCACTCTGTAAGAAATAATATACAATTTTTAATTGAGGGCTTTTTAGTATCTCTGCTGGTATGATAGTTCTGAGTAAGGCTCAGCTAGCTGGATTAGGTACATTGTGCATGTCTGAGGGAAGAGAAGAGGAAAGACAGAGCTCTTGATCCCAAATATTGAACAAAAGTGTATCTGGTGTGTAAGTACTTCCATCGCTCATACTGTAAACCATAAAATATTGATTCCTTTGCTAGAGGATATGTGACTAGACTGGCAAACATTTTCTCTTATCATTTTTATAAATGAGACGAGTTTATGATTTTTTTTTTTTTTTTTTTTTTGCTTTTCAGCCAAGTGGTGTCTACCATCATGACGTAGGATTTATTATGTGAAGGGGATCTTTTTAAGTCCATTTCAGTCTTAGTAGCTGGTATACAGTGGTACAGCTAGCTGGCATTCATTCTGATGATTGGGCATATGCCTTTTGGTTGGTGTTGTCTGTATGTCTGTACATGCTCAGTTAATCAGTTGTGACTGACTCTTTGCAACCCCGTGGACTGTAGTCTGCCAGGTTCCTCTGTCCATGGAATTTTCCAGACAAGAACACTGGAGTGGGTTGTCATTATCTACTCCAGGAGAATCCTCCCGACCCAGGGAACAAACCCTGCATCTCTTATGTATCCCCCATTG
This sequence comes from Tragelaphus eurycerus, assembly GCA_935064755.1. Classification (NCBI taxonomy): domain Eukaryota; kingdom Metazoa; phylum Chordata; class Mammalia; order Artiodactyla; family Bovidae; genus Tragelaphus; species Tragelaphus eurycerus. The sequence continues at coordinate 11,702,247 of CAKXYN010000006.1, forward strand.
GCAGGTAGATTCTTTACCACTGAGCCACCTAGGAAGCCCTGTTTTTATCTGTATAGTTTTTAAATAATTCATAATTCTTTACACTTCTGTCTCTCTCCCTTAAAAAATTTGACAGCACAGTAAACGTTTGCATTCTGCAGCATTTAATTTTTTTTAAGTTACCATATTTAAATATCATATTAATAATTTTGTATACCACTTAAATATCTATTAATTAAAATAATCTTTAAATTATAACCTTTCATTTGAAATCTTATTTGTGATAGGGTTTTGATATCTATGGGAGATATGGTTTACCATAAGGGAATTTTGTGATACTGAAGATGATGTATAAGATACGACTATATCTGTAAATATTAGATGCATATGTCAGTGAATGAACACAAAATTGCTAAGAGTGAACAGTACTTGAAGTAATTACTGTAATTGTAAGAATGGATGTATCAGAAATTCACTCTTCGGATTTTGATGTATGTATTCTTGCAGGTGTTTAAAAGAACTCCTCCTGGTGTTCGGAAAATAGTTATTGCTACCAACATTGCAGAAACTAGGTAAAAATTGTTTTTTAATTACCAACTACTAATGGTTACATTTGTTTTGAGCACCATAACAGTTAACATACCTTAATCTTTCTTCTACAAAATACTTTGTAATTTCTTTAAACCTATTTTAATTTAGTTGCAGTGAACATGGGTTGTTTTTTTTTTAAACCTATACTAATGTTTAGCCTCTTCAGAGATAGGCTTTTAAGTGATTGTTTTAAAGCTTCCCTAAAGAAGCATGGGGCCTGAGGTCAGTACTTCTGGTTGGAAGTAGAATTGATAGATTGTTTGGTAATCAGTTATATATACTCTTTAAAATTATTCCATTGGAGATACTAATACACCAGTACAGTCATTGCAACAGATTGTTCTGCAGAAGCTGGTGTTAAATCATGGCACTGGAGGGCTCACAGAGCTAGTTACAAAAGTCCTCAGGCAAGCTGTGAAGTTTGAATGAGGGCAGGTAAGAATTGTGCACGTGATCTGTAGAAAGGGCACCGTGCTGCCACTGAAGCTGCTGCTGCCGCCTGTGATGCGGTGTCTGATCCCCACTTGTAAATGTGGAAGAGTGGTGAAAATCCTAAACTACTAAAATCAAGTTGATTCAATAAAAAATGTTTTAAGATCCATATCTGTGGCTCTGGTATAGGCTAATGTGCTTTAGATGTGTTTTTAACAATTTTTATGTATTTGTTTTCCAAACAGCATTACCATTGATGATGTAGTTTATGTAATAGATGGAGGAAAAATAAAGGAGACGCACTTTGACACGCAGAACAACATCAGTACAATGTCTGCTGAGTGGGTTAGTAAAGCTAACGCTAAACAGAGGAAAGGTCGAGCTGGAAGGTAAGAGCATACCTTTGAAGTCTTTACAAAAACACCAAAAATTTTGTGTACCAAATTTACTTAAGGAAGTTCCCTTTCATCTTTTTAAAAACGTATTGCAGCATGTTTTTACTCCCCAGAAGGTGGGGGAGTTGTTTTAATCATAGTTGTTTTAGAAAAAGTATCTGTCAGGTTTTTTATTTTATGATTTTTCTGCCTCTAATTCCTCAGTCTGGTTAATTAAAATTAATATTCTTTATCTTATTAGCTATATTACCTGTGATTGTGTTTCTTTTTAAAAAAACATTACTAATAATGATTGCTATTAATAATACTTGAATGTCAGATCATCCTCTAGAGACTTACACACATTAACTTGCTTAATCCTCTCACAGTGCTGTGAAGTAGATTATTATCTCTATTTTGACAGTAATGAAACTAAGGTGTAGAGAAATAAAGTCATCTAAAGTCATCTCTCCAAAGTCACACAGTGTTACAAGTAGCAGAGCCAGGAATTTGTATTTAGGTGGTTTGGTTCCACAGCCTGGGCTCCTAATCACTATACTTCACAGCTGTACTGGTTTTTCGCTGTGAGTTACCAAGGAAAATACTTTTTCCCAGTTATGTGATAGCATGAGAAATAAAAATACCTCTTTTTTTTTTTTTTTTTTTGGTTGCCCGTGGTATTTTTTGTGGTGAGCAAGAGCTACTCTTCGCTGAAGTGCATGTGCTTTCTCATTGTGATGGTTTCTCTTGTTGGGGCGCACAAGCTCTAGGCACACGGGATTCAGAAACTGTGGCATGTGGGCTCTAGAGTGCAATTTCAGTACTTGTGGTGCATGGGCTTAGTTCTGCAGCATGTGGGATTTTCTTCGACCCAGGGATCAAACTTCTGTGCTCTGCATTGGTAGGCAGATTCTTATTCACTGTACCACCAGGGAAGTCCAGGACCTCTGTTTTAATGATCAGAGAAAAAATTTGCTTGTAACACAAATAACTGCACTTATTACTTGTTTTAATGCATACTTCAGAATATTTTACACCCTAACTCATACGAGTGATAGAATCATGTCTGGAGTCTGGAGAGTTTTTATTTTACCTCTTACATGTAGAATAAAAAGATTTCCCTTAATTTTCAGATACTGGCTTAAGTAAGGAAAGAAGAGTTAAAAAAAAAAAAAATTGACAGACCATTTATCAGCCTTTTAATAAGTTTATACTATATATTTAAAGCTGTCACTCATTATAATGTTTGTAGATTATTCCAGTATAACTTGACCAGGTAGTTTATTGGATATGCAGTTGGTGCTCTTGAGTCATAGTCCTGGCTTAGTCCAAGAAATGTACCTTCTACTGTATTAAGAGGGGATAATTTGATTGGGAGCCTAGCAAGATTGAGGTTTACCCATGCAGACTAGTCACTAAATGTAAAGTATTGCATTTTATATAATTCTTCATCCCCACTAACCTGGTGAAAGTTAATTGTGGAATTGCAGTGTTTTTGTTGATGTTTTTAATTGAAGCATAGTTGGTTTACAATGTTGCTTTAGTTTTTGGTATACCACACAGTGATTCAGCTTTTATATATATACATAGTATTTTAATTCAAAGGGAAAATAGTCCCCTGTGGGCTCTGTGATACAGATTTCCTTTAACAAAGCTAATTAAGATTGATTATTATTTTGAAGGCCAGTGCAAACTGTTTATTATGTGGTCCTTGGTGGAGATCCTATAGATAGGTAATGGGTCCTCTGAGCCACCAGAGAAGCCCATCATTCAGATCAGTAGATGCAAATAAGGGGAATAATTGTTTCCAACATCTCTGAGAGCTCACTAGATAGGACATACCTAAGAGCTTTTAAAATAATAAGTTAACATAATACCAGTATTTGTTGGGGGGGGGGGGGGGGGGGGGGACTAATGAATCTGAGTATTTGTTACATAAAGTGCTCACAAGGCCCAAAGAGATTAACCTATGTATACTGCTGATTTTGTGTCAGCCAGTCTGGAGTCTGTAAGAAACAGGTAACCAAGTTATTGGTAGGAGGAGGGAACCTTGTCTTTTTTAGAACTAGGACTTAGGATTAGTGGATTTAAGCTTATTCAGAACAGATGAGGAAAAGGAACATATGAATAACAATGAAGTAACAAGTAAATTAGTTATGATGTGGCTTGTAAGAAATAGATATTGACTGCTTTCCCTGCCTTTTCTTTTCTCTGGAATTCTAAAAAGTCACTGATAATACTTACCTGCCCGCCCCCCTCCTTGTTGGTTTTTTTTCCTTTTAAAGAGTTCAACCTGGTCATTGCTATCATCTATATAACAGTCTTAGAGCAAGCCTTCTAGATGACTATCAACTGCCAGAAATCTTAAGAACGCCTTTGGAAGAACTTTGTTTACAGATAAAGGTAAATTAAGTGGGAGAATTAGAGTAAATAAGGTTCTAGTTTTCAGCATGTTTTATAGAGGAAAGTAATATGTTAATCTGCCAGAAAGAATTTAGACCACCATTTGTTTTTGTGTTAGTACAGTTTGACCCCTGAGCAGCCTGAGGGTTAGACTTGCCAGTTATCCCTTCTCTGCCTCAGAAAATGACTCACCCAAGGGTGGGTCATTGAAACAGCTTGGTTAGAATCAGCAGTCAGACCCTAGTTCTGTTGATTCTACATGTTGTGTTTGCTGATTGAACACAAACTTTCCCCTGCACTTAGTTAATTTAAAGGTCTGTAAAATGAAAATGCAGGTACTGTATTTTTTGGAAAAAAATTTGCATAGACATGAACTTATGCAGTCAAAATCAATAAACTGTAAACTATTTTTAAGCTTCTGTCACGTGTATATTTGGAGAAGGAAATGGCACCCACCCAGTATTCTGCCTGGAGAACCCAGGGACAGGGGAGCCTGGTGGGCCGGGGCGCGGGTCGGACACGACTGAGCTTGCTGCACGTGTATATTAAACAGCTTTTAATTACTGCTCTAGAGCCAGACTATCGGGGATTGAAGCCCAAGTCCTGTGGCAAGCTAGTTGTTTTATATTGGGCAAGTTATTTAAATTAACTTCATAAAATTCTTAAAACAGTGCCTGGTACATGGAATTGTTCAGTAAATCTTAGTACTGTCACTACATCTTAAGATTCCCTCATTATAAACTACTTACCTTTTTTTTAGCATCATATATTTGATAAAATTAACCACCTTATTTTGAAGATAATCGGTAATCAACTTGTTGAGATTTTAACCAGCTACTTTTCTCATTAATAGAGTTAGTGGGTGTTCAAAGTAGTATGTTGGCCTTTAAACATTTAGAATCACAAACATAATTTTAACTTACTCTGGTAAAATAACTAACTGGAAAATCATGTATAGGTTTGATGCTTTATTTGAGTGAGTGACATGGGGAAGACTAAACTCTATGTCCATATATAACATGTTTAATTATATTTGTCTCTCCCCAGATTTTAAGACTAGGTGGAATTGCTCACTTTCTTAGTAGGCTAATGGATCCACCATCGAATGAAGCAGTGTTACTCTCCATAAAACACCTGATGGAACTGGTAAATTTGTTTTTTTTTGTTTTTAAATAAATTCTAACTTAGAGTGTTTAAGTAAAGCAAGCTAATTATAAAATTTACTCTTAATTATTGCAAAGTAGGCCAATGAGTGTGCAGGACCAAATTGATTTACTATTTGGCTGTTCAGCTTTAAGTATGAAATAAGTTATAAAATGATACTGTTGTGATTTACTTATCATACTGGACTCTTTCCACACAAGTATTTTCATTGTAGGCATGACTTAAAATTGCATACAATTTTGAAATCTTTACATTTCAATCTTTTAAAACTTTCGAATCTTTCAGTTTCTTGTTTTGATCCTCTTCACTTGTATTCTTGAAAGGAATTTGGTTGCTGTTTTCTAGTCTTTCTGATTTTCATAATGTTTTTATAGCTTTGTCAAATCTAAGCAACTTAATGACAGTATGGACATCTTATAAAGGCAACTTTTCTAATTTTGAAGGAATACTAGCAGGTGACTTTTTCCCAGACTATATCCCGCTACCTATCATTTTAATTCCCTTAGTTTATTTTATGAAGTCAGTGTTTTGAGGAACAGGTTTCGTTGTCTTGCTGCTGCTAAGTCACTTCAGTCAGGTCCGACTCTGTGCGACCCCATAGATGGCAGCCCACCGGGCTCCCCCGTCCCTGGAATTCTCCAGGCAAGAGCACTGGAATGGGTTGCCATTTCCTTCTCCAGTGCATGAAAGTGAAAAGTGAACATGGACTGCAGCCTACAAGGCTCCTCCTCCATCCATGGGATTTTCCAGGCAAAAGTACTGGAGTGGGGTGCCATTGCCTTCATTGTCTTAGGTGCCCACTTAGTTGGTAGGCATCCCTATACAATACCACTTTGAGAAGCCACACACGACTGGCTGCAAGTTAGTGCCCAGAGTAGAGAGAGAGAACAGAACTGTGCTGTCCAACTCAGTATCCACTAGCCACAGGTGACTATTTAAGTTTTGAATTAAATTACAAATTCAGTATCTTGGTCATACTCACACACTTTAGAAGTGAATAGACACATGTGGCTAGTGGTTACTGCATGAACAGTGCAGAATGAACAGTGCAGAAATGACATTCCATCAGTGCTGCAAGTTCTGTTGATTAGTGGTGGGTTAGAGGATGCTGATGGGAGTATTTTAGATATTAAAAAAAATTTTTTTTGAGCCATCTATATAGATAGTTTTGAGAATTTGGTCCATATGAAAACATTGAAGTAAGCTTGTAATATGAGTAATAAGTTGTTTAAATGAAAAGTATTGTAACTGATCTGACCATTTTTGTTTGAATTGGGGTTAGATTTAGTGAGGTTGCTGATACTAGGGAACAGTATGGTTTTACTGACTTTAAAATTAAAGTCTTCCCCTCCGGATTTTTCTCTAATAGAACACAGCAATAGAGAGCTAGGTGGTAATCAGAGAGTCAGCTTACTTGTGGTAGAGACAGATGACCAGAGGACAGCTGGAGTCTGAGGCCAGAGTGGGGTGACTTCCTTTCTCCTGACTAGAATTTAGGAACCAGTCTTTACTGAGCCATTTGCAAGCAACAAAATTGTGAAAAGGCCTGGGACATCCTTGCCAACAGTAGGGTCTGAAGCCTGTATTTTGAAAAAACTTTTTTATTATGCAATGCAGAATGCCTATCCAGGATAAAAGAGCAAAACAAAGCATCCAGCTTAATGATTTATTACAAAGTGAGCACTGTTATTTTTAATCATGTCAAGAAGTTAAGAACATCCCCGGGATACTAAAAGGCCACTGCCTACCCTCTCCCATCACTCCCTGAGTCTCAAAAATAACATCTATCATGACTAATGGTAGTCTCTTGCTTTTCTTGATGATTTTACGAACCAGAATACATCTCTATAAAGAGCTCGATTTAATTTGATCCTTTATAGACTTTACAGAAATCCTCATGGGGTGTTGGGAGTTTTGGAAGAATGGGGTTCTGAATTCTTTCAGTGAACATTGTGAAATTCATGTGCATTACTGCTTTTAGCTGTATATAGTTCATTCATTTTCATTTCTTTATATGGCTACTGAAAGGTATCTTTGATTGTTGTTTAATCGATAAGTTGTGTCCGCCACTTTTGTGACCCCATGGACTGCAGCCCACCAGGCTCCTCTGCCCCTGGCTTTTCCCAGGAAGGAGTACTGGCGTGGCTTGCCATTTCCCTTCTCCAGGGGACTGAACCTGCATCTCCTGCATTGGCAGGTGGATTCTTCACCACTTAGCTGCCTGGGGCTTCTGGTGGCTCAGATGGTAAAGAATCTGCCTTCAATCAATGCAGGAGACCCAGGTCTGATCCCTGGGTTGGGAAGATCTCTTGGAGAAGGGAATGGCTACCCACTCCAGTATTCTTTACTGGAGAATTCTATAGAGGAGCCTGATGGAGCCCATGGTGTTGCAAAAGAGTCCAACACAACTGAGCAACTAACACTCAACACTTTCACCTGGGAAGCCCCAAAGGCATTTTGCTTATTTCCAATTTGAAGCAATTACATACGCTGATATGAATATTCTTCAGTATTTATTGTTTCTTAGTGTACATGTTTAAGTGTTTCTCATACGTGTAGGAGTGAATTCAGTAGGTAATGCCCAACCATTTTCCAAAGTTGTCAAACTACTTACATTCCCACCAGGGCCAGTGGTAGGTGGGTATTCTCATTGCTCTATAGCATCACTAACCTATAGTCTTTTATTGTAAGCATGTTGATAGGTATGTTGTAGTTTAATAGTTTTAATTTGCATTACAGTGAGTGCCATTGAATTTGTATGCAGCTTTTCATGCTTCCAGCCCATTTGGATGGTCTCATTTGTAAATTTCTGGTGCCAGTTTGTGTGTTAGGTCCTAGGAGGTCACTATATATACGTTCTGTATACTATTGCTCTGAGCCCTTTGTCAGTTGTGTATTGCATATGTCTGTATTTTTACCTTATCACTTTTTACTAGTGTTTTGGTGAACAAATTCCTAATTTTAATGTGAAATATATATCAGTTTTTTCTTTATTGTTACTGCTTTTTATCCTTTCATGAGTCTTTATCTACCCTGGAGTCATAGTGATAATACTGTTTTCAGTTTTCCTTCTTCACACTTAGAAATATAATCCATGTGCAATTGATGTATGTGTGTCTGTGTGTAGGCGACGTAAGAATCAGTTTTTAGATATGTGGAACAGTTGACTGAACCTGTTAGAAAAAGTTTATCCTTTTCCTTCTCTTCTTTGTTCTGCAGCATTGTCATCAATCAAGTGTCTATGGGTTTGTCTATTTGTAGGCTCTGCTTTATTCTATTGATGTATATTTTTCTTAAGTGGATATCACACTGTCTTAATTACAATATTGAGTCTTAACCAAGCAAGAATATGGTCTTTCCCATTGATTTAGTTATTTAATCTCTTGGTATTTCAGCATTTTCTGTGTATCATACAGTTCTTTAAGAGATTGATATCTTGATTAGTGGTATTTTTAGATTCTATTCAGACTTCAAAATTTTGCATTTTCTTGTGTGTCTGCTATACAGAAATCAAGTTGGTTTTAAATGTTGACCTTGTTTTCACTAATGCTGTGAAACCCACTTAATTCTGATAACTGTATGTAGATTTTTTTGCATACAATCACATCTATAAATAATTAGAATTTTATTTATTTCCAGCTGTCATCCAGGATCCTTAGTACAATATTGTGCAGAAGTGATATAATAGTGTATGTTCTTATGTTCTTATTCTCAAAGGAAAAGCTGTCAATAATTCATTGAGCATGTTCTTTGAAGATTTTTTTGTAGAAACTCAAGGAAGATTCTGTTCTTAGTTTATTAGATTTTTATTATGCATGGATAATTTTATTATGTATGTTTTTTATCAAATACCTTTTCTTCCTCTAATGAGATTATCCAGTTATGCTGCTTTTTATGTTTAATTTGTAATGTATTGAATTATATCAGTTTTTCAAATGTTAAACCAACTCTCATTCCTGAAAAAAACCTAACTTGCTGTGATTCAAGTTGCCATTGTTTTAAGTTTCTCATGTATAAGGTTTATTTAGTTTCCCTTTCTCCATATGTCCCTGTCAAGCAGGTTCCAAGATTATGCTAAACTCAGAAAACAAGCTTGAAAGTTTTTTTTTTTCCTCTAGTCTCTGAAAGTTTTTGTAAGATTAAGGTAATTTCTTTGATAAACTTTTAGTAGAGCTCAATATTGGCTGTGTTCACTGTGTTGTACAGCACATCCCTGTAGTCTGTCCTACACAGTCCATTAGTCTGTGCCTCTAATTCCCCTACCCCTGTAACAAACTACCGATGGGTTGGTGGAGCAATATGAGTTTTATCGTTTGCTGTTTTTGTTGTTGTTCAGACTTTGTCATTTTGAATGTGTACTGGACATTGTATTTACAGAGATCTTTGTGGATAAAAACTTGGAACTTGGGGTGATGATTTCCTCCAGAGAGGATTTATGTTGCCTCCTCTGGGAAAAGATGCTCCAGTGTTCACCTCTCTAGACTTTCTCTCTCCAATTACTGGACTTGTAATTTTTGTAATTCTTTTGTAACTCTTTTGTAAAAGAATTTTATAATTCTTCTGTCAATGTCTTCAGGCAACTTTTCTAGCTGTGCTCAGCGTGATGATTGGATCACATTACCTAGGGAATCAGAGCAGAAGTCACCCCCATTTTGGAGGATTCTAGATACATCTTTTATCTCTTGCCCTGCTGTTGGTTTCATGTCCCCTAAAGTACTGTATGGGAGGGGCTGGGCATTGTATACTCCAAGCATATGTTGTGTCTTTTGGGTTCCCCACCCCCAATAACTCTTACACTTAGTGATTTCCTTTATCTTATTGAATGCTGGCTAATACATTATTTCTCATTTTTCTTCTAACATTTATAGTAAAGCTGAATTGTGAGTTAATTTTATTTTTGTTTGTTTATTTAAAGTTTGTAACTTTTGCTGACCTTGATGACGAGAACTAAAGCTGAACAATATAAGGGCATTTGGACATGAGTGGCCTGTCTTTTTTTTTTTAAGCAAACTATGATGCTTTACAATGTCTGTTTTAAACATAAACTCTTACTTTACAGAATGCTCTGGATAAACAAGAAGAATTGACACCTCTCGGAGTTCACTTGGCACGATTACCAGTTGAGCCACACATTGGGAAAATGATTCTTTTTGGAGCTCTATTCTGCTGCTTAGACCCGGTGCTCACCATTGCTGCTAGTCTCAGCTTCAAAGATCCCTTTGTGATTCCACTGGTGAGAAGTATACAAATAAAAGGCTAGGCTTTTCTTTTCTTTTTTTTTTTTTTACAGGATAGTTATTTGCTTAGATACACTTTTTATTAGAATGCCATTCTCCTTTATATACCATCAGAGCAACTTAAGCTGCCTTTATCTGTTTTTAAGGGAAAAGAAAAGGTCGCAGATGCAAGAAGAAAGGAATTGGCAAAGGATACTAAAAGTGACCACCTGACTGTCGTGAATGCATTTAAGGTAAAATGGACATATTTTAAATTTAAATTTTTAAAATACAGTTATCAGGAATAAGTTAAATTAGTGAGTGAAAATGTTTAAAATTCGGTGAACATTTGAAAAAAATCATATACTTTCCAATTTTGTGATAGTGCATTATTACATTTTCCCTTTTGGAAAAAAGTCTGTTCTTTGTGTTTTGATAACAGAACAAGTGAACAATTTATTTTAAAACATTATTTGCTATTATTCATTTCTATCTTTGTCTTATTCACATTTATGACAGAAGGTTCTTTCCTGTTCATTAATAAACTATACCTGTATTCAGATTTAACATTTTGATAGAGAATCATAATCATGTATACTCTTTGAGAAAGAGAGACGTTTTCTCTTACAGCCAGACTTTTCTGAGGATAAACATGCCTCATCCATCTTTGCAACATTTAAGTGTAATTTGGGGTATGGAGACAGCATCTTTTTATTGTAGTTCTAGACTCAGTTTCCTGTTATGGGATTGTTTATGTATTTTTTTTTTTGTTCCTTTGAGCTAATTCAGTATTTTTTCCCCTATCCTCCTTCCTTTTCTAACTTAAAGCAAAACATATTTGTGAAGGTGAAAATATATAATAGCATTGAAATTTGTCTAACAGGTTGTTCTTTTTGATTAGTACATCATGTGCAGAATGGTGCTATTTTACGTAACTTAACAGTACATTACTTTATAACTTGCTCTTATTTGTGTAAAGAAAGGTCTGTAAATTCAGTTTTGGTTACCTCTTAATGACTAGGATCATGGGGAGTTCATGTTTTTGTAGTTGGTGTTATTTTTTAAATTATTTGGGTTTTTTTATAGAGAAAATTAAAAATCAAAAGGTAAACATTATTACTAAAATAAAGACAAACTAGTAAGTAATCTTTGCTTTGGGGGATAAAATTAATACTTTATTTCTTTGCCCCCTAGGGATGGGAAAAAGCTAAACAACGTGGTTTCAGATATGAAAAAGACTATTGCTGGGAATATTTTCTATCTTCAAACACATTGCAGGTAATGATGAGTGTTTTGAAGTAATTCTCATATATATTAGATTTGGGGATATATGTATCCATTCTCTATAGTCAGCTCTATACCAAAAAGTTAATTGTGAGTTTGTCTTGTGAAGTTGAATCATACAAAATAATAGACTATTAAATCAACTGCAGTAGCACAAGAAAAAGATGTAAAGCATAATAAAATAATGGCTAAGAAAAGAAACAAGTCCAGAGTTTAGCAAGAAAACACAGTAGCTCGTTTATTCTTTCTGCACCCATCCTTTAGTTGCCATTTTGAGGATTTGTTCTAAAATTTTCACTTGATACTTCTGAAATCTATTTTAAACTCAAATAGGGCAAGTGTCTCTTTTTAAACTTTAGATAGGTATTTTTATCCTGAACTGACTTAGTGTAGTGAGAAAACACTATTGGAGACATTTGTGAAACAGAAGAAAGTAAACAATTAAGGCAAATGCAACATCAGACACTGCACTGAATTAGAGAAGTGATCTCAAGCCAGCAGGCGTAGGAATAGCCACACCTCTTCAGCTATGTGGCATGAACTCTGGTAATGGACATTTAGCAGATCTACAAGGGGGTAAAGAATCCAGAATCCAGCATATTTAATTAAACTTGCCCAAACATTAATGGAATTAAAAGAAGGGTAATGACAATTCTGAAAGATTCTACAGCCAATGGATAAAAGAAGGGAACCTAGCATATCTCAGCAGAAAATACAACTGTTTCATAGTTAGGAACAGTTGAAGAATGCAGTTTCAGTAAAAGGTAAGAAAATAAACCAGTAAAAGGAATGAAAAGACTGCTGAGCCAAGAAGACAAATTGAAGGCCATAGCGTCATAAGGAACAAAATGGGCAATCTTTTAAAACAAAATATTACCTAGAAGGAAGGCTTGAGATAATCACAGCCTGTATACACAGCCATGAAAGAAAAAAATAAAGCAATAAGTAAAAAGCTCATAAACAGGATAGCATTGATCTATCATGAAGGTAACAGGTGTCTCTTCATAGAAAACCCAGGAGTAATTGAATATGTATTCAGAGAGATATGTAAGAACATGTCCCTTGAGTAGAAAAAAATGAAGTGAACTACAGTATTAAAAGATATTTAAATCCAAGTGTTATTTGAGAATACTATATCCTTTCAAGATATTCAGGTATAAAGAAAAATGACAGACATTCAAGAAAGCACTTGAAATAAACACTCATGAGCTGACTTTGAAAAACTTACTGAGAGTAAAATGCTGCGTATTAAGAGGTGAATCAGAAAGAATTCAGGAATGGAGAATACATGCTGAGTATACACTGAAATTATTTAAATATGGAAAAATGCAAAATGGTATTGAGAATTATGGATTCAGAAAAAAGGTATTGTCCTGAACAATATAAAATAACGGTGATGGAAATCAGGAGGTGGCCTGGTGATTCATTTGTAAGAGAAATTAGGTAGGAAAACAATAAAGTCACACAATTCGTAGAAAGGATATATATTTAAAAATGACTTGGGACTTCCCTGGCAGTCCAGTGGTTAAGACTCTGAGCTCCCAGTGCAGGGGACCCTGGGTCAGGGAACTAGACCCTACATGATACAACAGCAAGATCCTGCATGCCACAGCTAAGACCTGGCACAGCCAAATACATAAATATTTTTTAAAATGACTATATTTCATAATCTATTTTAAGCTCACAAGGCTTCTTTATTAAATATCTCTTATGATTATAAAAATGTTGCATTCATCTAATTCAGTTTTGTTTAATTGCTTTAAATTGAACTAAGATTAAATGCTTTTATTAAAACAGCTTCTGTACTGTTATCCTAGTTAAGATGGCATTTTTTGTCCCAATTCTGATGAGTATCTGCATTATTGTTTATTTAATGATATTTCTGATATTGAGATTAGGGAAGCCTTTTGTATTTTCCTATATTATTTGAATGCTTTTTATAACAAAGCATGTATTATTTTACTCATGGTCATTTTCTTAAAAACAGAAAACAGGCCTTAAGCTTTTGAACCAGGATGTAATGGTAGTTCTCAGTAGTACATATGTGCAGAGAAGGCAATGGCACCCCACTCCAGTACTCTTGCCTGGAAAATCCCATGGGAAGAGGAGCCTGGTAGGCTGCAGTCCATGGGGTCGCTAGGAGTCGGCCATGACTGAGCGACTTCACTTTCCCTTTTCACTTTCATGCATTGGAGAAGGAAATGGCCACCCACTCCAGTGTTCTTGCCTGGAGAATCCCAGGGACGGGGGAGCCTGGTGGGCTGCCGGCTGTGGGGTCACATAGAGTCGGACACTACTGAAGTGACTTAGCAGTACCTATGTGAATGTTATTTTACTGTATGCTTTTCTGTATTTTTTTTCCCCAAAATATGCGGTGGAGAACAATTTTGAAAATTAGTCTTTTTGCCAAATAAAGTAATTCTGAAACATAAGTTGTTACTGCCTACAACAGGCAAGCCTTTTCTATAGAAGATCTGACAATAAATACTTCCAACTTAATATCCACACATGGTTTCTCTGGCAGCTGCTCATCTTTGCCATTGTAATGCAAAAGCGGCCAAAGATAATACATAGACAAGTGGGTGTGGCTTTGTTTCAATAAAACCCTGTTGACAGAAACAGATTTTTATAAATTTGTAGTTAACTATCCCCTGCTGCAAAACATCACATTTTTGCAGGAGTATTTTATAAAGCAGGGAAAGCTCACCATGAAATTTATTTATGAGTGCACACTTTATAACCCCTATAGATTTGTGTGAAAGGTATTCTAGTTCTGTTTGTTACCATTGCTCCCTCAGATCAGATCAGTTTCTCAGTCATGTCTGACTCTTCGTGACCCCATGAATCGCAGCACGCCAGGCCTCCCTGTCCATCATCAACTCCCGGAGGTCACTGAGACTCAGATCCATCGAGTCAGTGATGCCATCCAGCTATCTCATCCTCTGTCGTCCCCTTCTCCTCCTGCCTCCAATCCCTTCCAGCATCAGAGTCTTTTGCAGTGAGTCAACTCTTCGCATGAGGTGGCCAAAGTACTGGAGTTTCAGCTTTGTATCATTCCTTCCAAAGAAGTCCCAGGGCTGATCTCCTTTAGAATGGACTGGTTAGATATCCTTGCAGTCCAAGGGACTCTCAAGAGTCTTCTCCAACACCACAGTTCAAAAGAATCAATTCTTTGGCTCTCAGCCTTCTTCACAGTCCAACTCTCACATCCATACATGACCACAGGAAAGACCATAGCCTTAACTAGACGAACCTTTGTTGAAGTAATGTCTCTGCTTTTGAATATGCTATCTAGGTTGGTCATAACTTTCCTTCCAAGGAGTAAGTGTCTTTTAATTTCATGGCTGCAGTCACCATCTGTAGTGATTTTGGAGCCCAGAAAAATAAAGTCTGACACTGTTTCCACTGTTTCCCATTGCCCCCTAGATGCTGCATAACATGAAAGGGCAGTTTGCTGAGCATCTTCTTGGAGCTGGATTTGTAAGCAGTAGAAATCCTCAAGATCCAGAATCTAATATAAATTCAGGTACAGCAAGAAATACATTGTAAATAACTTGCTGCTGTTGTCATTTGTATCAGTAGTTCACTTTTTTTTTTCCTCTCCCTTCCCACCCTGAATAGATAATGAGAAGATAATTAAAGCTGTCATCTGTGCTGGTTTATATCCCAAAGTTGCTAAAATCCGACTAAATTTGAGTAAAAAAAGAAAAATGTAAGCATTGAAGATTATTATAATGTTCTCTCAAACTTTTGAAATGATCTACTACAACACGGCTTGTATTGTACATTTGTTCTTACTTGCAACAGGTCCCTATTCTTTACTTTGGCTATTTAAGGGAAGGCAAACTGTTTATGGTAGATACCACTGTCCCTCACTGCACATCCTGAAGTCTGTTCCTTTGTCACCCAGTATTCACAAAGAATATTAGTAACGCCAGTGTAAATGTGCTTCCCTGGTGGCTCAGATGGTAAAGAATCCTCCTCCAGTGTGGGAGACCTGGATTTGATCCCTGGGTTGGAAAGATCCCTGGTAGAGGGCATGGCAGCCCACCCCAGTATTCTTGCCTCGAGAATCCCCATGGACAGAGGAGCCTGGTGGGCTGCAGTGCATGGGGTCACAAAGAATCGGACACAACTGAACGACTATAAGCACATAAATATGAGAACAGTAAGCCAGCTGTTAAAAAGCAGTGCCTCGGTGGAACTTGGTTTGAAGTAGATTATGCTTCAGGATTTTTTTTTTTCTCTTATGAAACAGATAATCTTGTACTTTAGCTCTTTGGATGAAATTGTGGGGGTTTTACCTATTTTGAGAAATAAAGTATAGCTTTAAATATAGGTCCAAATAGAGTCAGCCTCAATAGTAATCGGAGACAACAATAAGCCATATTTTTGCCCAGTAAGCTAACTCATTCTATTGAAGAAAAAAGAGAAACTGAAAGTCCATATGGCTTATAGTATGTGAATTGGTGCCAGATTTTTGGAAGACACTTTAGAATTAGGTGTCAACAGTCATTAAAATAGTCACTGGCCCTGTGGTTTAATGTGTTCTAAGGAAGTCATTCCAAATGTGTTTTGCCAAGTATATTGTAAGCAACATAGATGTCTAATAGCAGTGGGAAAATTATGGTTTTATAAAACCATATTGTATGGCAATTCTGTTAGGTGTAAAAAAATCATTGTATATTGACATAACATATTTAAACTAATGTTAGGTGAAAAAATTGGTTGTTCTATACACGTGAAAAAATACAGACCTCAAAGGTAGCCTAAAGTGCAGTCATTGTTCTAGTGCAGTGGTTGTGGTTCTCAGCATGGGTAATTTTTCCTTCCCAGGGACATTTGACAATTTCTGCAGATGTGGTTTTATAACTGGAGGCGTATGTGTTACTGGCATCTAGTACATAGAGGCCAGGGATGCTGTTAAGCATTTCACAAGGCACAAGACAGTTCCCCATAACAAGGAATTCAGTAGTTAAGAATGCAGATGTTGAGAAATCTGTAATGTTGTACCTGAGAATAGGGTAACATGAATGTTAATCATTGTGATTGGAATATTCACATTTTAAGTGATCTGAGTATTTTTTGACTTCAGTACTTTTTCAAATTCTTCTTCATACATATCCCTAAAATGTACAGGTAGCTTAAATGTTTGAAATACATTTTGTATATCCCTCTGCCATCCTGGGAAGACTTGATGAAAAAAATGTATCAGTAGTTCTCTTTGGATTGATGCTTTGTTTTGTAAACGTGCAGGGGTCAGCACATTTTGGCATACTGGCTGAAAAATATCTTTGTGTAAATTTTTGTTGGAAGACAGCCATGCCTATTCTCTGCCTGCTTACTAGCTACATTAGCAGAGTTGAGTAGTTGTGACAGAATGCCCCCAAAGCCTAAAATACTTTGTCTCTGGTCCCATATAGAAGAAGTTTGCCAAATCTGTGGCTCTAGTGATGTAGGTAGGGTTGCAGGATGACATTGGTTAAATTGACTATGTGGTGAGGAAAAATAATTGATTTTATTCTAAATAATGGCTTATGACTATGATTGATGATTTTATGGATCCCTAAAACCATGAAAAAGATACCCTCAAAAACAGAGGAAGGATTAATAGATTAACCCTTTATAATGTAATTACCAATGATTATATAACAATACTATCTCATATCTCCCAGTTGAATAATATTAACTAAAGACTCTTACAGATTGAGGTGAAATCTTTAAGTATCAAAGGAAAGACCCCCTAAGAATGGAGAGACTGTACTGGAGCTGTGTATGTTTATTTCAAGTATTCCTGTTTTGAAATGGGGTTGGAGGTTCAGTGAATGTGAGGCCATTTAAAACATATTTTAGAATAGATTTTTAAAAATCAGAACTACGTTTTAAACAAAAATCTCTGTTTTTTAATTTTACTTGTCTGGGTGTGTAACCTGTGGATTTTTTTTTTAATTGATCATTTCAGTTATTCCGTAAATTGAGGGCGGTTTATCAGTCCTTGGGGTCGCGAAGAGTCGACATGACTGAGTGACTTCACTTTCACTTTTCACTTTCATGCATTGGAGAAGGAAATGGCAACCCACTCCAGTGTTCTTGCTTGGAGAATCCCAGGGACAGGGGGAGCCTGGTGGGCTGCTGTCTATGGGGTCGCACAGAGTCGGACACGACTGAAGCGACTTAGCAGTAGCAGCAGTATCAGTATCATGGTTTATCAGTATTATGATTTACAGTAAAATGTACAGACTATTCTCTTGGTCTGATTCACTTAGAATTCCCTAAGGTATTTATTTCATTCTTTGTCTTTTAATGGTGTATATATATAAACGTAATGAGGGAATATTTTGTCACTTTTCTAATATGTTGAGTGATTATACCTGTAAGAGGATTTGTTTTATGATTTAGAGTGTTCATGTTTATCTGATACTTTTCCATGTCTTATTAAAATGAAAATTCTCTTTCCTTAAATATAAGTTTGGAAATATATAATGCAGAAATAAGCTAAACTCATCTGTGGAGTTTCTTTTGATTCTGGGATGGTTTGGAGTCCTCCAGAGTGGTTTTTTTTTTAAACTACATTTTAACTTTTTTTAAAGGGTGAAAGTTTACACAAAAACTGATGGAGTAGTTGCTATTCATCCTAAATCTGTTAACGTGGAGCAAACAGAGTTTAACTACAACTGGCTTATCTATCACCTGAAGATGAGGACAAGTAGTGTAAGTGAATGTATAAAATAGCCATGGATCTGAATAACAGTCTTACTGTGTTTTTAAAATTGTTAGTTTTCATAATTACAAACAAAACTTATTAAATTTTTTTTTATTGGAGGATAATTGCTTTACAGTGTTTGGTGGTCTCTGCCGTACATTGGCATAAATCAGCTATAATTAGGTATATATACCCCCTCCCTGCCATTCCATCCCTCTAGGGCATCACAGTGCGCCAGGCTGGGCTCCCTGTGTTACATAGCAGCTTCCCACTAGTTACCTGTTCTATACTCTGTAGTGTATATATGGCAATGCTACTTTCTCAGTTTGTCCTAGCCTCTCTTCCCCCAGCTGTGTCCATGAGTCTGTTCTCTACATCTGCATCTCTTTCTTCTCTGTACATAGGTTCATCAGTACTATTTTTTAAGATTCCATATATATGTGTTAATATATGATACTTGTTTTTCTCTTTTTGACTTAGACTTCATTCTGTGTAACAGGCTGTTGGTTCATCCACCTTACCACAGTTGACTCAAATTCATTCCTTATTATGACTGGGTCTTATTCCATTGTATGTATGTACCACAACTTCTTTATCCACTCACCTGTGGATGGACATCTAGGTTGCTTTGTCCTAGCTATGTGAACAGTGCTGCAGTGAACATTGCGGTACATGTGTCTTTTTGAATTGTGGTTTTCTCAGGTTATATGCCCAGTAATGGGATTGCTGGGTCATCTGGTAGTTTTATTCCTAAGTTTATTAAGGAATATCCTTAAAAAATTTTTTTTTTCTGATAAGACTTAGAATGTCCTCAAGCAAATAACCTGTACTTTTAATGTGTGCAGATCTGTTGTAATGGATCTATTTTAATTAACAGAAGGTTATTTGATTTTCATAATTTTCTTTTAGAACCTATTTTTAAAGAAATACTGACATTTTATGGTATATAGGAGTTCACAGTGTATGAAGAATTTTATTGACTTGTCAATGTAACTCATAAATATTGCTCAGAATATTAAATGGGAATTTTGTTAGTATATAAATAAAAAGAACTTCAGCTACATTATTGTTTTGGTTTTATCACTTAGAAAAATACTTTGTTTCCAGAATAGTGCTGTTGATTGAATCGAAACAAAAATATAAAACTCCTTTGTTGTCTGAAGTAATAAAAAATGACTTGTTTAAAATTATATAGATTTTAAAATTAGTCTGTAATTACACTGACAGGCTAATGATACCTGTTTTAGAAGAAAAACACTAATTGATACTAGTGATTTTACTGGATTAATGTGACAATAATCCTTTCCGACTCCTTAACTATATTAACTTGCCTTACTTTTCATTATAGATATACCTGTATGACTGCACAGAAGTTTCCCCATACTGTCTCTTGTTCTTTGGAGGTGATATATCCATCCAGAAAGATAATGATCAGGAAACTATTGCTGTAGATGAGTGGATAATCTTTCAGTCTCCAGCAAGAATTGCCCATCTTGTTAAGGTGACTGACTTTACATGATTGTCTTTGATTCTGCATGCAAGTTAGTATACAGTCTTGCGTTTTTGTTTATCCAAGTGTTGTACATGTTACATTAAATATTCCTTGCTTTATTTCAACAGATGAAATTGTGTTGAGAAAGTGATTTATAGTTTTTCTGAATTGGTTTTTGAGATAGTTATAAAGTAACCATTCTGAATAGCTAATAGCTTATGAAATTTCTTATACCAGATCAAGTCACTTTTATTTATTACACTGTTTGATAGTACATCTGTCTTTGTTGAATGTGTATACTTTTTCCTACTTCAGGAATTAAGAAAGGAACTAGATATCCTTCTGCAAGAGAAGATTGAAAGTCCCCATCCTGTAGACTGGAAGGACACTAAATCAAGAGACTGTGCAGTACTCTCAGCTATTATAGACTTGATCAAAACACAAGAAAAAGCAACTCCCAGGAACTTGCCACCACGTTTCCAGGATGGATATTACAGCTGACAGGTTTTCTCTGGTGCCCTGAAAAGCCAATTTTACAGCCATCTTCCATCACGGTTTAACTTTGGGCCAGATGCCAAATCCCAGGACATGAAAAATTTAATGTGTATAAGGTAGAAACCTCTAATAGGTAGTAAAGACTTAATGTGCATGAATTAACAGTTGTCTGTAGCTACTATAAATACACCATAAACAGCAGTAAGTTCTCTGATCATACACTCTTACTGTGGTCATGTCCACATTTTGAGAATATTCCTTTTATGTACTTCGAATATTGTACCACTTGAGAAAGTCCTTTGTTATGAAATATTAATCTTTCTGCCCTTAATGACTGAGTTTAGAATCAGTAAAACTAGAATGATTAGCCAAAAAGCAGTGTCAAATAAGAATTTCAACACATCCACATTTTTTCTAATGAAACTTCTGTCAGAAGTTAATTAATTTGTTGTAATAAAGTCCAGTATGTAATAAAATGTACAGTGTGTAAATCTCAGCTAGCTTTTTGGCTTGGTTTACTGCATCTCCCCCTGTCCCTTGGTTTGTTTGATTTTTTTAAAATCTTTTCAGAATATATTTTTATCCTTTTTATATCACCCTGTGCAGCATAATGTAGCAATAGAGAGCATGAGTCTACAGCCTGACCACCTAAGTTCACATTTTAGCACTGTCACTTACCCAGGATCTTAGGCAAATGTTCCATTTTCTTTATCTGTAAAATACAGGTAACAGTTGTGAGAATTAAATACCTTGTTATGTGTAAAGTGCATAGCCTAGTGTCTGGCACGTATTGGGTACTCACTAAATGGTAGTTATGTATTCACTAAATGGTAGTTACTCATCCATGAAATACTTTTTGTTAATGATCCATTAGGTTACACTTTTTCTCCTCATGCTCTGAGTGCTATTTTATACTCTCAGCCAGTGGTAGCTAGTCTGACATGTACTGTGCAGCCCTGTCAGATTTAGACAAATACAAATACTGTTATTTGTCAAACAGCCTTTTTGTCCTTCCCTTCCTGTTTGCTTGTCCATGTGTCCCCTCCTCTATGCAGCCTTGTTCCCAGGGATGTTGGACCCTCTTCCCCAAGGGTGAATCATGCTTGGTCTAAGCCAATCATGCATGGTCTTACTCTCCTTATAAGTAACTGTTGAGGCATGAGTATGTGGACCTGTCCTGTCTGATGTCAGCTGAGAAGAGGTCTGCACCGGGGGCATCTGAGAAAGATCTTCCTCACAAATACTTTGAGGAGGAAATTCTGCAGTCCTCCTTTGGACATTTTCTTGTCTGTATTTGGCACTTAGAACTGCGGTAGCCAGCTTAGAATCACTAGGTTGGCTCAGCAGGCAGGTGGAAATCAGCCTTGTCCTTGATAACACTAGTGAGCTGTTGAATTATCCAGCTCTGCAACCGCCCTGCACATTGACTTACTCTGATGACAATAAACCCTTTATTGTTTTAATTAGCCACTTTTAGTAGAAAGCGTGTTAAGTGCAACACCTGACTATCCATCGAGTGGTGTTTGCTGAGGCTTCTATCTCTATCATTTATTTTGTGATCTAACAGGTTGACCTTTATATCTGAGAAAAGATGTAAAAGTTGTAGTATTGGAAATACTGTAAAAAGACAAACCTTGCAAGAACACCCTGGTATACCATAAAAACTACAAATTTTGTTGTGCCTTCCAAAGAAGCCAGGGGAAAAGGAGTATCATATGATGACTGTGATGATCTTAACAGCACTGCTTCAGGTAGTGCTCCCATTTTTGGGAATGTATGTCAACCTATTGTTTCCTCCTAGGGTCCTGAATATTTATTTTTGTGTTCTAAGTCCATTCTCTTGGCCAGTATCCCAAAAGTGATTTGTCTCTCACTGAATTCTTATTCTGCATCATATTGTGGCATGTTAGTTTTGGCCCTAAACTCAAGATAATTAGGTACTATTTGTTCTATTAGAATGTTTTTATGTTTGTGGGTTTTTTTGTTTTGTTTTTCTTTGCTTGCTTGCTTTTACTATACAGTTTAAATTCAGTTATTTGGCCAAAATGGTCTTTGCAGAAAGCAGTTAAAACAGATTACTTGTTAATTAGTTCTGTGTTCACAGACCAATATTTAGTCTCCACAAATGGGGAAGATGTTCCTGAAGGATTGTTTAACAGATGAGCTATTTAGAGAGGTCAAAGGACTTATCACCTGTAATTTATGTCTTCTCTACAACCAATCAAGATGGAAATTTTAACTAATGGTGCTGTTTATGTTTTTTGTTTACAGAATAGGATGTAACTTAGTGAAAAATGTATTCCATGTCTTAGCATTATCTGTTGTTTGGTAGTTTTAAAGAATAAGACATTAAATTAAGAAGAAAAATCGGTTTGGCTCACCATTCTGACACCAAGGATAACTCTTGGAAAAAATAACTCTGAAACAGAAACTTACGAGAGGAAAAGGCACTGAATAATCTTTTTTAAAAAAAAGTCTTTGAAAAGTGAATCCGTATAACACCTTCTTAATCATTAACTTGGGCAAAAGCTCTAGACGCATTTGTACCAATTAATGCAAGTCATTTTCTCTTCTTCATTTTTAAAACAAAGTCCACCCTACAAGTTTGAATAATAAGAGAGTTGTAGGAGGAATTTATTTTATGTACTCTATTGCCCAAAGTAAATGGTAATTCTTCTGCTCTTGAGCTCTAGTTTATGTATATATAAGTAATTGTGATCATGTAGTATAATCATATTTATAATATACTAATTGTTTTTACATGGCATTTTTCCGATTTTAAAAATAAATATTCATTATAGAATATTTGAAAATTCAACATATAAAATATGTTACTACTGTTACATACTTTTTTAATAAGTTTGAAGATATTATTTTAATAAAGTTACTCAAGTATAATTCTGTTAATTTTGTCAAATGTTTTAAGTCGTAATTGTTACCCTGATATGGAATATTCCTGTCACCTAAAAATGTTGTTTCCCTTGCAGTCAGTCCCCTGCTCCCACTTTCACCCATTGGCAACCATTGATCTGCTTTTGGTCACTAGAAAATTCAAAAGTTTTGCCTTTTCTAGAATTTCAAATAAATGGAACAATATATAGTCTTCTGTGTTTGGCTTCTTTCAGTTAACAAAAAATGCTTTTGAGATATTTATGTTGCTATATGTATCAGAAGTTAGAGCCTTTTATTGTTTAGTAGTATTTAGTAGTAGTGTTTGTTACACCATAGCTTGTTTTATTTTGTTTAGGATTTTTGTTTTTATTTATGGCTACACTGGGTCTTGGGTGCTGCATACGGGCTTTTCTGTAGTTGCGTTGAGCAGGGCCTGCTCTCTGGTTGCAGAGCACAGGGTTCTCATCGCAGTAGTTTCTTGTGGCGGAGCACAGGCTCTAGGCACGCAGGCTTCAGTAGCTGCAGCTCCTGGGCTTTGTTGCTCCACGGCATGTGTTTTCTTTCCAGACCAGAGACTGAACCTGCATTGGCTGGTATTTCTTTACCATGGAGCCACCAGGGAAGCCCGTCACAGCTTGTTTATTGATTCACCAGTTGGTGGACCTTTGTGAGTTATCTTTAATTTTTTTTTGCTGTTATAAGTAAAGTTATTATTTTTATATGTATACAGGTCTGTGTGTAGACAGATACTTTGATGTCTCTGGGATAAGTACCTGTGGTTAGGATTGCTGTATTATATTGTATTTAAGTTTATAAGAAATTGCCAAACTGACTTCCAAAGTGGGTGTGCCATTTTACACACCTACCTTCCATATGTTATGATTCCAAGTGTTTCAAATCCTCACCAGTACTTGGGTATTTTTAGTTGTTATTTGTTATTTTTTGCCTTGAATGGATGTGGAGTCTCATAGCTCATTGTGATTTCATTTTGTATTTCTTTAATGATCAGTGATGAACATATTTCATGTGCTTACATGCTGTTTTCCTTGGTTGTCTTATATGTGTGTTCTGATCTGATTTTCCACCTCATGTTGTTAAGTAATTGGGACTTTAGGGATATTAGAGAGGAAGGATTATTCTCTGTGAATTTTAGAAGTGCAGAAAATTTAAAGCCATTGACCTGAATATGGCAAAATGTGCCACTCTTCACTGGCTAGTACAGTGGAAGGGTTAAGCCACTGTTATCAGGTGCCAGAAGAGAATTCAGAAGGAGCTGTCTTTTTTAAAGATGTGGCAAAAACACCACAAAGCAAGCAGCTACAACCTTAGAGAGGGGTTTCTCTTCTGGGCATCAGCAAATATAAGCATTTTTACAGCTGATGGAAATGCAAATAAATAGTCCTGTGTAAACACTGGTGCATCAGAACAAAATAGCACTAGAAACTACAGCGTTCAAAAACGGATTTTCTCTGATCCCTGGGAACCATGCTATCCATGTAGAGTCCCTGAATCTTTAGTCTTAGTACCTTAACTGTTAAACTGAGAACAACTAGAGCAGCCTTCTGTGGGAGAGAAACACCAGGTTTAGAGGTCATGATGTCGAGGTTGCACATCCACTGTGAGGAAAAGAATAGGGCATAAGACAAAACTTTTCTTGTTTGGGTAAGGGCATGGGAGTGAACGAAGACAGCTGATGTAGAAGCACTGCAGGACCAACCTTTAAGACTGCTGAGAGTTTTGGTAGTTTGTGGTTTTCAATGAACTGGCCCATTTTGTCAATGTTGTTGAATATATGTGAAGTTGTTTGAGTATCTTCTTATCAATATCCGTCAAATCTATAACAATATGCAGTCTTCCATTCCTGATATTGACAGTCTTTTTTGGTCAGCTTGCTAAAAGGTGTATCAGTTGTATTTGTCTTTTCAAAGAACTAGCTATTTGTTTCACCAATTTTCTATTTTCAGTTTATTGATTTCTATATATATATGATTTCTATATTTATTCTTTTTTCCTTCTGCTTCTTTGTGTTTACATTTTTTTTATTTCTAATTTCTTGAGGTGGCAGCTTAGATTTAAGTGTTTAGTGCCATAAATCCCTTTCTAAAACACTGCTTTAGCCCCAACCTACATGTTTTAATGTCTCGTGCCATTCAATCAGTATATTTTTTATGTCCTCAATATATTTGCCTCTTAACAGATTAAGAGTGTGCTGTTTAATTTTCAAGTGATTAAAGATTTCTGTGGCATTTCTGTTAATTTCTAGTTTGGTTCTTTTATGGTAGTTGGAAAACAGTTCTTTTAATTATTTTTTTAAAATAATTTTATTTTTGACTGTGGTGGGTCTTGCTGCGTGGGCTTTCCTCTAGTTGCAGGAAGTGGAGCTGCTCTCTGACCGAGGTGTGCAGCCTTCTCATTGCAGTGGCTTCTCTCGTGAAATGTGAGCTCTGGGGTGAGCAGGCTTCAGTAGTTCAGCACATGGGCTCAGTAGTCGCAGCTGCCAGGCTTAGTTGCTCTGTGGCATGTGGGATTGAACTCTGCTGCATTGGCAGATGGATTCTTTACCTCTCAGGCACCAGGGAAACCCTGATTTCAGTTCTTTTAAATTTGTCAAGTTTATTCCCCGGAGTGTGATCTATCTTGGTGAATGTTATATATCTGCATGAAAAGAAAGTATAACCTGTTTCTGGGTGGAGTGTTCTCTAAGTTGATGTCAGTTAGGTCTCATTCCTTGATGTTGCTCAGTTCTTTACCATGACCCACTGTACTGCGGATTTGTCTGTTTTCTCCCTTGAGTTCTGTTACTTTTTGATCATGTATTTTGAAGCTCCAGTATTTGGTACTTACACACTTGGGGTTGTTACATCTTCTTCAGAATGACCCTTTTATTGTTAGGTAGTATTCTTTGTTCCTGGTAATTTGCTCTGCGTTATGTTCTAGTGTCGGGGAAGGCAATGGCACCCCACCCCAGTACTTTTGCCTGGAAAATCCCATGGACGGAGGAGCCTGGTAGGCCCCAGTCCATGGGGTCGCTAGGAGTCGGACACAACTGTATATCTTTTAAGTAGACAACCTGAGCGACTTCACTTTCACTTTTCACTTTAATGCATTGGAGAAGGAAATGGCAACCCACTCCAGTGTTCTTGCCTGGAGAATCCCAGGGACAGGGGAGCCCGGTGGGCTTCCGTCTATGGGGTCGCACAGAGTCAGACACGACTGAAGTGACTTAGCAGCAGCAGCATGTTCTAGTGTAGCCCCTCCAGCTTTCTTGTGATTGGTATTTGCTTGATACTACCTTTTTTCCATTCATTTACTCTATACTTACCGTTATAATTGCATTTGAACTGTTTCCAAAAGTTGACGGCATATAGTTAGGTCACTTTTTAAATCTGTCAGTATATCCCTTTTAATTAATATATTTACATCACTTACATTTTACGTGTGCCATTTTGTTTTTTGGTTCTCTTTTCATTCCTCTCTTTGCCTTTTCTTGCCTTCCTATGGTTAGTTACCTGACAGTTTATTTAGTATTCCACTTTACCTTGTCTGTTGTTTATCAGCATTTCTCTTTGTAAAGTTTTTGCTTGCTCTATGGATTACAGTGGACTTCCCAAGTGGCTCAGCAGTTTAAAAAAAAAATCCCTCTGCAGTGCAGGTGACGCGGGTTTGATCTCTGGGTCAGGAAGATCCCCTGGAGGAGAAAATGGCAATCCACTCCAGTATTCTTGCTAGGAAAATCCCATGGGCAGAGGAGCCTGGTAGGCCACAGTTTGTAGGGTTGCAAAGAGTTGGACACAACTGAGCACATGGATTATAGTATACATGTATTGCTTTAGTTTTGTTTTAGTTTTTCCTAAATATTTAGTTTTCCCAAATGAACTGTTAGTGAAGGTAGCTCAGTCGTGTCCAACTCTTTGTGACCCCATGGACTATACTGTCCATGAAATTCTCCAGGCCAGAATACTGGAGTGGGTAGCCTTTCCCTTCTCCAGGGGGGTCTTCCCAACCCAGGTCTCCTGCATTGAAGGACGAACTGTTTAATAAAGACTATGTTTTTTAGAGCAATTTAAGGTTTACAGGAAAACTGATCAAACTGTATACTTTTATTCCCTCTTCCCCTATTATAAGCATTTTAGTACACTTGTTACAATGGATGAGCCAACATTAATACATTATTAACTAAAATCCATAGTTTCCATTGGGGCTCATTCTCGGTATTGTGTATCTGAACAAATGTATGATGACATATATTCACCATGACTTAACCATGCAGAATACTTTCACTACCCTGAGAAAAGTCCTCTGTGCTCCACTTAATCCTCCTTTCTTCTCCCTGAACCCCTAGCCCTCATGGATCCTTTTATTGTCTCATGGTTTCGCCTTTTCAAAAATGTTAACATACTTGGAGTCATTTAATGTATAGCTTTTTCACTTTGGCAACTCTTACTTAGTAATAAGCATTTAAGCTCCTTTCATATCTTTATGGCTTGCTAGCACATTTATTCAGAGAAGGCAATGGCACCCCACTCCAGTACTCTTGCCTGGAAAATCTCATGGACGGAGGAGCCTGGTGGGCTTCTGTCTATGGGGTCACATAGAGTCGGACACGACTGAGCGACTTCACTTTCACTTTTCACTTTAAAGCATTGGAAAAGGAAATGGCAACCCACTCTAGTGTTCTTGCCTGGAGAATCCCAGGGACGGGGGAGCCTGGTGGGCTGCTGTCCATGGGGTCGCATAGAGTCGGACACGACTGAAGAGACTTAGCAGCAGCAGCACATTTATTGCTGGTTAATATCCCATTGTCTGGATGTACCACAGTTTATCTGTTCATCTATTAAGGTTATCTTGGTTGCTTCAACTTTGGCCATTATAAATAATGCTGAGATAATTTTTGTGTAGATATTTCTGTGGACAGAGTTTTCAACTCATTTGGTTAAGTATCAATGAATGCGATTGCTGCATTGTATGGTGTTTAGTCCTCTAAGAAACTGCCAAACTGTCTTCTCATTGGCTTTTGCATTCCCACCAGCAGTGAATGCCCCATGTCCTCACCAGTATTTGGTATTGTCAGAATTTTAGTCATTCTCTCATTTTAATATTGTAGTTGCATAATAATATATGATCGTGAACATCTTTTTCATATGCTTATCTGCTATCTGTATATCTTTGAGTTTTCCATATTTTTGCCCATTTTTAATTGGGTTTTCTAATTATTTAGTTTTAAGAGTCCTTTGTATATTTCAGATGCTAATCCTTTACCCAGATTTTTTTTTTTTCAAGATTTTTTCTGTGGATTGTTTTTTAATTCTCCTTTTAATGAAATTCAGCTTACCAGTTTTTTCTTTCACTGATCATGTCTTTGGTGTTTAAGAAGTTATCTCCAAACCCAAGATCACCTTGACTTTCCCCTGTATTATCTTTTAAGAGTTTTACAGTTTTACATCTTAAAAAGTTTCCAAATAAATGGATAGTTCTTAATTTTTGTTACTGATTTCCAATTTAACTATTTTATAAATCAGAAACCACTCTGTATAACTTCAGTCCTTTAAAATTTGTTGAAACTTGTCTTACAATTCAGGAAATAGTCAAATAGTCTACCTGTGCATTAATGTATGTGCTGAAATTGTTGCAGCATGTCCTAGAGAAGCCTATTATTTCCATCTTCTACACTTTCATTGCTTTTTATCTATTTTTTATACTTTTTATTTTTCACATCAAATGAGACAGCTATGTTAAAGTCTCAAGCTGTGACTTTGGACTTAATAAGTTATATTTTTGCTTTTACTTATATTGAGAACATATCATTGCATGCTAAGTCACTTCAGTCGTGTCCGACTCTTTGCAACCCCATGGACTGCAGCCCGCCAGGCTCCTCTGTCCATGGGTTTCTCCAGGCAAGAATACCGGAGTGGGTTACCATTTCCTTCTCCCAACATATCACTGGAAGAATATATGTTTAAAATTGTTACATAATATCTTCCTGGCTAAATGAAACTTTATGTAGGCTGTATCCCTAGTCATACGTTTTATTTTACAGATGGTTTTATCTTGACATAGCCACAGGTAGTGAATGTTACCATGTTCTGCCCAAACCTCGGTCAGGAACTGCCAGCAACCAACAGCTTTCGCTCATCAGCCATGTATAGGAATTGTCCTCGGTTGAAGGAAGTCACCTCAGCCAACAGCATGTTCCCTTTCTGGACACAGCCAGCATCTTTTGTTAAGAACAGAGTTGCCAAGACCCACCCCCTTGCCAAAGCCCCTCTTTCTCCTCTCTGAGACTCCAGGTAAATCTTTGCACTCACCACTTGTCTTCTCCCTGCTTCCCTGTGGGTTTCTTCTAGCCTCTCTTCCAGTTCTCCAATAGCTTTTAACTATCAAATCTGACATTAAACCTACTTCCATAATTTCTAGTTTTTTCTTTTTCTTCTGTCACTTCTTGTGGTTGTTAATTATTTATTGCTTTTTGAAGTTTGGCTTTATCTCCATGTTTAAGCATGCTCAATCATGTCCAACTTTTCGCTACCCTATGAGCCTGCCAGGCTCCTCTGAGGTTTGTTTTTGGTTTTTTGTGGTTTTTTTTGCTTAAACTTTCATTTGAGAATTTGTTTTTTTCGGAAATAATTGAGAACTAACATGATGGTAGCTTTCTTCAGAATGAGGTTTTGTTTCATCGGAAGGACCTTGGTATGCCGTAATCCCAAAAAGTGAAGCTTTGAGATTCTTGAGTTTCCTCTCCAGGGTAAGCCCTTTGGGGACCACAGCCACAAAAAGGAAGAGGTGGTAGGTACTGTGGTCTGTGTTACTTAGTGCACACAGGATGGGCTAAAGAGGAAGGTTCATCTTGCTACTCCAGAGATGATACTCCCTATCACTCTGCTCCCCTCGTCTGTCAATACCTGAGTGAAAATGCAACAGAGATGCCTTTATGGATCCTATCACACAGCTCTCTTTTAGCTGCAAAGAATGCTGGAAAACTAGCATGTTAAGGTGTTGTAAAGAGTGCTGCAGACAGAATCCTAAGACAAGCCCCATGATCTCTGCTTCCTAGGTGTTGACATCTCCAACTAGGTTATACTGCATGGCCAAGGAATTACGCAGATCTAATTAAGGTCCCATATCAGCTGAATTTGAGTTCATAAGGGAGATTTTTCTGAGGGTCTAATAACATGAGTTTTAAAAAAGTTTTCTCCAGCTGGTAGCAAAAGATGAGAGAGATTCCACGTGTGAGAAGGACTGAACATGCCACTGCTGCCTTGAAGGTAGAGCCACACGGCAAGGCAGTCTAGTCCCTGGAAGCGGTGAGCACTGGCCCACCTGCGCTCCCTCCAGCAGCCAGCAAGGAAACGGGCTCCACACAGCAATCACAAGGAATGGAACTCGGCAGGTAACAGGTATGAGCTGGAAAGTAGTCAAGCCAATGCTTTGATTCCCCTCTTACAAGACTATATGCAGAGAATTCAGCCAAGCCATCCTAAACTTCTGACTTTACAACTGTGAGACCATAAAGGAATGTTATTTTAAGCCACTGAGTTTGTGGAAATAATAGTCATTCTTTGTCTTCCACCAAGATTCACAAAGGGGTAAAAGGTCCTAAGTACAAAGGTTCAGATACTGGGTGGCCAAAGTGAACAATAAGGCGTTTACTCCAAGGGGTAATAACTGAATTATTTGAGACAAGCTATTCAGTCATGAGGTTTTGTGGAAACTCTTAAGAAAGAAATAGGATGGCCCAGTTCTTAAAAATGCCCCAGTGTTTTAGAGCAGCTGAGGCCCACATGTACCCAAAATAGGTCAGACAGACAGCTTTCATACTAACTACAGATACCTTTTGAGTAGAACTCTGATTTAGCTCAAAATGCAGCAAACTTACATGTACTAAAATGAACACGTCCTACAGTAAATTAAATCACATCAGCACGAAAGAACAAGTATATACAAAATCTTTATAAACTCACATATTTTTGCCAAAAGTGTACAAGCAGTCTCATTTCACTGGGACAAAAAAGAATATTTTTGTTCTCCACAGGTCACTGAATGAAGTCATTGTACAATTCAGAGAAGCTATACAAAGAAACTGAACTGAGTGTGAAAAACAATACTGTGTCACTCACAGTTGGACTGAAACATTGTGAATGTGTTAATACTTGCTATAAAACAATGTTTTATCTAATAAACAGTATTAACCCGCTTGCTAAATAGCTTTGACTTATGCCCATATTTCCAGAACTGTTCAACATCTCATACTGATAAAGGATTCATACAGTTGCTAATTTTTAGTTTTAATAGGGTATTAGCAAAAAATAATATGAACTGGTCTCTTTGCAAAGCCACACATTCCTTGCGTGAAAACGACCCATTAGTTAAATTTTGTTAGCCTCTCCTCCAAAAAGACTGTGGTGTTTTACCAACCCTGAAACCTCACTATCTGAGTCCACTGCTATTCTCCACCGACAGATTGGCCCAGACTCAGGTTGCTCAGGACCTGGAATATCTTTATACCCAGAAATGTTCCACTGATAAAGGCCAGGGGTCCAGGGGTGACGCAGCCACAGGTGCCGCCCCACCATGGGCTCAACTGCTGCGGTGACAGGACACACAGCAGGGGAGCCAGGCTCGCTCACCTCCGGCACTGGGCTTCTGCAGTGACTCACAGCAGATAAACTGGCTGGCAGATGGTAGCTGGGGACATGGCAGACATGGACCTGAGTCCTTGAATGGTGTTCCCTTTGCCAGGCCCTCCGTGGAAGAGAATGGAGTAGAGGTGGAAAGTAGCTGCCAATAAAAAAAACCATTCCTCCCCCTCATTCTTCCAAACCTTCCATTCCCTCTTTATGAAAACATTCAATTATAAGGACTCCTCTCTCCTTGTACTAGTGGAAAAAATAAAGTTCTGCAGATAAGAGTTAAGAAACTTCAGCAAGCAAGGCCTTGAGTGCAAATAAAAAGTTCCCATTAAATTCAAAATGTTATGTTGTAATTAAGTACCATGCTGGCTTCTTGATACCTTTTAAGGTCCAATTTTACCTTACTTGAAATGGTTAAAGTATGTTTCAGCCAATTTCCTTCTGCAAATAGGAGTAGGAACTGTCAAAAACTTCATGTTATTGAAGGCAAAGCAGCCTCACGTCATCTAATCAGCTCAGTTGAGTCTGTTTTTAAAAAGCAGGACCCTCGTCCTATATTCAAGATTTTCTCACGTACATGAGGCATCTAAATTCTATGTTGTTAGAGTAGCCTATGTTTTATTAGACTATATTTACCTAAGACCAAAGTTAGGTGAGAAAGATTTTTTTAAAAAAATAATCTAACGCTCCTTCCCTTCCAATGAGGAAAGGGGTGACAAAAATTCAAGTGTCAATTTCCCTTTTCTGGGAAGAGGTTTAGAAAGGCTGGGCTCACCTTGAGAACTCTAGCAGTTCCTTTTGAAGTCTATCAGATCTAAAATATAAAAGTCAGGAAAAATGGTTACAAAACTGGGCATTTCTTAAAGACATAAAAGCTTGGTAATACTGGAAGAAACATGTGAAGGAGATGTTTAAAGAGAGCTAATATACATTCTTGGTTAAGTGAAGATAGAGAAAGTGAGGATGCAACATCTTACATATATTTTCTTTTTATGTCAGGACATGATACAATGAGGAGTCGCTGAGGCAGCCTGATCCCTGAAGTGAACTGCTCAGCTATTCTGTTAACCTAAAGAGGTTTGCAAAAGGATTGCTGTGCACAGACTGAGCTTTGCGGACTAACCGTGTCCAGTAGCTGTTCTCCTGAGAGAACAGAACGACCTGGCAAACTTAAAGGCAAGTGTTTCAATTCTTTTAATTAGGCTATGTTAAAATTAACATCAAAACCAGCTCTGAACCAACCAGCCCACCATGATGTAGTGCAAATCTCGCAGTGGCAGAATACCCTCGGAAAGGCTACACGTTGGTCTCCAGTCCCAGCAAACGTCCCATTCTCTCCACGTTCTTATCAATTGTAGCTTGGCACGTTATCTCCTTAGCACATTCCATAGGAAACCAGCCCCGTTCTCCATCTCGAAGTCTTTCCCCTTCATACCAGCCTGCAAAAAAGAGCAGAGGTCTCAAGGGACACCAGGTATTTGGGGAATCTTGATGGTGTTTGGCTCCAAGGGACGAGCGTAGGGGCAAATTTCAGAGCCAGCATTCTGCCCCAGGTTGGGTACCACAGATGATGCAAGGTGAGGAGAGAGGTAGAACAGAGGGAAACCTTTTAAGAGGGAATCAATGGCAGGACATGATCAGAGGCCCTGAAGTCAGCTGGTTGGGAGAGCTTAGGAGCTTGGGCTCCTAAACTAGGTAGGTCTGATGGAGGTTCCTATGGAGTCACTGCTTTTGCCCTGGGTTCTGCTTACACATGACCTTGTGTATGTCCTCCAAGAGAGAAG
Organism: Tragelaphus eurycerus; assembly: GCA_935064755.1. Classification (NCBI taxonomy): domain Eukaryota; kingdom Metazoa; phylum Chordata; class Mammalia; order Artiodactyla; family Bovidae; genus Tragelaphus; species Tragelaphus eurycerus. Next base: position 11,735,683 of record CAKXYN010000006.1, read on the forward strand.
TCTTAACTTCCCCCTGACCTGTGGAGAGCCTACACTCCTGCTGGCTTTCGAAGCCAAATCTCTGGGGGCTACTCCTCCTGATGTCAGACCCCCAGGTGAGGAGCTTGAAGTGGGGCTCAGAACTCACTCCTGTGGGAGAACTCTTGTAATATAGTTGTTCTCCAATTTGTGGGTCACCCACCTGGGAGGAGGGAATGTGAGATTTGCTTGTATCATAAGTGCACCCCTTGATCTTATTGGGTTTCTTCTTCTTTGTCTTTGGATATATGGTATCTTTTTTGGTAGGTTCCAGTCTTTTTATTGATGGCTGTTTACTAGTTGTGATTTTTGTGTGCTCATGAAAGGAGGTGAGCTTAGAGTCCTTCTACTCTACCATTTTGTCCCCCATCTGACTGAAATGAGGAAGGAGGAAACTCTGGAGCTGAGAACTAGGTCACTGGGGGACCAGGAAGGAAGGAAACCTTTCATGGCTCCTTTTGACTAACAGCCATGTAACTGCAGCCTATTAAAAAACATTTAGAAACAGTAATGTGTAGATAAAGGAGAGAAAGGTGCATAGGAGAAAACCAAAGGTTAGGGAACATAAGCATTGACAATAAAATGAGACCCTGAATGCCGGACCACCACCACCCCACTGAAACACTCCCACTCACCATCGCTAACACGCTGATAAATGAGGACCACGTCCGCCACCTGCAGAGAGAGTTCATCTGGCTGCTTGGCAGTAAATGATCGAATGATTTCCACTTGGGTCAGTGCTGAGGGGGAAAGAGGACATAATGAGAAATGAAACAGGGACAAATCAATAATTTGCATTTACTCAGCCAGCATGGATAGAAAAAAGGTAGGTTCCAAAAAGAAGCAGAAATGAGTTTCTAGGAACTCCCTTACTCGGCCAAGAGCTTCAGAGTTAGAAGCTCAGAATCAAGAGAGGCCTTTTATGAAACATGCTGCTGCTGCTGCTGCTAAGTCACTTCAGTCATGTCCGACTCTGTGCGATCCCATAGACAACAGCCCACTAGGCTCCTTTGTCCCTGGGATTCTCCAGGCAAGAATACTGGAGTGGGTTGCCATTTCCTTCTCCAATGCATGAAAGTGAAAAGTCAAAGTGAAGTCGCTCAGTCGTGTCCGACTCTTAGCGACCCCATGGACTGCAGCCTACCAGGCTCCTCCATCCATGGGATTTTCCAGGCAAGAGTACTGGGGTGGGGTGCCCCTCAAAAATAGCCTTGATAAGTCATTAGATACATCACACAATACAACTAGAAACAGCCATGGGGGAAACGGAGGCAAGACAGATTGGGTATGTGCCAAGGCCATGCAGCTGAGGATAAAATCCAAAATCTGTGCAGTTCTGGTTCTCACCCAGGGTGCTGCCCCAGCCCACCTAGGAGCACCTGAGAGCTGCCAGGGAAGGGTAGAAGTAAAAGAAGTTCCAGCCAAATGTTAGATCCTAACAGACAAACTTTTACTTCCGTGACTTGCTCCTGGCTGACCTGAGTTCTTACTTTGTTTTTTAATATGAAACTTGATTCCAGAGAAGTTTCAAGCCAGTCACTTTAGCTTTGACTTTAAGCTGTGATTTGTGAGTGCTCCAGGAGATCCAGTTTTGTTCCCCCAATTCTTTGAATTTGCCCTTCCAGCTAGAATCACTCAGAGCAGCATGACGTCCAAGCAAAATGCTGAGCACATGGCACTACCCTTCATGTGTCAATTCCTAGCTCCCTAGAAAATTAAAACACTTAATATTATTTAATAAGAAAAAGTCAAAAGGAAGGGTAAAGTGATTTACCTTAAGGTTAAAAGTACACTTTAGTATGGAGAAGGTTTAAATATGCTACTACTGCCCATTAAGAGACTAGAAATGGAGGAGTACAAGCAAGGCGGTCAATGTACATTTAACTTTATTCTCATTATTGTATTATATAAATGATGCACCTAACTTGCAGGTGATTTAAGAGACTCAGGAAGGCTATGCAATGATCTGCCACGTTTATAGAGCAAAGAACTGCACTTCAGGTTGGAATTTGTCCCCTTGTCTTCCAAAGAGGGGTGCACCCAGTGCTGATGTGGGGCAGCAAGAAGGAAACCTTGGAAACTTACAAAGCGGTTAGTGTGGAATTTAACCATTAACAACCCAGCAACCAGCAGGGGGCAGAGCTCTCTCTGTTTCAGATTGTCAGCCCTCCGGGTACTTACAGGTCCGATCTGGAGGCTGCTTCCCACTGCTGTGTCCCAGGGCAGTTATCCAACGGGCTCGCTCACTCCTAAACGCAGGGAACATCCAGTTGAGAGATTCGACAGTGCTTAGATACAGAATAAGGTATATTCTAGAATGTAAAGGCTTCTTTCCCCCCAAACAGGGCAGAGATTCTCTAGAAAGGTAAGCGGCTGGTCTTCAAAACCAATTTTAAAATGATAATCTGGAAAATGTAAATAAGCCCCAAACAAGTCATGGTCAAGAGATTCTGAATGTCTTGTTATTAAGTGGAATTTCTCATATGACAGTTTGTTGTTGTTTAGTTGCTAAGCTGTGTCTGAATCTTTTGTGACCCCACAGACTGGGGCCTGCCAGGCTTGCCTGTCCATGGGATTTTCTAGGCAAAAATACTGGAGTGGGTTGCCATTTCCTTCACCAGGGGATCATCCTGTTAACAAATAGCTGATTATGCTAATATATTATAATCACAAAAAGATACTCTGTACACTCACAATCTGATATTTAACATTTCAAAATAAAATTTCATGAAAAAAAATCCTAGTAAATCTATCTCTTGCCACTCCCTCCTCTCTTCTCCCTGCATACTCAACCCATTTCCAAATAAATGAGAAAACTGAAAAACTGACATATTTAAAGTTGTTCTGTCCTCCTACAACAAACATTGCCAAATATAAGCCTTGCTACTGCTACTAAGTTGCTTCAGTCGTGTCTGACTCTGTGCTACCCCATCCCTGGGATTCTCCAGGCAAGAACACTGCAGTGGGTTGCCATTTCCTTCTCCAATGCATGAAAGTGAGAAGTGAAAGTGAAGTCGCTTAGTCATGTCAGACTCTTAGCGACCCCATAGACTACAGCCTACCAGGCTTCTCCATCCATGGGATTTTCCAGGCAAGAGTACTGGAGTGGGGTGCCATTGCCTTCTCCGAATATAAGCTTTAGTGAACTAGAAATACTGTTCTCAGATGCTTAAAGTGATTTAATGATTACAGACAAAATAAAATTTTTAAGGTTTAAAAAAAAGATTTTTTTATATTATGCTATAATTATATGAAACAATAATTATTTAACTAAAAGATTAAAAGTTTAAGATGAGCAAGCATTACTCTGTAATACAGTAACCACAAGTTTCTGATTTGGATAGTCAAATATTAGGACTGTGATTAAATAAACCACACAAACATACACACTTTAAGATCTTTTAGGAAGCATTTGTCAGACATACCACTTGAGATCCATTATTTCCTTAAAGTTTCCCAAAAGCCTGTTCAAAGGATGAGAAGACTGAACAGAAGTTCCAAGGTAAGTGACCCAAACCAAGGTCATTTTCTACTACTACACTCTACCTCTTAAGAAAGGGATGCCTTATAATAATAAAAAATAACAAATGGGATCTAATCAAACTTAACAAAGTTTTGTACAGAAAAGAAAACCATAAACAAAATGAAAAGATAACCTATGGACTGGGAGAAAGTACTTGCAAATGATGTGACCAACAAGGGCTTACTCTCCCAAATATACAAACAGCTTGTACAGCTCATAGGGCTTCCTTGGTGACTCAAGAGTGAAGTGCAACGAAGGAGACGGGTTCAATCCCTGGTCTGGAAAATTGATCCCTGGCTCAGGAAGATCCCCCTGGAATAAGGGAATGGCTACCTACTTCAGTATTCTTGCCTGGAGAATCCCATGGACAGAGGAGCCTAGTGGGCTAGAGTGCAAGGGGTTACAGAGTCAGACTCAACAACTAACTTTCTCACTTTCATATAACTCAGTTAAAACCCAATCAAAAAATAGGAAGAAGACCTAGACACTTTCCAAGGAAGACATACAGGTGACTAGTAGGCATATGAAAATATGTTCAACCTCACTAATTATCAGGGCTCCCCTGCTGGCTCAGACAGTAAAGAGCCTGCCTCCAGTGCAGGAGACCCAGGTTTGATTCCTGGAAGATCCCTTGGAGAAGGAAATGGCAACCCACTCCAGTATCCTTGTCTGGAAAATCCCATGGACAGAGGAGCCTGGCAGGCTACAGTCCATGGGGTCGCAAAGAATCAGACATGACTGAGTGACTAGGCACATGAAAAGACAGTCAGCCTCACTAACTATTAGAGAAATGCAAATCAAAACTACAATGACATATCACTTCACACCAGTTGGAATGGCCATCATTAAAAAGTCTACAAATCACAAATGCTGGAGAGAGTATGGAGAAAAGGGAACCCCTCATACACTGTTGGTGGAAATGTAAGTTGGTACAGCCTCTATGGAGGTTCCTCAGCAAACTAAGAGAAC